>CM052707.1:65157040-65193002 GCA_028551405.1 Uromys caudimaculatus | reverse complement strand
CATTTCCAATGTTTCCCCCTTTCTAGGTCTCCTCTTTGGAGACCACCTATCCCTTCCCCCTCCCCCATCTCTATGAGGGAATTCCACCTCCCACCCACCCGCCCGCCCACTCCCATATTCCCACCTTGACATTCCCCTTTACTGGGGCCTCTCCTCCCCCTGATGGCCAACAAGGCCCTCCTCTGCCACATATGTGGTCTGAACCACGGGTCCCTCCATGTGTATTCTTTGGTTGGTGGTCCAGCCTCCAGGAGGACCGGGGGAGGGGGGTCAGGCCAGTTGAGACTGTTGCTCCCTCCATGGGGTTGCAGACTCCCTCAGCTCCTTCAGTCCCTTCTCCAACTCCTCCATCTGGGACCTCACTCTCAGTCCAGCGGTTACTGTAAAGTGAAACTAGGGTATTCCGAACTTTTGGGCTAATATCCACTTATCAGTGAGTACATACCATGTTCGTTCTTTTGTGACTGAGTTACCTCGCTCAGGATGATATTTTCAAGTTCCATCCATGTTTCACATATAGAGTGAAGCAAGAGATCATTTTATTTGGATGAAGTGATACACATAGTGGCTGAGATACTAAAGAATGGAGCCAGAGAGATAGCTGTATTGGTGGGATTATCTGTTAATTCCTGTGCTATTTATCCTAATGATAAGAAACAATATAGAGTTTAGTTTTGTTTGCTGTGTTTTTTAATATGTGACTCAGAAGAAAGGAGCTGGCCTAGGCTGGGACTCAGGGGAGAGTGATATTCTCCTTGTTAGTGTAGAAGAAGCCAAAAGTAGGGCATGAGAGTTGTCCTTGCTATGGTCAGCTCATTGCTATGGTCAGCTCAGCCTGCTCCTGCTTAGCATCCCAGTGGGCCTTAGACATGGTTGTAATAAAATGCAGAGTGACTGCAGCTGTCCTCCAGGATTGTCCACAGAGAGCTCACAGGGCTCCCTTGGTGTCTCGCCTCGTGGTTATCTGCAGTGACTAGTTTCCATCTGTCCTTTATTTGAAATGGATCAAGTCTCATAAAACAACGAAGAGTCAAGTACATACCCCTGACATACGGTGTCTGTAGCAAAATCAGAGTGACTGACTTACTGTTGCCCTGGTGGCTTGAAGTCAGCTCAGACCTGAGCTTTCAGTCCTTTTCCAGTAGCACCTTGGTTACACATTCTTGTGCCTGCTTTCTGATGACTCTGAAAACGTCTGGCATTCTGTTTTGTCAAGATTCAACTCTGTGCGTGTAAAATGGGTACAAATTCTGCTAAATGAAAGAACCTGATTTTTAACTTCCCTTAAAGGGATTGTTATGTTCTTCACGGAATTGTTTTGAAAACTAAATTAGGTAATAAGTGTGGAAACATCTTGAAGAGACTAAACTGCTTGAAAAGACTGGATTAATCTCGCAAAGTATCAGGGTTATTTTTAAACGTATCTTCTCAGTCAGGGGATGTGAGTGTCTGAGTTTTCAGGTATGTGTAGAAGGAGGAGGTCAAACCAACGTTTCAGGTTCTTTCACCAGATTGTTGAAGGAGTCCCCCAGTTCGGTGTCAGAGGGAGCTCAAAGCATTTTCTTTCAGTTTTTCTGGAAGAAGCAATAACCAGTGTATAGCCAGCCCCGTTTCAGGCAGCAGTTCTTCTGTCTCCTCTCCGCTGCAGAGGACGGATTCCAGGAGTACACTGCAGATCTGACCATGTCTGTGTCTTGGGTTCATTCTTCTGTGTGTTCCTATCTCCCCACCTATCCTGCTAGATAAGACACACCTTCCATCTCTTATTGCTTGACTGGACTTTGAGACCAGAGAATCTGTTCCTTTGACTCAGGATATTGATCACAAGTGGCTATCCTAGCAGATGGGCAGCATGAATTATTCTTTCTAACCACACTTCAAGAATCGAGTTTGGTAGCTTCATTTCTCTGTTAGATGGAAATAAGAGTCAGAATGCAGATAGACTTCTTGTTTCTATCCTATGAGCCTAAAGGTCAGTGACACCTCTGTGACTGACAAGGTCCTTCCCAGCACCACAGGTTGGATGGTAGCTCTCCTTTAGGCTCCCAGGCCATGCTGCGCACTGAGTACACATCACTGGGATCCTTAGTACCGGCGTTTGTCTCAGACATTTAGAGTGTGAACCGCAGAAAGGTTAAGGTGAGGGCTATTAGTCTTTGCCATGTTAGCTGCTGCCACAGAGGCTGGCCATTACAGATGGTCAAAAAAATGTTTTTGAAGCTGAAACAGCCCACAAGTAGCTATCAGAATGTAGCTATCTTCCTTGGGGGAACATTGAAGAGCAAGAGTAATTTCAAAGCTAGCCTGGTCAATTGCTGGAGTTTAACTCGGAATACCCACGTCTCAATTATGTCAACAGCTTGCTCGAGAGGTTTAACCGCTTGGAAGTGAAAGTCACTTTTTTCAAAGAGAAACTGCTTGGAGTTCTCTCGGACAGTACAGTTACTGAGTCTCCTGCTTGGGGTGTGTGTGTGTGTGTGTGTGTGTGTGTGTGTGTGTGTGTGTGTGTGTGTGTGTGTGTGTGTGTTTCTTTTTTCTTTTCATTCTTTCTTTTTTTTTACATTCCACTTATCTCCTGGTCAGCCCTCCCTCCCACAGTTCCTCATCTCATTCCTCCTTCCCCTTGCCTCTGAGAGGATGCTCCCCTCCCCCCTCAGGCCATTCCCTTCCCTGGGGCCTCAAGTCTCTCAAGGATCTTCTCCCACTGAGGCTAGACCAGGCAGATCTCTGCTATATATGTGCCAGGGGCCTCAGACCAGCCAGAGTATGCTCCTGGTTGGCGGTTCAGTCTCTAGGAGCTCCCTGGGGTATGGATTAGTTGATACTGTCGGTCTTCCTATGGGGTCACTCTCCCCTTCAGCTTCACCAGTTCTTCCCCTAATTCAACCATAGGGGTCCCCAAGTTCAGTCCAATGATTGAGTATAAGTATCTGCGTCTGCCTCAGTCAACTGCTGGTAGGGCCTCTCAGAGAACAGCCATGCCAGGCTTCTGTCTGTAAGCACATCATAGCGTCAGTAATAGTGTTGGGCCGGTCACTGGACTGCCTTTCCCTCAGTCTCTTCTCCATTTTTGTCCCTGCAGTTCTTTTAGACAGGACAAATTCTGGGTCAGAAATATTGACTGTGTGTTAGTAACCCAGTCCCTTCACTCAAGGCCCTGTCTAGCTAGCTACTGGAGGTGGCTCTTTGAGTTCCCTCTCTCCAATGTTGGGCATTTTGGCTAAGTTCACCCCCATTGAGTCTGAGAGTCTCTTATCTCTCAGTTCTCTGGTACTTTCTAGAGAGTCGCCTGTCCCCCAGAAAGGCCACTTATTTCCATTCATTCTCCTAGCCTTCTGGGCTTCTCTTCCCCCCACCCCCCCAAATACCTGATCCTGTTCCCCTTTCCTCTTCAACCCAGGTCTCTCCCTCCCTCCCTCCTTCTTGGTCCCATGATTATTTCCTTCCCCCTTCTAAGTGGGATTGAAGCATCTTCACTTGGGCCTTTCTCCTTGTTACACTTCTTACAGTCTGTAGGTTGTATCCTCTGTATTTTGTACTTTTTGGCTAATATCCACTTATGGTGAGTACATACCATGCACATCCTTTTGGGTCTGAGTTACCTCACTCAGGATATTTCTAGTTCCATCCATTTGTCTTTAAAACTCATGATGTCCTTCTTCTTAATAGCTAAATGGTATTCCATTTTGTAAATGAACCACGTTTTCTGTATCTGTTCTTTGGTTGAGGGACATCTGGGTTGTTTCCAGCTTCTCTTATGTCTAAATATACATCCAGAAGCCATAGCACTGGAGGAGTTTGAGGTCCGTGGGCCTCGTCCCGTCTCTGATATCTCCTGACACATTTTCGTTCAGATGAGCCGGTGGTTCAGTAGGAACAGGTCATGGGAAGGCTTGGGCACCCCATGCTGACCCACAACTTGTAGCTCACATGCTATCTAGTGGTGGGCTCCTTGATTGACATTTTGTTCAAACATGGTCCTGTAGAGCAGCAGTTCTTACCTTCCTGACTCTGTGACTCTTTTTTGTTGTTGTTGTTATGAACCAAATGGATTTTTTTTGATACTTTATTTACATTTCCAATGTTTCCCCCTTTCTAGGTCTCCTCTTCGGAAACCACCTATCCCCTCCCCGTCCCCCACCTCTATGAGGGAATTCTACCTCCTACCCACCCACCTGCCCACTCCCATATTCCCACCTTGACATTCCCCTTTACTGGGGCCTCTCTTCCCCCTGATGGCCAAGAAGGCCCTCCTCTGCCACATATGTGGTCCAAACCATGGGTCCCTCCATGTGTATTCTTTGGTTGGTCCAGCCTCTATGAGGACCGGGGGGGTCAAGCCAGTTGACACTGTTGCTCCCTCCATGGGACTACAGACTCCCTCAGCTCCTTCAGTCCCTTCTCGAACTCCTCCATCTGGGCCTCACTCTCAGTCCAGCAGTTACTGTAAAGTGAAACTTGGGGACTCTGTGACTCTTTAATACAGTTCCTCGTGTGTGGTGATCCCCAAACCATAAAACTATTTTATTGCTACTTCATAACTGTAATTTTGCTGCTGTTATGTATTTGTTAATGTAAATATCTGATATGCATCCCCTCAAAGGGTCATCACCCACAGGTTGAGAACCACTATTCTAAAGATCCTAATTTTCTTAAGTAGGTTTTTGATAGGCTACAGAAGATTCCCTACTTAAGAATGAATTCTTCTTAAAGGTTCTTTGGATTGAAAGTCCACAGTTTTCAATAAATTCTCCAAGTAGTCTGTGACTCCATACAAGATTAAACATCACAGCTATTATATGTAAACTTCTGGCAATGTACATTCTTGGAATATTCTAAATAATGATAATTTGAATAATGCCATGGCTAACATACAGTAAACACTCTAAGACAGGTGCTGTTGTAAATTTTTCATAAAAACTTTACCATTGACCATTCAAAACACCCTGTGGGACACATATTGTTCTTATTATCTATTGTAGAAATGAGGAAAGAATGCACACTCACACATTCACACATGCACACATGCATAGACACTCAAACAAACATTCTAACACACAACATATACATTCACTCACACACATTTCCAAACATACACACACAAGTTCACACACTCATTCATACATACACACACACACACACATTCACATACTCACACACATACACACACTTATTCATAGACATACATGCACACTCACACACACTCACACACTCATTCATACACGTACAGACACTCACACATGCACACACACTCACACAAACATTCTCAAACATCATATATACATTCACTCACACACATACATTTACACACACAGACACACACACACACACACACACACACACACACACACAGACACACACACACACACACCTCATCTGAATCAGTCTTGCAAAAAAAACAGAAGTTGATCCGAATACCACCTCTCTTAAAATGGGTCACGGATTTTTGTATTTACTTCCACCTGTTTGGACCTTCCTTCCCTGTCTTTTGAAATACTCTAAGAATGAAAACATGCAGTGATGAATCTGGCTGTCCCCGTCACTGCTGAGATCCATCTGAGCATAATTGTGGTTCATATGGAGACTCAGGCTGGCTGTTTATATGCTGGGCATCCACTAATCTAATTTACACTCGGACTCCCAGAGGACCGGAGTTCCCAGAGTTCCTGCTTTAATTCTTCGTGTCTCTACACAGCAGTGCACAGGGCCGACAGACCTTCTGCTGGTCTGTGGCAAGAACTGAGGCTGAATATGCAGCTGTTCATCATGGGAAACCAGCATTGATACCCACAGCTTTGCTGAAGCAAACAATGCTAGGGAGAGCTTGGAGTGAGCATTAGAAAGGGCACCTGTTTATTTCCTATGAGGGCTAAGCTTCCTAGTGACCTCACTAAAGGTAATATACAGAGAAAAACCATAGCACAAGCAATAATAATCTTTCCAAAAGTCATACATATACCCATAGTATTGTGATATGAACTGAAATTCCCATTACCAAGGCATTTAAAATACTAATAATAATAACAATAGTAGCAGTCGTCTTCGGTGGTGGAGGTGGTGGCAGCGACCAGGGTCAGCAGCAGCTGCCACTGCTGTCACTACCACGTAAGTTGAGGAAAATAGCTGTCTGCCATTCCTCCGTCTTGTTGCTACTGTGCCACTGGGCTGTAATTCCATCAGCTACAAGCCAGGACTTGCTACCAACATGTCCATTCACTCAGCAGGTGTCAGAACACATCTGCTAATGTAACAGCCATCATTACCCACACGAAGGGCACAGAGGGAACCAAAGACAATCGCATTTCCAAATTTGTGACTTGGGAGATTTCATCAATAGTGTTTCTCATTCTCTGTTCAAGGCTTTGTTTTTGGTTTTTTGCTTTGTTTACCTTTTTTTTTTTCTTTCTTTTAATCTATGCAATTGATTAAACCTGTAGAAGCAAAACACTTCACCAGCATCTGTTTGCTTAACATGCTTCCTGTTGTTGCTTTTATTACTATGCCTTCTCTTCTAATGCTATACCCTAGAATGAGGGTCTTATAGACCACTTTGGGATGTACAAAACAACCCAAGTCAAGGTGAGAGATGGCGAGATGGCAAGATGGCTCAGTGGTTGACAGCACTGACTGGTCTT
Organism: Uromys caudimaculatus; assembly: GCA_028551405.1. Classification (NCBI taxonomy): domain Eukaryota; kingdom Metazoa; phylum Chordata; class Mammalia; order Rodentia; family Muridae; genus Uromys; species Uromys caudimaculatus. The sequence goes on along the minus strand of CM052707.1, from coordinate 65,186,367 downwards.
CCAGAAGATCCAGGTTTAATACCCATAACCCACATGACAACTCTGTGAAACTCCTGTCCCAGGGGAATGGATGCTGTCTCCCAACTTTCTCCTCAGGCCCTAGGCATGCATGAAGTTCACAGACATACATGCAGACAGATTATCCATTCATATAAAATAAAACTTAAAATATTAAAACTACCTAAGATGAAACTTTCTTCATAATTTCAACCTCATGATTTTCCCTTGTATAATTTCGTATCCTTGTGCTGACTTCAGTCATTCACCCCTGGAAACCTCCCACTGTTTTCTTGAGCCCCTTTCTGGGGTGCAGACACCGATATCCAGCAGGTAAACAAATCGAAATCACTGAAGTCTTCTTTGTCCTCCTCTTCCTCATACTTCTGAATCCAATCTCTAACTCGGGAACTCGTCTTCATCGGTGTTATCCGGAGTCTGTGCCTCTGCATAAACATTGAAATGTCTCAGTTTCTCGCCTTGCCTGTGTGGGGCATAGCCAGCCACCGGGAACCAGATTCATCTGACTGTGCTGTCTGGGCATTTGTCTAAACTCTAACCCTCAGCCTCCTTTGAAGTCAGGTATGAATAGAAAATGAGCTTCTGCCCTTGAAATGTGATGGCTTTCAGGAAATCTCTTCTTATTGCATCTGCTGTATGCAGTCATGCTGCAATAAATAATCCTATGGCAGAAGTTTCCAAACCTCCTGTGTTCATGAAATCCTTAGAGTCTTGGTTATTTCAGATCATTCAAATGAAGTTCCAAAAGTTAGTCTATTGTTAGGTCCAAATAACGTAGTGCACATTTTCTCCCAATGACTTATTAACTATCTGAAAAACATAAAACAAAGGTGACTTCACATTCAGGTAACCCCAGTATTTTGTAAAGGTTTGTGTGTTTGCTAAACATTCTACATCTTCCCAGACCCTCAAACCAAATTAACATCTGCAAACTCAGTTCCTGATCCAGACTGGTTGCCATGTGGTCTTGCTTTGATCATAGCATCCACAAGAAAAATCTCTGCTTAAGAATCATAAGCTGTCAATAAAAGTGGTGTATTATGATTAGTTGCTTAACTGGTAGGTACCATTGCTTCCAGCAGACAGTAAATATGACTGTGTTTCCCTCAAAGAAGTAAAATCTCTCATATATATATGTATATATATGTATATATATGTGTATATATATATATGTATATATACATGTATATATATGTGTGTATATATATATATATATATATATATATTCTCACACATTTGTGCTTTTATTTTTTATTTTTTTGGATTGTATGCCAACTAGTGAATAGTAAGCAGTTTCTTTAAAACACAGAACATTTCAAAAAGGACATGTGGGGTACTCTATAGTCTCCATTTGGTACACTGTTAGAAAGAATAAATGATGAAATATATTTGCCAAGAAACAGATAAAAACAAGAGGTAGGAACTCTGTACAGAAATGTAGACAGAAGCCTGGCAAACCATTAACAGAGTCATTATTAGTTTTAAAGGAAATTCATGAGGAAGATACTAACAGAGAATAATTTTAATGATGGTTGTAACAATGAGACTGAACACTTCCTTTGGCTCTGACACTCTATTCTTCACTCTAAGGTTTACACGAGCACATAGACTATTACTCAAATCATGCCTCTCAGTGGATGCTATTCTCACTAACATTTCTTTCTCCTTTTCTTGGATATTTTCTTTATTTACACTTCAAATGTTATCCCCTTTCCTGATCCCCCACACACAGAATCTCCCTATCCCATTCCCCCTCCCCCTGCTTCTATGAGGGTGTTCCCCGCCCGCCCACCCACCCACTCCCACCTCCCTGCTCACATTCCCCTACACTGGGGCATTGAGCCTTCACAGGACCAAGGGCCTCTTCTCCCATTGATGACTGACAAGGGCATCCTCTGCTACATAGGCGGCTGGAGCCATGGGTCCCTCCATGTGTACTCCTTGGTTGGTAGTTTAGACCCTGGGAGCTCTGGTTGGTTGATATTGTTCTTCCTATGGGGTTGGAAACCCCTTCAGCTCCTTCAGTCCTTCCCCTAACTCCTCCATTGGGGACCCCATGCTCAGTCCAACGGTTGGCTGTGAGCATCTGCCTCTGTATATGTCAGGCTCTGGCAGAGCCTCTCGGGAGACAGCTATATCAGGCTCCTGTCAGCATGCACTTCCTGAATAGTGCTTTGACTATGATATCTGCATCCTCTCTTTGCACAGTTTGTCTACCATAGCCTTAGGACAGTGGCAAAACGGAGGGAGAAAGAATACAGACCCATGATTCTTAGGGAAACTTCCAACTGCTGATAGAGAACACCCACCTTGGAATGGATATAAGCAGAATTAAGCCAGTTGTATTTCAGTTACTCTTCTTTGTAATTGTTATTGTTGCTACCACCAAGGCCAGCATAGTTAGTGTGGTACACCACTACATCAACGTTCACAGAGCCGGTTTTGACCCAGAGGTAAAATGCGTTTCATTTAGCCCAAACTATTGCTTCATGCTAACATTAGAAGGACCTTTTCTCGAGATTCCCTTTGCTTCCCAGTCTCTTCCCAGCAGCCTCTCTCACCCACTAACTCCTATATTAGTACAATGCAGGTCTGACAAGGTGTTAGAATAACCCAGAGCTTTCAAAAAAATGCCGGTTCTCATATGAACTGATGTGAACTATTTCTTGAAAAACAGAAACTACATACTACCCACTATGAAATAGATAATTTGAGTAGTCTTAACACTACTAAGGAAATTGAATTTGTGGGTTTTAAATTTTCTGAAATCTGCCAGTCTACATGGCTTCAATGGAAAATTTTTATCATATATGAAAAAATAGTTAACAATTCTACACAATATCTTCTAGATAATTCAAGAAATGTATCTCCTGATTTACTTTAGATAGCTAATGTCATCCTGATGTCAAAATGAAAGACAACACAAAAAAATAAAATATGCAGGTCATATCATTGCTACATGAGAATAGAGGAGTTATTAATACAAGTATTAGCACTAGAATTCAACAACTTGTTTGTAAAATTATGTAATGTGATAAAGTGGAATTCATTTTAGAAATTCAAGGTCTACTCAATACTAGAAAAATCGCCCACTGTGGTTCAATATATTATCAAGTTAACAATAAAGATCATATTGATCAATGCAAAACAATTGAAAAATGTAGCATACTTATGGCTTTAAAAAATCCCTTTGAAAGTTCAGAATAATGATTAACTTCAGTTTAATAGAGTTTCTATAGAAAAAGCCTATAGCTTTCATAATGATATAGCCCCAGTGCTTCCCCCAAGACTGACAAAAGGTAAGGCTGTCCATTTCACCACTTTAATTCAACATTGAGTTGGAAGCCTGTACAATACTTAAGAAATGGAAAAAATACAGGTATGTAGAAAAGAAAAAAACATAAAAAAGACCCTATCTGCACATGAATTATCTGAATAAGGCAGACATCATAATGCCCTATAAGAAGATTTTAAAGGGAACTCACCCAAAACTAACAAATGACTCCTGCAAATCAGAGGATAATATATATGTATGTGCATATATGTACGTGTATGTGTCCATTGTATGTGTATAGCCTAGCAAGGAACAATATATATTGAATTCAGTAATAGAATATTATTTATGATAAATGAGAAAAGTGTTGAGGTATAAAACTAGCAAAACACAGCATAGAACTTGCGTGTTCAAAACTGGGAAAATATTTATGAATGAAAATAATGAAACAAATCTAAGTAAAAACTGGACAGATTTGCTATCTTTTACCAAATGGAAAATTCTGGGCAACCAAAAAATTGAATTCTACCAAATCTTTGGAGAAGATCACAAGTCCCATTGAAATCTCATTTTATAGACAAGATTATTTTTAAATTTATATAGAAAAAGAGTAATTTTAAAACTATAAACCAAGTAGGGGGAGTCTATCTACCCAGTTTCAATATAGTATAAATTTGCAGTAATTAAGACCAGGGGACACTTATGGGGAAACAGATGCATACAGCAACAGGAACAAGCAGGAGACTAAGAAATACGCTGTATCATTATGCCTGACTTGTTTTTGACAAGAAGCAAAGGCAGCTTAATAAATATGTCCATCTAGAAAATGTCGCTGCACTAATTGGACATCTTTAGGCAAAAGAAAAATATGAAAAATTCTATATGAAAATTAACTCAAATTAGGCCAAAGACTTAAATGTAAATCATATTATAAACAATGTAGCAAACATTTAGAAACTGTGGGTCAAGCAGTAGCAGAACTGTTGACAAATGCAGACACCATTAAAGTGGACCAGTCAGGCCCTACCACACTAAGAATGCTTAGTTCTATTGAAGCCATTTTAAGAAGCAGAAAAGAAAATGTAAGTCCTATGAGAAGCATCTGCCAGCTTCCTATTCGGCAGAGGACTCCTACCTGTAACACATGAGCAGCTCTCAGAACTCAACGGCGAGAACAGTCTGATTTCTAAGTATAGTTAGGTATGCGCACACACACTTATCCAAGGGCCAAAGTAAGTATTAGTGACAATGTCACCCATGCGGTGGGACACAGAATGCTTTGTATATTACAAGAAGAGACATAAAATAGAGTAAATACTTTGGAAAGTAATTAAACAGTTTCTTAGAGAAGTATCAGTTACTATGCGACTTACAGATTCTACTCCTAGGTGTTTATTCCAAAAGAATGAATATTTATGTCCATGTAAAACCTGCACATGAATATTTAGAGCGACCTCATTAATAATAGTTGGAACCCGAAACATCCACAATGTCTTTCGACAAGTAGTAGTTACATAAACCGTAGCATAGCTTGTTGTACTGTAAATGGTCCTCTCAGGCTAGCAATGCAGAAAAAACAGCTTGGATGAAACAGCAGAGAATGATGCTAAGTGTCAAAGAGGAGGAGGAGGTCGCGGTCAACCCTGGAGGGTTGACTTTCACTCACAGTGCAAGATTCCGCTTATTGAACATTCTTGAACAAAGATATAAAAACAGAGATTACAGGTGGCCAGAGGTTAAGGGAATGACGGGAGTGGGAGGGAAATGGGCGTGTCTATAGAAGGGCGATGTGCTTATTCTTATGCTAACTGAAAGTTCACGTGCCTTGATTTCATCGATGCTACTGTCCTTCGATGCTGTCTTACAGCAGGATGAGATTCTAGCAGTAGATAAAGGCTCCATTGCCCGCCTTGTTATTTTTTGCACATGTAAATCTACAATGATCTCAAAGTACAGTTAGAAGCTTGGTAGAGATACACCATACAGCCCTGAGTAACTGTCAAGTCATGATGCAGCCTTCAGGTTGTTCTACATAAAATTTTTAAATTTAATGTTTTGATTAACTATGAAAACAAGTATAATATAAAGCGATCCCATCAACAGGAGCTCTGGCTTAGTTTTTCTTGGCAGAGCCCAGGAATCAGTACCTCCAAAGTTCCCCTAGATACTATAGCACACAGCGGGAATGAGGAACAGCAAGGACCAACACATCCCAGCAGCTTTGGGCCTCTGGCACACTACTGGGTTGCCTTCAAGACTGGGTTCTCAGGAGCTGTCCCGAACACTGCTTTCCCACACTGAGAGGACCCTCAGAGGCTTCACCTCCGGGCTCTCTCTGTTAAGTAGTCATAGCCGTTGCTACCCTAGAACCATCACCACGTACACCCTAGGTTCAGTGATGTTTGTAACATTAGTAACTCCCTCTCCATTTAGCTCCTAAACTTCAGTAACCTTTCAGAAAAGCAAGACTAGCTCCCTTTCACTAGACTAGGCCTAATAATGATTTTTTTTTTTCAACAATGAGGGAACAGTGTCCTGACACCAAGACTTTCACAGAACCAAACGTTGTCATGGCAACCCGTTATGCAAAGCAGTATGGAAACACACTAAGGCAGTAGTAGGGTTGATATGGGTTCAGATGCGGGTTGTCCATTCTGTTATTGTCCGTTTGTTTTGTTTGTTCCATGTGTCCAAGCACATCTATGGTCTGGACAATTTGGGGAGTCAGGCACTAAGATTCCACGCCCCTCTTTCTGAGAGCTGTCTTTGGTCAGGTTGCATCCAGTCACAGTTCCATGACCCATGCCAGGGAGGCATCATGAGCGGGCTGCTCCTACTCTTCCCCGAGGAATACTGAAGAACAAGCTAAATACCTCTGGGAGTTCCCACAGAACCTCTGCAAGGACACACGTTCTGTTTCTTAGTTATGCCAACTCCGCCCTGTGCCCCAAACACCACATTGAAGCTTTTACTGATACTATCAACTTTATAGGTTAATTTAGGAAAAAATGAACACGTGTTTATGGTAGGACTTTTACCTAGTTTTTGTTTGTTTTCTGTTTGTTTCCTAAATGAAACATAAGGTAGAGAGCAATTGAAGAAAACACATTGATGTTAACCTCCGACTGTCACAGGCACAAACACACCTGTGCACACTTACTCCCCCCCCCCTCACACACACACACACACACACACACACACACACACACACACACAAGGCCATCCATACATTGTTATGCATTTTGTAAGATTTTTATATTACTAGATTTTCATATTGTTCATAAGATTCTTTTTGTGATTTTTTTATGTTCATGCATCATGGTTATTGCTCTTCTTAAAACTTTCAGGACTTTCATATCTTAAATAATTGAATTTACAAACCCCAAGAAAATTAGCAAACAGCTAAAGCCCATGCAACTCGTGTGGGTCTGTTGGGTAAACAGAGGTGAGCTTGCCCTTGCTTCCTTTCTTTTCTTTTTTGAATGATAATTAAATGTAATGATGAGGAAAATCTCAACTCTGGAGTCTTCCCTTCCTTGCCAACGAGGCATCACCTGTTCCCCAGGCTGCTGATAATCTGAACGTGCCATATTTGCTGTCCACGGTCGTCTTCTTTGTGGAATGATTAGTTTCTATTTAAATCACAAAGGAAAGAAATATCTGGTACAGCTCAACTTGTCCAAGTCCCCTGTTGCACTGCAGTGTTTGTTTAGTAAGCCTTGACACACAAGGGAACTCATGCAAACAGAAGCATCTGTCTCCATTCCTCCTCGCCACTGCATCGCCATGCAAACATTAAATACTAAAAAAGTCATGCAGTGATTGACAGCTTGAGTAGAGCCTGTAGGTTAGCAGGAAACAAAGTTCAGCCGCAGGTCCCTCCTCCCAGACTTCCTCTTCTCCTGCTCCTTTTAGAAACACCCATACCAGACTGAATCAGCTCCTTTGAGACTAAAGAGACTTATTGTAGTTAACCTCCTTATGATCCAGCATATTTTCTTGCAAGAATATTCTACCTTTGCTTCTAGGCTTTGCTTCATTTGTATTTCTTCTTTGATCTGGGTTGCTACTCAGCTAATCCTAATAGATGAAATGAGCAGCTTGGTCAGCACACAAACCTGTGAGATCGTTCTTGCATTTAGAAATATACACCTTTTGTTTACCTTGTATCCAGAAGGACTTCCTCTGTGTGCCCTCCCACAGCTACACTGTGGCTTTGCCTCTGTAACCAGTCTAGCATCCTGAGGATAATGAACTTCACAGTCTCCATCTTTGAGTTTTGTTGTTGGGCTCGCCGTAAGCATCCAGCGACGCACTGAATTAATGACTGCACAAATTACTTAATTAACTGGGACATAAATGTTTTCTTTCTTGGTTTAAAACTAGCTCTTAGGAAAAGACTTAAAATATTTTTAAATGAGAGGGTAATTGGCTATCATTGGCTCTTAAAGTACCCAGATAAATGGATTTATATTCCAAAGAAAAAGAATTAAAAGAATTGAGTTTTTTATGTTTTTGAGATTCAGCCAGAAACTTTGGCTATAGTTTTCCTGCAGAGACAAACCTAGATGTCTTCATCACAAAGGCCTGGACACCACATAATAGTAATCCCTCACACATAGAACTCGTGTCCTTAGAGACCCAGGTAGGAATAAGCTGCAATGAACTGAAACTTCTCACACAGCATGACCACTTAAAATGTTCATGTGTCCTTCTGTCACAGGACATGCAGAAATCCAATTGGTACTGACCAGGAAGCTTTGTTTCTCTGAATGCTTCCTAGCCCTGGTAGGCTATGCAGGCTGCTAGGAGAAAGAAATTGCCAATCATTTTACCCAGCTGTGAACTCTGTGTATGACAGTAATGACCAGCAAGGCAACAGACCCTTGTAGAGGTGGCTGAAGTTTGATGGGGATAACCGACCACTTTCTGACTGGGGTTAAAGACTGCTCCACAAGAGGTAATACACGCTTAGTATTGGAAATCTGGCCCAGAACCCAGAGTTCAACAGCCACAGGGATAAACCTACTACTATTGTTCTGTCAAGTGGGCATAGTACCCAACTGATCTCTAAATTCATACCTCTATACCCACAGATTAGTGCAACTCCCAGACATCAGAGAAGTTTCTTTGTGTAGTGGTTAGTGGCTAGCAGAAGACAGCAGAGACTGATGAGAAGTCAAAGTGACTGTGACGTAATTAGCCAGCAATTGAACATTTACTTTATTCTCTCTCTTCTCTTTCTCTCTCTCATACACACACACACACACACACACACACACAGAGAGAGAGAGAGAGAGAGAGAGAGAGAGAGAGAGAATTTTTTTTTAAAAAATTGTGGCTTAATAAAAACACGATTATTCTTGTTATTTTAAGGTATGCTTGGTATTCTAGAAGTTCATGACTACTAAAATTGATAACCTGATCAGTACAAATTGGAAAACCATGGTTCCCCATTCAGAAAGTATCTGGGTAACAGGAGAAAATAACATGGCAGGAACTGCTAACACAGAGATTATCATTGTTAAGCCTCCACAGAGTGAATATCGACCTTCTTCTTTTTATTTCCTAAAAGAGGTGTATTCTTAAAGTTATTTTACCTTCTACCCTGGCTAAAATCCAAACATTTGAGTTCCTGGTTAGTGTGTAGATATTATTTCCACAAAATTGGTGAGCTTTAATAATCATGTTACCTTGATAGCGAAAGTGTTGTGGCAGTTGCCCCCAAATCCTGACGACCAGCACTGCTTTACTCTGCTGTGACATATTGTTCAGGAAACGGTAGGACCTGTCACCTAAGCCGCGGCACTTTGATTTTTTTTTTTTTTTTGGTTTTTTCGAGACAGGGTTTCTCTGTATAGCCCTGCCTGTCCTGGAACTCACTCTGTAGACAAGGCTGGCCTCGAACTCAGAAATCCGCCTGCCTCTGCCTCCCAAGTGCTGGGATTAAAGGCGTGCGGCACCACTGCCCGGCTGGCACTTTGATTTTTAAGAATGAACTAGTGTTGATAGTATCTGTGAAGAACACGCTTCTGACAGTTAGCTTCCTAAGCTGGGATGTCCAATGGACCGTGAGTTTTCTGCCACATTTTATACATTTGCATGATTATTTAAAATTCTGTTCTTCCTTGCCTGGCAACATCCTGTTGCATTTGGAGTTACAAGAATAGAAAACAAAGTCTCTAGAGAGTGGCAGAAACCCCAGGGAGAATACTGCTATTGATACCTAAGAGGATTGAAACTATTTATGGCGAGGTCAGAGTGGACTAGTCCGCTGGCGCCGGCACCGTCTGCACTCAGCACTGTCTGCACTCAGCACCATCTGCACTCAGCACCATCCGCCCTCCCAACATCACAGGATGCTGCAATTACAGTGCAAGCTGAGGTCTTTTCTCATCAATGAAAAAATGGGGGGTGGGGGATGCAGGGAGTGGAGTCACTCACCACATAGCCAGCAGCTCTGAGCCATCTCTCTTGTAATGGACTGAATGCTTGTCTTTTACAGAGGAATTCAAGGGCTCCACTGTGGTGGAACTGATGAAGAAGGAGGGAACCACTCTTGGCCTGACGGTATCGGGAGGAATTGACAAAGATGGCAAACCAAGAGTGTCTAACCTGCGGCAGGGAGGAATTGCTGCCAGGTAACTGCCTCTTGGGAAACGGGGGTGGGGGGACGAACAAGGGTATAATTAATTCAGAAAATTAGAGCTTATCAGAAAAGGTCACTGATAAATAAATGACAGCTGTCCTCTGCCAGGCAGCATCTCCCCAGCAGAAGCACAGCGGGCATGCTTCAGAAACTGTTTTCCTGATCTGCCAGTGGCTTGGCAGTGCTGGGCTGAAGCCGCTGAGGAGAATTGTGTCACCTCAGGAGTGGTTGCTTAAGGTCTGACTGTGCCTACTGTTAGCAAATGGGCCCGAAATGGGAAGATGACATTCAGATCTACTCAGTGTGGAGCAAATGCTCCCTAAGATGTGAACTGGCAAATGAGGAAGACCAGGAGACTCAACTCCAAGGGAAAATGATTCCTTTTCTAATGGCTTTCCTTCCCACTAGGACTTAAGAGATCTCCCAGGGGACATCCCGAGCAGGAAGCTCACACTTTGTCCATGTGTCCAGTGACATGTATTTTTCCTCCCACCACTGGTCCCACTGCCTGCTCTTGGTTTGGAAGCCTGTCTAGTAAAGTCCAGAACAGAAGAATCTCTGTGAGGGGTGATGGTAATGATACTGAAATTCAAGCCTTTTTCTGTAATTTCTTCTTCCCCAATATTCTTGTTATCAGTCCTGTTCAGTAATAGGCAATTCAAAATATTTTTTTAAGCAAACAATAAGAAATGAAATATGCTGACTAATTTCCTTGATTCTGGCTCTGGTCCATCTCCCCAAAAGGACATTAAAAGCTGTGAAATGTGCCAAAGGCAGGCAACAAAAATAGGAGGGAAAAGAGGAGGGGCTTGGAGTATCCAGGATTAGGGTCCTTCCCTAGAGAAGCAACCCTGGGGGCAAGCAATATATATATATATATATATATATATATATATATATATATATATATATATATATATATATATATTTAAGTTTTTGCTTTTAGGATGTATTAAAAACAGAATATGTAAAATGTTTGAAGGACAACCAGAGATAGTAGCACACCAAAGGAGAAGTGCCAAAATACAACAGGCAGGGTGAGCAGGCTAACCCCACCCGCACCGTATCCCACCCAGACTCAGCCACACTCCTTCCTGTAGGGTCCAGCCTAAGTAGCGGGGTGTTTGCTATGTTGACATCTTAATCTAGATGAGGGACCAGAAGAAAGATAGTTGAGTGGCCTTCGGGAAGGACGTGTCCACTGTAGTGCCATGGTTTGTTTTGCAGAAGTGACCAGCTAGATGTGGGCGACTACATCAAAGCGGTGAACGGGATCAACCTGGCCAAATTCCGCCATGATGAGATCATCAGCCTGCTAAAAAATGTTGGGGAGAGAGTGGTCCTGGAGGTGGAGTATGAACTCCCACCGGTCTGTAAGTACTGAGACCCCAGGGAGGGATGGCTACCCAGGCAGCTTCCTACCGCCACAGGCTTGCCTCTCTGTCCTCAGTGTTACTACACAGACGGGGAGCAATTGCTTCACATTTCAAAATTATTTGAAATGGGAAACATGTAGTCTCTTCAGAGAAAACCGAAGAAACGCTCAGTGAGCACCGAAGTGGCCGAGAGTCACGTTCCACTAAAGTGATCTGTGAACATTTTTGCCATTTAAGCTATAATATAATTTTAAAATATAATTACATAATTAATTATATATAATTATAATATATAATATAATTTTAATTAATATAATTTTAAAAGCCCATGCTTTGAGAGCTATCTAAATATTGTGCTTAGATTTAGGAGAAGCTTTACATTGCTTTATAGTGACTCTTCAGTGGATAAGCTCATAAAAACATAAAATGATAATATCACATCTAATTAGTATTAAGCAATGATAATAGTAATAATCGCAGCGGACAAGTTTTGAGAACATACTAAATACCTGGCGTTAGAACAGCACGGGCATTCGTTCACGTCGTCCTCACTACGAGGATGGGGGCAGGTTGGAGAGGAACTTGAATGTCAGGCCAGATGGTCTCAAGTGCCGGCTTCACTTGCAGTTGCTACATGTCTTTGAAATAGCTGCTTAAGCTCTAAGTCTCGATGTCGCCATCTGCAAACCGCTGATCACTGGTTGCCGTGAGAGGTGACTGGGTATTTCTCAAACACTTAGAGCACTGCCTGGCATTCTACACGTCCTTAATAAATCTATGATGGATGGATGGATGGATGGATGGATGGATGGATGGATGGATGGATGGATAGATAGATGATAGATAGATGATAGATAAATACAGATCAATATGTGTGTGTGTGTGTGTGTGTGTGTATATATGTATCAGTAGATCATAGGTATCTATGATCTATTGATCAACCAGTGAAAACTACAAGACAGACATGTGTAATTATTTTATTCATTGAAGATGTAAGGCAAGGCTTTCTCAAATTAGCAGGACACAGAGCATTTGAGCCCAGCCTGTCTGCCTCCAAAGGCCATTTGCTCCTCCCCTGGGGTGTGGCTTCTGCTGTGTGCTGTGGCTGCCTTACATTTGAGCTATGTTCAAACTTCCCATCTCCTCTGATGAGCTGTTCCCAGAGATGGGACCCTCTTTACTTCTTCCCACCAGCAAGAACTTAAATTACTATGAATAGTTGGTGATAATCCATTCTCGGTAATGAGCGGATGGTTATTTGTTCTGTTCCGGCCATGACTCTGTTCTAGGAGCATGGAGCACATCAGCGGAGACTACAATCTGCAAGCGCAAAGCAGTATTTAGCAGAAACCACAATAACTATGTTTTATCAAAAGGGACAGGGAATAGATGAGGGAAGTAAATCAGAAATAATGAGTGGGGCGAGGTAGGATTGGGACCAGACCACAGTATTACATAAGGACATTGGGAACAGTCTTTGAGAAGGTGACACGGATCCAGAACTTGAAAGCAGTGAAGGAGGCAGCAATATGGACCTCTGATGGGAAAGCTCTAGACAGCCAAAGCAGTCAGTGATAAGAGCAGAAGGCAAGACAATACCAGTGGTTGTTCTAGAAGCTTCCAAGCCAGTATGGCCTGAACAGAATAAGCAGGAAGAGAATTAAGAGACAAGGTCTGAAATGTAGGGGGTGGGTGATCTTGTGGGCCACTGGGAGGACCTTTTGCTGTGCTCTGACTGATTCCAGAACCCTGGCCTCTAAAAGAGGTCAAACACGGTCTCGAACTTTGTGGCTGTTGGGCTGCAGACAGAAGCAGTGGGCAGAGATAAAGGTAGAGAGACAAGGCGGGAGACTACTAGTGATTCGGGTAAGGAACGGTGGTGATGAGGGTTTCCTAATGAACCCGAGGCAGGCTGCCCAAAGACAGTCAAGGGTCACGCCAAGGTTCTGAGCCTGAGCAACTGCAAAGATACAGTTATCATTAATGGAGTTGGCAAGGTTACAGGAAGGGCTGACTCACTGGAGAAGATTGTTCGAATATTACATTTAAGACTTTGTTTGCCATGTATACAGGAATATTAAGGAAAGAAGTGCAGGCAAACTCTTTCAATGGATATTGAGATTGTGATAACACAGAAGGTATGTGAGACTCAGGGACAAGATTAAAACACCTGGGCTATGTTTAGTTCTCTGAGCCTCGGATTGCCCACCTGTAAATGGCTATCATCATTGCTAGATGTACTCTGTAGGAATTCAGTAGTGTGATCACATACTTAGGCCACTGTTACATACTTGGCAAATATTAGCCGTTATTAGCATTACCGTTAAGGCACCATGGTTTCTTTAACATTAGGAAAAGTCAATTTGCCTTTAAATCATTATCTCAAAGCATTGGCCAGGGGTTAAGAAAACCCTCTCTATAGAAATGTGGCTCCCATTTATACATTGACCTTCCACTGGGTGTGTGCAAAACACATTCCCTTCCTGAAGGAACTCGTGATAGGGTTTACGGTAAGGCCCAGAGTGGAGATTTGTCCAGGCTCATGGGGGACTCAGAGCTGGGGGCTTGGGGAAGAATGGAAAGCAATGGAACAGATTGAATAAGAAAAGGATGGTGTGGGCAGAGGGTCTAGCAAGGGAGGAGGAGGATACAGTGACCCGCACAGGCCGGGCTGCCGATGGGCTTGTTGGAGCACAAAGTAAAGGCAAGGAGACCCAGGATAGGGATGTAACCCACAAGGCAACAGGAATCACATGATGCAGCCCCGTGGAAGAAACTGTTGAAACTTCAGGGTCAGACTGGTGTTTCCGGGTATCGTTTTTTAAGAAACTAAAAGTTTCCTGTGGGGAGGGGTTTTTTTGTTTGTTTTTTTGTTTTTGTTTTTCGAGACAGAGTTTCTCTGTGTAGCCCTGGCTGAGCCAGGCAGTGGTGGCGTACGCCTTTAGTCCCAGCACTTGGGAGGCAGAGGCAGGCGGATTTCTGAGTTCGAGGCCAGCCTGATCTACAGAGTGAGTTCCAGGACAGCCATGGCTACACAGAGAAACCCTGTCTCAAAAAACAAAAAAAAAAAAAGAAAGAAAGAAAGAAAGAAACTAAAAGGAGAAAAGCTGAACCTATTTGCCTGAGGCTGTTACTACTTTCTAAGAGAGATGATATCTGTGGATCCTACAGCATCCTTAGAGTTAAAGAGGAGAGAGCTGGGATCAAACATGTTTAGGAGTTAAATCTATTGAGTCTCGGTACTTAAATAGATTTGTCTTCTCCGTGCAATGAAGCTGACAGGAAAAGAGAAAATATGCTTTTAAACAGCAGTGTATCTTTCGAGATACAATTCAGCTGGAAGAGGCCGGTCTGCCAAGGATGATCTCCGTCTATTTTGCTTATGTTGGGGAAATTATGAAGACCTGGGAGTTCAGAAAGGCAGGAGCCATTAACAAGCCATTCCTGTGCTTAGAACATGAAAACTAACCAGGCCATCGCAGCAGCTACCTGAGGCCCACCCAAGCTGGCGTCTGCCTGCTCCCTCAACATCAACACCCACCCACCCACCCAGATCTTAGCTGTCTGTGAAATCAGAAAAGCTGGGAATAGATAGATAGATAGATAGATAGATAGATAGATAGATAGATAGATAGATAGATAGATGGAGTTTGACATTTGATCATTTATCGTTCCCACGATTCCATTTCTTTACGGAAATGAAGCACTTGGTCAACCCATGTTCCATACTTGAATTGAACAGGAAAATTCTGCAACTACTCTCAGAACTACTTGGGGAGAACGTATCTCAGGCATTTATGCATGAAACACTGATCCACGACGTGCCTTCGCACTCTCGGTCTACAGAACCCCAGTGGAGCTTTGAAGTGCTGGCTAAATCCCGGCCATTTTCAATTGACACAACATTTTATCGTCAGTGTGAAAAATTAGCATGTAATTGGGGGACATTTTATTTACTTAAGTAGTGCTTCCATTTAAAAGTCAGAGCTACAGATTTTCCCATTTAATAATTAGAGAAATCTGTCGGGTCTGTTTAGCCCCCTTTACGTCATCAGCTGAGTCAGACCAGCTGTCCAGCAGAAGGAACCCTTTCTTTCCTTAGATATATGTATGAAAGCATGTCACTCTGGGGCCATCTCAGCTTGGACCCTGTGGTCATCTTGGTGGGAGTGGGGAAGGAAAAGGAAGGGTGTTTGAAGATTCTCCATGCAGCTCTTTCTGGGGTTGAGTCTACAGGAGCAGTGCTCTACAGAGCTCTCCCTGTGGCAGACAGAAGGAGGCTAGCCCCACTTGAGCACATTTCTAGCCTCTGATTTCATCCCCTAGCTCCATAGGGACACAGACAGACACATGGGCATGGGACCGGATAAAGTAGGACACAATTCAACTCCTGTTCTGTAGAGGTGGAGATAGCAAGGAGGGACGGAGTATTTGACTTGGAGCAGTCAGATCAACTATAGTAAAGCAGCTTGACAGAAACACATAAAAATTCACAGATAGAAACAAGGAAACGCAGGATCAAGGAGGCCTTTTACCTAGCCCTGGGATCCTTTGGCTAAGCAACTTCGTTTACCTGTCTGTGGAATAGTGAGTCACATCCCCATGGTTGGCACAAGGATGCTAAGACTGAGTGTGAAAAACGAAATCAGCAAGGGCCAATCCTGTGAATAAAAACTGTAAAGATCCAACATGGTTTGTCAGTTCTATTAAAATGTCACCCACAATAGCCCATAGTAGAGAGTAGCTGAGGGTGATCTGAAGCTGTGGGTAGTCCCAAAGTCTTCATAAGGACCAGTTTTAACTCTAAGAATTCTGTGGTCAGCTATAGAAAGCCAAAACAAAATTAAAATTCTAGTACTTCACATTCCCAGAATAGATATCCAGCCAACGAGCACAGGTGGCCCAGAGCTGGAATTTGGTTGTGTATAATTGAAAGATGATTTAATGATTAAATAAACTAATATTTGCAAACCACTTTGCTGAGTTCTGGGCACAGAGTAGGTGGTCCATCAGTTATTTCTTGCCATGACTTTGCCTTCTTCACCCTTAAAGTGACAATGTCGTATTCTTCAAGTGGCTTGTTGACTCATGGAAATAAGAAATCATTTAGCTCAAGCCCAAGTTTTGTTCTTCATTTAATTAAAACGATCCCTCAATTCTTTGGTCTGTTTGTATGCACTGCTCCTAGTTGATTAGAGTAAACTGGGAGTCCCTTGATAGCCAGGAGGTGACATTCAATTAAAGCAGCCACATAGCAAACATTTGTTCAGCAGGACATTTGTGCATCTGGTAGTCTGCAGATCAACTTCGTGGACCACCCTAATTCTGTGAGTTTGAAGGTATAGCCTTCATGCTGGTTCCTACTGGATCCCTTTGAGGGTTTGGCACTTCTGATGATTAAAAATAGCAACACTTTTTGCTTCGTTTAAGTCACTAACTAGTCGTACAAATGGCAAGAAGAGAGTAATTTTTATTGGTTCTTTAAAGATGTCTATATGCAGATGCTCCTGGAGGTTGAGTGGAGTTAGGTCTCAAGAAGCCCATCTAGAGATGAAATGGTTGTCAAGTCAAGGTGATTTTATAAACCAACCCCGCTGAACATCTCAGCCTGACACGCCTGAAATGCACGTATGCCACCTGGGTCTAGGTAAAAGTGTGTGGCACAGGCTTGGTTTATAATGACGTGCCAAATAGCTCATTTCGTTTGTTGGACACTGCACAGAAAATGAAAACAAAATATACAGTGTGTATGCTCCACGCCACAGTAAAGGCAACACATTGTACCTCAAGCATCCTATGAGTCACGGGTTTTGTATTAAGAGTTTTATGTAAGAAACGTGTTAAGATCAAGTAACAGAATAAAATGCGTTACTGAGAATTATGACTGTAGATGTCATTATACCTTTTTGACATAGGATCTCACTATGTAGCCCAGACTGCTCTTCCACCCCCTCTGTGGCAATTCTCCTGCCTCAGCCTCCCAAGGGCTGTGATTATAAGCATGCTCCATCATTCCCAGCAGTTTAAGGGATTGAAAACCATCTACTTCTGTACAGCATAAGTTCTCTTTTGTGCACCAACAAAATCATTCCCACACCCCTCATGTTAAAATACCCAATTGGTGGGATTCTTTTTCATGTAGCTATAGTATATTAAACAATCAGAATTACTCACTATGTCCCAAAAGCAGTTTCACAGAGTATTTTAGTGGCTATGCCTTAACATGAAATATACTTGCATGTGTCGTTCAATGTAATTAGATACTGTGACTTGGCAGTACAGTTTTATCTTGTAAAATGAGAGCAATTAAAAGCAAGCAACAGAACGCAGTGATAACACACGAGTTGAAGTAGATCTTTGTCTTCTTTGTCGACACGGCGTGAATGTACTCAGGATTTCATTAGCTCTGCGCATCACGTTTGGGCTGCTGGCAACTTGGTCGAGCAGCTGTCTACGTGTCAGAACACTATTTGCATCAAGCAGTCCATTGATCGTAATCTGGGAGGAATGAGTTTGCCTCGAATTCCAGCTTCAAAACTGAACGTGAATGCAGAAATTATTTTATAAGCTTGGCAGAAGTCATAATGCCTTTGTATTTCACAAAGGAAAATGTTTCTATTTGTTGAAATTGCCGTGCTTGCTCTGTAGAGTTTAAGCAATATAAACATCACTCCCTATCTAGAATGTGTCTATCCAGAAGGAAAGGAATTAGCTATGAGATTTGCTTCTGCTTGGAACAGTATGGGTCATTTATACGGATAACTAGTTATAGTCTCTGTATGCTATTACAACTCTTTTTTCCCTCAGACTTCATTGGAATTATTGCTCTTTTTTTCAAAATAAATTATTTGCAACATAATTTGCAAGCCTATTATGTCACATTGAAAAACTTACAACAGAAATGTTATTACAGTTGTGGACTCATGCTCTCCCGTCTCATTCCCCTGCACAGCCGTACAAGGATCGAGTGTTATGTTCCGAACAGTGGAGGTCACTTTGCACAAAGAAGGCAACACCTTTGGTTTTGTCATCCGAGGTAGGTGGAGGCTAAAAATTATAGGGAGTTACAGAAGGCATCCTGATGTTTCCAGGGGAAAATTATCTTTAAACAAATAAGACAATGAAGAAACATCAAATGAATTCCAAATGATTGGCTTTGTTTAATACAGAGCAAGCAGCCAGAGGATCTGGTCAGTTCCCAGTGACCACACTGACTTAGCACTTTCCAGTGGTCCTTTGTCTTTGTAACTGGTCTGCATTACTGAATCAAAAATGATGATAAGTGTGGCTTGATTTAATACAGGAGGATTAAGCAACTTTGTTTACATTACTTTCTTTGGAAATGAACTTTATTCCGGCAGCTTTCTAAAAATGGACTAAAGATAACCTAGTCCTTGGGATACCCAGATGTATCAGCTCAACCTATCTCATTACGGGACTGCCTTGATACTAAAGAGTTCAAGTGACTTCATTAATTCTGGACTAGGACTCTGGGTTTTTATGATTTTTTTTTTCTTATAAGTGATTTCACCCCTGAAAGACTTGCAACATTGGCAGTTCTCAATCCACAGTGTGATAATGAGATTCAATAACTATATGTGCATCTGAAATTTTAACACTACACTTTTGGGAGGGTTTTTTCTGTTGATATTGTTGTTATCTATAACATTTTGTACTTCATGAAAGGAAAATTTCTGTCCAAATGATTTATAAAGTATAAACTAGTATTAACTGCTCATCTTAGTATCAAACACTAAAACAGTTGTGTCCACTTGGACAAGCTTTTCCTTTTAGCTGAGCTCTAAGTGTTCAGTTCTAATCTGGACCAGTCATTTAGCAAACCCATCTCTCAAGGAAATATTGACTAAGCATACATCCACACGTCAGGATAGCAGTAAGTGCTGTGGCATCATAAGACAATGACCCTACCTCAAGGAATTAAGATCAATGAATTTAAGACACAAGTTGATAACTTCTGCCAACTGAGTAAAGCAGAAGATAATCTAGGAATTCATTGTGTGTGCTAGTTCAGGGGTTATGACATTTTTCAGGTTATGAAATTTCTCTGACCAAAGCCTATGTTTAAGACCCATGATGGGCTCCAAGATCAGGTCGCTAACCACAGCCACTCTTAATTTTCTTTTTAAATAATTAGATAAATGTAGTAAAAACTCTCCCTATAAGATATTTAGGCTGAAAGATAATGCATACAAACTCTCTTTGGCAGTGTAACCATAAGGGAAGTTCTTTTGAAACACATGCAAAAATTCTAATTGTTGAAAAAAGGGCATCAAAGATACTTCTGCCGTGCATACCCATAACTAATTACTATACGTTTAATCAATAACAAACTGCTCATGTAAGACTTAAGCCAATAACAATTCCTCATTACAAAGTAAAGCAACTAGATGCAACTGAATTCCACATCTATCTCCAGGCAAGTGATGGTGTAATCTTACCAAAATATCCCCTTTAACTATTTTCAGGAATTCCAAAAGTTTATGAGGCTGAAATACTAGCTGATACACAGAAGGCACCTCATACAGGAAAGAAGGAGTAAAGGATTCATTCAATGTTTTTCTATTAAATTTCGGTGATTATAGGTGTTATTCTACTTTAAAGTCTTCACAGAGAAGAACCAGTTTTAGCTGGTGACTGCCACAGTTGTATAGACTTTAAGAACTGCCTTAATTCACTGGTTAGACATAAAGGTTTGCAGTTTTGCATAATTTTACATTTTTAAATCAGTTCAAGGCCCACCTCTAGAAAGTTTCTCTGCTCTAAGGGTCAGTGGCTAATCCAGGTGAGACAGTATGATGGACAAATAGTAGCACATCTGATATTTTTGACATAGCTGCAATTTTTAGCTCAATTTGGATCAGTGGGACTACTGATCAGTCGTGAAGGAAGCGGATACTGCAGACTGAACATGTCCGTTCAGTGCCAGAGTTTTTTGCTCACCTGTTCTTGTAGGACTTTGTACCAATGAATGAGATTCTGTTTCTGATGTTTGAAAAAAAAAATCTTGGTTCCAGAAAGACTAGAAAATTCATCCCATAGAACAAAGAGTGGGACCTCCATGTCCTACTTCAGAGAGTTCATCCTTGGAACAAAAGAACATTCTCTGAGTGAGCAAGCATGTTGGCTCAACGGGTAATGGTGCTCCCCACTAAGCCTGATCTGACTTTGATCCCTGGATCCCCTGGAACTTGGTAAAAAAGGAAGAATTGACTCTTGGAAATTATCCTCTGGCCTATCCACACGTGTACAAACTAAAATAACTTAAAGGTTTAAGACAATTTAAAGAACAAAATCTATTTTTAAAGAGGACCGTGTCGCTGAGTCTACTTTTTTTTTTTTTCCTCCTTTTTTATTTTTGAGTCTACTTTTTACAGTGGAGATATTCCCAAGTTTAAAGCTGTGAAGAGAGAGGTCTGCTCGTTACGACACGTAGACTTGTTGTTCGCCTGTTTTCTCTGCTGTGATCCTGGCACTGGATTGCTTTTCTGGGGCTAACTATTGAACCTGAGATCTCATGCATGCTAAGCTCCCATACCCTGAGCTCTGCTTCCAGCCCAGATACTACCATTTGTCAAAGCATCTCAAAGGATGCTAATGTGTATCATTACAACCAGGGAGCTTCGCTGGTCTGAGTTGCCTGTCTTGCATTGGAAGTCCAAACTCCTAAAGCCTAAGCGAACGACAAACTTAGTGGATGATTTCAATGACGATGAAATGTCAGCTATAAAGGAGTTCGGAACACGAGTAGCATGCAGTTGGTGTTTCATATTTAAATTTGGATCTGAGAAATTCATGGGGAGGTTTCTTGCTGATTTCAACCTGCATCCTTTTCTAAATCCGTTCTGCCATAGAAAAGCCAGTGTACCTTTTAGGAATGTTTTGCAGCAAAACAAACAAGAACAACTAAAATGCTTCTTAATCTTTCTCTTGGGCCAAATTCCTTTCATTCACCTCTCCTGTGCCAAGTTTGGGGAATTACAGTCTGTTTTCCCACACACTCAGTGAAGAGGGATGATGATGGCCTTCATATTTATCAGATACTGGGAAACTAGAGACTACCCATGTGATCTCCCAGGATGACAGTCCATAAAGAACTCAGGTCACATAAAGAATAGAAGAATAGGAAATATTCAGCCTTAGCAAGAAGCCTAATGGGCTAGAATCACCATTTTCAGCTTTGGGGAAAACTTGTTTGGAGAAAAGCAGGCATAATATTTTTATGGGTTATAGTCTAGTCTGTTTAACTAGGGCCAAGGTATGACTTGGATGGCATCTACTGACCATTAGGAAGAATGATGTAATCTCTGCCTTGTCCAGGTGTGGAGTGGGCTGCCTCAGACTTCGTGAGTGCTCCATTACTGGTGGCCATGAGCACAGGTGAAGGAAGTTGTATAAACTGGTCCTGGATCAAAAAGAAAATTTCCAATGATTACCTTCTATCCGAAGCTCTACACTACAGGTCTACAAATGCTTCTACAGAAAATCCCCTTATGCAAAATTTTAAATTCCCATTTGCAATCAGTGGGGGGAAATAGGCCAAATCTGCTCCTAATATTTTGAACACTGGAATTTTGATAGTGGCCATTCATAAGCCACTTAGGTATGTTCTAGACAGAATCATATTTTATAGTCAAGGCAAGCCTGGAACTTGCTACATAGCCCAGAGACCAAGCTGATTCCACACTTAGGAGGGTTCCTCCTTCTTCAGCTTCCCAAGTGCTGGAATTATAAGTGTGTACCACCACACTTTTCTTCCTTCCCTCCTTTCTTCCTTCCTTGACTCCCTCCCTCTGTCTGTCCACTCCTCCCTCCCTTCCTTCCTTCCTTCCTTCCTTCCTTCCTTCCTTCCTTCCTTCCTTCCTTCCCTCCTTCCCTCCTTCCCTCCTTCCCTCCTTCCCTCCTCATTTGACCCTTTTCTTGAGGTTCTTCTAATACATATGGTAAGAGACCTGCTTCCTCATATATATCATGGCCCAAACTCTGCATGAGGCGCTCATATCTGTCCATTGTTTATGACTGACAGACATTCTCATTGAACCAGTAGTTTTAATTAGGGAATCCCACGCCATTCCTACTGACAAATGTCTTATATCACTCTGATAACTGCTTGTATTTCCAGGTGGAGAGGTAGTGACTTCAGAAACATCCTACCTAAAATAAATACAACTTTTAACGGTTTTATATTCCAGAGAGAAAACTGTATGTTCTCCTCCATATACCTACAAATACACTGCAGCGTCTTACCTGGCACTTTCTAAGTGATTCTTTTAAAAAGCAACAAAGAGAATAGTTTTGAGCAGTCTTCCTTTGTTTTGTTTTGTTTTTTTAACTAGGGGGAGCGCATGATGATAGAAACAAGTCCCGTCCTGTTGTGATAACCTGTGTTCGACCTGGAGGGCCTGCTGACAGGTAAACTTCACCTTTCTGTGTCATTATGCAAAATCCATAGAAGACAGCTGGGGATTCTGAGAGAGAAAATGATTGATATGTCTCATAGTGGCAGCTAGATATCAAGTATATCAAGTATGTATGTGAGAATATAAAAGTTCAATGGTTTGGAGCTATGGATATAGAGTAAATAAGGTTTGCCTCCAGTCCCTACCTGTCCTGTGCTTCCTCCACGGCAAGTGCTTGGTGATGAGCTCAGTGCCCTCCACTCTAGATACAGACAACACTGGCGGCCTCTCAGGTCTGGGTAGCCTGACTGCAGAAGCACTTATGCAAAGTACCACGCTCTTTGAGAGCAGATCCTTGGCCTGTGTCCTTCAGTGCTGCTGTGCTCCCATCTTGGGAAGAATGAGTGATACCGTGACTCTGACCATCAGCATCATCGCCAGACTGTAGCATCGCCCCATGACGATGACCCTGCACATCACGGTGGAGTGACATTTAGTCAGATGGAAGAAATCGTGTCACTCTCTAGAGATTTCTCTTCCTTGAGAAATTAGTTCGGGAATGGAAAGTGTTCTTAGGTGTTTTCTCTAAGCCTTGCTGGGTCACAAGTAAACTCGCCATCTAGTCATCTCTCAAGACGCTTGAGCCTGTGTTGTCTGATGGCAAAGGTGGGCTCCAGAATAATGGAGGAAGGCTTCTTCTACAGATACTGTTAAAGGGTAGGAAGAAGACACACCAGTTGCTTCTGTCTATCCGTTTAGAATCAAGATGGATTTTCTTTTTAACCTTTTGGGAAAGAAACCATCGCAATGAATACTATTTATGAAGCATTGTCTATGTTCCGGAAAGTACACCACCCATTTGGTTCATATAGTCTTATTCTAGACTTACAACCGCCCTGTAAATGAGGCAACTTTCTCACAGTTGCCCAAACACAGCCAAAGGCAGGCTTTGAGTTATGATGAGCATTAAAGAGGACTAGGCTGTATGTTTATGTTTTTTTTCCCCAGAACTCATGCTGTGAGCTCACTTCTAGAGAGGATGAGATTTCATAGAAAATAAGATGTTGGGTTCTCGCCTGCACTAGCATCCATCTGCCTTTGCAGAGGACAACACACAATATGAGCCTCAAAGAGTCCCACCCTTTCCCTTTCCCGTGCTTCTCTTGCAGACTGTTCTCTCTAAAGAAAATAAATGTATGCACATTCCTCATTAATCTTTACGGTGAGGGTTAACAAGCATGTCAGGAGGAGCGTACACATTATTGCCAAATGAAATTAGAATCCAGAGAAACCTGAGTGCTAAATATGAAGCTTCAGTCATGCACCTAGAATTATCGAAGTGAAAGATGTTTATTTTAGGTGTCATTTCTAGTCTCCCAAGAGCCACATTTGGCAGACCTCTTTTTGACTTTTTCATCTCGGGCCCTTCCTTCTGGCAAGCAGAGATGGTGACCTGGAGGTTACTTTGACCCTGCCTCCATGATGTCACTAACGTCTTCGATTGTCATCTCCGAGTGCTTTAAGACTGTGGTCACAGCAGGGAGAATATTATTTGCCTGTCTTGTCCAAGGCATGTGAGGCTGGACTGGCATAATGATTGGCAAATAGCCTCATAACTCAGTGGGAAATTTTACAGACTAGGCAACTTCTCCCCAGCACTCTGCCTTCCACTAGGGTTCACTGCTGATAAATGGAATGAAATTAAAATGCTTCTCTGTTCAACCTAACTTTGGGGAAAATAGGTGAATGCTGTTTCCAGGGCTCTAATAAATCAATTTTTAGACTTTCAAGAGAAAGCCTACCAGAGGGGAAAAGGTGCCTCCCTTCCTTTCATCTTCCAAAAGTTAACTGCAGGTGACCAGGTTATTTGCTAATAGGTAGTTATTTTCTCATTACTGGGTTTTGCATTATAGCGACGTTCTGTTCTGGGTTACCTCTTCATACTCTTACTGTCACTCCTGATGCCTGAAAAGAGTGCAAATGGGAGGGGTGATGGCAGAGTGTGCGTGAAAGCAGGACTCTGGCTAAGTGGCTATTAAAGCTGAGCCCCATTATGCTAAATTAATCAAGACTGTTTCCTTTATGCTGTCTCTAGGGAGGGCACCATCAAACCTGGAGACAGGTTGCTCAGTGTGGATGGAATTCGGCTTCTGGGAACCACCCATGCTGAGGCCATGAGCATTCTTAAACAGTGCGGACAAGAGGCAACACTGCTGATAGAATACGACGTCTCTGTGATGGGTATGTGTGGAGCCCGAGGATGCCATTTCTTACACTCTAGTTTATGCCAGCTGTCCATTCCTGAGAAGCCACTTAGGGTTGGGTCTGAATGTCTGTGCTCTCATAGCAGCCAGGATTACATGGGCACACATTTTACCCTGTGTTAGGAAGAGGTAAGTGGTATTTTTCAGTGGCACACAGTTCTCATGTCCACGGTTTCAATAATCAAGTCCTGCTCTATCAGTGACCTAGCCGTCAGTTCTTCCGCACACACTATGCGTTTGCACCAAACGAGTTTTACCTTCTGGATTCACGAAATGTGAGTTCTGACTTTCTGATTTTCATGTTATTGCAAGAGAGCCCTAGCAGCCACAAGTCTTGAGAAGTGAGGTGACAAAAAATGAAGCGAGACCAAGTTTCTCTTCGAAGGTCCTTAATGACTTGACTGGGAGTAAACGCTGATGACTATATCAATTATTGTGTCGGAATATGTTTCACTCTCTACACTCATGGAGGAGACAAGAATGCATGAAGGAGACAGAGCACCCATCCATTTTCTTGCAAACAGCATAATTTCATTCGTTTTTATGGCTGACGAAAAATCAGTGTGCGCGTGTGTGTGTGTGTGTGTGTGTGTGTGTGTGTGTGTGGTTTGCCCATTCATCTGTTGACAGGCACATGAATGTATAATTTGCTACTGTAAATAACGCTGTAATAAACATGGATACGCAAGTATTTCTGTGATAAGCAAAATAAAGTAGGCTCAGAAAGATATCTTATACTTCCCCTCCTGTGGAGTGTGTGTGTGTGTGTGTGTGTGTGTGTGTGTATTAAAGTGGAAGCAGTTCTACCTAGGGAAAGGAAGAGGAAGAAGAAGAGGATGCTGAAGATGGGTTGGGGGAACCAAGAGGGAGTATGGGTGATCATAGTCGAAGTGCTTGATATTCTGCAATGGCAGCGTCTTTACAGTGAATAGGCACCAACACGTTTTTATTTCTCCAAACAGATTCTAGGGAGTAGACATAGAAATGAGTAGGTTCTAATCTGTGATGTTAATTACATGGAAAGCACTTTATATCCAATGAAAGCATATGGGAGTTTCTTTGCTTCCCTTCGGTAACCAGTATTTGATATTCTTGCCCATTCTTTCCAGAGCCTGTGCACTGGGATCTCATTGTACATTGAGCATGTATTTCCTAGATGGATAATTGTTGAATACGTTTCATTTGCCAACGGAAGATGGCTCTTACCTTATTTTTCCCACACCCATTAGCGCATCGATATACTTCATAAATGCAAGCGCATATTATTTTAAATATTTACAAGGCAAAAATCCCTCCGTTTTGATGCGGTTGAAATGTATTATCAAATGATTAAGAGAAGCCTAAGGGCCTGACTCTCAGAGACATAAGACGCTAACAAGGAAACCCTGAGACTGAAGAAGACATTTTTCTTTAAAGGGGGTGAGGGGCACTAACACTAAAAAATACAGAGTCTTTGGATACATTTGGTTTGAATTCTGGAGTCTGTTGACCTTGGGCAAATTATTTCATCTCTCCAGGCTGGCTGGTCTAGGAAGTCATGTCTAAAGTAGGGATAACGGGGAAACTAGTTCTTCAAAGTATTGGTGTATTAAATAGACAAATGCAGGCAGAGGGCTCGCCATAACCCAGCTGTTATAACTATAAAGAAATGAACGTTGATTATTTGCACATTCTGCAGCTCTAAAACAAACCCCAGGCCTTCCGTTGCCCTTGATTAAGATACAGTGTTTGCTTTAGTCTGTGAGAACACTTCAGCCTTTCTCAAAGGGAGAGTTTGGAAATGATGCAGCCTGAATTGTTGTGTTTTCTAAAAGTTCATCCGGGTGCTTATTTTCATTCCACATGCTTTTGCTCACAATGGTTCGAAAATATTTCTCCTGAGAATACAAATTCACTTTGATATTTGAGTCTTTGGAGGAGTAACACAGTTATCTCGTGAATGTCATTCTGGGCCTGCTGAGGTGGCTCAGGGGTTAAGAGCTGTTCTCCTCTTTCAGATGACCCCAGCTCCATTCCCAACACACAGACTGCAGCTCACAACCATCTGTAACTCCAGTTCCAGGCATCCAGTATTCTGACCTCCGAGAGCACTGTACACATATGGGGCCCTTACATGCATGGCTGGTAAAACATCCAGACACACAAAATAAGCGCAGTTGTTTTATTTAAAATAATATAATTCTGAACATCGGTGTTTAGGTTGGCTTTACAGAGGCAAAGGGTATAAAGATTTTACCTTCAAATTATTTAATTTTCCATTTATCTGTACTACCATGCAAAACTATGGATAATGAGAAAAGAAATTAACGTGTCATTCCAAATACCCCGGGACATTACATCTTTGCACAGTTGTGTGGCTAGTCCTTACTCACTGCATTCAATCCTGAGCAAATGGGAACAGCAATTTTTGAGCAGCTGCTTAAATAGAGATAGATTTCAATAGATACAAGTCTTTAAAAAAAAAAAAAAAAAGGTCGGTTTGCCTTCACAAAGCATAGGTTTACTAACATGCATTTGAGTTTTCAAAATGTCAGAATCAGGATATAAAATCTTGTACCTATGAACTCTAAGCTGCAAGCCCTAAGTGGAACAACTGTCGCTGTTTGTATGTCTGCTCTGATGCCTCATGTGTCCTCCATTAACTGGAAGCTGAGAACAGCAAGATGGCTTCCAGCAGTAGTCACAGTGTGCCATGTGGTGAGACCATCACTGGCATACTCTTCTCCCCCCCCCCCCCGAATCAACATAAACAGAAGGCAAGAGAATCCTGTGTAGAAGACACATATAAATTTTAAGTGCCAACAGTCTTTCAGATGCTATATAGATATATTGCCTTACACAATTTTCATCTAAAACTTAATTCTTATTAAATACTATTACTCTTACTACCTCATTAACTCTTTTCTTTTTCTTTCTTTTTTTATTGTTTTTGTTTTTTTGATACTTTATTTACATTTCAAATGTTTCCGCCTTTCCAGATCTCCCCTTTGGAACCCCCTTTCCCCCTCCCCCTGCCTCTATAAGGGTGCTCTCCCACCCACTCTTGTCTTTCCTCCTTGGCATTCCCCTATACTGAGGCATCTAACACCCTCAGGCCCAAGGGCCTCTCCTCCCCCTGATGACTAACAAGACCCTCCTCTGCCGCATATGTGGCCAGCACCATGGGTCCCTCCATGTGTATTCTTTGGTTGGTGATCCAGTCTCCAGGAGCATTGGGAGGTCAGGCCAGTTGACACTGTTGCTCCCTCCATGGGGCTGCAAACTCCCTCAGCTCCTTCAGTCCTTTCTCCAACTTCTCCATCTGGGACCTCATACACAGCCCAATGGTTTCTGTGAAGTGAATCTTGGGTATTCCGAACTTTTGGGCTAATAACCACTTTATCAGTGAGTACATACCATGTTCATCCTGCCAAAAGCAATCTACAGATTCAATGCAATCCCCATCAAAATTCCAACTCAATACTTCATAGACTTAGAAAGAGCAATTCTCAAATTCATATGGAATAACAAAAAACCCAGAATAGCAAAAAGTATTCTCAACAATAAAAGGACTTCTGGGGAAATCAGCATCCCTGACCTCAAACTATACTACAGAGCAGTAGTGATAAAAAATTGCATGGTATTGGTACAGCAACAGGCAGGTAGATCAATGGAGTAGAATTGAAGACCCAGAAATGAACCCACACACCTATGGTCACTTGATCTTTGATAAAGGAGCTAAAACCATCCAATGGAAAAAAGACAGCATTTTCAACAAATGGTGCTGGCTCAACTGGAGGTCTACATGTAGAAGAATGCAAATTGATCCATTCCTATCTCGCTGTACAAAGCTCAAACCCAAGTGAATCAAGGACCTCCACATATAACCAGATACACTGAATCTAATAGAAGAGAAAGTGGTGAAAAGTCTTGAACACATGGGCACAGGGGAAAAGTTCCTGAACAGAACACCAATGTCTTATGTTCTAAGATCAAGAATCAACAAATGGGACCTCATGAAATTATAAAGCTTCTGTAAGACAAAGGACATTGTCAATAGGACAAAATAGCAACCAACAGATTGGGAAAAGATCTTTACCAATCCTACGTCCGATAGAGGGCTAATATCCAATATATACAAAGAACTCAAGAAGTTAGAATCCAGAGATCGAAATAACCCTATCAAAAAATGGGGAACAGAGCTAAACAGAGAATTCTCAACTGAAGAAATTCGCAGGGCTGAGAAGCACCTAAAGAAATGTTCAACATCCTCAGTCATCAGGGAAATGCAAATCAAAACAACTCGGAGATTCCACCTCACACCAGTCAGAATGGCTAAGATCAAAAACT
>CM052707.1:65135099-65156940 GCA_028551405.1 Uromys caudimaculatus | reverse complement strand
CAAAAGAGTGAACACAGTATGTACTCATTAACTCTTACATGTTCGAACAAGACAGGAATACTGTGTACAGTCCTCCCAAATTTCTTCTACAACTACCTAGAGAAGCTTTTCTGCTTCTAGGGACTTACTGATTGCATTAGGCCACTAAGACTATTTTCTACACTAGACTGTCTGTCTCCCAGCTGCACTCCCCAAGTTCCTTGCTGTTTGAGTCTCTCCTGGGCTATTTTTCCTCCGTCAGTCTTTCCTTGGGATGTACTTCTCTCTGCCATGTTCCTGGACCATCCTGTCTTCTCCTCCTCCTCTTCTGCCTCCTCCCTTTTCCTCTTCCTCCTCCCCCTTCTCCTCCTCTTCCTCCTTCTTGTCTCTCTCCCCCCCTCTCTCTTTCTCCTCCCCCTCCCTCCCTCCCTCTCTCCCTCCCTCTCTCGATACTTGTGGTCCTGTGGTCCCAACCTGCAACCCCCCAAGTAGCCAAAGCCCCAGCCTCCTCCACTTTCCCCAGTAATTGGCTGTCAGCTACTTTTATTTAACCAGTCAGAGAAGATAGGCAAACAAGGTATACACAACATCATTTGGTGTACATGAGAACGTGCTCCTCGGGACTGCAACCAGATCTTGGGGACTAGTATTTAGCATTTATATACATAGCAGCACCAGACCAACCCCCAATGAAGTCCTCTTTTCTAAAGGTCATCTGTATATGGCCGAATGAAGTCATGGAAGGACCACAACACATTCACTAGGTCTGGGAACTAGGTATGAAAATCCTTGGTATGAATTCATAGACTCTACCCACCACAATTAGGATTAAGAGCAAACTAGAAAAGAAAAGAAATCCCAGCAGCCAAACAATTAGAGGCAAGCAGCCAGACGCCAGACTAACTCTGTGCCCGACAACATGCTCCGTACCAAGTGAGGTCACTGTCATATTTATCAAATGAGTCCATCAGTAGATGGCTCTTGACGTTTCCTTTTACCTTTATCGCTTGCTATTGTTGCATATTATGTCACATTTCTGTAAATATTTTAAGCAAACTGATATAGTATCTTGAAACTATATACATAATGTATGAGATTTGTCTAGAATAGGGAACATCAATTTCTTTTTTTTACTTCTATGTAATATCTGATTGATGGAAGGTGACCCTCTGAGGCTGTGTGGAGGCCAGCTCTGAGGTCTCAGCTGAGCTCCTTGGATGAGAACAAGATGGACTCCATCACTGTCTACAGATAACAATGGTGTCAGTTCCCATCCCCCACCCAATATATTAGTTACAAAATACACAGCAAAAAGCAACTTTTAAAATGGAGTGTTTATTTTGGCTCACAGTTCAGGTCTGGGGGATGTAAGTCCATTGTGGCTAGGAGAGCAAGGGAACAGGACTAGTTCCTGTCTGAAGCAGCCAGCGGCAACTGCACCGTCCTAGACCTTCCCCCCCTCCCCCAGCCGGAGGAATGGTGCTGCCTACGTTCAGATCTGCTCTTTTACCCCCAGCCCGTCCTTTGTAGAAACATCTTCCCAAACATTCCAATAGATGTTTCACTAATGCCCCAGACATGTCTTAATCTAATCAAGTCAACAGTCAAAATTCTCCATCATAGTCATTTAGAGATGCAGTCAGTGCATATCTATATCTAATATCACCAATGGTCCATAGGTGATTCCCCTTAACCCCCTTTTGCCTGATCAATTCTGAAAATGGAAACACTTTATCATCTTGTGGCAGTGACTGGATGCTTCACTATTCTGTCTGTACTGTGTACAACGGGATGACCCACAGAGCTTTGCCCCTCTTAAAGAGGCAGGACACTATTGTAAGGCACGGGCATGCAACGTGGATGCATTCTGTGGTCTTCACAATGTTCTTGAAAAGGTGGGGTCATCTTATGACACTCAGAAACAAAGGCTTTTGCTTTAAAGTAAATATCTGGCTGCTCTTAATATTTAATTACTGGGCTAGCCTTCCTCTGTATAACCACTGGTTTGAGTTGAATCTCATAAATCTCACATTGCTTTTTTGCACGGAGGCTGTTCTCTATGGCTTCTTTTTTTTTTTTTTTTGGTTTTTTGAGACAGGGTTTCTCTGTGTAGCTCTGGCTGTCCTGGAACTCACTCTGTAGACTAGGCTGGCCTCGAACTACCTGCCTCAACCTCCCAAGTGCTGGGAGTAAAGGTGTGCACCCCCCCCCCAACAGTCAATTCCCTTCCACCAGAGCCTTTCAGCGAGCCCCGTCCTACCTGGTCCCCAGCCATAAGGATTGCTATTACCTTTTTGTTTTGGTCAACCTGGCTCCCAGAC
Organism: Uromys caudimaculatus; assembly: GCA_028551405.1. Taxonomy (NCBI): domain Eukaryota; kingdom Metazoa; phylum Chordata; class Mammalia; order Rodentia; family Muridae; genus Uromys; species Uromys caudimaculatus. The sequence continues at coordinate 65,154,640 of CM052707.1, read as the reverse complement.
AGTCTGGGGAGTCTTTCAGAAGCAAGACAACCACTGCAAGTAGCTGATCTAAATAGTGGGCATTCTTCTCTTCACAACTTCCTGTTTCTAAAAGTTCGTAAGTAAGAGCTTCAAGGGAATGTGAAGATTTGGGGGCAGAGTGTCAGAAATAAGAACCGTACTCTGTGTAGCTCCTGAGCACTAGCGTGGTCCACTCTCCCAGTCCTGTGGGTGAGCCACTGCTGCTTCCCACCCTGTTGCCAGCCAGGCAGCTCTGCTGCCTCATGCTCTTTACATTTCCTTGGGCTTGCAGAGAGCTATGTTTCTCAAAGCCTCATCCATATGCATTAATTCTTGGCTTCTGGGGCTGTAAAGTAAATTGGTTAGCCTGATTCTACCTCAAAAGGGATACATGAACATTTTTAATACCTGAGTGACACTAACGTAAGTGTACAAAACACTATAGAGTGTCAGTCACTAGTTCCTCCTTAGATAGAAGCTTAGATAACAAGTGTTAAGGTGATAAACAAGGATATAAAAATAAGTGTCCCTCAGATTCATAATTCAGCATCTAAATTTTCCCTAAAGGCACAAGGGCTTATATTTTAGGTGATATTCTTTGCTAGAAGATCACAAGATCTCTACATGTTGTAAACACTGTTCCATAATTATTGCTCTACTGACTGACATCTTTGAAATTAAATAGTCAAAAGCCTGTTGTCACTTCTTTTTAAACTGCTGAAACCATAAACCCCAACTGAACATACTATGCATAAAAATACTTTAAAAGTAACTATTCACATTAGTTTAAACTGATTTGAATCTAACCTCACTATCTATAAGAAAGTTGGCTAATGATCATTCATCACCTCAACCTCTCAGTGCCACGGAGAGTTACAAATGTCCCAGAGACTGCTTCTCAGTATCCCTGGGCCCTGCAGTCAGCATGCTGCCACAGCCTGTAAGAACTTTGATCTTGCCTTTCTGATACTTCTAATAAATTAATCAAAACCTGGCCAAAATTCTTTCAATTTCAGATCGTACATGATACTTCTAACATTTGCTGTGTCCTTTCAGGAGGAAATTGGCCTTTAATTTTTACATAGTGTAGAGAGATTAAAAAGCCAACAGGTCTGCCAGGGGTGATTTCTCTCTGAGTGATAAGTTTCTCTGAGGTCATGTATATGTGTTAACTAGTCCAGAGTGGCTTTTCCTTTTGAAAGATGAGATACAGACAAGGTTGGTTCTTAATCATAAGGTCAGTCTGGGCCAATATTTTATAGTCCCATCAAAGTACCAATCTAGATTATTCCCTTCATGGTGGTAGACTGATTGTATCTCCTCTTATGTAAAACTAGCTCCAAAGCATCGTTCACTGGGAAAACTCCTGGCCTGTGTGCTTTTCTCTAACACTGCTGTGCATCGTGATGAACTATAACCTCCAAGGAGACAGAAGGCTGCAGGACTCTGGTCAGGCACGAGCCTCTTCTCTGTCGATTCCAAACACTTTAGCTTCCTTTGATAAACAAATATTTACTTCAATGTCTACCACAAATAAGAGGATTTTTTTTTTTAATTCTGTCATGCTAGTGGCTGTTCAAATTCTCCATTAATACCATCGACCTCACTACCAGAATAATAAATGCCAGGAGTACCCACTGAAAGTGTTCTACTGCCTTCTGGTCTCACGTATGGCCAGGCTTTGTTGCTCCAGGGACAGTGATAGTGACAGAAATGTGATACCGCATCCTCGCATAGCTTGGGTCCTGGAACCTTGACTAATAGCATTGCCTAGTAGTAACCTTGACTAGTAGCATTGCCTAGTAGTAACCTTGACTAGTAGCATTGAGGGAGTGAGGAAAGAGCAGAAACATGGACACAGAAAAGTGGGATCTGGTTATCTGGGCTTTGAGTGTTAAAATTATAGCATGCCAGAAGATCAGCATGTTAATTAAATACAGTTGATCAGGCAGGTGGGGTTATGGCTATTGCATCCAGCTTAACGTGGGGGCAGGGTTATTGCATACAGATAAAGGAGGTAGGGTTTCTGGTATGGCTGAATCAAGGAGGCAGATTTAGCTAATCTACAGAGCAGTCTCTGTGCTGGAACAGTCTTCAGTCTGTTTAAACATCCAGGGAAAGAAAGTGACAGTGGATATTTTCTGAACACACTGTCACCACTCATGCTTGGACTAGGAGCCAAGGCTTGTCATCATGCTGACCGCATGCAGGGAAGGCTTTGTCCTTGTCCCTCCTCTGAGGCTGAGACACTGGTCCTTGACATGACCCAGCTCATGTCGATAACACACATCACTCAGGAGAATCCAGGTGTTTCCACAGTAACACGGTGGTTCACTCAAGGGTAGTGAATCCATTTGCAAAAGCAAACAAATGCTAATTTCTACACAAACAGACAGGAATTTTTAGGCTTCATGGTCACCTGATATTTTATGTTTGATGTTAACCTGTGCACACCTAGATGCTCTAAGAACCTTATAGTAAACAATCTTCAGGAACTTTCTGCTCTTTCTCAGTGAACATCTCATGAATATTCTCCTTAAATTTTCCCTAATGCTATTTCATTTTCAATACCAATATTTTTTTAAGATTTTATTTTTAATTATGTGTATGCCCATTCATCTATGTGTGTGTATGTACACTTGAGTGCAGACAATGCGTACCCTCAGACCAAAAGTAGGCTTCAGATTTCCTGGAGCTGGAGTCACAGGCAGTAGTAAGATACCTGACATAGGTGTTGGGAGACAAACTCAGGTCATCCCCAAGAGCAGTGTGTGCTCTTCAGCCTCAAATAAATCCACATGTAAAATTGTGCATGCTTACACATCTATTCTACACAGAGCTCTTGTGGGCAAGGACTAGAAATGCAACAAATCTTCTCTTCCTTGTCAGACAAAGAGCCTTTAACCCCCATTCTTCATCCTAATCTGGTGGAGTTCTGGGCTGCGATATATCAGAGATGTTGGGGCTGGCGTTACTACATGTGAACCTCATGCTATAAGAAAGGGGAGAATTAAGCTAGTTTTTAAAAGAGAAATGCAAGGTACTTTTTGCCCAGGTGATAGAGCTTATAAATGTTCAAGTCAAGACCCCACCCTTCCTCTAATATGATGTTGCTGTTAGCAGAATCCAGGGACAGTAACTTCCATTTGCAGACTATCTATAATGCTGAGGATACTTTATAAAAATTATCTCAATGCATTTTTCATTAGATAAGCCAACGTGTCACCCTTTGAGGGGTTGGCGGAATAACAGTAACTTGTCCAGGAAGATAAGAAATCCATATTTCAAACTTTTCTGCCAGTATCCAGAACTTTCTCTTAAGAAGCAATTTAATCAAAAGGAACAGTTTCAATGCCACATTAGTTAAATAATTCTGAGAATCTCAGTGTTTAGAACAGCTTGCTTTCTCTCTTTATTTCTTCCCTGGAGTCCATTCTCTCTCATCTTCCCTTCTCCAAAAGGGCCTCCATGGAGCAGTTTCGAATGAAAACCCAGGCACGCTGCGTTTCTCTCTAACACAGTTTTACACAGAGCCCTTATCCCTGTCTTATCACAGGGCCAGCTTTCATTTTACAAACACCCAATTGCACACTCGTTCCCAGACTCTGTGTCTCTATAAGACGTGCAATCTCCTCCACCTCTGGGGAGCCTTAGCTTACCGGAGACCCCCAAGTGAACACCATGGAGTCGGGGATTGATGCAAAAAGCAAGAAGAATTTATTGTTCCAGCATGCTGGGGTCGCCTTGCACACAAAGGAGGGAGGGAACAACCCAGCGCAGCCCATTCAGTGAGCTTTTATAGCTTTTAGAGCAGCAGCCATTAGGCACAATGTGATTGGCAGAACAGTGTGACTTTTAAACTGATTGGTCTTTAGGAAATGAGGTGGTAGGGGTTTAATCACCTCCTCCCTTCCAGCCTACCTGCTCTCTAACCTGTTTCTTCCAGGAGGGGAGGGGTCCCCATGTGCTGGGGGTGGGGGTGGAGGCTGGTCGAATTTTCCAAAGTTCCTGAGCCGACCTCCTCAGTGTCTACCTCTGTTCCTCAAGTCACTTCCTCTCAAATTTCTCATTCCTGAATAACTCTACGGAGCACACACTAAGTCCTGTCTCTCCCTCCAGTGCCATCACTAGCCCCATGCCTTGCCTGCAAATCCCAGAAGACACTGTTCCCAGAACTGCTATCCCATCTTCCCCACCAGTCCCCAAGTTACTCTTCCTTTGATGGTCAGGACACTCTTTCTCTAATTCCTCATAACACTAAATACTCTCCTCCTAAGAAATAATTCTCGAACTCCTGTGTATATAGAAATACATATTCTTTTCTGTCTGTTTTACATATACCCTTTAAGTTCTCAGCCTATATATCACCCAAGAAACTTCTCTTCCCTGATAAGCATCTAAACTGGGTCTCCTGTCTTCCTCCCTCAGAGAACCTTACTTTTCCTTCAAGGTTATTAGCACAATTATAATGCCGATGTGGTAGTGAGAGAATCCAGTGCTCAGAATCCCAGGAAATCAGGGAAAGTGAAAAGACATACATTATACTTACATGTGTATATAAGTATAAATATACACTATTGCATCTATAGCATGCGCCAACTATACATAAAGACTATACACATTCAATATTTGCCAAATGAATTACCCTCAGACTGCCTGAAAGCAGTGTGTCCCCTGCTTTTCATCTACGTTGACAGTAAACACTCTTCCCTGGAGACCTCAAAAGGCAGTAGTAAGAAATCCAGGACAGGCATGAGCAAGCTGTTTGTATTCACGTTGGGAGCAAGCTGTTTGTATTCATGTTGGATACCGCCCTTTATTGTCTCCTCTTCTCTCTCCCAGGCCCGTTCCACTCCCTCCCGCCCCCATTTCTAACTCTTCCCTTTCCATTTCCCTTCTCCTCTTAAAGACGTATCTCCTAAAGCTTCAGGCCACGTCCAGCATCCTATGTTAGACCTGGATTCAGCCAAACAGCAAATGCATGCCTAGAAGCCCCTAGCGCTGTAGCTCTTGGAACGCACCACTGTGCTACATTGACTGGTTGAAGCTAAGGGAGCCATGAGGTCTGTGGAGGATCCCCGCTTGTCTTTGATACAGGCTCTGGCTGCTTCGGGGAGTGTAAAGCTGGTGCCTCATTCCTCCTCAGTTTCCACCCTCTGCCGTATCACGTAGCTTCCTGTCCCCAGAGCCTCGACCCTGTGCGTGCCATGAACGACTTACTTAGACACTTGCGGCCATGGCTTCAGGGAGGCACCAGACCTTTGAACAAGCAGAGTACACAACTACGTTCTTCAGCTTGCTGGGAACATTCTTTGTAGCACCCTGAAGTTTGTGGCTCTCAAGAGATTATGAAAGGAAAACTACTAAGCCACTTACTTGATTCGGGCAGTGGGAAGGAGTGAGCTTTCCTTCTTAAGAATAGGTCTGTTCTAAATCTATATTATAGCTGCCTTCCTCTAAAGTCCTGTGGGCTTTGTCCTGCTCAAGTTTCCTTGCTGCTGCTTGCCCGCTTGAGACCCTGAAACTTCCCCACATGACACATGTAACATGTCACCCACTGTGGAGACCCGTTTGATTGGCCCTCAGACTTCTTGTTTCTCAGGCGGTTCCTTAGTGTTAATTAACCCTGACAAGATCCTTAAAAGTTGGTTCCCTTTGGTGTGGGTTTGTTGGTTTGTTTGAGATCCTTGCTTTGTTGTTTTTTGGAGGGTGGTATTTGTTTGATTTTAAAAACAGGGTCTCATGATGCAGTCCTGGCATCCGTTAAAGAGTCATGAACTCACAGAGATCCTCCTGCCTCTGCACCTCAGTGCTGAGATTAAAGGCAAATGCTACTACACTCAGCAAAAGACCATTTTGTATGTCATGGAATTGCTCCAAAGGTCTTACTGTCCAAAGAAAATCTCAAGGAAATACAGGCAGCCTTTCCAACAGAATTCTCACACGGAGGGAAGAACAGAAGGGCCTAAGAAATGCTACAATTTGGCCAGCATGTTCTACCTGTGGGAAAAAGTAAGACTTAGTTTAATTTTCATATTGTGTTGTTCATATATTCCACATATAGGTGCTATTCTTACATACAGATTAAAAACCTTGATCCAGAACACCATAGAAAAATGTAAAATCGCAGGAAGGGTAATTGTGAAGTCCTTCACAGACTAAATGACTGGAACTACATGTGGAAATATAACCAAGGATACCAGGAAGCTGTGTAGCTCCCTCTCTGCCTCCCCTTCCTCTGCTCTTTGCTATAACTCCCCTGGGGAACAGCCTCATGCCATGTTCCATACATGCAAACATTAACTGCAAGCTCTGAGAGATGTAAATAAGTCCTTCATGTGTATGGCTTTGCAGTTTCTGCTCCTTCGTTCTCTTAGCCGAGGAAAGACACTGATTCTGTTTCATGCCAGCAAATAAGCATCATAGCTGTCAGCAGGATGCCCTCGTAATAACCCCACGGAGAAGAGTTGGTGTGAATCTGCGCAAGGGACTCTGTTGCCTTGGCAGTCAGGATTGCTGCAGTAACCTATGACACACGGGCCCCACCCTTTTTACAAAGTCACCCAACCAAGGTTGCACGAACCATGTGGTGTTGAATTCATTATTAAACCCTGGTAGACTCCACCATGCTGATATGGTAGCCACAGCAGGGTAATATAAATTATAGCAGATGCATTAAAAAAATAAATCATTTCAGATAAAAGTCTTGAAGACAGCATAACAAGTCTTAAAAATGTGTCCTTATATTTTCTAAACTTAAATTTTAATTGGTACTGGAACATTCACCTATTGTGCTTTCAAAATTAAAAGACTTACAGAGATATTTACAAATAAAAGTGGATTTTTTTTAACCATTTAAAATATAATAGTTTTAGGCCTACGTGCATTTTTTTTGAGTGCCTAGACTCCCCGCTATTAAAAAACAAAGCCCCAAACATCAAATATTTAACGTTGAGTGCCTCAGAAAGTTCTGAGTTAGAAGGAAGAAAGTGAGACAATAAATTCATTATCACCCACTGGTGCTTAATCACTGTGGCATTTTTATTGATTTAAATTATGGTAAATCTACTCAGCCAGGGGAGTGAGGAATGACTTTCCTGGAACCCTCCTCCCTCCTTTTTCTTTACTCTCGTCATGTCTTAAATATACCAGAGAGCTCTCTGCAGACTTCCGGCAATGCCCTGCAGCCTAGATCACCATTCGAACCCAGATATTAGAACTCCAGCTTGCCTAAGGGAGGAAGGGGTCCAGGAAAAGGCTTCTGTGTTTATGTAAGAGTTCTTACAATGCCATTACCTCACAGTTCCAGTGAGAGTTTTAAAATAAAACAGTAGCCTACCTTTTACATTTTGATAAAAACTCTTGCTCTCCCTATTTCTATTGACATGGACAAAATATACATTGTAATTGTTAGACCATTTGTTACTGCTATAAATGACTGAGGTGGGGTATTTTTAAAAGAAACAAAAGGGCTTATTTACTGTTTGACCCTGTAAGCCCAGGCCTATTAGTGTGGCTTGTGGTGAGAGTCTGATAGGTAATATCATGGCATGGGTATAGCTGGCCCATTGACAGATGGGACACCTAAAGGTAGCACCAGGCTCAACTCAACTTTGCTTTCCGGTCTGTCTTTCTGTCTTAGTTTCCCCCATTACTATGACATTTGAGCTTACAGTTAAGGGTATGGTTCATCAGAAACTAAAAGCTGCAGGAGCTTGAAGCAACTATAACCAGGAACAACCAGCAATGACTGCAAGCTGCTGTTCAGCTCCATTGCTACAGATCAGGATCCCAGCCAGGGAATAGTGCCGCCCATAGTAGACAAGTCTTCCTACCTCAGTGTAATGAAGGCAGTTCCTCACACACATGCCCAGAGGCCCCTCCCCTCTTTCAAGCAGATAATCAACATTAATCCTCACACTGTCTTTCTGTTTTTACTTCATGGGTTGCCAAGGAGCAAACCCAGAGCTTTATACATACATATTAGACAAGCACTCTACCACTGAGCCACTTCTCCAGCCATAATATGCTTCTTAGGACTCAGTTTACATGATTGGCACTCCCTTCTCAGGCTGGCAATGACTTAGAGACCTACCCCTGGGCTCCACCTTGCCAAGGTACCATCAGCTTCCGTGTCACCTTATTGGCCCCTAAGCTGTCAGTACACCAACCATTGGAAAGAAACACATTCAAACCATAGTCCATGTAGCTGGAGTTCATCACCCTCATTTCCCAAACTGGTGGGCTCTTCCTCCTGGTATGTATATCAACTTGGGGAAATTTTCCTCTCTAACCTTTAGATTTCATAATTAACTCATTTTCAGATTGTGGTAGTATGCCTAATAATGTCATATAATTTATACACAACAAAGTATTTCATACCTTTGAAATACTACTCTTCATACCTAAACCTGGTTGAGAAACAGATGCCTAGAGAAGGCCTATCTAACCAAACAGGTGGGAAACATCCATAAGAAGCTTCTAAGACTGTGGGTCACAACCCCTTTTGGGGTGTTGATAGACCCTTTGGCAGGAGTCACATATCAGGTATCCTGCATATCATATATTTGCATTACAATTCATAACAGTAACAAAATTACAGTTATGAAGTAGCAACAAAAATAATTTTATGATTGGGGTCACCACAATGAAGAACTGTATTCAAGGGTCATAGCATTAGGAAGGTTGAGAACCACTGCTTTTTATAAGGCTCCTTAAAGATGGACATAAACAAAATTATTACACACCACATAGATGCTGTCATCACTCTCCAGGGTCAAGAGGACATTGGGACCCTCTTTAGCCAACTCTTTTTTAAACATATATGATAACAAATAACTTCCTTCGAGCCACACCCATAGCTTAAGGCAACATGTCATCCCTACCCCTCATCACACAGTAGACCTGTGTATGCATGAATTCTCCAAGAGTGACTGTGAAGGCTTGGGAGATGGCTCTGTGGTAGAATACTTGGAACATATGAAGCTTAGGTTTTGTTCCCTAGCACCACAAGGAAGAGGAGGAGGAGGAGGAGGAGGAGGAGGGAGAGGGAGAGGAGGAGAAGGAGGGAGGAGGAGGGACAGGAGAAGGAGGGAGGAGGAAGGAGAGGAGGAGGGAAGGGGAGGAGGGGGAGGAAAAGGGAGAGGGAGGGGGAGGAGGAGAAGAAACAAGTAGATAGGAAGAAGTGTGGTGGTTAGTGCTAATTACCCACTTGATGAAATCTAGAATCATCTGGGAGATGGGCTCCCAGGAAAAGCTGTGGGAGTTTATCTTAACACAGATTTCAGGTCTATCTCAGGGGACTTTGTTGAGCAAGAGAATGAAATTAGACTGCAAAAGCATTGTGCAAACTATAATTGACCATTAAAATGTAAAGCATATTAAATAAATTCTAATATTCATTCACTATCCAAACTTATCTTAATTTATTTGATTCTGATATCAAACTCATTTTCTTTGTGCAGTATAGGTCAATTTTTATGTAACTGGAAGTTTCACTTACTTTGTAATTAATAAATAAGGTATGCACTGAGACTCCAGTAAGTGAGGCTCCGGACACTGGAGTGTGGATTACTGCTTCTATCCAGGTGCCCCGCTGCCCCAAGCTAAGGATCCCTCTTGTGCCTTTGCTCTTCTCAGCTTTCTTTGTTTCTTCGTTGACAGCGCACCGATTACTTTAATACACAGTAGCCATGTTGTTCTTTTATTAGATCCAGCTATGTATTTAAACCTCCGTGTTTGTCCAAAGTTTATTTGCTGTTTAATTTTATGTCTCCCTCTTATAAATACCCAGAGAGATGATTTTTTTGTAAGTAAATATGTGGCAAATATTTTAAAGCATATGTGGGGACTTAGAAAACGCCTCAGTCAGCAATGTTTGCCAAACAAATATTAGGAGCTGAGATCCAGGCTCAGAACTCACATCCTAGCGTGCACATGCTTTTCATCCAAGTCTGGAGGAACAGAACCTGGCGGGTCCCTGGAGTTCACTGGCAAGCCAGTCTAGCTTAATTAGCTGGTCCTGGGTCCCAGTGAGAGACCCTATCTCAAGAGATCCCGTGGAACCAGCTAAATGGCTTATCAGATAAAGGCTGGTGGTGGGACTTGAACCACTGCAGCCACAGACGGAAGGAAAGAACGGACTCCCACAAGCTGTCCTTCGGTGTGCATATACATCCCATCATATACACACACATAAACGTATACACACGGAGAGACACAGACATACACATATGCACACAGAGAACAAATACATGACAGACAGACAGACAGACAGACAGACGGACACAGATTTTTGAAGAAGACAAAGTGGACATTGCCTAAAAGCGAGAGTAGAGGTTTATCTCTAACCTCCAGACATGTGCATATTCATGCATGAAATCTGTGTGTACACTGCATGTACACCTCTGATGCACACCACACACACACACACACACACACACACACACACACACACACACACACTTCTGACAGTTCCTGAGGAAACCATCTTTGGGGAAAGTTACGTGGTTGCTACTCATTTGCCTTATTTCAGATCCAACTCTCAGAGATCTAGCACTTGCTGATCTCTGACCATAAACATACAGCCGAGTGTAGCTGAGGATGCCTGAGACAGTTCGATAGGCCTTTGAGCCATTAATTCTCCCCAGAGGACCTGACCTTCCCTGGCAGTCTTAGGAAGCTGGGCTTCCTAAGCACTAAGAACTATTTTCAGGTCGGCAGACACGTAAGCGGTTTCTCGGCCTCCGCAGAGCCTGGTGGAAATGTATTGGTTTTCTGATGGATCACTTACTGAACTCTGGAAAGACCGGCAGTGTCTTTTTTAAGCCTGAGAAGGACTGTTGATGTCGATGGAAGGGTGATAGGCTGGGATGGGTGGGCAGTGGGCAGTAGCATATGCCAGGTTGTTTTAGCAGCTGGAGCAAGCATTTTTCACCTTCGAGGCAAATATTTCTACTTTCCCAATGTTTGGCCCTTTAAATAACAGGCTGACTGTTCACACTCTCTGAAGCAAGAGAAGGCATAGCCTTGATTTCTCAGAAAGGGTTTTCCCTCCTAAAGTCTTTACATTAGCAGTAACCATGGAAAGAACCTTCTAGAAGTTCTGCAGAAGGGACCCAGTGGTATCTGACAGTGGCAAGTTAAGTCTCCATGCCTGAGCTCAGGGCACTCTCTAGAAAATGTCATGGGCTGCTTTTCCTTTCCTTTATTTTAAAGTTAAATTTTTCTTTCTCATTTAGTGGTATGGTTGCCCTACAAACTTACGTTAGAAGCCCTATTGCTCCTTTTCCAAAAGGCACATGTAAATGTCTATAAAAACCATGTCAGCCTGTCAAATTAATTCTGAAACCTGTCATATGAGCCCCAATCTGGTCACATCCTGTGCCTGTTCCTTGGCAGGGCTTCAGCTCCCTCACTTAGTTTTGAGCTCTAACTTCCCCTGAACTAAATTTGTGGTAAAGCGTGACTCCACAGAGGGCCAAGCAAAGCAGGGACCCAAAGCAGGGACCGTCTTCACAGCAGGAAAACTATAGAACTCATATGTCACCTATCAAGATCTATTAAAGAGCTACATCAGTTAACGTAGTGTAGGACCATGTTCTTGCACAGCTCCAGGGAGTTTCCTAACTAGGGCAGTGAGGGAATGAAAAATGGCAGACATGGAGACACAGAGAAGCCGGGATCCAGTGGCCTGGGCCCTGTGATGGAGAACCCTCAGCACCTGGGAAACTCGGTATCTTTTTTATATATGCATTTGAACAAGGAGATGGGGTTAGTGCATTCAGCTAGACAAGGGGATTTGTATTATGGTATATAGCTGGCATAGCTAATGTCAATAGATTTCTCTGTCAGGGGCCAGTCTTCAGGCCATCACTTGTGGCAGTAGGCAGAAAGCTATGAAAGACATTTTCTGAGCGTATTGCCCACAATCACTTGGATCAGAGAGGGGCTCTGCCATCCCTCTGAGCCTCCCCTGGGAAGCCTTTGCCATCTCCATGGGTGTGAGGCATTTGGGGCCTTCGACATGGCTGTACTCAAGTCAGATAATACGCATCCACTGAAGATGGCAGTCAGTCCCTACAGCACGGTTCTGACATTACAAAGAACTAGTAAATAGAGCCAACTGCTCAGAAATAGATATGTGGACATGAGTAAGCGGACATGTGACTCGGGTGGCATTATCATGCAAAAAGAGAAAAAAAAATACCTGTGTAATTAAAATGAAATAAACTCCAGATGGGCTGTCTCAATGTGAAAATAAATCAAAGATGGTAGGAAAAACATAGGAGAATATCATGACGTTAAAAAAAAAAAAAAAAAAAATGAAGATTTTTTTTTAAAAAGTTCATGTAACATAAAAATTGAGTAATTAAAATCCCTAAGCCCAAGCCTGCTGTCACATATGTGGAATCCCAGTCTAATTTTTTTAGATTTATTTTATATGCATAATTGTTTTATCTGCTTGTCTGTGCACTACTTGTGTGCCTGGTGCCCGTGGAATCCAGAAGATGATGTTGGAGCTCAGGGACCTGAAGTTAAGGATGGATGTAAACTGTCATGGGAGCTGGGAACTGAACTTGGATCCTCTGGAAGAGGAGAAAGTGTTCCTAACCACTGAGCTAACTCTCAGTCCTAGCATATGTATGTTATAGGTCTTCCAATCCAGTAAGTCAGATATTGTAAGCGAAAGACAAAGAAAGCAAGGAACACTTGAGCAGTCGATAGAAGAGTCAGATGACCAATAAGCCTATGAAAAGCTAGTGACTTTAGTCATCAAGTAAATGCAGTTGGTACACAGTATAATAACACCACGCACTAAACTAAGTGGCTTTTATGTTGGAGTTGAGGGTACCAACTCCTGTCCTTGTGCTTGCACAGAAGACAGTTCACCCATCAGGCACCCCCAGCTCCCATCTTAAAGAGTTTCTTTGTTTTTAATTGCTAATTTTCTTTTATGGTATCCGCTAGAAACACAGCCCGTGAAAAGTAGATCAGAGTGCACCTTCCATGTTCAAATAAGCTTCATCTTAAATCCTTTTTTTTTTTTTTCCTGGAAAGTTAAAGCATTCAGGCACCACATTCATGGTGCTGACAGAGGAGACCAAAGCAAGTGAAATGCGTAACATGCCAGAGGCTACCTTGAGGTTGGACGAATCCTGGTTGGTGATGGCTCTTAGCCCCTGTGGCGTGCTTATCCTGAGAGTTTCATCGACGGTGCAGTAGCTATACTTCCTATTTTAATATAGCTGAGTTCTTTAATTACACTGTGTATGGTATTTTTAAACCTTACATGAGACCCAACATAGAGAATGCATAAATCCTGAATTTCCACTCAATACCTTCTCAGAAACTGAGCACATCTAAGCAATCACACCCAGATTTGGAATATGATCCACACCAAAAGCTAGACTCCTGTACCCTCCATTCACCTCAAGGATAGCCAGTAGTCTGGCTTCCAACAGAATACGTGTCTTAGTCAGGGTTTCTATTCCTGCACAAAAACATCATGACCAAGAAGCAAGTTGGGGAGGAAAGGGTTTATTCAGCTTACACTTCCACACTGCTGTTCATCACCAGAGGAGGTCAGGACCGGAACTCAAGCAGGTCAGGAAGCAGGAGCTGATGCAGAGACCATGGAGGTATGTCACTGGCTTGCTCCCCCTGGCTTGCTCAGCTTGCTTTCTTATAGAGCCCAAGACTACCAGCCCACAGATGGTACCACCCACAAGGGGCCCTCCCCCCTTGATCACTTATTAAGAAAATGCCTTACCGCTGGATATCATGGAAGCATTTTCTCAACTGAAGCTCCTTTCTCTGTGATAACTCCAGCTTGTATCAAGTTGACACACAAAACCAGCCAGTACAATATGCTAACTTTGTTTCATTTTATACTTAAAAATAAACCTAAGGTTGGCTTATGTTCAATATTGTTTGGGTGAGATTCATATTCATGTTGTTGGGGTTTGATTTTGATAATTTGTTCTCTTTGTTTCACAAAGCAAATATGTCCACAATTAATGCTTAGGTATTTCTTTTTTTCTTTTATATGCATTCCTATGGGAATCCATAAATAAGGTTGCCATAGGACAGGGCTGTGCTTACCTTCCACAGATAATGACAAAGGGCTTCTGACCACCTTGGGCTCACATTGAATGCTTCGTCCCCAGTTGGTGGAACTGTTTGGGAAGAATTAGGGGGTGTGGCCTTGTTGGAAAAGGTATGCTACTGGAGGTGGGTTTTGAATTTTGGAAAGACTTGCTGTCTTAGAGTTTCTATTCCTGCACAAACATCATGACCAAGAAGCAAGTTAAAGAGGAAAGGATCTATTTAGCTTACACTTCCATATTGTTGTTCATCACCAAAGGAAGTCAGGACAGGAACTCACACAGGGCAGGAAGCAGGAGCTGATGCAGTGGCCATGGAGAGATGTTACTTACTGGCTTGCTTAGCTTACTTTCTTATAGAACCCAGGACTTTCAGCCCTGGGATGGCACCACCCACAATGATCTCTCCCACCCTTAATCACTAATTGAGAAAATGCCTTACAGCTGGATCTCATGGAGGCATTTCCTCAAGGAGGCTCCTTTCTCTGTGATAACTCCAGCTCATGTCAGGTTGACACACAAAAACAGCCAATACACTTGCCATTCCCCGTCTCGCTTTCCCTCACCCCTCTGCCCCCTCTGTTCTCGCTCCCTCCCCTTCCCCCTCCCTTCTCTCTCTTCCTCCCCCCTCCTACAGTTATGCCTTTGTTCCACCATCCCAGATTCTATGAAACCATAAGCCCAAATTAAATACGTTCTTTTATAAGTTGCCTTGGCCATGGTGTCTTATTACAGCAATAGAAAAGTAATGAAGACAGCCTTCAAAGAGGAGTGTATGCATTCTGGTTGCTCCATGCGGTCACAGGAGCCATTCGGTTTGCTGTGTGGTAATAACACAAATCTGTTGCCAGAGCCTGGGGCAAAAGAAGAGGGGCAAATGAGAAAGGCGGATCCTGCAGCCTTGTTGGGTAGCCAGTATGACCAAATCAGCAAGCTCCAGACTCAGTGGGAGACTGTCTCGTATGGGGGTGGAGAGTGAGAGCAGGCACCTAAAGGTGTTCACACAAGCAAGCACTCCCTACCGCTTACGCACAGAGATTAGCAACCTAAGAACATTTTATTGGAGGTTCACTATGCTGAAAATGGTTGGAATTATTACAGGTATTATTTTCATAGCATATCATTAATAAAAAATACTTTTAATCGAGAGGTAAACTGAAGGTATGTCTACCTGGAGGATTAGGAGGCAAACAAAGCTACCTTGGCATATACAGACTTTCTGCTCCCCCTGGGAATTTGTAATCCGGAATTGCAGTCATTGAAATGCAGAGCTCAGAAGCAGAAAAACTGATTAACCAAAAAGGAAGAAGAAGAAGAAGAAGGAGAAGGAGAAGGAGAAGGAGAAGGAGAAGGAGAAGGAGAAGGAGAAGGAGAAGGAGAAGGAGAAGGAGAAGAAGAAGAGTTTCCCATACAAACAGTCCTCAGCGTAGCTCATGTAATTACGTAGCCCATAAATCAGAACAGCATGCAAAGGCTTCAATCCTGGTGCAAATATCTTAATGACTGAGATATCTTTAACCATGAATAATTTATGTCTACATGATCCATTTTTTTTTCCAACTGTGCTTCACTACAGCAGAGTAAACTAATCATCCGTCTGTGACTGGTTCTTGATTATTTCTTCCTGGGTTTCCCTGGGTTCCTTTTCCTCCTGTTGACACAATTCATTTTTCCTCTCGCACTTTTTAAAATACACAGTACCTCATACTCCCACCCTGTTTCTACCTCTCCCCTGTATCGTGTTAGCCATCTTGGCATGCAGCCAGCACTCTGGAGCCCCTACTTTTCAGATCCGGTGAGAACGGAATTTGGTAGCATCGAGGGAAATAGGCTTAGCACACAAGCTAGTCTAAGCGTCTAGATGGTGATGTGGGGAAACATTTACAATGGAAAGCAATCACCACAAAAAGCTAACGAGATCAATTAAGCCTTAACACTTGTAGATCCCCTTCTGTGATGCGGGACTTAACTTCCAGAAGTGTAATTCTAGGAAGCGCATTTGCTAAAATGGTGCCATTGTTTTCCTAGAGCCTGTTAAAGTAAAATCAACTGAGAAACATTGAGATTAGGTTCTAGCTCATCTGTTGGGCTTCAACCTAATCATAGGAGTTCTCCTTGGTCAGGTGTCACTGCTATTCCCTTGACATGCGCCGTGGTTAATTGGTAAGAGTTGCCGGTTTGAGTAGCATATAGCTTTATGCTTTTTGAAGAATGGATGCTTCCTGAAATCATCAATATAAAGTATACATATAAAGTATTTCCACTATCATCTAGCATTCAATTCTCTTGCCACTTTGCTTCTTTATGGAACATAATATAACTCTTGTCATTAATTCCTAGTTTCTTAAGAGTTCATGAAATTGGAGGTATATAAAAATCAACACAACTATTGAACATTGCTGTATATAAAAGTTTTGCCTTCTTGTGTATTTGAGATCATCAATGTTGTTGCATGTGTCAGTAATTTCTTTTATTCAGTTGTTGAATGGTGTCTCTATAGATGTCACTTTTTGTTCATTTTTCTATTGATAAACATCAGAATTAGCTGTAGTTTTTACTTATTCCAAATAAAACATTCAGAAATTTAAAAAAAAAAAAGAATGCTGGTTTGGGGGATTCCCCAAGGGTCAATGCCTTTCTCAGACCCCCAGTGCATTCATATCTCTTTAAGGACCTTTACATAAATCCCCTTGTGGTGCAAGTTTCTGTTAAGAATCCATGATCCTGCAGGTGGCAGATGTACTCAACTCTTTCCAGGAGCTTTAGTATCTGTTCCATCTAGAAGAAAGTGGAGCTATTTTTCCTTCAAGGGATTATGCATTAACTCTTCAGCCATTGCATCAAATCAGGTAGTTCACAGTCTTATATTATGAGGCACTGCTTGGAATTCTTTGGGTAGACTCTGAAGTTATATTAAGTCCCTCCTCATTGGTGCTATCCATTCATGGGTACCCACTGTTACAATAGCTATCAAAGAGTTTCAGGTGTGGATTACCATGACACCCAATACAAATTCTGCATCATCAGTACCATTGGCCCTGTGCCTAAAGTAAGTCATAGATATTCATTCTTTAGCTCATTTCACTGATAAATAAGAAGGCACCTATCATGTATGAGCTTGCCTCGTAGACATTGTAGAGTTACTAGCATGAATGGAAAATGGGAATTCCCAGCCTACTTTATGAATTGAAAATAGGAATTCCAAAGCTACTTCTATGAATTGAAAAGAGGAATTCCAGACTTTATGGAGTCATTAATTAGCACCAACCTAGAAAACAACTGTTGAATCTCATATATTAAAAGCACTGCAAAACAAAACCATATGGCTCTATTAGAGTGTGTCACAGGCAGGTTGGCATGGGTTGCAGGTTCAGGCAAGAGTTCCTGTAGATGTGGCATTAGAGCAGAGTGGGGAAAGACAGACCAGTTGAAGGTTAGGTTGTGTCTAGGACACAGGTCCTAGAAGTTAGAGAACAGGAATAGAATGGTGGAAATAAAGCCAAAGCAGCAAGCAGCACCCGGATCATACAACTCCTCATGTGTGCTAAGATCTTTTTCCCTGCAGAAAGGTTTTAGGTATGGGGCAAAAATAAGAGTTCATCTTTGAAAGATTACTTTGAATTGGGAAGGCGAAAATCCTGAGAGGATTCTGGGATATAAGATGGTGGCAACTTGAACTAAAAGGTGTCTTAGTTAGTGTTTGACTGCTGTGAACAGACACCATGACCACGGCAACTCTTATAAGGACAACATTTAACTGGGGCTGGCTTACAGGTTAAGAAGTTCAGTCCATTATTATCAAGGTGGGAACAAGGCAGCATCCAGACAAGCATGGTGCAGGAGGAGCTGAGAGTTCTGCATCTTCATCTGAAGGCTGCTAGCAGAATACTGGCTTCCAGACAGCTAGGATGAGGGTCTTAAAGCCCACACCCACACTGACACGCCTACTCCAACAAGGCCACAACTCCTTAGCACCCAAGCCAAGCATATACAAACCATCACATTCCACTCCCTGGCCCCCATAGGCTTGTTCAAACATACCAGTCTATGGGGGCCATACCTAAACATAGCATAAACATACATAAACATAGCATACTGCAAAATACATTTAATCCAACTTCAAAAGTCCCCATAGTCTACAGCAGTCTCAACAATGTTAAAAGTCCAAAGTTCAAAGTCTCTTCTGAGATTCAAGCAGTCTCTTAACTGTAATCCCTTATAAAGTCAAAAATACTAGACCAAAGCAAGACAGAAAACCCACTGGGCAAACTCCAAACTCCGTGTCTCCATGTCAGATGTCAAAGCACTCTTCAGATCTCCAGCTCCTTTCATGCTTGTTGACTGCTGTTAGCAGATCTAACATTCAACAGCAACAAACTTCTTTCTCCTGGGCTGCTTCCACTCCCTGTTAGCAGCTTTCCTCAGCAGGTATCTCACTGCTCTGGCATTTCTAACATCTTGTGGTCTCCAAGGCAACTTCAACTTCACAGCTTCTTGTTCCAATGTCTAGGATCCATACGTGATCTTCTGGACTCCTACAGAGGGCTGGCGTCACTTCTCCATCTCTTACCTCTGTAGCGCTCTAGGCTCTGATGGATTCTACTCCACTGCTGCTGCTGTTCTTGGTGACCATCCCATGGTACTAGCATCTCCAATACACTGGGGTCTTCTGCTGCAACTAGGCTTCACCAATAGCCTCTCATAGGCTCTCTTCATGGTGCCAAACCTCAACTCCTTTGCACAACCCCTTCAGTCCTGGGCCATCAACTGCAACTGAGGCTGCACCTTCACCAATGGCGTTCTCCATAGTCTCTCATAGCGCCAAGCCTCAGCTGCTCTCTATGACCCGTTCATACCTTCAAAACCAGTATATCCTGGGTGATTCTTACACATTGCCAACTCCAGCTGCAGTACGAGGTACAACCTTGGCTTTCTCTGGAACACAGTTTCTTTGTGCTCTCAGAAAACACTTCCTGGATTTCACCTCAGTGATTGCTGGTCTCTTCTTAATCACCACTAATTTCTAAACTCCAGCTAACCAGAATCAATTGTCCCAATAGTCCCTTCTGCTCTTGAGTCTAAAGCCAGAGCCACATGGCTGAAGCTGCCGAGTTCTGCTGCTTACTGGGGCCGGAACATGACCCACCCACCCCCACCCACCCCCGTTTTATTACACTATTACAGCTTTCTTTTTTTTTTTTTAATTTTTTTTTTGATACTTTATTTACATTTCCAATGTTTCCCCTTTTCTGGGTCTACTCTTTGGAAACCCCCTATCCCCTCCCCAACCCACCTCTATGAGGGAATTCCACCTCCCACCCACCTGCCTACCCATCCCCATATTCCCGCCTTGACATTCCCCTTTACTGGGGCCTCTAACATCCTCAGGCCCAAGGGCCTCTCCTCTCTCCCTGATGGCCAACAAGGCCCTCCTCT
>CM052707.1:65062541-65134599 GCA_028551405.1 Uromys caudimaculatus | reverse complement strand
GTTTCCAGCTTCTGGCTATTATAAATATGGCTGCTATGAACATGGTGGAGCATGTGTCTTTATTACATGTTGGAGCATCTTCTGGGTATATGCCCAGGAGAGGTATAGCTGGGTCCTCAGGTAGTATTATGTCCATTTTTCTGTTTCCAGTGAATTTACTCTCTGTCTAAGCTTGGTTATCTTGGGATTTGCTCTGTAGACTGACTTTGAACTCAGAGATCTGCATGCCTGTCTCCTAAGTGCTGGAATTAAAGGTATGGTCCACTTAGTCCTGGATTTAAGCTTTTCTCTACTTGGAACCTTCTCTGTATGAGGCTGTCCTTGAACTCAGAGATCTCCTTGCCTCTGACTCCTGGAATTAAAGGTGTGTACTACCATGCATGGACCTAAACTTAGCTGTGTGGGATCTTGTCCCAAAATCCCACTCCTTTAATCTGTTATCTCCTAGAACATAGATTTCTGCTCCATTCTACATCCTGGTGCCCCTTTAAAACTTGAACCATATATTTTGTATTTTTCCTTTCTCAGCTTGCTCCTTTCATTATAATTCTTCATAAGACTAAACCAGAGAATAAAGTCTCTGTTGGACTTTTTTTTTTTTTTTCAGACTTCCTTTGTCAATGCAACTAGTATAGATATCTTTGCCTTAGCCTCAGGCAGACGCTTCAGACAAGGGCAAAAAGCAGCCACATTCTTCACCAAAATATCACAAAAACAGTCTCTAGCCCACATACTGAAATTCTTCTCCAGTGAAATCTCTTGGGCCAGGTCTGCACAGTTCAGATACTCTCAGCAACAGAGTCTTCCATATTCCTAGGAGGAGAGCCAGTTAAGCCCCACTTAAAGCCTTCCACTGCTTCCAAATCCAATGTCCCAAAATCTATATTCTTCCAAACAAAAGCATGGTCAGGCCTATCACAGCAATACCCCAGTCCCTGGTATCAACTTCTGTCTTAGTTAGGGCTTTATTGCTGTGAACAGATGCCATGACCAAGGCAACTCTTATAAGGATTGGGGCTGGCTTACAGGTTCAGAGGTTCAGCCCATTATCATCAAGGTGGGAACATGGCAGCACACAGGCAGGCATGGCACAGGAGGAGCTGAGAGTTCTACATCTTCATCTGAAGGCTGCTTAAGACTGACTTAGAGGCAGCTAGGACGAGGGTCTTAAAGCTCGCACCCACAGTGACACACCTACTCCAACACGGCCACACCTTCTAAAGGTGCTACACCCTGGGCCAAACATATACAAACCATCACAAAAGGCCATTATAGATATAGGGAAAAAAGGGTAAAATTGAATGTTGTTTCAAAAGTAGACTCAAGATGAATTAGTGGTGACAAAGGAGAAGATGGCCTTGAAAGTGACTCCTAGGCTCAGATTTATAAGATATAGAACAGTGTAAGCCATCATGGGGAGAAGCAAGTCAGGAGAAGTGACAGAGTAGATGTACTCACCATTCAGGCCTGCTTATGACCTAGTGGAGGATCATTCTACATGGCAGAAGAACTTGGTGGAGATGTATGTTGGGAAAGTCAATTTAGTGGTGACCATGGAGCGTGGAATTATGGGCTACCTCGGGGAGAGGAGGAGAATGAACTCTTGCTCATCAAACTCTTGTCAGCATAGGCGGGATCTAGATCTTCCTCTCCTTCAGTTCTTTCCCTGCACAAGTACAAATTTCATTCTGATAGGATCTCTTAGAAAGTTGCAGTTCTAATCTGAAAACCATTTACTATGAACATTTTATGTTATGGGATATACGTTCGAAGGTTGAACACCATCCCTCAGACTGTTCATTAATGTTTTTAAGTCCTAAGAAAATTGTTGTCCTGAGGTACCTCCTTCCGTCCCCATGAACGTCGGTCGTCTGGAATTCCATTTCTGTTCACCAGCTTGCCACCTCTCGTCAGTAGACATCTCAGATGTTGCTTCTAGCTATTGTGTGTTTTGTGAAGTTAGTCCTCAGCCTTCCTTAACATTTCTCTGGCTGACCAGTGGCCCCTGACTTAGCTAGCACCACAGTTGCTCTGTAAACTTGTGGCTTTTATAGACAGCCCCTTGAATTAGGAATGGAGAAGAAAGGCTCTTCTGCAGGTGAATACAGCAGTGACCACACTCTTGGCCTCCAGTTCTGAATGACAGTGCCTCTTCCCTCTACTATAGCTTTCCATTCTTGGCTCAGGAATTGGAATCATTCTACTTTGAAAGAGACTCATTGCTTCCACATTGATGTCCCCCACGTGGAAATACTGCATATATCTGTACATCCTTGAAAGAGTACTCCTTGAAGGGAGACCTTGAGTCTAGTTTCCACTCACCTAGATACGCCAGAGTAGTAAGGTGACCTTGTTCATCTCTAAATTAACGGTGGCAAAGGATCTGAAATCATCTGCCTAGCTGTGTGAGAATCCATTTCTGTCATCTCTTCCTACCAACATGCCTATAGCTAGTCTCTATGATAATTAAAATGTTTGATCCAAACAAGGATATGAAGGTCAAGATTTTGATACATCTGTAGGATAGGGAAAAAAACGAAAGTGATTATAAAGAATTTTTATCTCCTGATAGACTCTTTTAAACCTGATCCCTAGTCATGATAGAGGTGGTATGTAAGAGTGTCCGTTATCCAGAATGCATGGAGCAAGATGAAGAATGTGTTCAGTCTGAAGTTTTTTTCTGATTTTAAATCATTTGCATATACGTAGTAAAGCTGTAGAGAGATCAGACAAGTGCAAGCATGAAGCTCGTTTGTGATTCATATATACATTATGTACACAGTTTAAAGTAATTTCTGCAATATTTTAAAATAAATTTGTTCATAAACCATTTCATGCTGTGAAATTTTCCACTGTAGCACCAATCAGGAAAAAAATTAACAGATTAAGTAATAAATAACAGGAAAGCTTCATTGCTTTCATTTTTAGAGCAAAATAAATTTATAATCAGGTACGACAAGGCCATGAGGAAGAACATAAGTGATCGCCATCCCACAAACCTGTTTCTTTTTTTTTTTTTCAAACACTCAGAGTTAAGGAAGTGTTTTGGTAAATAGCAATAATTCTAAAATTCTACAAAGAAGATATGATTTTTTTTTTAAAGCCTATAGTTCACTGTGACGTTAAAAGGCCAGTGAAATAAGTCCAAGGTAGCAGCCACCATAGAGTGGGGTTCAGGAGCAAAGTAACAGGTAAATAGCTTAATATCTCAGAACCAGCTGCCATTCATGAGAATGGATGCAGGAACACGCAGACCCTGAAGGACAGAAATCGTCACCTTTTAAGTACTAAGTTGTCTCATTATAATTAGTCCTTTAGGAAATCAGTGCATTCAAGAAGCCTTATGTGTTATTATTCAAGGTTCTCTAAAGGCAGAACCAATAGCATAAATATATATCTAAACGGAGATTATTAGATTAGCTTACATGAAACAGTCAGGTAGTCCAACTATGACTGGGTTCACATAGTAGGCCATAGGCTAGGTGAACTCAAAAATCGGGTAGCTGAAGTCACCAGTGAGGTGTGAGCAATGAAGCAAAAGGCAAGGCTTTCCCCTCAGGCTTTCGTCTGGGCTGCTATCAGAGGTACTGTCCTCAATTAGCATGGGCTTCCTACTTTCAAATAATATGACCAAGAAAATCGCTCACAGATGTACCCAGCAGCTTATTCCTTAGGTGATTCTCGATCAGTCATGTTGACAAGCAAGATTAACCAAGAATAAGCCCACCCCTTATCAACTTGATAATCAGTCATATCTCCTTATGTCATGCTTAATCTTCAAATGAAAGTAACAGCTTCATAATTCCACCTCACATGCTGTTTTAGTTGGTTGATGTTGCTATGATTAAACTCCATGACCAAAAGCAGCTTGGGCGGGGAAAGGGCTTCTTTCAGCTTATAGATAAGTTAGAGTCTGTCATGAAGGGAAGTCAGAGCAGGAGCTCAGAGCAGCCACCTGGAGGCAGGAACTGAAGCAGCGGCCATGGAAGAATGTTTTTTCTGGCTTTCTCCCCATGGCTTGTTCAGCCTGCTTTCTTATGCCACCTAGGACTCCCTGTCCATGGTTGGTACTGTCACCAGTGTCACTAGACACTCCCACATCAGTCATCAATCAAGAAAATGCCCTATAGACTTGTCTGCAGGCAGCCTGATGGAGCTTTCCTCTTACCAGACAACTCTAGCTTGTATCAAATTAAAAGAAGAAAACCCTAGCCTCTTTTCTCCTCACTGGCCTTTTAACGTCACAGTGAACTATAGGACACGTGGTATAACTACTGATGTACAGACATAAACATACTACTTCCCTTTCCCCAGAACTGGTGGCGCAATCCCCTGAGTAATGCTTATTCTTTTAGTGTCCCATAACTTAAATATGGTAACATAGACTTATAACCGCTTACCCCCAATACTGTCTCAAAAAATGTTACATTATATAGTAAAGACAGAGGAGTGGAAGAGGAAGAAGAAGAGGAAGAAGAAGAAGAGGAGGAGGAGGAGGAGGAGGAGGAGGAGGAGGAGGAGGAGGAGGAGGAGGAAGAAGAAGTGTGTTTGTGTGTGTGTGTGTGTCTGTGTGTGTGTGTATATACACAAACATATTCTTAACAAAATAGGACTGAAATTCCTGTGGCAACTTTGGTCTTCATTTCTGCAACTTGTCATGTGACCTTAGATAACATTTTAACTACCTTTCTCTATTGCCCATTCTGTTTTTCCTCCACCTTTGGCAAGCACCTCAGCAAACTGGGGTGGAGGGGTTATTTATACCCTCATCCTGTCTGAATCGATTGTTGTAGGTTCCCACTGACCTCAATCACAGGACATAGTTAACACTGAGAAATACACTAAAGGATCTTCTACACTCCAGACATACTCTTCCTTACTTCCATTGTAGAAAAATAGTTCAATTTCCTCTGGCAGTCTGGATCAATCACCCGTTCTAACACTATCAATTCTTTCTTAGCAGTTTTGACCTTTAGGGTATCCCGAGCCCAATGTAATGATGGTTCAAGACTTAGCTTCTAGCACTCGCATGCCTCCTAGGAAAACAAAAACAAAAACAAAAACACTTCCTCCCCCAGATCCAAAACTTCTGTGTCAACAGAGCGCAATGTTGCAGGAACAGAAAACAGTTTTCTTCTATTGGGTCACTAGGGACCATTCCAATTTCCTCCCCATAAATCCAGGATGTAAGAGAAACAGTACTGTGCTTTAGACACCGAGTCAAAGTTTATGTATCCTCTAGAAACTCTGCCCCAGCCAGTCAGGCTACTGCCAACTTATTGGCACTATATTTTTATCTTTAAAGGTCCATCACAACATCTTATCAAACTTCCTTATGGTGAGAAATATGTTAAGACCAATGAGCTCCATAAGCATGAGCTCCTCGCTGCTCTTCATTGCCAGTGAAGTGAGTTCAGTGTTTGGCATTGCTGTGTGAGGTACAGTGACAGTGGATGAGGCATTTTATAAGGTCCTGTCTTAGTCAACTGTCATATTAATGTGAAATGACACTATGACCAAAGCATCTCTTATAAAAGAAAGCATTTAATTTAGGGTTTGCTTATACTTTCAGAGGATTAGTCGAATACCATCATGAGGAGGAGCACAGTGGCAGGTAGGCACTTGAACAATAGCTGAGAACTTTAATCCTCAGTCCTTCAACAAGGCCACACCTACTCCAAAAGGCCACACCACCTAATCCTTCTAATCCTTTCAAACAGTTCCACTCCCTAGTTGACAAAGCATTAAAATATATTATCTTAGGAAGTGGATATTCTTATTCAAACAACACTGTCCATGAACAGTAGTTTGACAGAAGCATTTTGTTCAAAAACGATAAATATATAACCAGAATTATTATCTAACCCAGAAGGACAACTCATTGTCCTTTCCATGATAAAAGTAGTCCAGTTCAGCCAAACTCCCACCAATTACCTGACTAGTCATCCTGGTCATATCATGAGGTCAGTGTTGATCTCTGCTACTTAGATCAACAGTCTTAGTATCTATATTTGGCAGTCAGCATCAGACACAGCCATGTCAGCCTTGATGATTGAAAATTCATGTTTTTGAGACTATGTGTAACATTAATCTCTACCAAGTCATTTTGTTCATGGATGTATTGGGCAATTACAGGGATGGTTGAAGAAAGAAATTGCCCACCATCCACTCTGGGTGGCACCATTCCCCTGGCTGGGATCCTAGACTGTGCATTGAAAAAGAGAGCTTAGGAGCAGCAGTGTGCTCTTCTGCTGACTGTGAATGTAATGTGACTTGCTGAGTTGAACTGATGCTTTGACTTTAAACCATGAGCTCAAGTAAACCCTCTATCCCTTAAATCGATTTTGTCAAAGTATTTTGCCACATCAACATGAAAGAAAACTGAGGTGCCTTTAAAATGGGATCTGTGATGTTGTCGACATGGACCTTCGCCTGATTTAAGAGATACCTTATTTCATCCCACACTGAAGTCAGCTGTCACACACAAACCTTCTAGTTTTATGAGTCAGTGTCTAGTACCTGGGCTTCAGCCACGGCATCACAGATTTTCCACTTCACGATCTCTGGGTCATGCCTTGGTGATGAAAGCATGGCCACAGAGCAGCAAACTCATTGACTGATAAAATGTCAAACACAGAGCCGCAGCAAGCCAGACAAGACTATCTATCGATATGCCATTCTGCCAATATGATGAGGTGCTCCCGAATGCTTGAGGCCATAAAATATCAGCAACAATAAAAGCACTTTATGAAAGTGCCAATTTATAAGAGAGCTGTCAGGCTTAGGGAGCATTAGTAACTTGTGTAAGGTGCCATGATCCAAATATTGTAAAAATTATCATTAAATTTTCCAATCCATTTCCAGGGCTCTTTCCAATATTTTTTGTTTGTTTGTTTTTTTGGTTTTTTTGTTTGTTTGTTTGTTTGTTTGTTTTTCGAGACAGGGTTTCTCTGTGTAGCCCTGGCTGTCCTGGCACTCACTCTGTAGACCAGGCTGGCCTCGAACTCAGAAATCCACCTGCCTCTGCCTCCCAAGTGCTGGGATTAATGCTTTAAAGGGCACCAAAGACTTTGGGGGAGGCGGGGCAGGGGCAATTTCACCAGATATCCCTGGATGACCTGGAACTCACTCTGTAGTCCTTGAACTCAGAAATCTACCTGCCTCTGCCTCCCGAGTGCTGTAATTAAAGGGTGGTGTCAAAGATATTTTACTGGTTTATTAATTTAACAGCTTCTAACCACTATATCCTAGTCCTAATCACCATGCTGGGCCCTGAGAATTTGGTGATTGACAAGACATAGTGCCTGCCTCCAGAAAAGGTTAGAGTCAGGCAATGAACAGAGGCATGTGATCACCACACACAGGGAGGTACGTGCTATCGCAAGGGGAATAATACTGGTCGTAGGAGCACATATGAAAAGTACCAGAGCAGGCCATGAGTTAGAAAGAGCTACCTATAGGTTTTGGTGTCTATATCAAATTTTGCAAAGATGAGTAGGAGTGGAAATGGTATTTTACGCCCAAAATAAAGATAATACAAAATTACTCCTGAGAGAGAGACAACCCTAATTCAGGTCTCACAGGTTTATAAATTATACCCAGTATTCCTACTATTTGACCATTTAGAGATATCATCTACCTATATCCTCTATGATATCTACCTATCATCTATCTATCTATCTGCTTACCTATCTATCATCTCTCTATATGTCATGTATCTATCATCTATAATCTATCATCTATCACCTATCTTTATATCTACCTATCACAGCTATCATTTATCTATCATCTGTCTATATCTATCTATCATCTATTATCTATCATCTCTTTCTATCTACCTATCCTATCTATCATTTATCTACCATCATCTATCTATCATCTATCATCTCTGTCTCTCCATCTCCCTCTACTTTCACCCATCCATCCTTTCTCCATCTACCCACCCCCACCATGAATCAATACGCATACTTATGTACATACATAGTAAATGCTGGTTATGTATTGAATTAACTGATTTTAAAGAAAAATCTAAGATATTCCAGGTGCTGTTCCAAGAAGTGTAGAGAGCAAAATGATCTATGAGATATTATCCTAATTGGCATAAAGACTAAAATCTAATTCCAGGGACTGGTGCGTGTACATGTTTTGACAGCTGGATGGAGAAGGCGCCCTCGAGATGTGAGGATATAACAGGAAACTACATGAATTATCAAACTAGCATCAGACTAAGCATTCTGTATCTTTTTGTTTGTTTCGTTGGTTCATCCTGTTCTGTTTTCTGAAATGTATTCTTCGGCAGAGTCTGTGGCGACAGCGTCTGGGCCACTACTAGTTGAAGTTGCCAAAACTCCGGGCGCCAGTCTTGGGGTTGCCCTAACTACCTCGGTGCGCTGTAACAAACAGGTCATCGTCATAGACAAAATCAAATCTGCAAGCATTGCCGACAGGTGAGTGTCACAATAAGGGTCTGCTTATCAGCGCTGTGTGTGTGCTTAAAAAGTGTCACACACACCGTTCATATGATACATACACTTATATAGTATGTACACTTGCTTTCACACACACAGTATTTTTTAAAACCCTGTTGACAGTTACTACAAATTTCACATAAGAAAACAATTTATTGTTTGAAACTTAAGATTCTAACTACCTGATCAGCCACCCCATGGTGACACCCGGTGTGGCCTTTATCAATAGGAAAAACAAACAAAAACATTGACCCACTGTGCCCCTTGGAACAAGAAGCCCCTGTTCTTGATAAGGGGCAAATGAACTGATCTTTATTAAGTTCCATTCAGAAAGGTCATGGGTTTTTTTCTGCATCATTAACAATTAATTAAATCCTGCTATCAGAAAATATTATTCCTTCTTGGAAAAGCAGATAATACAACATTCTTAAAATAATGTGATTTTAAAGACAAGCCTGGTATTGTCATAGTCTGTTAATCTTAATGGTTTCACCCCAACCTTCAGTCAGGGGTCACTTAAACATCCTTACAGTGTCATGATAAAAATGAAATTCATTTCCCTGATTCGTTTTTTACATTTTTAAGATAAATGTGAAAGAGGCAAAAATATGTTTTTCCACATAATGGTTACAGCTCCTAGTAAGAAAACCCCTACTTCCCATTCCCAAAGCACTCTATGTGAATCAGCATGGAATACTATTTCCAGACGGAAGGGTTGTCTTGAAATGATTTTGCCTTGGTGACAGGAATCCTTAGATAGACCTCACCTCTTCCACTCTGTATGTTTCCAGCCTCCTCCTCTCCCTCCTCCCCCTTCCCTCCCCTCCTCCCCCTCCTCCCTCCCTTCCCTCCTCCCCTCCTTCCCTTCCTCCTCCTCTTTTCCCTCTTCCTCCCCCCTCCCGCCCCTCCTCCTCTTACCTCACACCACCCCTCCTCCCTCTGCCCTGGGCTGCCTCCCACCTGTGGCACAGTGACCCACAACAACCTAAAACCTGGGTGGACTACTGCTCAGTAGTTTGCCACAGTCCATGTGGTTATTTACAGTGGTGGTCACTAATGCAGAGGCATTCTCCAGCTCAGTGGCATAGGGTGCTTTAATTCTCTGCTTTTGTTTTGTTTTGTTTTCCTAGTCTGCAGTGAGTAACCAGTTTAAGGAGCTACCGATTGATAAGTTTACTGAGTGCTGACTGCTTTTCTCAATTCATCCAATAGCCAGCCAATGTCTTGAGTTCAGCAGAGTGTAGCTGCCAGACCCTGGCTCTCCCCTACTCCCTGTGTAAACCTGGTCTGATTACTCTTAACTCCTGTACAATTTCTATTCTGTGCTAATGAATGTTTGACTCCAGACTAACAAGGCAGAGCCCCATAATAAAGAATTGGTAAACTCAAATCCTCTATTAAAAGATTCTGGGGTGACAGTAACTGAACCTCTCCATCACCATCTTTATACACAGGACCCAAGACCAGTTCAGCAAGTCACGTCTCATGACTCTAAGTGACTGACAGCTCATAATTGTGACTTAAGAGCCTAGGAGAAAAGAGCTAGAGAACAGAATCATGGGAAAACAATTCTCTTCTTCACGCCCCTTTTGCCTGTTCCCCTTAATGTTTAACATCCCCACCCCAAAATGTTTAAGGACAAAATGTCTTTAAGGACAAGAAAATAAGAAAATCATTTGTTCACATGTTTCCTTCATTTTCTACAAGATTTTATATTTCGATTCAGACAGACCCAACATGCCTAAAATACAACAGGTCATACTTTCTATTGTCATTAAGTTTTTTAAGACTCTAAAGAACATGAAAGACTCGTTCCGGAAGGGATATTTTTGATGATGCTGTTTCTCCTTTCCATAGATGCGGCGCGCTACACGTGGGAGACCATATCCTCTCCATCGACGGCACGAGCATGGAGTACTGTACCCTCGCAGAAGCCACCCAGTTCCTGGCCAACACCACTGACCAGGTCAGACTGGAGATTCTCCCACACCATCAGACCCGCCTGGCCCTAAAGGGCCCTGACCATGGTGAGCAGAGCCTTCTAGATCCTTCTCTTTGTCTTGCTCTTGCAGTCCTCTTTCTCCAGAGAGTTAGGAAGACAAGGTCCTGTACATATCACCAGCCTAGGCCTCTTTACCCTTTCTATCTCCAGAGTCCCTTGTGACAAGCATGGATAGATACTGGAAACCGCAAAACACAAGAAAAAAAATCCTGAAATTGAAATCTTAGGCTGAAACTTTTTGATTTGTTTGTTTTTGAACTTTTCTGCAAATTGAGTACTGTAAGAAGGGAAATGATTTGACTTAGGGATGATGGTCACAGTGAATTTTGAGTCTCTATAAAGGACAATGAAAGCAAGCATTAAAACTCACACAGGCACACGTATGTGTGAGCGCGTGCACACACGCGTGTACACAGGCACACCATAAAACTAAAAGCATGCCTTGCAGTGAGGATGCCAGGAAGATGTGCCTTGCCAAGGACCTCAGATAGCATTAACCTTTGTAACCCTCTCCCACCATCTCTGAATGAATTGGGTTTTTGGTTTTTTTGGGTTTTTGGGGCTTTTTTTTGGGGGGGGGGGTGTTGTTGTTTTGTTTTGTTTTGTTTTGTTTTTTACTATCCTAAAATAAAATAAAACAAATTCATATTAATAACAGATTCATTAAATATTCATCATGGAGAGACTATTATAGGAAAGGTTGATTTCAATGTTTTTGTCTCTTTGCCGGAATATCTATCTCCAAGATAAAGAGCACAGTTTCTGGCCAAACCTCATGCCGGGGAGAATGAGGCGGTAGACTCCTTGCAGTAAAGAGAGTCAGCTGAGGAAATCCCCACTCTTGCTGCCTTGCGGTGTGCAGATAAACTTTTCTCAATGTATAGAACCATCATCCACTTGGGCATCCTAAACCAAACCTGGCTGCTACAAACACAAGACTTTGAACCATGAATCCAGGGAAGTCCCAGTACCTGCTGGAATCTTGGTTCCAATTCCCTTTCCCACCTATTTCTTAAACCTGCACCCTTTTCAGTGTAGGAAGCAGGCAGCCTCCCTACCGTTGGCTAAACCGAAAGAGGATCAGTGCTTTTCTACAATCAGCAGCAGTGCAGGTTTTCTAGAGGTGGAATTTTGCTTGCGGGAAGGTCATTTGCATTGTGCCTCTCCCTTTCTAAAAGGCACTGCGCTTCTCTGCAGGGGGAAGGAGAAAGAGGGACGAAATAATTTTCATACTGAATGAATCAGCTGGATGCAACCTTTTTAATTAAATGGAGCTTAGACAGCCCTGGAGCTAATGATAATCTCCAGTACAGCGGTGTCCTTATCAGATTTTAATTTGACACTTTGGTGTGAGAAGGACATGATGCCACGTAGGCAGGTTAAGATTGGAAATCAGCACAGCGGAATTGAGGTGCCGAGGAGCTGTAGGGTGCTGAAGCCAGTGGGGATACACACAGGCCTCAACCAAAACCCCCAGGTCCTCCTATTGCCGGCTGAGGGGGGAGATGTCTAAAACCATGTGTGCATCTTCTCAGTGTATATGAAGACGCCATGAGTCTTGAGGCACGGGAGCTTTGAGACTTTGTGCTGTTCTGGAGAGCACGTGGCTCACATCTAGTGTCAGGAAATGAGAAGTGTGAACATACCCTTTCAAAATGGCACTTTTCTTTTCTTTAACAACCTCATTATTTTACTCTATTTACCCTGTATGCAAATCCTAAATAGTTCCCAGCTTATGAAATATTAAATATTTTTACCTGCCAAGATAATTTGAAAAGTTGAAGAATTTATTGGCTGAGCTGGATGGAGCGAGAACGCATTGTTTTTCCTTTCTTGGAATCCCGTGACATCATTTATATTTGTCAGGTAGGAGGCTGACAGTCTAGGGTTGGCTGTCTTCGTTATTGAGCCTATTAGCATCTCCCCTATGTTTTACATTAAGAGCAGGCTTTCTAAAAGAAATAAACAGTGGCACTTAAACATAATTATATCTTAGTCCTGAGGGAAAATGATTAAGAGAATGTGGGGCGCTTGGCACTTCTCGAGCTTCCGTTTTTGCATTACTGAAGTCTCTCATATTTTCACCACTATTTCAAAATGTAAGTTCTGATCGCCTTTTCCAGTCTGCAGTGCCTGGGCACTATGTCTCGCGTCTCATGAAAATATGAAGATTCTAAGTTTTCCAGAGTTGGCTGGCCACAAAACATTCACCATAGTGATTCCAGATGAGTGTGGAACAGGGCGAGCTACCTCAGCACAAGAGCATATTGGTATGCCTTTCCCTGGTAAACGATAGCATTCACCACACTGGCCACGGCGGCCTTTTCAGGGATAGCTTTGTGCTCAGAGGAAGCATACTTGCCTAAGGAAGGATGGACGAGGCTTAAATTGCACCCTGAGCACCACAATGCAAAGAAGAATATCAGTTTTCACTGAGGTTGAAAACTGTCCCACGGCAGGTCTTTGGGAGACATAAACTCAATGGAAGGAAAAGGGGGCTCTAAGAAAGTCACTGTGGCCAGGTCACTAGGCTTAATGTGTCCAAAGCTGGAGAATATGCCATTCTGTGATCTCCAGGAATAACCACCAAACTAGCTGTCACACAGACATCCTGGCAGGGCAAGAGAACACAATTAGGAAACTGAAGCTGGTACCTTATGTATCTTAAGTGTCTGAGACTGTAGCAGCAGTGGGAAACATTGTAACTTCAGCTTCTGCTCCCATCGGAGCAAGGGCTTCGGGAGCCTCTATCAGAAGCGGCAGTGATGCATAGTGGCTGAGGCTGGAGATCCAAAGAGTCCATTCTGGCACCTTAGGACCTTAAGAAAGCTGCCCATCTTTTCCGTTCCCTAAGTTCTTTATCTGTAAAGTGTGGGTAGCCTTAATGCCCATCCTCATCAGAATACCTTAAAGAGCAGCATCTGCAACATTCATTAAAAGCAGGTACCACAGCGTCTGGGATGCAGAAAGAGCTCATGAACGTAGACTACTGCACAGCTAAGTCAGAAAGTGCCCCTGAGTTTCCTTTGCAAAATGCAAGAGCAGGCCCAAAAATGCAACCTCTTACTATTAATCTCCTGGGATACTTATTTAAATATGAATGTCGGTTAGACCAGTCTAAAACAGAAGAGATCTGGAGTATATATTTAAAAGGGGCATTCACTGCGCTCTCATCCATCACGAATCCAGCTTTCTGCATCATCTGTATCATCTTACCACGTCATCATAGTTTAAAGACTTAGTCCCTATTAATAGTTGCAGATCAAGGGGAAGTTTATGACCTCCAGTCCAGTTCACCTGCTTGTAACTGGCATGGGATAAGTTCACAATAGCTGGTCAGCCATATCTTCCTTATGGGTTCATTAATTTGGCTTGACAGTTCTAATAAACACTCAGTCGTTTTCAAAGTACTCGGCAAAGAGCTGAGGCTGCTGTGGAATTCTGAGTCCATTCACACCAACCTGGCTTCATTAGAAACCCAGACAACATTTTGTTAAGAGGACAATAGAGTGGCCGCGATTGTAGACTAGCTGGAACCAGCACTAACTGCATCTTGCTACAAGGTGTCTTGTGTGTCACAAAGTAAACAAGAATAATGAAGAAGAAAAAACCTACTAATGTCTTGTCTAAAATACTCCTCTATCTCAAGGACAAAGCTATTGTCATGCAAGCGTCAACCCTTCCGTCCCAGGAACAGTTCAAGTCTCTAGGAAGCAAGACAAGTAGAGATCTCTATTCTTAGAGAATGTACATTCTAGTATAAAGAGACTGTTAACATACATTGTATAGTAAGGCTGATCCAGACAGTGACAAGGGATATGCAGGGTACAAACAGTTAATGAGGTAACAGGACATTGGCAGCTACTTCAACCAGTAAAGTCCGCCGTAGTTCTTCAGTAGAGATAACACCACAACTAAGGCCTAAGTGATGAGAAGGAGCTAGCCACACAAACAGTGGAGGCAGCCATAGGATCACAGAAGGAGGAAGGTAGCTGCCTTGTTCTAAGAGGCATAAGACCATGTGGCAGAGAGAGATGCATGGTGAATGATACAAAACAAGAGAAAACCATAGAGATGAAGAGACTGTCCAGTTCTCCTTGCAACAGAAGCCATGGACACGGGGGTGACCTGATTGAACACACACAGGAACCTAGCATGGCTGTCCTCTGAAAGGCCCTACCAGCAGCTGACTGAGACAGATGTAGGTACTTCCACCCAACCATTGGACTGAAGTCGGGGACCCCTAAAGAGGAATTAGGGGAAGGATTGAAGGAGCTGAAAGGGAAGGCAATCCCATAGGAAGACCAGCAGCAGTCTCAACTAACCTGGACCCCGGGAGCTCCCAGAGACTGAGCCACTAACCAGGCAGTATACATGGACTGGTCCAAGGCCCCCTCCCCACCCCCCAGCACATCTGTGGGAGACGATGTGCCTAATCCTCAAGAGACTTGATACCCCAGGGAGGACAGATGATGGGAGGTGGGGGAAAAATACCCTCTTGCAAGCAAGAAGGAGGAGGAATGGGATGAAGAACTGGGGGAGAGGGCCTGGGGGACAATGGAATGTAACTAAATAAAATCATTGATTTTTTTAAAAAAGTTTCCCCTAGACGTGCCATGGCTACTGGAAAACAGAAGTGCAGGATGTGAATCCAAAGGCTAAGATGGCGGTAGTGCCGTAGTCTAGGGAGAGATGGTAGCTGAGACTCAGTCCATAGACACAGGGAACTCAAGCCAGCTACTCTCGCGGAAAGCTAGGCCCAGTTCTAGACTACAGTGGCTGTGAAAATGGCTGCTTTCACAGATGCATACAGATGTTCTTCAAGTCTAAAACCCAAGTGTCTTGGGAGAGGAATCTGTTAACCAAGATCACATCTATTTCCTCTCAGGACGTTTGTTGTTGGCAAGTCGATGGAACAGTAGGGAGAGTCGGTGCAGTTGCTCATGACTCGTCTCTGTATTCTGCAAAGCAGCACCGTGCTGAACACTGTGCATAATTCCCACAGCCGGAGAAATGAATGCTTCCATGATCCATTGGCTGTGAGGACAGAGAGTCTGAGAGGCTGCCTAGCTGGGAAGGTCCAAGTGGAAGGGAACACAAAGGCAGTGAGCGAGGCCCAGGTCAGCCTCACAGGAAGCCCGTCTATGCTAGAGCCTTTGAGGATGAGAGGATGAGACAAGCTGGGGGTGCCTTCCCAAGCTCTGGCCTAGAGAACACTCATTTGCACGCTTTTTCCAACGCCTTTGTGTGAGTAACTACTGCTGCTCACTCAGATACTTAACCCTAGAATCATAAAAGCAAATCAAAGTCATGACTGTCTTCAACGCTTCGGGGATCATTCAATGAAAAGGTCCCTATCAGGTACAGTATTGGTCCTATCAGATATGGTAGCGAGGATATAATAGTAGTTGTTTTTCAGAAGGCTGGACGGATAGGAATTTAATTTTTCCTTGTTTTGAAGGTAAAGTCGTTTAGTTCTGGTTAAATTTCAGGGTGTGAATATTTTTATGTGCAATGTTTTAATAACAAAGTTTAAAATTAAAAATTTAAAAAGATAGGGCCTTATATAACCCAGGCTGTGTAGGCTGTGATGACCTTAAACTTCCGGTTCTTCTGCCTCTACCCCTTGAGTGCTAGGATTATTGGCGTGCGTCACCAGGCTGGGTTTATGCACGCTGAGTACCAAGCCCAGAGGTCCTGTAAACTAAGTGAGTGCTCTGCCAATCATGCTACATCCTCACCCCAGAAAGTCAAATCTTAATAACAGCAAATTTAGAATGAGAACATGATATACTTCCCTTTTTTATAAACAGAAAATGAATACCAAAACTTTGACGTTAAACTCATTATAATCTTATACCATATTAATGAAATGTAATAACATAAAGTGTTCTTAAACTAAATGTTTCTCGTAAAAACTTTTTTTAAAAAACATCATAAAATACATTGAGTCTTTTCTCCTTATCGGTCAGGGAAGAGAAAAGGTTCTGATAGTGGCAGATGATTACCACACTTTATTGTTGAGGAAAATCAAGTGCCCGCGATGGACGGATGGCAGCGTAATTAAAACAGCCGGGCAGTAAATCGTACGGTGGGGCACGCATCACAAGCCAGCAGGATTTACTGTCCCGTCTCCTCTTTTTCTCTGACGAAGGGCTCTTAACTGACCAAGATTTGCAAAGCTTTAATTACTAACTGTGTGCCATAGATCTTTATGAGGATGACTTTTAAGTTTCAAAAAAAAAAAAATGTTTTTTAATGTCCGCAGTGAAACGCAAGGGGAGATTAAAAATTGATTCAATAGTCATCTTACCGGGAGAAAGGGATGGGCCGGGAAAAGACACGCATTATTCTCAGGGAGATGGAGGTCTCCACGGTTGTCGTGAATCATCTCTTTTGCTGACCGCTTAGAAAAGGGCGAAACCAAGTAGATGTTATTTCCCCCTTTGCAAGCAGCTTTCATTTTTGTTAACGGTTTTCCTTTTTCTTTTTCTTAATTTGTGCAATTCAGTTACTTTTTCTTCTTTTTTTTTCTTCTTCCTTTTTCTTTCTTTCTTTTTTTTTTTTTTTTTTTTCTGTTTTGTTTTGGTTCCTTGTCTTCCTTATTTCTCATCATCACGTCACATGGGCAGTGAAAATTCAGAGGAGCGACAGACAACTTCCCTGGGATTCCTGGGCCAGCAGCCAGTGCAGCGGTCACACCAACCATCACCATAACACGCACCACCCAGACCACTGCAGAGCGCCAGCCCTGGCTTTCCCGAAAGCGCTCCCTCCAAACAGCCCTCGTAATGCTCCACGCTTTCTCCTCTCGGTTCTTCCTTTCATTCTGTTCTCCTCATGCCTTCTCCCCCTAACTCGCTACATCTCTGGCTCCATGGGTGTTGTCTGCTTTCCGTTGTCATGGTGGCTTTCTTTGTACTAACACAGCGTTGTTTCCGGTATCTGTCTCCCTTTCTGCTGGGAAGCATTCGTCAAGTATAACCGGATGGAGGGCGTGGGGGTGTTGCTTAGTGACAGATGGCTTGTGTGAGGCCCTGAGTCTAATCCCCAGCACCACAGAAACAGTAGAGGAAGAAAACGGGTAAAAGTTCAGGAGACAACTCAGAACTTTGGAGTATAGTGGTCTCAGATCTCTGTGTATGTGAATCACTTACGACATCCGTGTCAGAAAATACTCCAGAAATGATACGGTGTGCCTGATGTCTTACGTTTTCAATGGAGAAATTTGTTCTAATCTTTGTTTATTTTTTGTCTGAAGCAAAAGGCATAGTCTGTGTGTAGCCACTGGCTATGGAGAATCCTGATCCTCAAAACTCTTGACTCTGAAACTAAAGCGCTGGCTCCTGGCTTGGTCTTTGTCTTGGTTGGGATACTGACTAATCGTGACTATGTGTGATGTCTCTTTGGGTTGTTGCTGGTTGGCAAGGGGTGGCAGGCTCAGGCCGCGCCTAGGACCGCTCCGTGCCAAGTCTTTGTTCTCTTCCAGCGGCTATGGTACCCTCGTCCTCGCCTACCTCTATGAGTGCGTACAGTCTGAGTTCCCTGAACATGGGGACTTTACCTCGAAGCCTCTACTCTACTAGCCCGCGAGGAACCATGATGAGGAGGAGACTGAAAAAGAAAGACTTCAAAAGCTCACGTGAGTGAAACGCTAACCAGACGGTCCACTTGGTCTCCAGAAAATGCACAGAAAGAGTAAGCGGTACGGTAATTAGACAGTTACTATGTAGCTGGTAGCTCTGGGCTAAGGACCATGACTGCAACCCGCAATCTATGGTAATGCTTACGCTGAATATAACTTCAGATGGATTTAGCTCAGACAACTTTGCCTACAACATTGCCTGTAACAACTTTTTAAAATTTTTCTTTTTTAATGTCTTTTGAGATGCCTTTCTACTCTGGGTAGCTTCGGGCATAAACATCTGTTTTTCATATCTTATTCCCTCTAAAGCACTTTTGTACAAACTCCACCCCTCTTTTGATAAGTATTGAGTCTTGTATATTTGTTTATCATAATGCATTTCATATTCTATTTCTTGACCCCTCTTTGAATGAAGTTTGAACTTTCCTTTCAAATTCTCATTCCCCGGCTTTTCTTTACTCTTGTCTTTATGCCATTGCACTGAGAATCCCTTCTGTTGAAAGTGTTTCTTGCTTTTAATATATATTTATTTATTCTTTTAAAAGCTCATACATGGGAACAATAAACTTCAGTCATACAACCCTCCCCACCTCCCTTTCCTGCTACTTCGAGGTTCTTCCGTGTTTCTCTCCCAGCTTCCTGAAATGCTGACCATACATGCATGGGCTATCCCCTGGAACATGTTAGCATTCTGGGCCCTACAACCTTAAATGAGACTCTCTCTTCTCTGACAGACACCAGGCACCAACAGCTCCTAAGCTAGAAGCGGAGGCTCCTGTGTTCTTCCCACATTCTCAGTGAAATGTTCACTAGCTTGATCTTGTATGGGTCTAGTGCTGGAATCAGAACTGTGAGTTCATGTGTGCAATGACCTGTCTGTCATGCTGGGCAAAAGTGGTTCGGTGCAGGTGTCTGACCTCTTGCTCCTACAGTCAACTCTTCCCTGCTGATCCCTGAGCCTTGATCTGTATGTGTGTATGTGTGTGTGTGTGTGTGTGTGTGTGTGTGTGTGTAGTGTATGTGTGTGTAGTGTATGTATAGTGTGTAGTGTGTGTGTGTAGTGTGTAATGTATTGTGGTGTGTAGTGGGTGGTATGTGTGTGTTTGTGTATGTGTGTAGTGTGTGGTGTGTGGTGTGTGTGTGTGTGTGTGTGTGTGTGTGTGTGTGTGTAGGGAGTGACATAAATGTATAGAAACTTATCATCTGCACTTTAAGCAGCTGTGAGTTTCTATATTAGCTGCCATCTACCAAACAAAGCTACTTCTCTGATGAGGGTTGAGACCTGCGCTAGAAACTCCCATTCTTGAAAATATTTTCTGGGCTAGATAGCCAAGCTTGTGTAGACAAATTAAGGCAGGGGAGGTGCGGTGGCCCATGGGTTTGAGTTAGTGTGGTTTATATCGAAAGAATGAATGGCGGGGTGCTTCTATCAGGAAGAAACACAGGTGGCCCCTAATTTTTTCTTTTTTGTTAAAGAAGCTGGACGTCTTTTCCTCTTAATCATATATAAGGGGAGAAAATGTCTGTATTTCTAGACAGATCCAATCACAGTGTATTTCATGCCTTGTATATTTTTGTTGCCTGGGATTGTGATTCCTATAAAGAAACCTAAAGATGACAGATTCTATTCTTATGTCTACCATGGGAATGAAGCTAAGGAGCATCTGTGTATTACTTCAATAATGTCAAACCCAGAGGTGCTAAGGCAAATATGGAGAAGAGAGGGCGTGGTTGCTGGCTCTTTTGGCTCTTTGGTTGGTATGCCAGAGAGTTCTTATCCCAAGAGCATCTCTTAGCACTGATCAGCCCATCAGTTCTATACTGGGCAAAACAGTGATCACCCAACTTCGGAAGCAGTTTCTTCACATGGTGGGAAACCGAAGCATTCATTACAAAGAAAAACACAATACTAGGCATGACCAGCATCTTTAATTTCCTGGTGGTATATACATAAGTTTTGACTTGTTCGTCCTTTTAAATGTAAAACTAGGCAGGGATGTCGAGATAAGTCAGTAGCTAAGGATGTCTCCTACTCTTGCAAGAGGGTCCATGTTCTATTCCCAGTCTTCATGTGAGGTGTCTCAAAGCCATCTGTAACTCCAGGTCCGGGGGGGGGGGATTTTATGCTGTCTTCCAATCTCTAGGGGCACCTGACAGAAAAAGTGGACAGACAGACACACACACACACACACAAATAATTAAAAATAAAACATATGCTCAAATACAAGGTTTTTCATTTTTAGTAAATGAAACTAACAATAATTTGAAATTAGAACAATGAAAGAATGAACTTAGAATAATTTTTAAAAAATATAATTTCCACTTGTTTCTTAACTAAGGCTAGAGTAAACTAATCTCAGCAGAGACCAGCTGCAGATATGCAGCAAACTGACTCTACATACTGGAGGTCTGTCACCCCAACATTACATTCTAGCTGCAGGACCCTGAGCGAGTGTCATAAGCTTATTATGCCCTTGCTAAAAAGGAGAATAATTATAGCGATAACCCACTTGGCACTGGACAACCAATTGGAGAGAGCGCACGACAGGGAGGCCTCATTTATTCAGGCTGTGAGAGCTGGCCTCCTAGGGAAGCAGGGTCATCATTTAACAGTTTTCCTTTGCTGTAATACGTGTCTCGAGTTTTTCACACAATGCCGCCAGGGCATACAGTGGGAATGTGCATATAGATGTTTTATGTGGTGTCTTCATGTGCACTGCTGATCGGTGACAAACAGGTTCCACCCTCTACAGGACAGCCATTACAATCCACTCATTATTGTTTGTAGTTCTGCTCTGAAGGGTGGCCGTTTGTCTGTGTTAGGTAAGGCTTGCTGGGTTGGGAAGGCCATTAGTGGATACAGAATGGATGCCAGTGCATCTGTGTCGCGTTGATGTTTGCACATCTTGGATTTTGGAGTAGGGAACAAAGCTGAGGCCTGCCTTTCCCCTCACCGACTCATACATTCTCTCTTGAATCCAACTGGAGCAGAAAGATCGACAGAGCCCTGGGTTGAGATGTTTCCAGGTCATGCCTGCTGCAGATGGAAGCCACTAGGGTTCCGATGACACGTATGTAACGGGATGTTTATACACGTGTCTCAGGAATCGGATGCTCTATATCTTAACACATCAGTAGAGCCCAGATGGTATGAACTTTTATTCCCACTTAAAATACATCAAAAAATTATAGTATTCCAAGTTGGGGGGAGAAATAAGAAAATTAAGCTTTATTGCTTAATACTGCCATTTTAGATGGCAGTCAAGTAAC
Source organism: Uromys caudimaculatus (assembly GCA_028551405.1). NCBI lineage: Eukaryota > Metazoa > Chordata > Mammalia > Rodentia > Muridae > Uromys > Uromys caudimaculatus. The sequence goes on along the minus strand of CM052707.1, from coordinate 65,113,214 downwards.
TGAAAATAAAAACTTTATTACCACCCTCACTATATGCCCTGATTTCTTCCCCTGTTTTATTTATACCTCCATTCTGGGCCATCATTTACCATCCACTTTCCAGCAGTTCCATTTCTATAGTAACCAGGCCACTCACAGATGGTGTCACCTCGAAAGCCACAATGATAATAAAAAGTCTCTTTGATGTATTGTTGATGAGGTCATAGTTTACAGAACAAAAACATAGGTATTTCCAGAATGAAGTAAGGACGTTGCCAGAAAAGAAAGAAACACCCTCACATAGATATTAAAACTCTCATTGTCCAAAGGGGAAAACACAGAGCCTCTAACAGTATGCCATGGACATCCCGAGAGAAGGTCTGGTGTTCGTTCCATGACTCCAGGCTTTGAGAGGAGTCACAGAGCCCAGGGATAGTTCCAACCTATGTCACAGAGGAAACTCAGTCCTGTTTCTTGAATCTTTTGGGCCCCTTCCACCACCAGGGCTGACCCTTCTTCAGCAACCAAGGTTATGGCTTCTATCAGCATGACTACACACCTCATCTAGCTCTGCCCTTACGGCCTCTGCAGACAGAGCCAATGGGGTGACCCCACCTGTTCCCAGTTAACCTCCATTATAGCAAGCAGCAGCAGCCAGGAAGCATTCTCAGAATGCCCTTTGTTTCTGTGGTCACCATCCCTTGCTTCTAGAGAAGATGACACCAAAACGAGCTGCAAGGAAGGAGATGAAGAAACCTAACAGTTTTCGCCATGCTTTTTTGTCCACCCCTAAGAAAAGGACAGAAGATAAATGCAACTCATGATAAGTTTGAATGGGTCAGAAATGAGACAGCTTAGATGCTGCCCAACACCCCCTCAGCTCTCTGTGGAGAAGGAGCTCATCACCCTCCACCCCACCCCATTCCAAACGGGATCATGTGACTCACAGTGTATCTAGTCCTCAGCAGGCCACCCTCAACCCTGGAGCTTTTTAGTGAGGCAGAAGTCTCAAACAGAGGATCAAACAATAAAAACACATTATCCTAGCCGGGCAGTGGTGGCAAACACCTTTTAATCCCAGCACTCAGGAGGCAGAGGCAGGCAGATTTCTGAGTTCAAAGCCAGCCTGGTCTACAGAGTGAGTTCTAGGACAGCCAGAGCTATACAGAGAAACCCTGTCTCGGAAAAAAAAAAAAAAAAAAAAAAAAAAAACATTATCCTCAGGCTTTTTTTTTTCCCTCTAAACTTTTAAAATGTTTTTCCTATCTGATAATAAAGTTGTAATTAACACATTAGAAATAAATGTTCAAAAGCGAAAAGTCCAAAAGCCACTGACTACCTTTGGCTTCCCCTACCCTCCCTGATACTTGGAAAGACAGAAATAGCATCCTGCAAACCGAAAGAGCTGTGACCAGATCTAGCCTTGTGAATGGAAACTCAGAAGAGTGGAGGGAATTTGGAATACGTACTAGAGAATGCAGATGGAAACTCCAAATACAGAAAGCTCCTTTCTCCTGCTAGCCAACCAACTGAGGAAGCAGGCCAATCTGTGCCAAGTTATACTAGTTGCATTTTGTGTTCTTTTGGCTTTCGAGCCTTACATCTATAATTTACCTTTTCCAGATGTGATTTGTCCTAATAATTTAGCATATGTGAGTAATCTAACTGCCTATGAAAGTTTTCTATTGAAAGGACAGATCTTGGCATGTCAAAGGACTTTGATAATTAATCGAAAAATTACAAGTTGTTTCATTTAATCATATATTTGAGCTATAAACTATAACTTCCTATAGCTATAAAAATCAATATATAATGCATAAATTATTTTCAAAGCTAAGTTAAATAGCCTAGTTAGCTTAGAGCACCTCAATGTGTCTCTAGATGGAGCTTACAGATCATTTTTTTCTGGAATGATTCTTTGGATGTATTACTAAACATCAAATAAAAATTTACCCAACCATCTTTTCTGAATGAAAACATATACAGCAGATCTTTCCTTTAAGGAATTAATCACTTAGTCTAATATAGGCCAACTACTTCTATTAATGTGCAGCTTGGCTTAGCTGCTGCTGCTTCTTCTGCTCCTGCTCCTGCTCCTGCTCCTCCTCTTCCTCCTCCTCCTCCTCCTTCTCCTCCTCCTTCTTCTGCTGTCCTCCTCCTCTTCCTTCTCTTCCTCCTCCTCTTCCTTCTCCTTCTCTTCCTCCTTTTTCTTCCTCTTTGGTTGTTCAAGAGAGTTTCTCTACATAGCCCTGGCTATCCTGGAACTCCCTCTGTAGACCAGGCTGTTCTTGAACTCAAAGATCTGCCTACCTCTCCTTCTCTAGTGCTGGGATTAAAGGCTTGTGCCACTACTGCCAGTGTCTTAGTTAGGGTTTACTGCTGTGAGCAGATGCCATGACCAAAGCAACTCTTAATAAGGACAACATTTAATTGAGATGGCTTACAGGTTCAGAGGTTCAGTCCATTATCATCAAGGCAGGAGCATGGCAGCATCCAGGCAGGCATGCTGCAGGAGGAGCTGAGAATTCATCTTCATCTGAAGGCCACTAGGAGAAGACTGTCTTCCAGGCACTAAGACGAGGGTCTCAAAGCCCACCCCCACAGTGACAGACTTCCTCCAACAAGGCCACACCTCCAAACAGTACTACCCTTTGGCCAAGCAGGTTCAAACCACCAAAGCCAGGGTCTCCTTGTTCTTTCTTAGTGGTGATGAGAAGCTGCTAACTCAAACACAGGGGTGTTTTAAGATGTGACTGTTTATCATTTTATGTGTATCTGTATGTGTGACTGAGTGAATAAATGTGCAGGTACCTCCAGAGGCCAGAAGGGGTTGTCAGGTTCCCTAGAACTGGACTTACAGGTAGTTGTGAACTGTCCTGTACTGAACTGTAGGTGCTAGAATGTGAGCACAGGTCCTTCAGCCATCTCTCCAGCCTTCAAACATGTTTTAGCTCTAGTTAAGTAGTCTCAGATATCTGCATCAAGCTGAAATCTCAAATGAAGGAAGGTACATTTGTGAACCCATTGAAAGGTTCGGACAGAAGAACACTGCTGTTGAGATTTGTAAAGGTGAGCTCAAGTAACCTTCCCTGGAGAGGATGCTCAGCATGGCTCTCCTCTGGGTCATGACTGGAAGGAAAACTGCTCTCTAGATCCTGAAAGTAAACATCAGCATCCAGACCAGAATGCTGCTCAGACCACAGTACCTGCCATAACCCCACCCATTCTACAGACACTGGTCTGGGCATAGCCCCAACCCTCTAGCCAGCAGACCTTCAGGTGCCTAGATTTCTACTCTGGGGAGGTAACTTTATGTGGAGGGGATACAGATGGCCACCCCTCTTGATTCCCTACCCTCTTCCATGCCTCCTGCTTGGAGATCAGAGAACCTTGTGTCAAGATCCCACTTCAGGAAGCTGTAAAAAGGGAACCTAGTCCTCAGAGCCCCAGGCTAGGCTGTCTGTGATGCTGGCATCTGAACTCTGCTCAGAGCCTTTGTCATAATGTTGTCTGTCTGTCTGTCCATGTGTCAATAAAGTAATTCTTCTTATAATCTTCTTACCCACAACAATCTCTGTGTCCCCCGGAAATCAGTTTCAGAGATCTTTCCCTCGCCGATAGGAAAGGGTATCTTCTGGTGGTTTTATGTCATCAATAGCAAAGACTATGTTCTGGAATTAGTGTGTTAGCCCCAAGTCACATGTTGGGATTTTAAGCCATCTACCACCTATGCAGAGTAGGTTTGAGGGCTCCTACATTTCCACATCCTGTGAAGGTTGTAACTTGGCTCATAAAGAGTGAGGATGGCCTGTTAAAGAAAAGCCTTTTGTTTCTTCAATGTTTTCTTACCTCTCTTAATCAAATGGTCCACCCCACCCGTCCTCCCGAATGCTATCAGTTCTAGTGATCCCCACAATAGAAACGTTTGGGTGTGAATGACTGCTGATTATCTGTGAGATACATCGAAATGAGGTATGGCTTCCAAAAGGAAACCAAGTGATATTGGAACATAATTCATTAAAGAAGGCATCACGCCGGGCAGTGGTGGCACACACCTTTAATCCCAGCACTTGGGAGGCAGAGGCAGGCGGATTTCTGAGTTTGAAGCCAGCCTGGTCTACAGAGTGAGTTCCAGGACAGCCAGGGCTACACAGAGAAACCCTGTCTTGAAAAACAAAAAAACAAAAACAAAAAAATAAAGAAGGCATCATTTGATGATAGAATTGAGATGTTCCAGAACATTAAAGAATCCAGATATGCATGATTAGAATGACTGAGATAAAAGCCTGAATTAGGTTGAAAGTAAAAGTGGAAAAAGTTACTGAGCATGACCAATTTGAGACAATGTGGAGTGAGTCAAAGGTCATGTTGAGATTTCAAGACCAGAAGACGAGAAACAGGATTATCTTCAGCCCCAGAGAGGCAATGAGGAAGTCAAGATTACTGCCATAATTAGGAAGGTAATTTTATGTCTATTGAGATGTGTCTGTAGATGAAGAAATTCTCTGTAGTGAAAAAATTCATCACTGAAATAAGAGGGGGGAAGAGAGAGCGATAGAGAGAGAGACAGAGACAGAGAGTGAGACATAGACAGTCAGAGACAGAGATAGAGAGAGACAGAGAGAGGATGCTACAGAAGTCGTATGGGCAGATGAGGGCAAGAATCAGAGAACTGAGTACAGAACTGAGGTTGAAGATCTGTTTCATGTACCAGAAGGTGGAGAAGGTACAGCCAGAGGCTGATACAATAAGAAATTAATATCAAATCTTCATCAACACCTAAGGAACAATTTACAGTGTTCCCTAAGCTAGCCTCTGCATAGAGTTGGAGGGAATGAGGCCATTGATTTTTTTTTTTCAATCAGGAAGGCATCAGTGAGAGCAGTTTTAGCAAAGAGTAAAAGAAGACAAATTTAAGGCAGAGTCAGAATCAGCACAATTCTACAGAGCAAGGTCAGAAAAGCTAGGAGAGTGGGTGGGAACGTTTGGAAAAAGGAACAAGGGAGACGTTCTCAACGGCGTAGAATCCCATAAGGGCTAGAAAGTGGAGAAAATCCAAAAGGGTTGCTAGTACATGCTTGTCATCCTAACACTTGGGTGGTGGGAGCTCCTAGGAAGGTCAGGAGTTCAAGGTTAGCCTCAGCTGCGTTGGTGGCAAGTCTAACTACATGAGAGTAAAGATGCAAAAGCAGCAGCATTTAAGGAAGATTTATCCTTGAAATGGGAAAAGCAGAGAGGAAAAGAGAGAGAACAGTTGATGGATCGAGAGGTTGGAAGGGATTTTATCTATGAAATTGCTCATTAAATGCTTCCATCTTGTCATTCTCAGAGGAAATGCCACTGACACTTATGAGGCTGGAGGCATTTGAAATATCCTTAAGGAATTAAATTGAAGGAGTGTAGGGCCCAGTGGAATATAATAAGAATTTAGAGCTGACCCTTTTTCTGGCAGGTTTCAACAATTCAGTAACAGAAGGGAAGTTGACTAGTCATTACCAAAGAGCACCAAGTGTAGAGCCTGGGGGATCAGGCAGTGCTTAAGAATCTCTGATGGTCACAGATGCGTCACTGAAGTGGTCCCCAGGCTTCCAAGCACAGAGTGGAGAGACGATGGCTTAAAGGCTCCAGGATGTCACCTGAGGCTGTGGAGAGAGCTTTGGAGTCTCCCATCCCTCTGTCAGCCTGTCTTGTTCTGTTTGTATTTAAAAAACAAAGGAGTGTCTGTGCTTTAAAGAGGAATAGTGCATGTAATACTGCGTGAATAGCAGTAGGCTTTGAGACAACAGGAAACCGAACTACAAATTCAATAGAGAAGAGACTTTGACTGTAGGAGCTGGGAAAGTCACTAATGCTGGCTATGACTAACGAGGAGGATGCAAATATTAAAGTCTTGGGGGTCTTTTAAAGGAAGGTGGGGGGTGGCCACGGGCTGCGTTGACAGAGAGCTGAAGGATGGATTTGCTAGTAAAGGACATTGGGAGAGCTGAAGGGCCACAAAGCCAGTATGTTAGAAGGTTGTCGCCATCATAAGGACAGGAAAGGCTAGAGGTTAAAGTTAGGATACGGGAGACTGAAGGTGACGTCGACAAGGAAGCAAGGGAATTAGGAAAAACAGAAAAGCGAGCTTACAGATCAGGCTGCAGAAATCGGGATGGAATATGGAATTTAAAATAGTCTGACGAGGGAAAGCATTGCGAGTGAGTGAAGAGTATCGAAAAGCTCTCTCTGCCCATGCAGGAGAGTGGAAACGGGTTTCAGTTGGAGGAGGACTAGAAAGAGCTTTCAATTAAAGTAGGAAGCCAAAAGTGATATTTCAGCATTGTGGGTCCACTGCCCCGTATCAGCGTTGTGCGCCAGCCGTCGCAGGGTAGAGAGGAGCTGGAGAGCAGGGTCTCGGGCGGCATGGATGGTGATAGTGAGTATGGCAGGTCTGAATGACCCCCAGAGACTGGTTCTGAGGACAACTCCTTTATTGGATAGCAGGGCTAGCTTCTGTAACTCCATTCAAGGGCTGAGGGGAAGGCTAAGGAAAGGAGGAAGTCTGGCGGCTAGGGGGCGGGGCTTGCAAGCATCGCAGCTAGATTAGCAGGCTGCAAGTCATGTGATCTCTGAGAAGCCAGTTCTCTGGCAGGGAAACAGAACCCTGACTGGCTTTATCATGATGTGACCTTTGTCTCTATGGAGTTTAGTAGGTCCAAGCCTGGTAGGAAGAGGCCCTACTCCTGCCATGCTCTCAGAAGGATGTAAGCAGTGTTCTCCCATTCCTCCTCTGGCTTGGGAACCCAAAAGCACAGGGCCCTTGCAGACAGATAGCGTGTTCAAACACAAGAGGCCGAATCTTGTGGACAGAGCAAAGGAAGGCATCTGGAAATGGTCTTTTCAGGATCAAAGCTAGGGATGAAAATAAGGGGGGGGGATGTCTGGCTAGGGACTTCAATGAGTACCAGAGAAGTGAATTAAGGAAACAAGTGACTGGAGCCAGAACAAAATGCAGAGAAACAAAATTTGGAGACGAGACAAGAGGACTATATGAAGTTTGAGTCATTCTGGAGAGAGAATGGGGGCCAGCACGGCCTCATCATCCCTGGGGTCACAGAGATAGCTTCCTCAAAGCAGAGGCTGCCTTGTTCCCACTCCCATAGGCTGAAGTGGGAAGACTCAGACACACCGTCCCGGTTCCCCTTGCAGAAAGAAGACAGACACATGGAGACGGAAAGACCTGCCCCAAGGTCTTCCTCCATTGATGCTCATTTGTACGTCCCAGGACTAGATGACATACCCTGATCCTGAGGCTGTCCTCCTCCCACAGTCTCTTCCCAGTCTCTGGGGCATGGAGTGGTTACCCTGGTCCTGACTCCAGCATAACAAGCTGGGAGATGCATCCACCCACTTCAGCTGGGACCCGGCATTTAAACTCCCTCCACTGCAGACGAACTTCTGTTTAGACATACTCTATTTTGGAAATGCTGATACCTGCTTAAACCTACACTACTTTCTTCCTGTTTGTTCCTCTAGTGTCTTTAGCCTCTAGCACTGTGGGATTGGCTGGACAGGTTGTTCACACTGAAACCACAGAGGTTGTGCTGACGGCCGATCCTGTCACGGGCTTTGGAATCCAACTGCAGGGCAGCGTGTTTGCCACGGAGACGCTCTCCTCCCCACCTCTGATTTCCTACATTGAAGCTGACAGCCCAGCAGAGAGGTGAGGCACTCTCTCCCAGAAGCTTTTCTGCCCTGCATTTCTGATACCAGCTCTTTGTGAATAACTAATAAATTATGGAACAGGGCTCGGTGCAGGAAAGGCAAACTGTAATGAACTCTCCATTCTGATGATAAAATTTTATGTTCTTGATCAGGTTTCGGAAGAATTATGAGCCCGAGTGATTTTATTTAGCAGATTTTGTCCATTGGAAAACTAGAGGCTGTATTAATTATAAAGGAGACAAATATATTTTTAAAAAAATGGCTAAAGTTCAACTGAAGTTATGTCTCTGCCTTGCAAGAATGTATGTTCATCTTTCCTATCTGTTCATCCTAGTCAGATTATCATGATATTGTAGTTATGAATTATTAATTAATTCTCTGGAGACTTACGAGCCCCCTTGCCCACAACTGTAACTATGGGATGCAAGAGTGCAGAGCATTGCAGTTGACCTAACATGCTTGCCAATACCATCGACTCAACGAGATCAAATGGTTGTGCTATTTTGCAAAGATTAAATGAGGCAGGGTGGCAAGTTCAATCCCCCAGCTGTCTCCTCTAACTACTGCCTCTCACGTGTGCTTCTCAACTAGATGTGGTGTGCTACAGATTGGAGACAGAGTCATGGCCATTAATGGAATCCCTACAGAAGACAGCACCTTCGAGGAAGCCAACCAGCTCCTTCGAGACTCTTCCATCACAACCAAAGTCACACTGGAAATAGAGTTTGATGTTGCAGGTAAAATCTGAGCCTTGAGTCAGTGATAGAGTCAGGAGACAGCTACATACGACAGTCATATCAGCTATGTGGCAGAAAGACACACCAGCTGTGTGTGTATGTATTTATACATATATGCGCATATATATACACACACATATATGTATATAGACATGTATACACACACATACACACATATGTTTTGCTTAAGTTTGCTTAAGATGCTTATGGTATCAATTTGAATTGTTTATATTATTCATTAAAGTGTCCACACAGGGACAACTGAAACTTAGGGAGGGAGGGAAGGAGGGAGAGAGGTTGGTTGGTTGATTGGTTGGTTGGTCTTCACACAGCAAAATGTGACCACTACCTATCCAGGACCTTTTACCAATCAGTAGAGGCATGCCTTTAGAAACAGGGATCACATACTACCAAATACTTGCTGCTGTGACTCTCTTGCACAGTGTAAATGAAATAGCAGGCAGGAAAGAAAAATATTTCTATCCTCATATAACCTTTAAGAGAAACAAATTTAATTTCCAAAGCTATTAGCATGAGTTTGTGACTGTAAGTTCTCTGAGGAAAATAAAGCAGAATATAGAATTGTGGGATGACGGGGGGGGGGGGGAGGTTCGTAGGATGAGTCTCTTAGGAAGCAGAGATTCATGTGGAGAGAAGGCATAAGCAAGGCAAGGGCCTGGAGGAACAGTCTTCCGGGCAGAGGGAGCCCTACACGTGAAGAAGCTGAGCCAGAGGAATTAGCTTTGCAGTGTGGGTGGCTGCCAGAGTACGGAGGGAGGACATAGGAAGGGCTTGAGAAGGTCAGAGTCTGGCAGGTGTGCAGCATCCTGGTAGAGAATTTCTGTTGGGTCCCAAGTGTGCTGAAGCCAGGAGGCATTTTGGTAGGAGAACAAGATAATCTGAGTTATGTTCTAAAAAGCCTTCTAAAAGGTGCAAGGCAGAGAGACACAAGAAACAATCTGGAGATTGTGGCAACGGAACAGATGGGTAATTTCGGTGGCTGGCTGGGGGTGGTGACAAGGTGAAATTCAAAACTTGCCCCTCTCTTGGTCATGTAATGGCTCTTGAGGCATGAGGATGAATAAATGAGAGGCAGAGAGCAATAATTACAAGAACCCTGGAACAGGGTCATCTGGAGACAGCAGTAAGAGTTCTATTTTAAATACACGGTGCTAGGTCTACTAATAACATGAGAGGGACAATACCAGCCTATGTATATCTTCATCCAGAAGAAAACCACTGGGCACAATTACTGCACTAGATGCTGCTGTGTTCAAACCATGGGAAGAGAAAATAGGAAGGACCTTGTGTGTCCTTGAGGAGCGTACAGCCAATCAGAGAAGAGAAAGACTGACAGGAAGAGGAGGGACTTGCAGGGTTGTGACTACTAGAATGTGGGACAGGTACCTGGAGAAGTGTTGGGATGTCCTCTGGGATCCCAGGATGGGGGAATGAGGAGGGTATCTGGATATAGAGAAGGACCAAGAAGTGGCCGGTGGGTCAGTGATTGTTAAAGTCATTGTCTTACTTAGGGTTTCCATTGCTGTGAGGAAATACCATGACCAAGGCAAGTCTTATAAAGGAGAACATTTACTCGGGGGCTGGCTTAAAGGCTCAAAGGTTCAGTCCATTATCATCAAGGTGGGAAGCATAGCAGCATCTAGGCAGGCATGGTGCTGGAGGAGCTGAGAGTTCTACATTTTGTTCCTGAGGGAATCAGGGGAAGACTCACTTCCAGGCAGCTAAGAGGAGGGTCTCAAAGCCCAACCCACAGTGACATACCTCCTCCAACAAGGCCGCACCTCCTAATAGTGCCATTCCCTGGGCCAAGGATATTCAAACCACCATGGCCCTGTCTGCACTGTTTATCACTCTCAACTCTCATGGTAAAGTAGGGTTCTATTGTTCTTTTGTTGGTTGGTGCATTTTAATTTTGTTGTTGGTTTTGTTTTGTTTTGTTAAATATTTTATTTGTGCATATGAGTATTTTCCCTGCATGTACGTCTGTGTACCACATGTGTGCCTGGCGCCTGAGGAGACCATGAGCCTCCTTCTGGGTGCTAGGAATCAAACCTGAGTCCTTTGCAAGAACAAGTACTCTTAACCACTGAGCCAACTCTCTAGACCTAGTTTTACAGAATATCAGCTACCAAAGAGTAAAAGCAGAGAAATGGATTATCAGATTGCGCCAGAGTTTGAGACTTGCAGAGAAAACTCAGCAGAAGGGCTTCAGTCGAGGAGAGTTGGGTCATTGCTAGGAGATTGGATGATGCTGATCTGAGATGCTGGTACAGTGACTATCACAATGTGAGAGCAGCTAGGCCTGCTGCCTAGCCAAGCACTTTGATTGTTTAATCAATATGATGGCACTGGCAGAGGTTACTTTTGTTATGTCATTAGAAAGTTGGGGCACAGAGTCAGTGCTAGAGTTGGCATGTTAACATGGCAGGCCAATTCCCAAAGTCACACTGCTAACTATGGCAGCCTGTATTTAAAGAACAATCTAAGTGGATGTATGGTGGGGATCAGGAAAGGATTGGCCAGATGGAATGAGAGGAGTGGGATTTGCAAGAAGTGGGAGTCTCAAAGAAGTGTGTACAATCAAAGGACAGAAGAGAGACAATGATTAGAAGTCCAAGGCCAAGACAAAATGACATGTTAGAATTCAGAATTTCAGAGATGGGCAGGCAAGATTCCAGGCAGTGAAGCCGCTGAAGTAATTCAGAATGGGGGTGAGATGCCCATGGAGAGATCTGGAAACAGGGAAAGAAGTGCAAGAAAGCACCATTAGCTCAGCGAGAGCTTTTAGGATGGGAGCCACGTGGTCCCCCAAGTGCCAATCACAGCCCCACCGCTCGTCTTTGCAGCAGCCACACCCAGTACCCTTACATGCCTGGGTTTCTGCTTAAGTCATGTAGGCCTCAGCTTATAAAGGCCTTCTCTCTCCTCGTGCCTACACTTATATTCTTCCTACTCCAGAACTCTGGTATTACTTTGTATTGATGTTTATTCTCCAGTAGAAAAGTCTATGACCTCAGGGGTTTTGTGGTTTAGGTTACAAATGCATGTCTAGTTCACAAATGATGCTTAGGATACAGAGACCTCAGTCTGTAGCCTGCAAATCAGTGAGGGGATTAATGAAATACGTGTGACTCCATGAGGAGACTTCAGAATTGGTTTTGAACCCACTCTCCCTGGGGCTCCCGATCTCTTGGGACTGCTTTCTCCTACAATCTGCCTTTGTCATGTATCTAATGTCCCATCTTTTCTAAAGTGTGTGCCTTCTGATTCCTGTGTGCAAGCAGGACTTGGGTGGAAAGCCCTTGTAAGAATCAGTTGGCAGAGAAGGTTTGGTCATCAAACAAGAAGGCAGTCCAGTGGCGCCAGAGTATGCTTAACAATTGTGATAGGAAATTGAAAACAAATGAATTATTACCATCCTATACCTCCATTTTATGTGTGAAAAGGAAAACTGAGGTTCTGGTAGGGAAACTCTAGGTCCTAGTAAAGACAATAGTAGACTCCTAATCTATTGACTTAAGGCCCACTTTCCCTCTATTGCTTAACTGCCTCTTTGGTTAAAAATTTGCTAAAGAAAATTATTAGAAGAGGTATTAGAGATGGCCACTAAGAAACTCTTAGTGCAGGCGCCCAGCACCTGGGACGCAGGGAGGCTATGCCAAGCGCTACAGGGCACTCAGCAGCAACTGCACACTGCACCTCAGCAGTGTGATGGCCAGCACAGTTTGGCCATCTTTGTAAACAGTATCACTATCTAAATATTTGCTCATATTATAAATCCATTTTATTTTGTACATCACAGAAATTTGTTTAGTGTCTCATGAATCCTTAATATGCATACATATATTTTTAATATTTGTTGATTTAATACTTTAATATCTTAACTCTGAGCTCCCAGAAAGTAGGAACTGTATCTATTAGGCATACTTTATTCAGTACCCAACTTGCTTTAATAAAGGTCACAAAAATTGATATTCTAGGTCATCTACACTAGGCTCAGAAAAAAAAAAAAAAAAAACTTCTGTTATTCTGTCTGCCTTTGTTCATGGCAGACATCACTAATTGATACCAGTGTTCTCCTGATGGATACAGGTGCAGCATTCAACCCCTCAGGAAAGCACTTCAGGTAATCATTCCTGATATACAGAAATCACTACTGAAAACTTTTAGAATCAGAAAAAAATCCTGTTTCCTCATTTAAGAACCTGGGACCAGACAGGGAAGGTGTGGACGCAGGCTATGTCAAGCCTGGCCCGTCCTGGATTTGTGCCTAATTGCCTGGATGTAAGCCACTCGTGTCCAGAGTTCTGCCTCAGAATATTTTATCCATCAAGATGTTCTAGCCCTTGGCTCTCAGTGATCAGCTATCTCTGTTTAATAAATATTTTAAATGATGGATGGATGGATGGATGGATGGATGGATGGATGGATGGATGGATGGATGGGTGGGATTTAGGCTCTCGCTTAAATCTGGCTCTTTAAACAAGCACAGCTATGCAAACAACGCCTGGCTGGTTTAACACAAAGGCATTGGGAGTTGAAGAGGCTCAGTGCTCTCCCTCTGCCAGACTGAGATTAAAGCCATCCACGCTCTTTCATTGGAGTCCTTTACCATACACATGATTTTATGAATTTAGAACCCATCTTCCATCTTCTCACACTCAGCTCTTTTAAATGACAGTCTCTATGGTGACTACCGCAAGACCTTAGCATTTCCACTACATCTCCTCTGGTAATTGGCTCTGAGAAGAAGCCTCAGGACAAGGCATGTGGAGTGCTGGTCACAGTCCACTGGAGCTCAGGGCTTCATCTGAGTCCGGGAGAGTGAAGCATTTACATTCCTCACAGGGGTGCCCAAGCTGATAAATTAGGATGTGGTGGTTATCTTACTGCACCAACAGTGAATGCTTCAGGCAGAAAAGCAGACCACTGGGAAAGAAGGAAGCCCCTTTACCCAGATGTGTTTTTAATTATAGTTTTAACAAAGATGGAGCAAAACCAGGGAAATGCAAAGTAATCACAAGGGTCTTAAAAAATAAACATCATTTGTTAACAGAATTGTGTCTACTGACGCTAAACCTGTTGTTTGTCCAAATAATGAAACCCTCTCCTCTTTAACAATATTTGTTTATGAACTCCAAATTAAATATGCCTTGCTCTAACAACCAAATAATTATATAGGAGAAATACCAAATATGAAATATAGCACACTGGCACATAAAGATGAAAAAGAAGCTCCAGCTTGATCAAAGAGATTTATTAGCTGATACCCATTTGCCGTTGCGATTTCCTCAAATCACATACAGTCAAAAATGATCCATTACTGTTTTCCAGGAAGGCATAATAGCTCCTCTAATGTCATTAGTGGTGTTAATCATGGTCAAATTTCCCCGCATTAAAATTGTATAAAAGCGAGCAAGTCAGATGGTTCAGTGGGTAAAGGTGATTGCTGCCAAAACTGAGGATCAATGTCCAGAGCCTCCATGGTGGAAGACAAGAACCAACTCACCAACTCTCACAAGCTGTCTTCTGACTTTCACGTATGTACTGTGCCTCTGAGACACACACACGCGCACACACACACACATACACACGGGAGGGGGTGGGGGGAAGCAACACCATGCCAATAAATAAACGTAAAAAGTTAGAAGTGTTATGAAAGCAACAGTTTCAGTAGCAACTATTCTCAATCTGCGATTCTGGGCTCTGTGATTCTAGATGTCATTTGGGGGGGGGGGGTCAGATGCATACACAGAGGCAGAAATAGAAGCACGCATTATGCGCCTCTTCTCTGTTTTCTTGGAGAAGTCTTCTTCTTAGAATGGAGGATTGAAAACGGCCACACCTGTAGGAGAGGGGTCCTCAAATGATGATGCTCTGTGCTCTTATGGAATACTGGTTGGGCTTATGCAAGCAATTAAATACAGTCCTCTGGCTATGCCTGTGAGCAGTCAGACGGCAGATTTCTGCTGCTCCCATACCATCTTCCCTATGCCACCAGAATTTTATCTTTCAGTCGCTGCAACGGAAATGCACCAGAGCTGGTTTGGGCGAAAGGGGCACTTTCTGGCAGCATGGCCTCTCCCGGTTCAGAGAAGCTCCAAGCCGATGTGTCTAAGCTTGGCACTCTCCAAGACCCTGTTTGCTTCGTTGGCACACTGGTTTATTTCTTGCTTCTTTCTGCAGACCAGTTTTGGTGCAAGTGAATCAAACACATCCCCTTCCAAACCTCCCACTCCTGCTCTTCTTCTTAACTCCAGATTCTTTTTTTTTTTCCTTGTTCTTTTTTTATTATTATTATTATTGGATATTTATTATTTACATTTCAAATGTTTTCCCCTTTGGAAACAACCCCCTATCCCATTCCCCCTCCCCCCCACCTCTATGAGGGTGCTCCCCCACCCACCCACCCACCCACTCCTGTCTTCCCTCCCTAGCATTCCCCTACACTGGGGCATCTAACACCCTCAGACCCAAGGGCTCTCCTCCCCGTGATGTCCAACAAGGCCCTCCTCTGCCACATATGTGTCCAGCACCATGGGTCCCCCCATGTGTATTCTTTGGTTGGTGGTCCAGTCTCCGGGAGCTCTAGGATGTCTGGCCTGTTGACACTGTTGCTCCCTCCATGGGGCTGCAAACCCCCTCAGCTCCTTCAGCCCCTTCTCCAACTCCTCCATCAGGGACCCCATGCTCAGTCCAATGGTTGGCTGCGAGCATCCGCCTCTGTATTTGTCAGGCTCTGCCTGAGCCTCTCCAGATTCTTAAATGGTTTCTTAGGGGATGAAGAGAAGATATCTTCTGTTTTGAGAATGGTAAATGATCGGGGCTTTGCAAAGGAATGGGGGGGGGCAGGGAAAGGAGAAATAGTTGGGAAATAATTACAATATGCACAGACAGATCTGTCTTCAGAAAGTAAAACACCAGTTATTACCTATTTCATTTCTCTTTCTGCCTCAGTGTATCAAAATTAGCCGGTCCTTTTGAGGTCTATTGCTTGACTGGAATAATTATGTCTGGCTCAAGTTTTGTTCGAGATGCTATCTGTGTAGGAGGGCAGGAGTGGCTCATATTTTGGGCTGATTGAAGAATCCAAAACTAGGAAAGAAATGTCACCTGAAATCTCAGGGCATCTATCAGAGTCAACATCTGGTACTGGGGAAAAAAGGTTCCCTCTTGGGATCTTGGGTTTTTTTTTTTTTTTTTTTCCCTTAATCTCTCTTTTTTTTATTTTAATTTTTTGATACTTTATTTACATTTCAAATGTTTCCCCCTTTTTAGTCTCCTTAATGAAAAAAAATAAAATAAAGGGGAAGGGTGAACACAATTGATTAGAGTTTAAAATAGAAATCTCAGAGCAGTCAAGCTAGATATCTTGCAGATCCTAGATGGGAGGAGGAGAAGGGAAAGGAACGCTGACATGTACATTAACTGAGAGGATACATTGCTGCGGACATTAGCCACCCAGTGGCAGGTAGACAGTCACATGGTGAAAAAAAGGGCCTCGTAGAAAATGAGTGAGAAAGTCTAAAGCATTAAGCAGTTGAAAGGAGTTCTTAGGCTCTGGCTCACAGACAAGAGAAAGAGAGAAGAAAGTGAATAGTTAGGCCTTTTTATGAACACAGAAATGAGGGCAGACCAATCTAAACTCCAGGATGTCTCACAAGGGCTGTACAAGGGAGCAGGAATTCTGGGAAGGAAAAGCATATTATTTTTATCTTTACTCGAACCCACCTTCCTATGGGTGGTCCCTAGGCAGGTCTTTGACCTGAGAGAGTGAATTAACTCATAAGCAGGGGGTAAATGGTTAACTCCTAAGCAGGGGGTGAAGGGCTATCTCTACCTAGAGGCAGATTTGATTCTTTACCATAGCATCAGAAAATGGGAAACATACAAATTCTTAATAGATAAATAAGTAAATATATGCAGGTTCACTTCTTGGTACTTTCAAGTGTTTGTTGAGAAGAACAGAAGGCAAATATGTTAAGTCAGTCCGTGACTCTGGCCTGGTCCCAGAGAGATTTTCAAAGACTGAGAGGAACTACAGACGTCAGCAGATTCTCTCACCCCTCTGAGGCCAGAACAAGGCAAGGAGGATGCTGGGGGAAAGACGTTGTTTTGCCACTGAAACAGATGGGCAATTTGGGGTTCTTTTTTACAGGTGACTTTCTAGCAGCCTGGAGGGGCTGAGGGAAATCAAATTTTTATTGTGTTCTCTAGTTTAACGCTCTGTGGTGAACCTTCCAAATTGGAAGATCAGATTCTGGGCTTGTAAAGTTTACTGCTTAAACTTCTCAAGGGAAAGGACAAAAGGCCAAGAACAATTTAAGGCAGAATGAGAAAAGGAGGACTCTTAACTTTCTTCCATGAGCCCAGTCCTAACTTCTGCCTCTGCTGTGCACACACAGATGTGTTACACACACAGTGAACAGTTTGGACTAGGTGCCTCAGGGCCCAATCGTTCTACCTGCATCCCAGCCTTTGTACCTAGATCTTCGCCTTTTGGAGGGTGAGCTAGGCTTTGGTGAAATTCATGAAGCAGCAAGAGTGAGTTAGTTTGTTCATCCCACAATCCTCTTCTGCCATCTCCTTTGCTCTCCATATGGTTATGGGGGTCCTAGATGAGGGGTGCTTGGCTATGGATGTAGCTGAATTCATTCCATGGGATTGACAAAGAATTATATGTCATGCTAAGTAGTCCTACTCAGACAGGAAATGACAGTTAGTGACAGAAGAGCCTCTGACTGACTGCCAGCTAGAGATCCGAGGTGGGGGCGTGAAAGCTGCAGCCATCTGACAGTGAAAGTCATGGAGGTGCTGAAG
Source organism: Uromys caudimaculatus (assembly GCA_028551405.1). Classification (NCBI taxonomy): domain Eukaryota; kingdom Metazoa; phylum Chordata; class Mammalia; order Rodentia; family Muridae; genus Uromys; species Uromys caudimaculatus. The sequence continues at coordinate 65,095,953 of CM052707.1, read as the reverse complement.
GTCTCAATCAGAAAGGTACAGATCTGAGGATGCCAACATCACGGTCACCAGAGTGTTAAAGTAGAGTTCCTAATGGCCTCAGAAAGTCACAGTGACAGATCCCAGATAGGGCACCAGTGACAGAGGCAACAATGATCTGTGGAAATCCAATTTGAAAAACTAATGAATTTATTGCGATTACCTCCAGGAGTATGGGTGTTAATTACAGGAGCATGGACAACTCAAAAACGGCTGATCACTGAAAAGTCTACCCCAGCATGGTAGCAACTCATGCAAGTTATAACACTGGACCTCACTTTACAACATTTACACAGCTCAACAGCTCTGATCAGTCTCCTCTCTCCCAAGAAGTTCTTACTGTTTATATAATCTTAGGAGTCACAAGGCCTTGGTAGTCTTATAAACTTTAGGGACTTCCTGAGATTTGTGAGTTGTTTACCTCCGAATCTAAAGGAGCCTCCCTCCCGTGGAATGTTTAAGTTAGAACTTCCTGAGTCTTAATGACTCCATCCATCTCCAGGATGGAAATGTTTAATTTGGAAGGCTATTCCAATATCCAGTGTTCTCTAAACATTTTTTTCTGTTTTGAAATTTTAGAGTCTGTCATCCCAAGTAGTGGAACATTTCATGTAAAACTGCCTAAGAAGCACAGTGTGGAACTTGGAATAACCATCAGCTGTAAGTAGAACAGGCTTCTCTTAAAACATAGGGTTCAAAGACACTGTAGAATTCTGTTGCCAACGGGTTACAGGTGTGGCAAATGTTTTACGTTGTTTTCTTTACCAGTTTCAGAGTTACCTTGTGAAACTTTGGAGCCAGGTGTACAGGCAGCACCTGATAGCCTTGTGTGGGGAATAAGATGCTTCGTGTTCTCTCTGCTGTTGTATTTCTCTATCTGTAAAATGGACATGAAGGCTCAGAAGAGAGCATAGTTGGTCAAGTGCTTGCTATGTAAGCATAAGGATCTTTTCTGAGTAAAATTCCCAAGCATCCCTGGAAAGAGCTGGGCACTGAAGCACACAGTCGGCATCTCAGTACTGAGGAGCTTGAGACAGGGGGCGCTCTTAGACTTGCTGTCCAGAAAGTCTGGCTACATCAGTGAGCTCCAACTTCAGTGAGTGATTCTGTCTCAAAAAAAAAAAAAAAAAAAAAAAAAAAAAAAATGTAGAAAATAATTGAAGAGGCCACCTGGTGTCAACCTCTGGCTTTCACAAGCATGTGTACAGACTTGCACACACACACATGTACAGAGAGACAGAGAAAGAAACAGAGACAGAAGAGAGAGAGGGAGAAAATAAAACAATATAAATGGAAGCAATATATGAAGTATATATGAAGTATAGGGCTAAGCCTTAAGTAGAATAACATGTTTGCTTTGTGTGCTGCCCAGCAAGTTTTCTATATTTCTCACATGCCAATGTATAAATTATTAGATGAATAATTAGATGAACAGAAATATACAGATGGGTTCTCTATAATTTTATATCCTACACTGTTGTCTAATGAAGACAAGAAACAATCTAATTCAAAAATACTTTTATGTATTAGGGCTCTCTTTGAGTCTACCATGTATCTGTAATCCATTTCACAAGTCTCAAACAATGCCTTTAAGTAAATTCCTGAGTTACTCATGATACCTGGTCTGGCTAACAAAACCAAAATAAAAGGTGTGGAATATGAATGGGCTGAATTCTCGTTCTCCCTGGGGATCAAGTTTTATAACTGCCTTGATAAACCAACTTTGAAATGTTCTACCCCAGTGGACCTCTATAGAACAGGATAGAAACTGAGATTATCAATGCATGCCCCCACGCACATGAAGCAAATGGCCAGTACATAAGGACCCAAGGAGGCACAGAAAGAAGCAGAGCCTCTGACCACAAGGTTGTCCCTTCAAGAAAGAATGATGAGACGATATAAAAGTGCCTCAAGGCAATGCTCGGGCGAGTTTGTGTCAGTGGTTACGGCAAAAGAAAAGAAAAAGTGTCCTCGATTGACTAGTATGAAATAGGGCTGTCCAACTCAACTCTAATGATAGAAATTTAACACCAAGACTGCACTTCTATTTTTAATGAAAAGCCACACACATCTGCTGCTATAGTAAAATAAGTACGACTACATTTCACAACCTCTGCGAAGAATAAGATGCCATGTACCTGAGATGGTCCCCCCGCCACCCCAGTAGACTTCTGAGAGAGAAGTAGAAAGACACAATGCAGCAACACTTAAGAGATAAAAGACACGACCGTGAAGCACATGTGTGTAGGGTAGGAAAGAGCAAGTGAATAAAGCAAGTATGCTGTAGCTGTGAATGAATGACATCCCAAGTCCAACGATAATGTATGTGTGTGAGGTGTGCAGGTATGTCTGTCTGCAGGTATGTCTGTCTGTGTGCGTGTTATGAATGTGCAAAGCAGAAGCTACCTTTGGATGTCATTTCACAGGAGTTGTCCACCTTGTGTTTTGAAAAAGTGTCTCTTAATGGTCTAGAATTTGTCAATTTGGCTACACAGGCTGGTCAGTGAGCCCCCACACTGCCTGTCTCCACTCGCACAGTTGTGGGCATTACAGGTGCCTGCTACCATGCCTGGCTTTCGTATGTTGGTTCTGGGTTCAAAATCATGTCCTCTGGCTTTTGTGGCAAGCACTTTACAAAGTATCTCCTCAGGCCCCAATTTTTATGGATATTGAACAAATTAAAGTTTTATTTCTATAGATTTTAAGAACATCTATTTACATTAAATAACCAAAGGAAAAGAAAACAGTTTCTTTAGTAAATTTTGGGATTGAAGCGATTTTTGGTTGTAATAGATGCTCACAAGGAGGAGGTATCTGGAGGACTCCCACTCACTGGCTGGGTTGTGTCAAAACTGTTTTAATGTCATCAGTGTAAATGCCCACAGGATGTTACAGGACAGTCTCAGCCTGCCACAGGCAGCTGCTCTTTGTGAAGCGTAAGTGTTGCTCTGCTCTAGGTGTGGCAGGAATGCACACATTCACACACACACACACACACACACACACACACACACACACACACACGTATCACCTCTCAGAGCTCAACCGCCCTTACACAAGCGATCGTCTCGATGCTGAGTGTGTTTCTTCCTGGAACATACTATTAATTTTCAAGTCAAGGTAACAGAATTTACTGCAAAAGAATAACAAGAACAAAAAGGCCAGCCAGGATTTGGATTCACCACAATGAGAGTGGAAATTCCCAAAGTCCTCACTCGGGTCCCGGCAGACACAGAACCTCCTCATTCAGTGCCCGTATCCATTGCATGGATGGATGAGGCGTCTTCATCAGTAATGTCCTGCTAAGCCCTGGGTCCCCCAAGAAAGAAGCCTTCCAGTAAGATTGTGAAGACAACATGCTGAGCGGACTACGGCATGTATTAAAGATTTAGAAAATGATCAAGGGCAAGGAGTAAAAGACTAAAGTGCTCCTCTCTGTAAAGGATTACACATATTAAATGTATATACTTATATCTATACATATACAATGTGTACATATGCATATGTATATACATACATATACATGTGTATATATATGAATATATACACATGCACATATGTGTGTGTAAATATATATACACACATATGCAATGTATATGTGTATATACAAATACATACATGTATATGTGTACATATATAAATATATACATATGTACATATGTGTTCATATATACATATATTAATTACCAAAATGCATTGGGAAACCTTAGCACATGTAAAGTGGTCATTATTCAGGACTTTACTCAAAACCCTGTGAAATCCTTTAAACAAATCTCTAGATAACAAAAATCTAATGTTCACGCCAAAATATATAGTGTGAAACTCTCAAAGAATACATTTTTAAAATATAGTTTTTAAATCTAGCATTCACTGCAATTATATTGGCAGGAAAAGCAAGTGCCTTCTCATCAAACACACATGGCCTCTGAGTGAGGCTGAGGCCCTGCATGGTTCACAGAATTTTCTCACCATGTTTGTATGACCACCTATGAATTTGGATGTGGTGAGCGGTTTCAGGCCAATTTTCGTGGGTTCTCGATAAAACATTCACAGCACATTAGCTTAGAACCAGACATTGTTTTCACTGATGCTGTGATAATATAGAATGATTTATTACAGTAGTAGAAGTAGGTGAACTAACAGAAACAGCCACACCCCGGTGCCCTCCCACCCCAGAATCACGGCTCCTACCTTCCAGCAAAGACACCTACCTGTCAAGTCAGAGAACTGTATGTGCCTGCCCTGTGTGTGCCCTTGTCCCTAAAGGCTCTTTGACATTGACATGTCTGTTGAGCTTTGCAACAGGGATTTGTCCCTCCTAAGCTAGACATGGCACCCTGTGATAACATGTGTTTCCTTTCTTAACCCTCACAGCAGCCCTGCGATGGCCCATTTGACAGAGTGAAATGGTGTGGTTGGGTATAACTACCCAAAGACCCAAAGCTCATAAAAGGCAAAACAAAGATCTCAACACGTTCTGTCAGCCTAAGCACTGGCTTTCCTGTCCCCATACTGTTCAGTCCGGTCACCGTCTGATTTGAGGAACCTTTCCAGAGCCTAGATCAGAAAAGCACAAGGCAGCATTCTAGGCGGGCGGTTAATTTCCTCACCTTTCTTTATGAAGTGACCGAATTCATTGCAGAAACAAAAGCTTAGTTTTCCTTTTTCGTAAAATCACAAAGGGGGGCCTGTGTGACAGACACAATACATTTTCATCTTTCCTATACAAATAAACTTTTCCTGGTAAGGGTGAAGAATGATTTCAACACTTCTGGGAGTGAATGATGGAGAGTGAGCACATGCTATCTTGATATGAGAAAACGTGAGATTTTTCAATGGCCCAGTTCTAGAGGAAGATCAGGAAAACAGATGACAGCAACATGCCCTGACAGGGAGCCTCAAGGCACCTTATATTTCCAAGGAGCTCAGGAATTAGTCGCATCCTGAACTTGGGGTGTATAAAAATGTTGACATATCTCAAACAGTAGGATTGGTTGAAAGCTAAGAATGAATGAATTGGTCTGTGAGATACTTCCCCCTACTCAGTGAAACCAAGTGTCTCTCCAAAAGAACTCTCAGAAGCTTTGAGCTTATATCGTCAAAAGCAGGAGCTAGATAACTCTGTAGAATAAGGGAATGTAACTGAATTCTGCAGAAAAGGAAAGAAATCGGATGCTCTCGACTTGTTCCTGGACACTGTTGACACAGGCATGCTAAAGCGAATAGCAAATACTGATCTTGCAAAGATTAGTTGTAATAAACTATGTTGAAAGACTAGAGAGGCAAGAAAGATACATGGATGTGGTGATGACCTAGCAAGGAAGAGAACAAACGCCTATGATTCATGTTACAATGGAAACAGAATGACTAACATTGAAAACTAAAATAGTAACATTATATGGTATTTCACAAGCAGAATCAACCAAAGTTAAAGTGTGTGTTCCTCAAGTGAATGAGGAGATATGTCCCCAATAAACTGATTGTGGATGGAAACTATTCATACAACATAACAGTACAGTACACTGTAGGATGCAGTGTTTATCTGCAAACGCATGACCAATGGGGAGCTATGGCTTGCTACCCTTGCACGGGATCACAAGAGACACCTATGCCGCCTGTTGCCAACTTCACATATCAAAACTCAAGTTTGGCTTCTACTGAAAGAAATTGCCTTCACACGATCAAATCCAAAATCGCAAATGAATCACCTGAAAGGCAAGAATCACCTCTATTTGCATCTGGGGAAACAAGAAATTGAAGACTTACTTCTGCCCAACTTCAACCAAATTGTATGAACTCGAAACTTTGACACAAGCGAAAAGTAGGAGCTGTCAAGATGGCTCAGTTGTTAAATGCTTGCCTTTCAAGCATGAGAGTCCAAGCTCCATACTTAGAGTCCACGTAAAAATGTGGGCCGTGGCATCATGCACCTATAATCCCAGCACTGGAGAGATGGAGACAGAGAGATCCCTGGAGTTTGCTGGGTAGCCAGTCTATTTAAATTGGTTAGCACCAGGTCAGTATGAGATCCTCTCAAAATAGGTGCCTGGCATAACTGATGGTGATACATGAGTTTGTCCTCAGGCCTTCACATAGACACAGACACATAGACTGTGCGTGCACATACAGACACACACACACACACACACATACACACACACACACACACACTGAAAACTTATATTCTAAAAAGCATTACAGTGTTTCCTTGTGAGGTTCAAGAATATATACTTATGGGAAACACAAAAATATTAACTTTGTAATGCTACGTAAATAGATGATTGTGGTGAGCTCTGAGCACTCTTATAGAAGACACATATATCACTGCCTGTGTGCCTTAACAGTGACATTAGAGACACAAGTGGATTTTGAGTTAAAATTAATTTTAACTGTGAGTTGGAACAGGCACTACTGAGTTTAACTTCCATAATGTCCCACACAATTTCACAATGTCAGTCTCCTGTCCCCCTTTCAGATCTGTCTATTTGGCCAATTGCATTGAGATTTCAAGGAAGTACTATTGCTGGTCTGTGGTTTTCAGAGCATAGTCTTTGCTCCTCCTTTGTAAGTCACCCTCTTGACCCATTCACCGTAGGTCCCCACCTCCCCCCATCCAATAGCATGCTGGGATGGCTACTTCAGTGGCTGTGGCATCTTTGAAGATGTAAGGAGCTCTCCCTCTCCTGTTTAAACTGATTTTTCTGAGACTTCACAGCCAGAGCCCAGTGCAAAAACGCCTAGCTCATAGCTGGTGGTCTGGAAATCTGTGCTAAGTGCACGCATGGCTCTGCAGACAATTCCAATCAAACCCAAAGCATCGAGTGATTACTCTTTCTTGAAGAGTCACTCGTCTGAGTAGGATCAGATAAATAAAGACTGTGATACATGAAGGATTGAAGGCTCCGTGTAAATACTGGGAAAAGTGAGTTCAGTGTGGCCGGATAGTACTAACAGGAAGCTCTTCCGCACACAGAGTGCCTGTGTGCATGGGTCTAACCACTTTGTCTGTGATGATTCCCATAATGCTCTCAATAGAAACTCTCAGGTAAAGATTGTGACTCATGTACTGTACAGATGAAGCACCTAAGGACTCTGTCCCCAAGCAATCAGCCCGGAAGGGTTAGAGCCAGGGCTTCAGCTCCAACCATTAAGACCATCAAATGTCATTTCTTAATCATTACACTACATTGTCCTTCTGTTTTTCTATTACCAAAGCTGTGTATCTATATAAAATCTATTAATAATTAATAGTAGTGACCTGTTTGGTAGGTTTTAGAGCCCTATGAGCCTAGAAGCATACGCTTGGCTTGTCATTTTCTAGGCAGAGAAGGATTTGGCATTGCAGTAGTATGTGTGTAAACAGCTCCATGATTCACTGCCATATCTGTGTGCCTGATAATGACAGAGCCCATACAGGTCTGCACACACGTCTGTGCTCAATACCTTCACTCCAGTAAACATCTACCAAGAAGAACCTTTGGTGTTTAGAAATGGGTGTGGTTGAAGGAGAAAGAGGAGAATCTGTAAGACCTCAGCGGCTACCGTGTGCATGTAGGCATTTAGAGCGTCTGAAAATTCTGGCTTTTAGGAAAAGCAGTGTGGGATTGTCCTCTATGTCATGACACCGTCTTTCTCCCTTACAAAAAGGGGAGGCTTTGCTGTGTCTTCTTGCATGTTCTATGATGGTAACTGCAGGCTGGCACGATGCTGTGCAAATTCATTGACAGACACTAGAAGAAGAAGAAGGCTTTTATTTAATAAAGATGTATTTATTTGTGTGTGTGCATGCATTCGTGCGTGCCTAGAACTAACTTTATTTTAGAGTATGGCATGAGGAAAATTGGTAGATGTTTGTGTCTGTGGGTAAGTCATATCAAATCATTGAGTGAAGGTTTAAATAATGAACTAATTGCAGTGACTAGATTGTTCTGTCTTCTTTGCTGTGAGCTAAGGACGGTGATTAAGTGAAAGCTCATTAACATTTACTCAAGACTAATTGCAATAGTGGGTAAGGTACTGGGGGTGTTGATTTTCCTTTAAATATGATGTTGAGCTGCTAAACCATCTGCTCTTATGCATAAACATTTTTCTGGGATTCAGATGGGATTATAGGCTATGATGTGGTTCTGTGATTATTATGGAATGATCAGCCTGTTTATAATAAAATCTTACTTCAGGGGCCTCTTAATCTTCTCTAAAAGGAAACCATTGCGAGCTTCAGGTTGGCAAGACATCTTCTCTCAGAGGCCACTTGTCCTTTACACAAACGTTGATATCCTAAATGAAATCCACACCTTGTAAATAAAGATGGTTTCTTTGGACATCTCTGGGCTGTGTAACTCATAACCACAGTTAATTCCAAGAAAGTTTTTTTTAAATGTTTTTATTCTTATCAAAGAGAAGTACTACCCCCAAAATTATGAAGGCCATTGTGACTGATAATAATTTTATGTGCAGTTTAATGGAACTATATGTGTATGCTTAGAATAAACATATACATGCATTTGGTTAACTAATAAAATACTTACTATACTAACAAAGTAAGCACTCAACATCCCAAAAACACCATAGAGCTTTCTAGGTATGAATTTGTGAGCAGAACATAAAGATTTATGTAGCTCACCTACCAAAATAATTCCTTCTGGGAAACATGAACTTCAAAGCTGTGATTACTGTTCTATGCCCTCATGTAACATGATGAACTCCAGTCAACAGTGGTCCCTCCTTCCCAGAGAGGCATGGAGGATGGGTGGGAGACAGGCTCGCTTTCAGTATCACCATGTCAGCTAGTCTTAAATTGATTTCATCATTTTCTTGTTGAGGAGCCAACCTTTCCTGTCACTGACCTGAACCAGCCTAAACCCGACGATCAACTGCTTTCTCCAATTGCAAACTTAAATGGCCACGCTTACATGAATATATTTTGTAGATATAATATGCATAGTTTCCAACCATTTGCTGGTTGTTTTTTATTTACATATAAACTCTTACTGGTGTTGAAACTTACTGTCAGGCAGGAGGGAACAGTCTCAGATGAGTCCTGGATATAAAGATGTGATTGCTCACTCTATCTTCATTATTACAGCGCCATCCAGTAGAAAACCAGGGGACCCTCTTGTCATTTCAGATATCAAGAAAGGCAGTGTGGCGCACAGGTAAGGAGTCTGTGCTTTCTCATTTACCTGTTCCTCCCGTCCATGTATTTCTGTACTCTATAGCTAAAAGTGATTTTTAGGGTATTTTATGAACTCAGAATGAGCATTTTCTTCACTTTCTTCCATCTTCCATTTTCTAGTGAAACCTCAAAAGTTACCCAGTTCTGAGCAGGACCTCTCCAAAACAATTAGCTTGTGGGATGGCTTTGCCATCCTGTCCCCTTTGGACAAGTAAGACTTTTGAGCATCCATTAACGTTTTTGTTTCTATTCTAATTTCCTTTCTGTTGACGTGATTTCAAAACAAAAACAAAACAAGTCTGATCAAAAGGAACTTCGGAGAGGAAATGATTTTTTCAATTAATACGCCCAGAACATAGTCCCTTATGGAGGGAGTCAGGGTAGAGTCTCAAGCAGGCACTTGAAAGATGTACCCACTAGCTTCCATGGCGCATTACTTCTAACCAGAGAACTCACAGCCAAAAGTTGCTTACTGGCGGCTCACTCATAGGCTCACGCTTAGTTTTCTTACAGCCCAAAACTACCTGCCTAGGGAATGATCTACTCATAGTAGGCTGGACCCTCCTAAACCAATTAACAATTGAGAATCCATCATAGACATATTCATAGGAAGGCCTGATCTGTGCAGTCTCTTGGCTGTCACTTCTTTCTTAGAAGACTTTAGGCTATATCAAATTCACCATTAAAACTAACTAAAATGGTCTCCTCCTTGGTCATTATACTTCTAAATAAGATAGTCTTGTATTTTTTTTTTATTTCACAGATAAAAGTACATTTTAAGTAATGGAGCATATCAATATAACATTGTTAACTTTCCTCTCATTTTTCAAATAAAGAACTTAAAAAACCCCACCTGTCATCATAAAGGAATGTGTCATTAAAGAAATTCTAACCACCAAAAGGTATGGAGGGCATTGTAGGAGTGTGAGATAAATAATATAGGCACAGCTGTGTTGAAACTTATTAGCATCATGTATCAAAGAAGGACAGACATTTGTTTTTCATGTAATGGGTAGAAAGTGGGCAAAGAATCCATCCTACCTACTTGCCATCCCTATTTCCTATCTATAGGTGGGAAGACGTTGATGGATGCTAAGAGAGCCTGTAGAAGAAAAGAGACATTAAATACTAGGAAACAATTAGTAGACTCTAACCTAGACATAATACATGAAGGAGAGATCTATACCAAAAACATATATAGTCTATTCTCAATCCTGTTATCACTGTATTATGGACTTTTAAGATTTTCAGCAAACCTACAATTGGTCCAGAAGCAGCACTGGATTCTCTGAGGCCATTTTCCAAATAGTTATGTCAGATTGTCCCCTTCTCCAGCCACAGCGAGTTTCCAGGTACATGAAGAAGGAGCCAAAATCCTAGACCTCAGTTCTCAATGACACTGACCCGTCTTGCCTTCCGTTATCCCTCAGTTCTTGCCTTCCGCCATCCCGCAGTTCTCTCTCCTGTGCATCAAGCATGTGTATCAAGACTGAGAGAAACACTAGGATATTTGGGTCTCTGGTACCTGGTACCCCCTAAGGAGCTCTAGACTTCCTAAGTAGATGCCTAGGTTAAATTGAAGAAAACATAAGGAAAATGTTGTAATAATAGGCAATTTAATATCATCACATCCATCTCAAGATGTGGGAAAAAAAATAGATGCTTGTCAATAAAGTACAAGTTTAACACAGTTCAAGAGCTTTGCCTCTGATGGTCATGTGAACACAATATTATGCCCAGTGCCTCTTGAAATGGCCCGAGTAAGTATTCCTCATGATTCATGTGATACCGTGCACTTCTCAACAGAACTGGAACTCTGGAACTCGGAGATAAACTGCTTGCAATCGATAACATCCGGTTGGACAACTGTTCCATGGAAGATGCGGTCCAGATCCTCCAGCAGTGTGAGGACCTGGTGAAGCTCAAAATCCGCAAAGATGAAGATAACTCAGGTACTGACAGCATCCGTGCTCGTAAGACTGACTTTTCTATCTGCCTGTCTGTCAAAAACATAATAAATCTTGATGCTTTTCATGTAGCAGCTGGCTAATAATCTCATAGCAGTGTTTGATATAGTTGTAAGAGTCTTTGAGTTACGCACTGAGTGGTGAGTGGATTTTAAATGATACTTGCGAATTTTCTAACTGGGATATTTTTATAGAAATTATATTAAAACAGTTTTAAATAGGAATACCACTCTGAGGCAAAGAAACTGGTCATTTCCAAGAGGTGTTGATACTTGCAGCATACAACCATGGTGAATGCTGCATTTTTAACTTTGTATTTAGCTGGTTTACAAGCTCTTAATGTTTTTCTTTGTCCTCTAAGTGATTTAAGTAGCACGGATAGCAGTCTCCTATTTCATGACTTTATTTAGACTTCATGGCTTTATTTAGATTTTCATCTTCCTTCGAATTGTTTCCTTAGAAAACCTCTCTAAAAACCAGAATTACAGAATGAAAATAAAAAGGAAACGCTGGGGTTCTTCCCACATTCTGTCCCATGTTTTTTAGGGGCCAGATCCATTCTAAGGGCTCGAGTAAGGTCTACGGAGTAACGAGTGAGCAATGCTTCTCGGGCCCTGTTGTGCCTCCGTCTCCTGGGAGCTTTGGAAACACACACCTGGGCGTTGTCTCCAGGTGGAGTCCAGGATTCTTCTCCATTGACAAAGGTCACAGGCACTGCTATCAGTCATGCAAGGAGCATGGCTTTCATAGCCCTATGGGAGACGCCCTCTTATCTGCTCACAATCATAACCTGCAACCAACTGAAAAGCCCACTTACTACGATAACTCACAAATAAGGAAATTCTAGAAATATGTATCATAACGATTTCATTTAAAAGGTTGCTAATATTACAGTAAAGTTAAGGCCTGTCTATGAATGTGATTCTATGGATTACAGCCTCAAGTCTTTGTTTCCCTAAACTATATATACAATATATGGTTTGCTGCTTCTGTGTTGGTTTTCTTCATTTCTGAAGCAAAATTTCTAATTAAAACAAATGAAGGGAGGGTGTATTTGAACTCACGGTTTTAGAGGTCTCCGTCCATGGTTGCCTGACTCCAGTGTTTATGGCCATGTTGAGGTGGAGCATCATGGCAGTGAAGAGTCAGGAATGCAAACAAGAAGGGGCCAGGGGCAAGTAATAGCCTCTAAAGTGATGCCTGGTTTCTGTTTCTTACACTCAGCTCCACTTCCTGTTGGTTCGTGCATTATAAACTCATCAAAGGATGAACCCATTGGCATAATAGTATCAGTACTGTCATGACTCGATTACCTCTCAGTACTTCTACTAGCTGATGTCCAAGCCTTCAACCCACAGGAGCCTGGAGTTAGCATAGCAGGTTCCATGTCAAATTCCTACCAGGCATACCACTTCTGACTTCCAAAGGACCCATAGCCGACTCAAGATACAAAATGCATTCTTAGTCTATCTCCAAGAGTTCCCAAAGTCTGAAAAACACTAGCTAGCATTGCACAAAAGCCCGAGTTTGTTCTCTTCTGAGACTCAAAGCAGCAAAATCAGTGTCACAGAATGGCATTAAGGTTCTTGGCCAACGACTAGAGCCAGGTAGAGCACAGCTGCAGCAGCTTCTGAGTGTTTGTTAGCTGAGCTCAGAGAAACACTTTCCTTGGCAGCCTGTGCGTGAAAGGTTCCCTGGAGTGGTCCTTTGCAATCAAGTCTCTCAAAGGCTTTACATCTTTCTGCCCTTGAGCCACTAATAGATGGGAACTGCCTCATTCCTGGGATGCCACCAAAGCATCTTTGTTGTCCCACTGCAAAGTACTTCTTGGTATGGTGTGAGTCCACTCAGCAAGTTCACTACACTTTAAGCCTTAAAGAGCTCCTCCCTGTTTTCTTTTTAAAAAACTTAAACTCCACCGGGCAGTGGTGGCGCACACCTTTAATCCCAGCACTTGGGAGGCAGAGGCAGGTGGATTTCTGAGTTCGAGGCCAGCCTGGTCTACAGAGTGAGTTCCAGGACAGCCAGGGCTACACAGAGAAACCCTGTCTCGAAAAAACAAACAAACAAAAAAACCCAAAAAACTCCAAGCTGTTCACACCTGTCTGCTCTGGCTTCCCCTCCTGATTCTTACTGTAAATCTCCAGATAAAAGCAATGAGCAGTGCCCATACGAGTCTAAATTCTGTGCTATCTCAAAATGTGCTCCACTGGATTAGTCTATAACTTTAAATTTGGCATCTCACAAAGTATCGGGAATGGAAAACAGTGCGGACATGTTCTTTGCCAGCATATAATATACAGTCTCCCATCCAAGAGGGTCCTCACGTCCGTCTGAAACCTCACGAGCAATTGTTAATAATCCCACTATCATTCTGGTCTTTAGAGTTCTCCCCAAAACTGCCTAGTACACTCTTCTTCCTTACAGAATTTTAAGCTGCTTTTTTAAAGCCTTTTCTCCAAATTTTTCCAAGTTCCTCGCCCAAATCATTTCCACAGTTAGACATTGCATAGTGAAGAAGACACACAACTACTTTACTTCTGAGCATCAATCTCCTGGGGTCTTCATCCTCCTGCTGTCATGGCAACAGAATACCTGATAACAAGAACAACTTGACTCAGGAAGGATTGATTATCACTCTTGGTTTCTGTCCATGGTCAGTTGGCTAGGTTATTTCTGGACTATGGTAGGTAGTCACTGCCGAAAGGCATGGTGGATCCACGCCACTCTCCTGACAGCAATGAGCAAAAACCAGAAAGACAAAGCGATTCTCTTCAAAGCCATTCTAGTGAAATACTTTTCCCAACCAGACTCAACTTCCTGAAAGCTGACTCAGTCTGAACTCACCAGTGCATTAATCCACTGGTGAAGTTGCTGCCCCTGTGATCCAACCATCTATCAGTAGTACCGTCCACTTGGTGGGTGGAGCCTTCAGTGTCTAAGACTGTCAGGGGAGATGCTTAATACTCAAACTATAACACTTTCCATTTTTGTTTGATTTTTTTCCTCTTTAAAATAAATATATTTAACTGATACAGAAAATGAACTGTCCATGTTAATGAAGTAGCATCATGTTTAGATCTGTGGATACATTATAAATTATTTAAATCAATGTAAACATATCGGCTTCCTCAAATATTAATCATTTCTTTATTATAGAAACTTTCAAGATCTTTTCTTCTATCTTTAAAAATGTTATTGTCATTTAAACAGTAAAAAGTGAAATAGTGATTTATTTTTACTAGGGTAAAATTTAAATGATTTAAAACAACTTCATGGTTTATTTTTCCTAGACCTGTTTTAATAATTTTCAGGGGTGTGTGTGTGTGTGTGTGTGTGTGTGTGTGTGTGTGTGTGTGTGTGTGTGTGTGTGTTTGAACATGTGCAGGTGCCCAAATTGGGGAAATGAAAGCATCAGATCCCCTTTGCTAGAGTTAGGAGTTGAGAGCCCCCTGACGTGGGTGCTAGAAACCAAATCCCGGTTCTCTGGGAGAGCAATGTGTGCTCTTATCTGCTGAGCTGTCTTCCCCACCCCACTTTACCCAACTTTTGATTTTCCTCTCTGTAATTAACTTCAGATTTTTATCATGTACATTCCAATTCTGTTTTCATATAAAAACTACAAAGATACTTTATAAGGTAAGTAAACTTAATTATATTATACAGTTTCAATAACTCATGCAACTGACATAAACGTGCTTGAGAATTGTTTTAATACCAGTATTATTCTCTCATCAGTGTGAGAAAGTGCATACAATAGGAATCTCGTTCATGTGGCTTCATGGTGTGTTGGATGTTGGTCTGGTGTTTTGTGTACAAATGCTAACTTCTAAATGCCAAGGTCTGGTTGCCTCCAGACCAGCCTTTGCTGTATAAACCTGCTCCCCAATTTAAAGTGAGTTGGTTAATAAAAGGCTATAGCCTGTGATTGGGCAGTAGAGAGAAAAAGGCGGGACTAGAGGATTGAATGATGGGGCTCAGGAGAAACCATAAAGGAGAAGGAGAAAGAAGACTGAGAGAACAGGAGGTCTCCATTAGTCAGATGGACCAGGAGCATTTGGCCTAGAGGAGTGGGTCCTAAGGACAGACTGGTGGAGAGAAAGAAGCTCAAATGGGAAGTAACAAGGGACATATGGATTGGGTGCAGGTGACAATAGCTCAAAACCTGCCCAGTCTAGGCTTATGGCTTATAAACAAAATATCAGGGTTTTGTGTCTTTTATATGGGCTAGCCAATATAAATATATGGTGTGGAAATTTTTGTCCATCCTGTAAGAAGGCCATGTTGGAGAAGAGGCACTTACATCATGGAGGAAGAAGAATGTGGCCCAGGCTACTAACCTCATGGTAGACAGGAAGAAGCGCAGGTCACAGAAAGGCCATCAGACAAGATACAGCTTCCAACCGCACGCCCCAGTAACCTACTTCCTCTAGCCTGGTCCTGCCTCCCAAACTTTCCAGAACCTCACAGAATAGCTCCACCAGCTGGGAGACTGAGCTACATGAGCCAAAGGAAGGCATTTTATATTCAGACCACAGCATGAACAAACTATAGTTTTGCGAAATTTTTTATTTTACAACTGCAGTATGAATGCGAAATAAATCAGGGACTAGGGGAACAATAACAACAAAAAAGGTACCTATTGTTTGAGACCACTCATCGCATTGCTTTGTATATTTTAGGGGGCAGAAGATAGAGAGACAAAGTAATCCATAAATTGTTTAAGATCGATCTTTAATGCAATGTGTTTATGTCTCATATACAAAATACTTAACATTTTAATCTCATTCAAATGACATTACACCATTTTGACTGGTACAG
The DNA here is from genome assembly GCA_028551405.1 of Uromys caudimaculatus. Classification (NCBI taxonomy): domain Eukaryota; kingdom Metazoa; phylum Chordata; class Mammalia; order Rodentia; family Muridae; genus Uromys; species Uromys caudimaculatus. The sequence continues at coordinate 65,079,972 of CM052707.1, read as the reverse complement.
GGAAAGAGAGAGGAAGCAAAGAGGTAGAATCTGTAGAATCCCAGTAGCCCCTTCATGGCCATGCCTTTAATGACCTAACTTCCTTACTTTGGCCCCAGCTCCTAAAGGTCCCGTCACGTCCTAGTGTTGGCACAGACTAGTAACCAGTTAAAACTAGTGGCCCTTAACATGGATGCCTTTAGGAACATTTAGAATCATAACACCAATAAAAAGAAAATTGTCACTGTTCTAGAATCTTCTCATACCTAACTCAGAATAGGTTTAGAGGTAACAGTCACACCAAGCCGTACGTTTAGCGTTTTTATTCTCAGTAAAAGAAAAGGAAAAAAAAACATTTGTTGACAGTGTTGGGACTGATTATATACAAGTATATTTTGTATCCAGAATTTTAAATGCACACAAGGCTGTACTCATTATCTCTCAAGCACTGATTTTTTTTTTTTTCTACGCCAAGTTTGTATCCTCCTCTTTTCGAGTTTGCTTCTACTGCACTTGCTTTTGGGAATTTATTTCATGAAAGGCTAAAGCCTCCGGCATCGACCGGGCTCTGTCCTAAGGAAGAGGCAAAGCCCTGTGGAAAAACCTACTTAGCCTGATCTGCGCAGCTCAGCAGATCTGGGCTCCCTTCCTTGCAGAGTGAGAAAGCCCACCCCGGGGGAAGAATATGCATGCATACAGAGCTGGCACCATGTCCAGTTTCAGAGCCAGCTCTGCAGACAGGTTGGCAGAGCCTCCAGAAACAGCAGCTGACTTCTGGGAGAGCCCCACCCTGTTCTCAGCTGCTAATCTCATTTGGCTTATGCCATGCCCCCTTACATCTACTCCTATAATTGGAAAACATCACATGCATAGCCCCCAAAATATGACTATAAATGTTACTGGGAGGGGTATACTTACTCCAACCGTGTTTTCTCAAACTGATATATCAAAACATATACTCAGACATGATTTAATACAGATACCGTCTTTTCATTATTTATTCACTGTACGCCCCAGTCACAGCCCCCCTCCTCCCTTCTCCCTTAGAGAAAGGAAGCCTCCCATCCCCCTGAACCATCCTACCCTGGCCCATCAAGTTGAATCAGAACTAAGCGCATCCTCTCCCACTGAGAGCAGATAAGGCAGCCCAGGACTCCAAAGGCAGGCAACAGAGTCTGAGTCAGAGGCATCCCCTGCTCCAGTTGTTAGGGAATCCACATGAAGGCCAAGCGCAGAGCAAATTTATCATCGGATAATCAATTTGAAAGAATTGGCACATTCCCACAATTCTCTTTCTTCTAAGATTGGAAGATGATTCGAGGCCTGGGGAAGAAGGCTCAGGAGCTCTAGAAACCCTTATACACACCAGGTGGGTGTGATAGCCCACGTGTAACCCTCCCACCAGGTGGGTGTGATAGCCCACTTGTAATCCTCTCCACACATGGTGGACATAGTACCATGCCAAGCTGATGATCAAAATTAACCACTTCAGGGGGCTCTAGGTTTAACTAAGAGAGCAACTGAAGGTGTTTCCTGACACCAGCCTTGGGCGTCCACATGCATGTGAACAGTCATCCACATATGTGTATGCCCACACACATATGACATATGAAAACATGCATATATTCATATATGCATACTGCACACACAACTCAAGAAAAATGGGAAAAGAAAATACAATTTGAGTAAGTGGGTTCTTTCCTATGCAAAGTAAGATGGGAAAATCCTTCATATTTAAAATGTAAAACTTGGTCACAAATTAGTTCACAGGGGCCCATGTGGTCATGAAGAGCACACATTTTTAAGATCAGATCTCAGTTTAAAGTCCAAGTCTACCACATTTCAGCTGTGTAAGTTTGGACAAACTTACACTGTGAGATTTAACAACACTTGTGTGTGCACAGAGGGCTATGTGCCTTCCTTTCGAAAGTAATGTTATTTTGTGGAGTTAGCAACTGGCAGAGTCAATGGTCAATCAACTAGGGTCTGTTTTTATTATTATAATAATCTCCTAAAATCCCTTCCCCTCCATCTGGTCCTCAATCAAGATACAACTTAGCAGAAGAGGAGCACTGCTCATTAGACCAGTCACTGATTTTTAAAGTTTGGTCTTGTGTTTCATCTGGAGTCATACTAGTGAACTGAAAGCACCAAATAGTGACCATTCTTTTATCTCAATGTTTTTACATGCTAATGTTCCCAGGTGAATCTCTACGGAGCCTAGAAATCTTGCTTATACCAATCCCGGGCCCTCCATACTCCAGATGTGTTTCATTTCTTCCTTTAACTGCCTGATCCTGTCTTTCCTTCATTCATGCTTCCCAGAAAGCTAACCACGACTGGTAGAACTCGGTGTCCTAGACTAGGCAGTGCTGCAACTGGGGTAAACAGACGCAGCCTCAGACTAACAGCCTGTCTTCCAGCTGCTAGTTTCATGGCTCTACTGTGCACGTAAGGAAATGGTGGGATCGTTCTCATATGTCGTGGTCTTTGGTTGTCAGTCATGCTATCTGCACTTTAGGGTCTGTGGGGTACCTGGTATCTGCTTAGGGGACTTCCGGTTCTTAAAAGATGAGGATATGAACTCCAGTCTCAAGTCAGTCAACACCAAGTAGAAGAAACAATAAAAACTTAATCATTGCAAGTATGATGACAGGACTAGGGACCTGAGTTCAGTTTTCAGCACTCTTGTAGAAAGCTGGGCACAGCAGTGTGCACCAGTAACAGCAACTGGGGAGGCAGCACAGGGATCCCTAAGTCATGATGGCTAGCCAGTGATAGCCAGATTGTCAAGTCCTAGGTTCCTTGAGAAATCATATCTCAAAAGAGAAGGTGGAAGGTAATTGAGGAAGACACAAGACATCTATTTCTGGCTTCCACATGCACGCACATATGTGAACGCAGACATACATACACACAGACGAATGTGATAAACGGCTTTGTGAATGCACACGTATAGCGCAGCACTGATTGTGACAGTTCTTGAAACCCTGGGAAGCAGATCACCTCCTCTCAGTTGGAGAAAGTGGGTCATCATGGCCATACTTTCAAAGACTATACTATGAGGTGAACAGCCTCCTCCGCTGTAAACTGCTTTTCCCATGATCTTCCCTGTCTGAGCCAAGCCTGGGGCTGGACCCCCTGAAACAATGAGCCAGAATAAATACTTCCCTTTTGTTATTCTCACAGGCATTTTCTCAGTGTGACTGATACTTCACAAGATGACAGAGTGTGGAAGCACCTAGTTTTGCTCAGGAGGCTCAAGAAAAAGAGTCAAACCACCTTGATCTAAAGAGAGTTTATTAGTGGGGCAGAAAGCCAGAGAGAAGGTGACCTGTCCCAGTAGGCTGATGTGAAGGTTGTAATAAGAGATGAGATGGAAAGATATCCTAGACCATCATTTTAGGGAGAAGTTTAAAATTGACCTCCAAGGCCAATGGGAGGAGCTGCTATAGCACCTTGCACGGGGAACAAGTTCAAAGGAATTGCTTAGAGGCCACTGGTTTACTCACAATGAATGAGTCTGGAAAAACTCTGTAGCGAGGTCCATAGAATGAAATGACTGTGAACTCTAAACGGGCTGGCCTCACAGCTGGCCTCACAGCTGGTCTCACAGCTGACCTCACAGGCCTCACAGCTGGACTCACAGCTGCCCAGCTAGAGATTTCCACGAATATCTTCTATGAACATCGGTTTCCTCATCTACAAAGATCCATTCAATATCTACCATATATGGCCGCCTTAAGGGTCAAAGGAAGTAATTACTATATCTTAGCAATAATGTTTATACCACACAGAACCCAGTGAGTGCTATTAATAGCTACTGTTAGAGAAAATTAATTTTAGCTTTATTTTGTGATGGCCAAATGTTTACAAACACTTGGATTTTTTTGAGTGTTTTTTTTCCCCTTTAGATTCATTTACAGTGTTGTCTTCAGAAGGTCTCGTGCCTTCGCATGGGAGTGTAACTGAGTAGGGCAGTGAAGGAGGCTCTTGTCCAAGGCTGCACATCAGTGGCTGCTGCTCAGTCTCCGGGTCCACAAAGATGCACGTAACTCTCTTATCCAGGAGCCCATGTTTTTCAAGGCTTTGCATTGTACCACTGCCCTTTTTTGTCTGCTAAACAGCTGCTTGTTTATAGAATCTGTGCTTTTAGCCCTCTGCCTTCTTCATGGATTCTCGTGTGTGCAGAAAAATACGTCCAAGCCTTTGCTTGTCCTATCTATAACAAATTCTCTCTGCTTACTGTATAATACAATCTTATGCAAATTTAGCCGTTACTTTGAGACTAATCTGTTTTTCAAACATATGGGCTTTCTTATTTTGTTTATGTTTTCAGCCTATCAGGTCAAGCTTGCTTGCTTGCTTATTTATTTATTCATTCATTCATTCATTCATTCATTCATTCATTTGGCCAGGCTAAGTTATCTGAAGTAGTTTTACCGCTAAAACCTAGACCAGAGGAGAGCTGTGAACTCCCCTATGAATCTTGGTTATGCTTTGAGCCCTGGAAGAATCTGTCTGTCTCATGATTGTTCTCTTGTAGTAATGGCACCCAAACTTGAGTGTACCTGAGAATCACGCAGAGGACTGTTCACATGGGCTGCCGGCGCTCCTCCTCTGGAGTCTGTGGTTGTTTCAGGTCTGGAGAGGCATAGAGAATTGACATTTCTAACCAGTGCCCAGATGATGACAAAGTCGTAGGTCCTGAAATGACATTTAAGACTTAGAAATGATCACTTTCATAACGAAGCTTAATCCCACTAAAATCTTCTACATCTCCTGTGAACACCCTGGGTACACTGCTTTGATGTGCCAGGTAAAATGGCTGAGAGAGCTAGGGCAGCTGTAGGGAGCGGTTACTCCAGATGCTTAGTATTTTCTCAGACTACTCCAAGAAACTCAACCATACTCCAATACTAATTCCATCATTTTTTTTTTTTTATTGAAGTGAACTTTGATTGACCTGCGCATGTATGCCTTCCAAAGACTACGTCCAGAATCCAAACCTCCTATTTGGCCATGGCAGCAGCTGCCATTATGGATTCAAGCCAGACAGTGTTCATTTTGTTAAACAGGCAACACTCAAGAAGGCTGAAAATAACATTACGGATAAGTAATGCAGCGATTTTGCATCTGTTCTGTGGTCCCATTAATTTCCTTAACTAGAACTAAGCAGAACAGACAAGTAGGCTGGCCCCTTTCCTGCCTTTCCCTAATAGTTGTAAACCTGTTGTCGTAGTATAAACGCTGTTTATAATATCGTTAACATCTGGTGAGGCCCTCTTTGAATCTTGCTGGTGATGCTGTATTATTCTGCCTTCTTCGCAGAAAATTTCTCTGTGCTTTAAGATTCTAGCCCCTCCTTCCTGAGCTTTGAAAGGTAAAGCAGCTTCAAGGACAGAGTGGCTTGGAGAGCTTCCACCTCCAAAATGGTCTGAACATAGCTTTCCAAATAGCTGTCAGTGCCCTCCTCCTGGGCAACACGGCTTCTCAGATGCCAGCTGGGCCAAAACCCAAAAGGGCAGATGGATTTGGAGGTTCAGCCTGAAGCTGAAGGTTCCTACAGTCTAGGAAGTGGCCACCAAGGTCTTCGCTTCACACTCTGGATGAGCTACACTGGCTCTGTGTTACCTGTCTTGAGGAAGGAGCATAGGCTTGGCCTATGTGGACTGCCACCTGAGCTGTTTTGGAGAGCTCTTCCTGGGGATCTGGCTGTATGCCAACAATCATCTACTGTGCTATTTTTGAGCAGTTTTTGAATTTTTTTTCTCATCCCAGACTTCTAGGGTGTGAGGACATGACTATAAAATCGTGGTTTTGGGTGATTTTATTCTAATGAGAGAAATGCTTAAAAACACAGAATAGGGGCCGGGGAGGTAGAGATGGGGGTGGTTCCGTGGCGGAAAGGACTTGCTTCTCTTCCAGAGGACCCAGTTTTAATTATCAGCACCCACATGAAGACTCATAGCCATCAACAACTCCGGTTCCAGGGTATCATGCAACCCTCTGTTGGCTTCCTTGGGTACCAGACATGCATGTGATGCATAGACATATGTGCAGGCAAAACACCCATACACATAAAATTAATTTAGATAGATAGATATAGATGCACTTTATATATATATATATATATATATATATATATATATATATATATATATAGTCAGAATTGAAAGTATAGATCGATATAGATATATACACATTTTATACACACACACACACACACACACACACACACACACACACACACACACCAGAATTGAAAGTATATGCCAGAACATGAATCTTGTCAAAAACTGGTCCTTGGATGAAAGACTCTTGGGGACTATGTGGCAATCACATGTAGGCTTCAAAGCTCAGTTCTACCTGGCTGAATCTTTTTCCTTAGCCTTCAGTCGCTCTCATTCGAGGAAACTTGAACTATTTTTTTCTCCTTGTTGCTGCTTAGTGGGAGGCTGAAGTGAGAAGCTGGAGAGTTGAGAAACACTAACACGGTAGACAGGAGCTCTGGGATGTTCTAGAAACACACACCAAACCCGACCGAGAGTCCAGAAACTTCCTTGGAAAATAAGGGATACGAGACAAGTTTTGAAGCAGAAGGAGAAATTCCCCAGGAGAACAGTGGAAAGAGATGGGGACCCAGGCAGTGAAGACTGGGGAACCCCAAAGGCCGGGCTATGAGGTGTGGGTTAACCGGGAGAGAAGCCAGAGGCAGACTTGAGATGGGAGAGGACAGTGTGGTCAGTTCTTTCAAGGTCTTGTAATTCATCAAGGATTTGGGGAACCAACAGAAAGACTTCCCATAAGATTGTGGTACGTTTGTGTTTGTGTTTTGAAAATATACGGGGAAGACAGGCCCAAGCGCGTGAGTTGGCAGTGCTACTGGAAATGCATGAGAGAGGAGGAGGAAGGCTGGGTCCCTGCAGGAAGGCCATTCAGAAGGAAACTGCTGTAAGGGGGTGGGGGAGGGGGAGAGGGGGAAAGAGAGAGCACCGAGCTGGGGCCTCCTCAGGGGCAAAGGACAGGGGAAAGCCTGGGCACCCTGCCTCATGGCCAGATGGACCATGTGGTGTAGGTAGGACCATATAAGGGCAGCTGCTGCCACCAATGGAAAGCAAGCAAGCTAATTAAATGCCATTTATTTGAGGCATCTATGTAGGGATTTCTAGGAGTGTTAATTTTCTTGACCCTGTTAGTAAAATCGTGCACGAAGACTTTTTTTTTTTTTTTAATTATGAAATTTCAAGTCCATACAGAAAATAGAGAAACACTGCAAGGCACCATCACGTGTAGCCCAGCAACTGCAGTGGTTAGCTAGTGCCCTGTGTAACTTCTCCTCCCACTGGATTATGTGGAGGGAGTCCCAGTTATCCCATCCTGTAACACTGACAATATCCCTAAAGGAAGCTCTGTAGGAATGTAACCCAATTAAGAATACTAGCAGTGATCTTAATATTATCATGTACCTCAGCAGTGTCCACCATACCAGAAATGTGGTGTTCATTTTCATATATATATATATATATATGAGAGAGAGAGAATAAAATGTGAGCAAAGAGCAAGAGAGAGGGAGACAGAGAGAAGGAAAGAGACAGAATCAATAAGTGTTTTTTAAACAACTGGTTTAAATTAGGATCCTCAAAGATCCATGTTTTGCCTCCCTCTACCATTTGAAGAGTGTGGCTGTAGTGTAATGTCACCATCTTCTTGGTTTGCATCTATATCACATACTGATTTTCCAGTTGTCTTTTACTGCCTACTTGGATGCTAATATAAAATGTCACCGTGTAAGCTAGCCTGAAACATGGCTGTCCTAAACCCATCTACCCCATCCCCGTAATACTTGCCGTTTTGTGATACAAGGATGAACTAACTGGTCAAGCTCTCTCCACTCCTCAGCGCAGCGCGTGGGTCTGCACCCAAGTTCACCTTCCTCTCAGCCAGTGTTTGTTTTCATCTAGACCCTAGTGTCACCTAAAACTTCCCACAAATCCCTGGGTCTCCGGCGCTTTTTAAGTGTATTTCCCCAAATGTCATAGAAAGCAGATCCCTAAGTCTAGGTGGCCCGTGCGTGTTCTCATGTGTGGATTGTATGGGACATGCCGAAGGCTCAGGGTTTTCCCAGCAGCATACCCTCCTAACGCAGTGGCCAGCAGAAAACCCAGAAATAAATAATATTAGCTACTGTTTAATTAAGTCAGGGTTACTACTCAAAATGGTTCTATCCAGAATATAATTATTGGTGTGGTGTGTAGTATAAATTATAATCTGCCCAATATATCTATCCCTAATTCATTTAGATCAAAGAAAGCTCTGGCAGGTAACCAAGTATTATACTGTCAGCAAATGTGGGCTTCTGGGCTTAGTTTCACTAAACCATCCCCTAACGCTTCTTCCTGGAGCCCCCAGTAGTTCACGATGACCCGCCTATTTACCACAATGTAAACAAACAGCAGCCTAGAAGAAACTTGGGGGACCGTCTCTCAGACCTCTTGGATGTGATGTGGAGAATCCTAACTCGTGCTGGTCCAACCTGAGTGAAAATCGATTACTTTTATGACCTATGATGTTGATTGTTGCTCTGCATGCGTTGTTTGGTGGGTGGTCTTTGATTCCCAGTGTGTGGACCTTCATAAGTCGTGGCTACATTCCAGAGCTCCCAGGCTGTGGCCAAGAATAAAGTAAATGCTGATGGAGAGAGGCCGTTCCTGCCCACATTACTCTACTGACCTTGCCTTTTACGTTCACCCTAATTCCTCACTGCACACACAGATAATTGAATTGTTAACTCAAGCTTTTCTTTTTGTCCTTATTTTAGCATTTCATATCGTAAACGAACAGCTGCTTACTGCAAAAAATTGTGCCTCCGTTAATACCTTACTCCACGCAGTCTGACTGTAAAACCTGACTGTTTTGTTCAAGTAGTTACTGGACCATTTCATTGTATCCTGAGGTACAGAAATGAAACAGCTCCTTAACCATTCACAGCTCTCAGGCCAAGTGCTAAAACAAGTGTCGGGAACTTTAAACATAAGCAAATAAAATACTTTGAATCCCGAAGCTTCGCAACCTAATGAGATCATGACACCCACCATGTTGAAAGTGGCCTGTGATGTCTCACTGACAAACGTTTGGGGAAGAACAGAAATTTCTTCCTTCTAACCAGTATTAAATGGCACACAGAACACATGGACATATGACAGCCTGGTAGAGATTCCTAAAATATCTGGATACATTACATTAGCTTTTTCTCTCTTTAGCAGAGAGCATAATCCGAACTTCTGCTACAGTGCCCCTGAATTGTTCGGTGGTACTAAGACACTGTTGGTAGAATGATATGAAAGATATTCTAAAATTCCTGGTATGTCTTTAGGATGGCCTCTCTTGATTTCTAATTTAAACAAGCAATATCATTCAATCCAAATCCAAACCTGAGCAAAGCCAGCTTTCCCACATAGAAAACTAGTATGTTTGTAAAAACCTGGAAGCGGAAAATTTTCTGAGATCTTGAGTGGTATTCTCATTCTGTATTGTCTGCTAAGTTCTGTGTTTATTGCATGGGCATTGACCACATGCGTAGCAAAAAAATGCTGGGCAAGCACTGAACGAGGAGGCAGAGGCAGAACCGGAGGATTCTGTGGCCATCGTTAGGCGGGCCACCCATAGGGCAGCTCCATCCCTGAGTCAGAATGGAAAACCCCATCAAGGAAACCCTACTTCCCAGCAGCATCATTTTCTGAGCCATAACGTTTCAGGGGTGAGGTTGTGAGTTTCCTGCTTTATGGGGAGATACACGCATTATTTTTCTTTTTCCAATGAAACCAATTACGATTCCTTGGCATTTATTGCAGACGAGCAGGAGAGTTCTGGAGCGATTATTTACACGGTGGAGCTGAAGCGCTACGGGGGGCCCCTCGGCATCACAATTTCTGGGACTGAAGAGCCCTTTGATCCTATTATCATCTCGAGCCTCACTAAAGGGGGATTAGCTGAAAGGTAAAAACAGAAGAGGTTGCTGTAATTACCTGTGTCTGAGGGGTTTGCTCCCTCACAGCTGTGCGAACCACTCCCTTCCCCTTGCTGTTTATCTGTTGACTTTTAAATCTGTACAGAGGATTGATTTTAGAGCTTGGGAACTCTCAGGCAGAGCTCGGACTTGACATTGAAGGGTGTCGCATAGGCAGGAAAAGATGCTACGGCTTAGCATGGATATTAGTCTCAAAAAAAAAAATGTATTAAGAGAGCACAGTTGGCTACAGATAGATTTATACTGTGTCCATTTTGAGAAGAGAACGCGGCCATTGAGGGAGATTAAAAGGCTTGTCCAAGTCAATTCTGCAAACATTTGCTGAGCTTTCTGTTGCCTGACAGGTATTGTAGTAAGCTTCTATGTATTCGGGAGAGGATAATAAAGGCTTGGTCCACAGAGGCTGTGGCTAACAGGGTGTAGTGACCCTCTCTGTAGTATCTCCTTGTGCGTGTCCATTTGTTCTTTGGCAGTGATGCACTTGCCGCACCTTGCTCTCCGCCCTCCGCTGAACTGCGCTTTTTTTCTGAGACATGTCGCTTGGGCACACAACAGACTCTCTAACTAGATCTATTTTCCAGTGACTTAGCTCGAGAATGCTCAGGCATGTCATTGAGGCTGACACTTGATGACAGTAGTTGCAAGATAGAGATGTAGCACTGCATAACTTTTTCAGAACTGCAAGGTACCTCGCTTAGAAATCCGCTCACTTGACAGCTCTGTCTGTCAGATGAGGGGGCTGAGGCAGCTCAGCCAGGGCTAGTCTACCGGGATTTAATATTCTGATTTTTAGCTGAGACGCCTGGGAGGGGTTCTCTTCGGGCATCTTTCTGTCCTCGTTATCACTGTAAGACGGCAAAGAATTCTGTAAAATGGTCCATTAGAGCTGGATCTTACAAGCTACATCATTCTTGAACTAATACTCTTTATGACAGAAGAGATCTTTTTCAGAGAAAACTTCCATAATTCTAAATGCGTTGGTAGACAGGTTCAGCAGCCCTTCCTTACCAGTTTACACCGTACTACTTCTGACAGCCAGCTACTTCTGCCCAACACAACTGCCATGGCCCTAGCACAAGCTGTGGACAAAGCACCCAGTCCCTAACAACCCCGAAAACAGGGTTAATTCCCTCAGTATCTGAATTTAAAGTGATCCAGTTCAGCCAAGGCCTGACCTTGCTTCAGCTCAGCATCTTTGTCTCAGGGTGAAGATCTTAGCCATTGCATCGCCACTCATCCATGTCATCCTCCTGTCCCTTCCAATGGTCCCCAACAATGGCAGATAAATTAAACATCAGCATTGAACATCTCAGTGTACTCATTCCAATTGGATGAGGATATCAAGGCTGTAAAGGTTAAAGATGCTGTTTATCAGTGTATTAATCAGTAAATTCATGCCTTATTTAAGGTTAGGGAGATTGATCCATTGGTAAAGTGCTTGTCACACAAGCGTAAGGACCTGAGTGTATCTCAGGCACCACATTAAAGTCAGGCACACAAGTGAGCACCTGTTACCACAGCACTGGACAAAAGGACCCAGAGAGCTCAGTGGTTAGCCAGCTTAGCCAAATTGATGAGCTCCAGATTCAGTGATCCACCATGCCTTCAAAATAATCAATAGATACATAGGTAGGTCAATGGATAGATGAAAAGAAAAATAGATTAGATCAATAGATAATAGGTAGATAGATGATACATAGATAGATGATAGATAATAGGTAAGTAGGTAGGTAGACAGATGATAGATAGATAGATAATGATAGGCAGACAGACAGATATGGTATAGGATGATTGACAGAGACCCAATGTTGACTTCTGACATCAACATGCCCGCACACACATGTATATGCATAGACACAAACATACATGTTTATACACCACACACACAAAATTAATTGATTGAGTGACATGCTTTCTTTATCCACATGTTGGCCCAAGATCTTACATGCATTCCCATCTCATCCTCGGGGTTTCCCTGGGAGATGATTACCGCCATCCTATTGGTGAGGAACTGATATATCCAGAGAGTTTGAAATAAGGGAACCATGTCACACAGCTGACCTGGTGGGTGACAGAGATGGCCTTAAACTTAGCACCAAATAATCCTTCTGTCCAGCCTTTTTCAAATCTTAGAAGCAGACCAGGGCTGTTGGTGCACCTGTCTAGTCTATGTCTTATGGCGAGCTGAGCACCATTTTTGTATTAAACATTTTAAACCTGTAGGAATCGAGAAGGTTGCCCGCTATACATGGTCACATTTGTTGTTGGACAGAGTTCATTTCCTGAGGACCTGTAAGGAGTTTACCCAGTGACTCAGCTTTCTTGGCGTTTAAAATATATATATATATATATATATATATATATATATATATATATATATATATATATATATATATATATCCAGGTTCATTCTCAAAACTAAATAAAATGCTTTTTCTTATTTTATTGGAAACTAAAAATTAATTCACCATAGTTGCAGGTTACAGCATTTCCCAAGAGAAAGCTATAAGTGAATTTTAGAGACCCTGCCAAGTGTTTATTATTATTAATATACAAGTATACTGAGAAATTTACCCTAAGAAGCCTACAGGGGTTGTATCTACCTCCCCTCCCCTGTCTGGTGTGTCTACCTCCTCTGCCACTGTCAGATGTGTCTACCTCCCCTCCCCTGTCTGGCGTATCCACCTCCTCTGCCACTGTCTGGTGTTCTAGGACTGGAGCAATCCACATCGGAGATCGAATCCTAGCCATCAATAGCAGCAGCTTGAAGGGGAAACCTCTGAGTGAAGCCATCCACTTGCTACAGATGGCAGGAGAGACTGTCACCCTGAAAATCAAGAAACAGACAGATGGTAAGTGGAACAAGAGTCCCAATTAAGGATTTCCAGCATGTTTCCTTCCCTAAAAGAATGTGCAGTGTCTGTGTGCGTTTCTAGGGAAATGGCTCTCCAGCTACTGTATTCAAGGATCTTTTCTTGTGAATTTACACTGACATATACCCTGTTTCCCTGTCTGTAAAGCCCAATCGGCATCAAGTCCCAAGAAGTTCCCCATCCCCGGCCACTCGAGTGACCTAGGAGATGGTGAAGAGGACTCCTCCCCAATACAGAAACCCGGCAAACTCTCCGATGTGTACCCCTCCACAGTGCCCAGTGTGGACAGTGCTGTGGACTCCTGGGATGGGTCTGGAATAGATGCCAGCTATGGGGGTCAAGGTATGGAAGAGTTTGTTTCATGTGCAGAATGTCTTTTCATAACCCACACTGACTCGATGTGTCTACAGAGACCGACCGACAGAGCCTTTCCACTTACCACCCTAGGATTCTTGTAAGCCATGGGCATTTATCATACACTGATAGATACTGATGGCCACGTGGTCAGTGCAGGAAGCTATGAAACAGACTCTACAGTGAAGCAGTTGAATGGAGACCATAGTATTATATTTCTTAGCAAGCATGCTACACAGGCATGCATTCCACAAAGATGGGCAAGGGGTGTCTGAAGCTGTTAACAAGAGAGTCACCAATGACTAGTGTGACCCCATTGATTCTTGGCCATGCCTGGCTTGAATAAAAACTAAAGTTTTCCTTAGTACTCATTGTTAGCGAGCTATAGTTGTGTGATATGTGAAGGTGTGTCATAGATGTGTCTTCCCAGACATGGTGCTGACATCCATCACACAGACAGATTGGAGAGCAGGTTTGAGTGAGGGTAAGTTGGTAACTTAGTGTCTTAGTTAGGGTTTTACTGCTGTGACCATGACCAAGGCAAGTCTTATAAAAGACAACATTTAATTGGGGCTGGCTTACAGGTTCAAAGGTTCAGTCCGTTATCATCAAGGTGGGAGCATGGCAGCATCCAGGCAGGCATGGTGCAGGAGGAGCTGAGAGTTCTACATCATCATCTGAAGGCTGCTAGTGGAAGACTGATGTCTAGGCAGCTAGGATGAGGGTCTTAAGCCCACACCCACAGTGACACACCTTCTCCAACAAGGCCACAGCTACTCCAACAAGGCCACACCTACTCCAACAAGGCCACAGCTACTCCAACAAGGCCACACCTACTCCAACAAGGCCACACCTACTCCAACAAGGCCACACCTACTCCAACAAGGCCACACCTACTCCAACAAGGCTACACCTACTCCAACAAGGCCACACCTCCTTGGGCCAAGCATATTCAAACCATGACACTTAGTTAACTACCCATTAGGAGAGTGCACATCCAGCTGCCTCTCGCCCTGGTTTTTGTATTTCGTTTTGCTCACCCTGCCTCTATTGTGTTACACTCTGTCAAGTCCTAGATAGGTAGGAAAACATCCAAAGGACATATGACATCAACTTCTAAAGTTATTACATAGTCGTGATGTTAGAATTTGACAGAGAAAATATGTTGAAGGTCTCAAGTGAAGCTAAAGACCGATTACGTTGTGTGTGCTTGATTGCGTGTTGGGTGTGTGCACATAGATACAGGGGAGCAGAGGTGACAAATCTCCAGGAGCTAGAGTAGCAGGCAGCTATGAGCCACCTGATGAGAATGCTGGAAACCAAACCCAGGTCCTCTGCTGAGCCAGCTCTCCAGTCCCCACCACACACATAATCCAACCCTTTATTATCTGGCAATTCTTCCAAGTCGTAATGCCATGTGACAAGTTAGCCACAGCACCAATGTCACATTTTTATTGCCTGAAAATTACTGGGCGTAAGGGATGTCAGATAAAGGACCCCACTCAAGATTTATCAAAGTAAATAATGTTTATTTAAATGCATGTGTCAATTTATTTTTTTAACTAGTGGGGAAACATTTTCACACAATTTTTTTGTGAGAAAACTATTGATACTGAGTTCTGCCCCATAAGGTGATACATAAGAGCTCCGATATTCCAGCCTTTTGCAACCTAAGACTAGGACCGTGATCAGCATATGAATTATACGGTCTGAACTTTCTTAGTAAAAGATGAAAAACTGCTTATGAAGCATTTAAAAAACTTGATTAATAGTCATAATAATACTAAATGTAACACTGACACATTAAAGTCTTTATAAGGCTGAAGAAACTGAGAGTCAGTTAGAGAGCATCATGACCTGGCAGATTTAAAATTGTTTGAGGATACAGTAATGCCCCACATGGGTAGACAGCTTAAGAGTGTACTAAACATGTTCACGGGACAACTCTCATGTGATTCCCATAAGGAAGCTGCAAGCTGCAGCTCACTGCTAATCCTGGGTGCAGGTGTGAGGGGAGGATCCAAAAGCCAGCTCGTCTGACATCCAGTGTGGTCCTTGGGGCTGTGGCTAGCGTTGCTGAGTGTGAGCATGTTGCGTGTCCTTGAGCACCTACCTGACAGGCTCTCCCTCTCTGCTCGCCCCCCCCCCCAACAGTACTGACAGCTCAGAAGTCCTGACTGTGTAGATCTGACATCTTCCCTGCCCTTGGCTTCTGTCTATTATTCCTAGCTACACCCTCAAGGTGAATCAGAACCAGCTCCAACAGATGCTGGGAGACATTATTGCTTCTCTTTTTAAGTCTTCCCTTCTTCAAGCAAAATAGCCTGATTCCTTCAACTGCTCCCCCACCTAACCTAGTTTTGAGCCTCTTCGTTGGCCTATGGCTCTCTCTTCTTAGTATGTCCAAGTTTAACTCTTTGCTTAGTCGAGGAAGCACTCAGAAAGCAGTCCTCAGCTGGCTGATGGCTCAGAGCACAGCAAGCCTGCGCTGTCCTCATGAAGACAGCAGCTCCTGCCAGAGTCGCCCACAGCAGCATAGGGGTTTACACTACACATTATATTCCTTATTCATTTTGAGCTTGCCGTTATCAAGGTCTCTGAATCTCGGTTTCTTTCCTGTCTTATGGCATTCGATAAACACCAGGTGTATTTAGCTTGTGACTGTTTGTAATTGACCTTTTTGTCATTGACCTTTTAGAGGTAAAGCATAAAAGAGTTATTTTCCTCTTATTAATAATTGTCATGTTCCGACATGTAGCTCGTCTTTCCACCTTGTCCCTGTCGACCCTCATCAGACTCCGTTCTATCCCAGGAAGACCTCACACAGTCTCTGTTTCCTTTAAGCCTGTAGCTGCCCCAGTTTCGCTGAATCCCTGTGATGCAAAAGAATCGATGACTTGAGTAACCACGTTCCTTAATCCTCTCTGCTACCTCACTAAAATGTCCCACTTACTCATTTAACAGATATTTAAGGTCCAGCGTAATTCAACAGGATGAGGTCTCTGTTCTGGTAGGAGGGCCGTTAGTTCACAAGTAAACAACTATCAGCAACCATAAATACTGCTTAATGGAAAAAGAAATGGGATGGGATGACCAAAGATGATGAGGAAATCAGGAGGGTGTACAGGAAGCGCTATAGTGGGGGAACCTTGATTTTACTCAGTGGCTCAGAATACAGACTTCTCCTACTCATCTCTGCGGTGCTCTCCTCCTCTCCCATTCTCCAACGCCCCAAGACGGTGTCCTTTATCCAGATCTGGATCTTTGGGCCCTTGAGTCTTACTTATTCCTTCTTCTAACTGATGAAACTCTTGACAGTCATACTAGGATATAGCAAAAGTCAATAGAAAAGGAGACAACAAATTGTCTCTTTCTGAACCCTCACCCTCAGGGAAATTGATACTCTTGGGGTCTCTGTAATCCTTGACTCTCAACTCAGGTAGCTATATTTCTGTCTGATTGTTTGAGGTTCCTTTACCATCTGTGTTTTCTCTAGAAGTAGCCTTTTAAAATTCAGGTTTAAATACATTTGCATATAATTAATCTCTGGATTAATTCCTTTAATTTTTTTTCAATTTCTAAACACATTCCCAAAGTATATTCTTTAATACATTTGTGTTTCTATTTCTTCCGTGATTAGATTATTAGTGGTTTGGTTTAATTTTTCCCCAGAAGTTGTCAGTTGTGTTTATTTGTTATTTGCACTCTGGGTCTTTAACATAAAATTTGGCCTTTGGTTCAACTGTTTTATTCAATCCCTTGGAGTTTGTTCCTCTTCCGGCTTGACTTGGGTACATCATCAACGTAGTTCCATGTTTCCTTATAGTGTTTATGCGGGTGGCAAAAGTCAGTAACAGACGCCAATGTGTACAGTCAGGGCACATCTGAAGACTTAGTTAAAGAATACAGAGCACTAGGCTGTGAGCATGAGCTCACCCATCCCCCTGGGCTGGCATTTCCAGTCTTCTGTTTATGCTCAGACCTCCATGTGCTCATATATCATCCTCATCAACTTGTCCAGTTTCAGCTGAGCTCTGGCATTTCCTCTTTGATCTCCAGTTTTACAGAAGATGACCTTGCTGTGCATACTTTTTAAGTTTTTGATGTTTGATTTGGTCACCTTCAGGATTTGTCCCATGGAAGGCTTTTTCTTTTTTTTTTTTTTTTTTTTTTTTTTTTTTTTTTTTTTATTTAA
>CM052707.1:65020795-65062041 GCA_028551405.1 Uromys caudimaculatus | reverse complement strand
AGCTCTGCGGACGCGTTGCCCCTGCTAGGGGCTTTTCTGCGTGCCTGGTGAGCTGTGGGGCGTGTCTTTGGCCCACTCCTGGCTCTTGTGATCCCGGCGCTGATTAGCTGTGGAGCCCTGTGGCCCAAGCTGAGGTTTCCCCCATGGAAGGCTTTTTCTGTTCTTCTTTGTTTCCCTCCCTCCCTCTCTCCCTCTTTTACTTCCTCCCCCACTTACGTCCTTCCCCAGCTATTCTTTTGATATAAATCTTGAATACAGCTTATTCCCAGCCTTTAAAAAATATCACTCATCGCCATATTGAGTGAATCCGCCATGAGCTGGAAGTTTGCTCAAGCTCCGAGTGAGCTGCAAGTTCCTGCCGTGTTCTAGGCTAGCTCCCCTTAGCTGCTCCACACTGGTAACAGGGTGGGGGTAGGATAAGGGCTTCCATAGCTAGTGGAGAGCAGAAGCTGCAGAACTCACCAGGCAGAGCTGGCTGCTCATCTGTATATGCCCTCTCACAGTCCACCTGACAACCCCTGGTGATTGACAGGGTCCAGGGTGTGTGCTGCCACCAGCCTGGTTCAGTGCATCCTTAAGTTGTAAGGCAGCCATTGCTGCTTTGCCTCTGCTGTGGCCTCTGCTTTGGCTGAGTGGGTCTCTGCAAGTCTCTGGTCAGAGAAGTCTTCTCTCAGCCACTTACAGCGCGCGCGCGCACACACACACACACACACACACACACACACACCATCCAATTCTCAAGTGATTCTCACTGAATTTGTCAATTTTCCTCACCTATTTTGTCTTGAGATTATGGACCTGTTACAGCTGTATTGAAGATGGGGTTGGATTTGGCGACTTGTCCTCCCCTTCAGAGGCGATTTCTGAAAGCAGGAATAGCTTTCCTTGCTCTGCCATTTTTAAAGCAGTCTCCATCCAGGCCCCTAAGACATTTATTGGCAAGAACAACTACAAATAACTGCACAAGTACGTGATTTGATTTTCCTATTAAGAAAACCAGGTCTTTGAAAAACAAATCTGGCCAAGATTATCTGGTTCGCCGTCTTATACTAAAACTGGTTTCCAAAATTACAAGTAACAAGACAGACAACCCGAAATTATAGATTCAAGGAGGAAATTCCCAAAAAGCATTTTCAAACGTTCTATGTAAGAGCCAACATTATTTTGTTTCCTTCCCCACATGAAGACTGGGAGGAAATGAAAGGCTTTGAATAGGAAGAACATACCAAAAGCAAATGTGACTGTGTTAGAGTCAGGACTTTACAAATAACTCAGAGTTACTATCACTATGCCCAGGCAATTTAGAAGCACCAACATTTGTGAAGCTTTATCTTCTACTCTGCAAAATAAATAAAATGACACTGTGTTCATCAGAAAGAACCAAGACTTAATTTTAAACCCTCATTATGACACAAAATATTAACCTCGATGTGAAAACCAAGGTGCAGGGGAAATGAAGAAAGGAGAGGGTTAAAGGTTTCCAGCTCTGAATCAAAGCAGCAATTACATACAACATAGATTTTTTACAATTCCTTTTATTCAAATTTTCACTTAAAATGCACTTTCTGGAAGCTGTGGAGATGCCTCAGTTGTAACGTGCCTTCTACACTGCCATAAGGAGCTGAGTTGGGCTCTCCACCTACATTAAAACAAACACAACATTCAGGGGCACCCCAGCACTGGAGAGGATGAGACAAAGGGGTTCCTAGGACTTGCTACCCAGCCAGTTACCAGTTAACAAGCTCCAGGTTTGGCGAGAGGCCCTGCCTAAAAATAAAAAAATAAAAAAAAAATAGGTGGAGAGCATTTGAGAAAAACATCATACATCAATTTCTGGCACACACAGACATGCACACTCATGTGAAAGCACATGTACACACCCAACACACATACACAAACATATGAGCTCATACAAAGTAGCTCCAAATACAGATGCATTTTAATTTCATGTACTTGCCCAGCCATTCAACAAAAACAAGGTTTAATTATAGTTTCTAAGTTACACTTCATACACATGAGCCATGCGACAGTTTCAGTTTGACCCCAGTGTGAATGATTGTTCTTCAGAATTTATCTTCTCATCTCTAAAAACAAGCTTGTTTTTACCAGTCTAATTTTCTCCACTTTACATCATGGTATTGGCGCCTGCCTCTATCAGTTCTAGACTGGGTTTGGCTACTTATAAATGAATGATTGGATTTAACTGAGGTGGGGATGTATTGTCTCACACTGTAACCCGGAGCCTGGTGGAGGCAGGTGGCGTCTTAGTGGCATCAGGACCCATGCATCTTACTGCTCCTCTTGATTAGGGTCTCTGCTGTCTTCCCGTCGTCACCACAGCCTTTATCACACAGCCTCTGTCAAGTCTGGAGCATCTTGCCCACATTCTCACTGAACTCTTTCTCTGAGTGTCTAATGTCATAGTTCTGTCAGTGTTCTTTAGAAGAACCAAATATAGTCATAGACTCTTAAAAAAGAAAAAAAGCTCAAATTTTTTCTTGATAGTTCTCTGATGTTACAAGTTAAAGTCAAAGGCCCTCAATTTCCAACATAGCATCTTTTTATACCTGAGTATGTGACTCACTCCTTCTCCGCAGCCCCTCCCAGGAGAGTGGAATTAGGATCAAAATCCAAGCAACCCCAGGGCTGTACACAACATATGTGTGTGCATGTGTATGTCTGTATATGTGTGTGTGCATATGTGTGTCTGTGTGTGTGTCTGTGTATGTGTGTGCATGTTTGTGTCTGTGTATGTGTGTGTGTGTCTGTGTATGTGTGTGTCTGTGTATGTGTGTGCATGTGCGTGTGTCTGTATGTGTATATGTGTTTGTGTGATGTGCACACGCCTGTTCATGCCCCTGCAAAGATAAGTACACGTGCTAGAGGAGCTAGGTCTAACCTCCAGACAGAATCAGGAAACTTTTTCTCCTCTTAAACCAAGACATTCTAACAGTGACATGATTTCAATTTTAAAGATGTAGGCATATCGAAACTGGTATGTAACTCCACAGTGTTTAGGGATCTATGCCTCTAAATATTTCTGCTATATTTTGCTTAGCACTTTTATTCTTGGGGTCATTTCTTGGTCTAGCCACCAGTGGACCAACTGTTTTGCTTATATTTTTAACATCTGGAACAAGAGTTGTAAGGATTCTTCAGGGAAGTCTCTTGGCCGTGAGATGGTTGGAACATCTCATATATTATACCTAGTTTACCACACAGCCCAGCAGCAGCAGGAAAGAATGAACAGAGACAGCAATGGATTCAGAGATTGTCCCAACCTAGCCAGTCAATTGGCTTACCCTCCTCCTGCAGGGAAGAACACATATGGGAAGTCAGAGAGACCAAAGTATCTCCTTGGGACTAGAAAGAATGTATTGATGGATTTGGGGGGAGAGAATACTCCTTATTATGACTATATCTTTGCCCTTCCTCTTTCCAGCTTGGTCAACACTGTCTTCACAGCACTTAGCCCTAATAAATGTTGACATCCTAACTTCAAACTTTCATTTGGCACCTTTTATGGTACAGGTTCTAGCCCCAATTGGTGAAATTAGGGGTCTAGTGCTGTTTGCTACATTGAATTCCTTAATTATGGTAAGACATACATCTTGTATTAAGCTCTGTGTGTGTGTGTGTGTGTGTGTGTGTGTGTGTGTGTGTGTATGTGTGTACAGCCTGAGGAAATGGACTAAGAAATGTGTGATAATTGTGGTCTAAGCTGTAGAATCAGATCTATACATATGCCCTCAATTTCTCAGGTGAACCCCAAAGGTACCAAAAAACTACATGTTCCATCATATATTTGAAGTTAAATTCTATATGTTTTCCTCAAAATACTTGCAAAGAATGTAATTTATACCTTGTTGTGAATAGCCTTTAAATCTATTACTGTCAAGATCTTTGTGCTATAGACTTAGCTCATATTCAAGGGTGATGTCTGTTACACAACCTAATTATTCCCTAATCTCCCACTGCCTCTCCTCAGGCTTATCAGACTCAACCCTGTCAGAAAAGTCAGTCTTTGATTTGCAATTCAGATAAACACAGCCATGCTCAAGCCACCTCGCACTGACATCTTCCTTACTTCTGACTTTCAGAGAGAGAGGTGGAGGGGAAACGTGAAGGGGTAAATGCCTTGCTCTGAGTCTGCCTTGTTCAACAATGACCCAGTCTCCCAGCTCCCATCTCATAGAAGCTAGGCTCTCCCAATGTATTCCTGGATTCCGTGGCTGGGGGTTCTTGTCTTCCAGGCCAAGAACCCTCAAGGGTTTCAATTGGATGATAAATGAGTCTTTTCATTAAAACATGGTGGAATAGTTATGAAAGGAGGGACAAGAAGTGAGAACTGGTAGCTCCAGAGCCCTGACCTGCATCAGCCAAGGCAGTTTGGGGAAGACAGAGGTGTTTATATGGTACTGACTGTGAATTGAAGCCCCAGGAAGGCTTAGGTACTGGAAACTGCTCTTCAAAGCCTTTAGTGTTGTCTTTTAATTGCAAATAATTAGGACCAAAGCTAGCTGTGAAGAAAGCTCTCAGAGTAGTGCTGCAGGAAAGGTCCCACTGTGTGCTCTCAGAACATCGATGCAAGAAAGGTCCCACTATGTGCGTGCTACTGTTCTGCTGTCACTCTGCCATCTGACCCTCTGCTGGCCAGTGATGTCATATATCAACAGATGAGATCCTTAGCCCAGCTTTAACTCCTTGCTTCTGTTTCAGGCTCGACTTTTCAGACTTCAGGATACAATTTCAACACCTATGATTGGAGAAGTCCAAAGCAAAGAGCCAGCCTGTCCCCAGTCCCCAAGCCTAGAAGCCAGACATACCCAGATGTGGGCCTGAGTAATGAAGACTGGGATCGGTCCACAGCCAGTGGGTACGGTTACACCCCCACTGCTGCCCCGTCTAGAGTGACTTCCAGGTCTCAGAGGGAGGAGTCACACTTCTCTACACCCGGCTGGCAGCTCTTGTTAGCATTGACTTTGTGAAGTAATCCACTTTGTCCACATCAGCCACTTAGAAGGTTTCCAAAATGCGTGCTGCCCAGGGATAGCCGGGTAGCACCAGGCAGCAGTGTAGTTCCCCAGGGTAGCACTGGGGGAAGTCAGCTTCTAAGAGCCATGTCTCTGACTCCAAACGGAGCCCAGGCTGACCAGAAACAATTCCATTTGATACAGACACCTAAGTGTTGGGATTACGGTGTCTGCCACCAGTCCCAGACAAGAGAACATACAGTGGAGGGGTTAGGGGTGTGGGGTGCGTGCGCGCATGCGTACATGCATTCCTGTCCATCTGTCTTCCTTAACCCAGACTGTGTTTCTTGCTGGCAGCTTCGCAGGGGCTTCTGACAGTGCAGACGCTGAACAAGAGGAAAACTTCTGGTCTCAAGCACTGGAGGACCTGGAGACCTGTGGCCAGTCCGGGATCCTGCGAGAGCTTGAGGTAGCCTCAGTCCGCTGTTTACCTTGACTGTCCCGACATTCCTTTGTTTTGGTCCTTTTACTTTTGCTTTGATCACAGCAGTTCATTTAAAAAGCTTTAACCCCTTTCCACAGGAGAAAGCTGACAGGCGTGTGTCATTGAGAAACATGACCCTCTTGGTAGCTACCTTTTCTGTTTCTACTTTTGCTTGTGAAGCCGCCTTCCCCGCCCTTGCCTTCCGGACAGCAGTTTGATTTTATACAATGCAGTTCTTACTGACTTGTGGCTTCTGCCATTGCTCCCCTGCTAACCCTGACTGTACCTGTTTCCCACCAAATTGCTAAGGAGCTAGCCCAGTTCCCCAACAGTGGTGCATTTCATTCTCTTAGCTGCTTTAGAAAGGTTTCTTTGGCATGTTTTCATTTGTACCTGGTATAGAAATTAATTTAATTGTTACGAGGAACATAAGAGGAAATACAATTATATTTTGGTTTGCCCTCAAGTTGATAATCACCTGGCTGTTTTAAAAGGCCAGTCTACTTGATAAGCAGGCAAAATATTACTCCCTGCTTCGCTGTTCATTGGAAATCTTAATTCCATATTAACATCATCTGAATCTGAGGAGGAACAGCGGAACTCTGGGCAGTTCCTTAACCAAGCCATGAATCTGCTGGCAGTATTCAGACTTAGTCTGGGAAGGCCTGGAATGTTTCCTTTTATGTTCTTTTCAAGTTTCCAAGCTGTAAACTGTAAAGTGGTGAAAGTCTCACTTTTGTTTGGATGTCATATGAAGTCCCCGAGTCACTCTAAGGAATGCGAATGGCCCAGCCGGGTGGAACCTTGCGATTCTAAAAACGGTTACTCATCTTTTTGTTACTTTGCTTCTCAGTTGCATGTGTGGATATCTTATGTGACTCTAATGTTTGTGAATCTGCAAAGAAAATTCTAGAGGAAAACAGTAGTTTGGATCTATGGACACCGTAGTATTACCTGGCATGAATTTTGGCTTCAGAGCACAGTTAAAGGGCCTGGGCATGGATAGACTTATAAAATTTAAATTAAGATGTGAGCCATTGATTCCTTTTTTTTTTTAATACAATTTTCAAAAAGAGCAAGCGCAATTCTTAAGGGCCAACTGGTTTATTTAAACTTGTACCACCCTTTATACATAGAATGTCCAGGATCAGGTTGAATAAGGCACACAGTTCGTAATTCATGAGCACTGCCCTCACCTAGCTTGCTTTGCCTCCCACGCCTTTCCCATTTTGATGTATTTCTCTTGTGGAACTCACTCTTCTTACAGCTTCTTTGACATTGGGTACGCTGAAGGTGCTGTAAAAGTAACAAGATGATCCTGGGCCGTTGCCTAGAAACTGAGTCATCTCGTGAAAACAGCGGCTGGAAGTGTGTCGTGTCATACTGCGGGTGCCTGTTTCAGGCTTTATGTGGTGTGTCCCTGGAAGTTACAAACGCAGAAAGGAAAGAGGCTGGGCCAAAGGGAAGTTAAATTCTCAGCTAGGAGGGATGCCCACAGGTTCCTAGAATTGAGTCAGATTTACACTGGTATCACAAAAGCTTCATTCGCTTAAATGAATTCTGTTCTCTTGGTTAGGAAAACTGTTTTTGTTGAAGCTAGCATCCTGCAGATGAAATTTACCTTCCACACCAAACGTTAAAGCAAACATTTATAAATATGGATTAGCCAAAAGGACTGTGATTGAAAGGAGAATTTACTAATCATTTTCATTATTGCAAGCAATAATTTAGATCCAACTTTACCACTGGGGGGTAAAAAAAAAAAAAGTGTAGCCTTCCCCGAGGCTAAAATCTCAAACTAAGACCTCAAGCAGTTTTTAGCCCCTTTTACCAGTGGTTGCTTACATAAAACGTAGGAATTGCTGGACAGTAGTGGTGAGCACTTCTAATCCCAGCACTTAGGAGGCAGAGGCAGGCAGATTTCTGTGTTTGAGGCCAGTCTGGTCTACAAAGTGAGTTCTAGGGTAGCCAGGGCTACACAGAGAAACCCTGTCTCAAAAAAAAAAATTTTAATGCTTTAAAAACTATGGGAATTATAGTGATCTAATACTTAACATAAACCTGAAGGGGCTGGCAAGATAGATAGCTCAGTGGTTAAGAGCACTGTCTGATCTTCCAAAGGACCCAAGTTCAAATCTCAGGACCCACATAGCATTCCATAACTGTCTGTAATTCCAGTTCCAGGGGGATCTGACACCCTCACACAGACATACCTGTAAGCAGAACACCAATGTAAATAAAATTTTTAAAAATAGAGAACCTGATTTTTAATAAATGCAATAAAAATCAGGCACTGAGTTTAACATTTCTTAATTAATGCTACTTTAACTTTTTTAACAGATGAAAGTTTAACCAAATGTCTGGATTATATTTGTACTTAAACTTTTATAATCCTTTTTAGATGCTATTCATTCAATTGAATTTCAGTTTAAATGAGCAATCCAGCCATAATTTGGACACTTGGATGAGGACCCATTCTTGTGTCTCCTCTCCTTCACTGGACCCTGGTAAACCCGCTTTCAGTGTCTCCTCTGGCAGCTCAGCAAGAATCACAGCTGTCAGGCCCTGTGATTCTTTCACTTCACACATGCTTCCTGTGGCTCTCACAAAAAAAAAAAAAAAAAAAAAAAAAAGAGAAGGAAAAAGTAAATAAAACAGATATGTATCCTAAGAAGGTAAGAATAATGGATGGATGCTCACCATTGCAAAAAAAAAAAAAAAAAAAAAAAACCACTGGGTGCTGTCAGTTACCACAGATTAAACACAGAAGTGAGATACGTAAGCACCATCAAATGAAAATGTGTCCATGACACCCACACAGCTGACCATCAGGGAGGTATCAATCAACCTCAAAAAGGTATCTATCAGAAATATGCCATACTGTAGATGCCTACAGTTGCTTAAGTGTTAAAGGCTTTATTTAAAGGGGGAAGTTTTGAGTGACAAGAGAAGCCACAGAGCCTATTGGTCAAGGAATAAGACTGCAACCAGACTTCTAGGGTGCCCATACCAGACTCTTGCCAAGTGTCAGAACCTACCTATGGTCCTCTTCTCCCTGCCCACTGTGAAGGCGTAAGACCTGTAACACCTACCTATGAGGTTATGGAGTAATAAGCAATACTCTATACGCAGCATTCAGCAATCAGCAAGGACTTAGCAGCAGCTAGAAATCCCATCCTCAGAAGCATCTGTGATGTAAGTGGTCCAGTCAGAACGTGTTTGTCGGTTCTGTTTCTTTTTCAGACAGTTGCTAGAGCCATGAATATTTGTGTCAATCGTTGGGAAATGTGCAACGTCCTTCTTAGAGGCGCACATATAAACCGGACATCAGCTGAGAGGTGTAAACTCTTACAGAGGCAACAGATAAAAACGCCGCTCACTTTGCAGTATCCCTCTAATGAATAGCTTTGGGCGGTGCCCTCGGTTCCGTCACTATGTGCATCATCTCCGCAAGTAAAATTCTTTGTGCTCCGGTCTCTTTCTATAAAGCGGGGCAGACGAAGTGCCTACCTTGTAGACTTATGGGCTTAAATTACCAAACCTATTCAAAGAGCTCTAGCCAATCAAGGGTTGTTGCTTATAGATCTTGCAGCTATATTCTCAGGCACGTTTACCAGTGTGACATTTATGTATATGAGCGTCATGTAAGGAACACAGAGCTGACCACCGTCTTGTTTTTAGAATCTTGGCATCTCCTAACATGAGAAATGTCCATTCCATTCCGATCATGATACTGCTTTCAAATCTTTTGTCGCTCCAGTTCTGAGCTTCAGTCATCTGGGATGTTATCTTCCCATTGCTTATTATTCAAGGAATATGTCTGAAACTGAATAAACTTCCCTTTGACTGGCGAAATCCAATTCAACCCTCATAGTTTTTGAGCAAATGCTTGAATCCAATATAAAAGGGTAATTTTTAAAATCCTTCCTGAGAGTATTACACAAAGACTGTTTCTAAGAAACACTGTCTGTGCCGTGAGATGTAGAAGCCAAAATACTGATGAATATTAAAAGACATGTCTACACACATCTTGGGCAGGTCACTGGGCCAGAAGATACACTTGACAGTGCCAGGCAGGAAGTGTTAGGAGACCCCTTTGCCTCTGCATCAGTAATCTCATTCCACACTACAGTTTGCTTCTGTTGGAACCAGAGGAGGCATTCCAGACAGCAGCAGTCTGGCCTCCACTGGGAAGCTTTCTGGCCATGTCTGTAAGAAGCACTGAAAGTGGCTTCATGAATCCCAGCTCTTATGGAAAGTTATTGCTTCAAATACAGTCTGCAGTAAGCTAATGTTGGAGCTTTTCAATTTGCCTCAGCATGGCTAGGGGTGGTATTTGATTAAATAAACTCAGGGGCTTAAATACTTCCATTGGATTTAGATGTGCATTGTAAATGTAATTGCAGAGCACGTTCCTGACTTTCACAGTTCAGCCAATGCATCCATTCTCCGGCCTTCAGCTATGCCCTGAAGACGCCATATTTTGACTGAGCAGGAGAGTTGTGCTTAATGTTGAGCAAGCAAACCTTTTCCTTATCCGTGGTTTAATTGTTTCTGAAAATTGTCGATGCCGCAGGCAACAATCATGTCGGGGAGCACTATGAGTTTGAATCATGAGGCTCCGATGGCTCGCAGTCAGCTGGGGCGACAGGCCAGCTTCCAGGAACGGAGCAGTTCACGGCCGCACTATAGCCAAACAACTCGCAGCAACACCCTGCCCTCAGATGTGGGCAGAAAGTCTGTAACCCTGCGGAAAATGAAGCAAGAAATAAAGGAGATCATGTCCCCAACTCCCGTGGAGCTTCACAAGGTCAGTAGACTTCTTCCTCCTTCCCTGTTGTCTAGTGTAGCAGCTATATTCTTCATGACAGTGATGCATTGATGCAGGCTCAGCTGTGACTTCTCCTGTGGGCTCAGTGGATGAGAGAACCCACAGTTGAAAGGCAAAGCTTCAGAGACTTACATAATAAAACATGTCCCCTGGGAAGATTATCCTAGAAATCGGGGAAGATTGATTTTCAGGCGATGTGTTTATCAAAAAGTGGTCAAAATCTTACAGAAATGTGAGATTCCAATGTTACACGGAGCTTTGATGAATGAGTCTATTCTCATTGAAAGGGAAAGGGATTTCCCAGGCATCTTTTGTTCATCGCTTTACTAGCAAGAGTCTTAAAGCTCATTGAAAAACAGGCTTACTATTCAATTATGTACCTACACTAGATAGGACACTCTCTTCAAAATGTAAGATGTCTTGGGCCAGGGCAGAGTGAACCCTGGTTATGCTCCACGCTGGACTGCAGTATCGTTCACTTCACAGAGAAAACTTGCTCTCGCACTTCACCACACTTCAGAGCCACCCACAGGATTGAAGTGAGGCATATATACATATGACAACTATGGCGGGTCCCAGGCCAACATGAGCAGTGATGGGGCGGTTTAATCAGCGAGAGCCGCACTTTATTCTTTATTAAATATATGAGGATTATAAAAATGTAACAGCCCCAACCTCGCTTTTCATGAGAACCAAGATGCTCCTGTCATTAATAATCTACAAACAGAATTCATTTCACTCAAAGGAGCACATAAGTGTCAGATTGAAAGGGATTAACAGGTCACTACTCCCTTTTCCTATAACGATTTCAATTTCCCTAAGTACCCTGTGACACATAGTTGTTTCTTTTGTAGCTGACAGGGTATGATGGAGCGGGGAAAGATACCATTGTGAGTTAGGCTGTAACCCTGGTCCTTTATTTTACCACGCATTCATCCATCTATTGACACGTAGACAGTGTATACTGTGTATACATTCCCTCAAAGGATGTACTATCCATTCATGGGGAAATGAGAGACCAGTGGTAAAACATGTAGGAAACCATGTGGAGACACTGGGATCAGTACAGTAATGGCCGCCAGCCTGGGCAGCCCTGGAGTGCAGAAGGTGGCACTTCACGCACTGTGAAGGAAATGAGAAAGGCTTCCTAGACATAGGCATTCACTGCAAGGAGGTAGAGGATGGAGAGGCACCCCAAGCACAGAAAGAAGCAAGTGCAAAGGAAACACCATGGTGTGTTTCAGGAGTAAAATTATTGTCATATGACCAGGGTTCTTTGCGTTAAGAGAGTTTCAGAAAAGCAAAGATGCTTCAGGCATTGAGCCTCTATTACAAAGTTTAACTTGTTCATTTGTTTGTCCTGGATACATCTGCTTGGTAACTCACATATCCTACCTCACACGTTGACTTATACTATCATGCCATAGGAAATCCCATGGCCACTAAATTGCAAAGGCTACATGGTCAGTGTTGATTCTGCCATGCCAAGAAGAAACCCATCCTCCTAATTTCCTTAGGAGGGTGTGGTCGCTGCCTTCCCCTTTCTCTCAGTTTCTACCCAGGTTGAGAAAAGCATACTTGTTTACCCCCCCCCCCTTAGCCTCAAAGAGAAATGATACCATCGTGCACTGGGTACCACACAATAGACATTTTTAGTAGTCACTTATTATCATTCATAAGAGAAGAAAAATTTGCAGTATGAAAGTGTCTTCTTGTCATTCTTCTTCTTTCTGGAATGAAGCTATTTCCTCAAAGACAGCTACTTATGACCCAGAAACATAAATGCCCTGTCTCCCTTTGCTTCCTGCACTGAAAGTATTCAGCACAAATAATGACAGTAAGCTAGATGTGGATATTGTTATAACTGAAAAAATTTTTAGTGGGGCTGTGCTGAAATACAAACCTTATTAAAAAAAAAAAAGAAAACTCTATCTCACATTTAAATCTAACAGATAGCAGCGGGTAGACCAGTTGGCACATTTGTGCACCAGTATATGAATTGGCAGCTCATGAGATCATGGGCACAAATGGGTCACCACCGCCTGATAAATGCCACATTGCTTTTCTCCCACCTTTTCAGCCATTTCTCCTAAATATGGTTCTAAGTACATTAACGAGGAGACTGACCTCACTCTTGACCATGCCTGTGTCTCGTGTGTTTGCGATTTTGGGCACCTGTCATGGTGGGAAAGCGTGTTGACATGTTGATTTAGCTTATTTTCATTGCTGTGATGGAATGTCTGATGGGCACAGGTTATGGAAAGAAAGATTGTTTTGTTCATAGATTCAGAGAGTGCAGCCCGTTTCAGTAAGTGCGGCATGTCTGAGAAGCTCTCTTTATATCCTGGGCCAGAAAGCAGAGAAACAGTCAGGAAGCAACCAGTGATAATATGCTTCTTAAAACCCACTCCCACCAACCATATTCTCTAGCTAGGCATGGATGTGTTTGTAAAAAGATAAAGAGATATATATGTGTGTTGAGGTGTGGGGAAAGGACCAGCCATAGGTATAGTATAGAATAGAGTTTATTCAGGGCATGGGGAGGGGAGCTAAGAGGGTAGTAGAGGCAGAGAAAGACAGAGAGAGGGAGAGAGTAGAGAAGTAGAGGCCAGCCATGACCATGTGGAGGGGGGAGGGG
Organism: Uromys caudimaculatus; assembly: GCA_028551405.1. Taxonomy (NCBI): domain Eukaryota; kingdom Metazoa; phylum Chordata; class Mammalia; order Rodentia; family Muridae; genus Uromys; species Uromys caudimaculatus. The sequence continues at coordinate 65,049,115 of CM052707.1, read as the reverse complement.
AATCAGGAGAAAGAGGGAGCCAAGAGGGCAAGAGGCAAGGTAAGAGAGCAAGAGGGCAAGAGAAGAGGCAAGGGGGGGGGAGAGAGAGACAGAGACGGAGACAGACAGAGACAGAGAGGGAAGAGGGGGCAAACAGCCCCTTTTATAGTGGACCAGGCCCAGGTGGCTGTTGCCAGGCAACTGTGGGGAGGAGCGTACCTAGCTATTGCCAGGTAACTGTGGGGTGGAGTTTAGACAGAATGCTAACACTCCCCCATTTTGGTTTAATTAAAAAGAAAAATTAGAAAGAGGCAATGGCAAAGCAGGAATAGGGTCTTAATCTCTGCCTGCTTCATGCTGGCATTGGGGGCGATGTGTCTCTGGGGAACCTAGAAGAATGGGGTTGGGGGATGTTTGTCCAGTCGTAGGAGAGTTGGCAGTTTCCTTGCTGTCCAGGGTCTGTGGAGCCATCTGAGGATAGGTCGGAAGGAACAGGTTCAGTAGAAGCATCTGTGTCTGAGAGGAGATTGGAGCATCTGACAGTTGCTTCTCTGGAGCTGTCCTGGGTGTAGTAAGTGCCTTGACTTGACAAGATGTTGAAACACACTATTATAGGTAGAGAAATAGATTAAGTACATTTATTGTGATGGTCCCTTGGCTCCAGAAAGACCACACCAGGCCAAACAGTTCCACGTGGGGTTTATTGAAAGAGAGGAGGCAAGGTGGCGGCAAAAAGAAAAGGGGGGAAGAGAGAGAGGGAGAGAGAAAGAGAGAGAGAGAAAGAGAGAGAGAGATCGATCAGAGGGGTCTTCCATTTATATATGGATAGTGACGTAGCAACAGGTAAAGGTGGGGGGGGGCCAAGTAGATTCTGGGAATATGGTGGCTGTTGCCTTGGCATCAGGTATGCGGGTCACGCTGTCACCTAGGTGTGATGTCACCAGTTTGGGAGGTCCTGATGCCAACAGACACCACCTTCTAAAGTTTCCACAGCCTCCCAACATACTACCAACATTTGAGGTCAATCATTTGTGGTCTGCATTTTAGACTCCAGCTGTGGTTCCACATTCTCTGCTTAGGGTGTTCGGACACTGCTGCACACTGGGCTAGAAGCATGAATCGGAACCTGGGATGGGTAGAGTTCTGCAGGATCACTGTCTGGCTGGGAGTGAATGCTGGGGACAAGCGGGTTGGGGGTGGTGCTTTTCTGAGGATCTTAATGTTACTGCTCTTTTCGGCAAAGGCTTTCTCTGACAATCTTCAATGAAACGGCTCTCTAAGGCAATCTTAGCTTGTGTATATTTGTTTGTTGGAGTGGATTTGTTTGCATACACTTTATTCAGGATGAACCAAAGATTATGTAGTTTGGGGAAGGGGGTGAGAATATCTGAGGCGAGCAAAGGTCATTGGCTGAAGGCTAAGGCACTGAGATGCCTCATTAGCACGGGGAGGCATTCCAGGAATCTCAGGTGCAAGACACCATTCTTCAGGTCAGGTCTTGAATCCCCAGAGAAGAGGAAGCTGTCCTGACAAAGTGAATCCACCATTTTGCACTAAGGGCTGATTTGCTGCTAAGGGCTGTCAAGCTTAGAGCAGGGTTTCTCAGCAATCATTCAGCTAGTCATGTCATGGGGAACGTTACATAGTCAAATCATAACATTGATAGAATAGTTATCTTCCCTCTGATGGTGCCTGCTTGTCATTAAGCCTTGTTATAAATTAGTGGTGGCATGAGATGGGACTACAGAAGTAGAAAACCCCCCTCTCTTCTTAGATTGAAGATATCCCAGCTAGAGTACCAGGCAGAGTCTGAACAAAGATGGATTTTCAGTCCCCGGGAGGTTACAGTAGAGGAATTTCTACTATGCCATAGACCAGAGGTCAGAGTGGCCATGGTAGGTGACACAAGTGTCTCTAAGCATGCTTGCTGTTGCTTTTCTGTTTCAATTTTCTGGTGAATGTTTGCCACTGGGCTAAAGTTTGGACCCATTCGTGTCCTGGTTGTCCTTCTCACTAGGAGTTGCCTCAGGAGAGAACGAATGGATAAAAATTAATGAGAACTCCATGTCCTTGTAAGAAACGGAAGGGAAGTCAAAAGCTCAAGCCCTCTGCCTCCTAGGGGCGGGCTACTAACATCACCTCACACAGAAGAAAGTGTTAGCTTGTCCGTTAGTTTTTTGACTGCAGTGGTCAATCCTAACAGAGCTGAGAGATGCTTAAGATCTTAGTAAACACACTTCTGGGCGTTTCAAAGACATTTCCATCAATTACATAATGACAGCTCTGGCTTAAATGACTTTGTAATCCATTCATAGGTTCAAATTTTAAGTAAGTTATTGGGAGGTGGTAGGACTATGGAAGGGAAAGCCCAGTTAAATGAAAGAGGTGTGTCTTTGAAGGGCACATCTTATCCTGACATTTCTTTTTCTTCTGAGACAGATTCTCACGTAGCCCAGGATGGACTCAGACTCACTATGTACCCTTAAACATCTGACCCCTCCTGCTTCTAGCCTATGAATGTTCAGATTACAAGCGTGTGTCAGCATTCCTGGTTTTCTGTGGTGCTAGGGGTCAGACTGTGGGCTTCATGCATGCTAGGCAAGCATACTACCAAACTGAGCCCATCTCCAGCCTTGTGTCTACTCTGTGTGCTCTGTATCTAGTCTCTGGCAACCTTGATGTTCAGCCTCATTGCAGACTCAGAATCAACATGGCCCCCAAAGACTCCATAGGTAGAAACTGACACAGCAGATTGAAATCCATCCTGCCTTACGTTGGCCACAGTGGCATGAAATCATGTCTCAATGTGTTCTCTTTCCACTGTTCACTCTCTTCTCTCTACCTACATTCTCTCTGCCCCTCCCCCCATCCTTCAGTCCTTTGGAGAAGTCTGAGCTCTGAATGGCCCATTATTCATCCACTATGCCTTCATTGCTGTTAGGGTCTTCTCCGGCTTAACTATACATTCATTGATGAAGGCAGACTTAACTATACATTGTCCACTTTCATTGATAAAGGCAGACTCATTAGCTGCCATTCCTGACACTTAGGGAAAAAAACGACATGCAGTCTTACTTCCTTTCCTGGCTCTGTACCGGTGGGAAGAAACCAGGGCTTGTGTTTCGGTACTCAGTGTGGTGGTGTGGCAAAGAGTGGTGCTGGATCTACCATGGACTCCTGTTTCTCCATCTTTCTCAACGCCAATGTATCCTGAGCTCCTAAACTCGGTACACTCTGCCTTCCTATCTACGAATGAATCCAAACTTTCCAGCACAGTATACTCTGACATTTTTGCTGTTGTTGTTTCTTAAGTACAGATTGCATTGAACTAACTCCAAGAGTTACTAGTAGACCTCAGGCAACAGTTTGAAGAGGGAAACTTTAGACAGTTGTTTGGGCTGTAGATGCGAGATGACCGTCACCCCGGAGTCCTGTGTTTTCAGGGACTCTGGGCCAGGGACACCTACATTTTAACAACACCTTCAGTGGATTCTCTTGAGGTCTTAAGATTGAGAATCATGGACAGAAATCTTGCTAGTTCCAGATATTATTCTATTTTAATGTAATCACAGACACAGAATGGTGGTGGGGAAAGGAAGCGAGCCTACACTTCAGGCCCTGGAGCTTCCCTATTTTATCTTTAAAATGAGTTCTGTTTTCCGCTGCAGCTTATCACAGACTCTCCTGTAGATAAGGGATGTGCGATCTTTGCTGGGTTTCATTGATAACTGTCCTCCTTCCCCCTTTGGAATCTTAAGCATCCTTTGGTGGCTACTTGCCCTGTCTCTGTGATGAGTCACAGCTTCAGACACACACACACACACACACACACACACACACACACACACACACAGCTCTTTTGCAAGATGACAAATTCCCCACATTCGGCCCAGTTGAACTTTAGAAATGATTTCCTATTGACTCACTGGTTCTCTGCTGTGCATGACTAAGTATACCCTTATTGTATGCAGCTATTTGTATATGTCTTTTGACAGAAGGATTCTTAAAATACTTTTCCAGGATTTTTTTTTTTATTTATTTAAGGCGGTTGAGGGCTCAGCACCACTACATTTGAGTCACTCCAAGGAAGCTCTGGAGTCTCTGCTTTTCCCTCAGCCTAGCTCACCGTGGATTTGCAGCCTGGGAGTTTTGTCAGAAGGGAACCAGTGCGGCCACCCTGCTGCGGTTGACGCCAGATTCTTTTGTAACCCTGACTCCTACTTACGAATGGGCACGGCCGTAAGAGGAAAAATGAAAGGCAAATATCTCATTCTTGCACGTGCCCCTTTCTTCAATAAATATTTGAAGTCACCATGGTAGATTACAGGAGTTTGCCTGCCAGGCGCAGACCTCCAAACTGCTGGCTCAGGACTGCCTGCAGTGGCCATCCCTGGAAGCTAAAAGCAGTTCAGTTGGTGTGTGAATGTGGGCTATTATCTGCAGCTCTGCTTTGCTGGGCTCCTTTTTCTTCAGAAGTAGAGGGAGTATGGGTCTGGGTTTCCTCACTTCAAAAAGAGGGAGCAGGATCACCTGCTGACAGGGGAGGGGGGGACCTCACAACATACATTTTCCCAGAGTCTTGCTCCAGGTCTCCCCATATCTAAACTTGAGCAAGTACTGTAAGACCTAGAGCTAGCAAGGACAGACAGCAAAGCCAGAAGTCTGTGTTCACTCCGAGAAATGGGAGCTCCTTGCCTGTTACTGTGTCTGCCTGCAGCCAGAGTATCCCCTGTGACACCAAGGGCAGACAACAGTGTAAACACTGTTGGGGGGACTTTGGCTAGGATGACAGGGAACAGAGTTTGGGTTGCACAGTCCAATTAAACAATGTCCCCGGCAATCCTCAAAATGCATGCTCTCCATGGCTTTCCCATGGTTGTGCTTCTATCCTTTTAAACCTTACAAACAACAACAACAACAAAAATTTTTGTGAAAAAAAAAATGGCTCACACTTAAAAAATGATGGCATAAGGGGTTTCAGATGGCATCCCTCTGCCCAGAGACTCTCTTTGCCATGCTGTCTGTTCCAAAGGGTGACTCAGAAGTCCCCTGCACTTTTGCTAGGCAGAGCCCACTTGGTATCTTGTGTTTTGTGAGCTGTCCACCTCTACAGTCCGAGGAAGGTATGTCAAGTGGAGCTGACATTCCGAATCTCATATGACCTCCATCGGGCCTGTGAGACGGGCTTTCCGGGCGATGTGCCTTGTTGCTATTTTTGTTGTTCTTTATGCCTTCTGTCGTGGATCCTACTCCCTGATGTCCCTCTATGTCTCTGTTATGATTGATCTGTAGGTTGTAGAGTTTTATATCACCTACAGAGTGTTTGTTTAAAATGCTGGGTTCTCTGAAGGTCAGCCTGCTTCACCAGTGTCCACATGCTGGGGGGAGAGCACTCTGTACCTCTTGTCAGCAGTATTGTGGTCCTTACAGGCATATCAGTATACCCCATGGCTTAGGTTTTTCTCTATGTAAGATGGGATTTAGTGACCCTTCCCTGTCTGAGGCACTTGCAATGTGAGTTTCCAGGAGTCTATCTACAATGAGGAAATAAAATCAAGACAATGGGTGCTTTGCTCAGTAGGACCCTAGTCAGTTCCAACTTGTCATTTCCCCCCCTTCCCCAAGAATGACCGTAACCTTAGGTTATAATTCTCACAGGCTCAGTATCAGTGGACAGTGTGCCTCAGGTAAGAGCTGACAACCGGTCCCTGAATCAAAGAGGCCTATGTGGGTCTACAGGGAATTAGACATCTTTAACCTGGAGAGGAATTGGGAAAAGTTCAGAGCTAGAGAAGCCAGGCTGGAGCGACAGAGAACCAGGAAGCAGAGTTGAGTGCCGAGTGCCAATGCCACGAGGTTACATCAGGCAGTTCTGAGAAAAGACACCAGGAATAGGCACCCATGCACACAGCCAGCCAACTTCAAAGCCAGCTGCTCAGAAGCAGCAGAGGCAGGGAGAAAGGGCAGAGACATGGCGGCCCATTACTAGGTGCCCATCAGAACAGGTGACTGGAGTTGAACTCTCTGTTTTTCTGTGAAATAAATACATTATTTCCGGGTGAACTAGGAAAGTAGTTGTTAATACACCACAGTTCTTCAGAAGGGCTGCCCTCCCTCAGCCAGGACTTTGTTCTCTAGGACCAAGTCAGCCTAGAGCCAACACAAGGAGCCAGCATCCTGAGTCCTGATCTCACAGCCTAGCCCTCTTGATTCTCAGCCCTCAGTGCCAGGGAGCAGCAGAAGGCACTATCAGAAGCAGCTGGCCCTTTTCCTCCTCTGCCAACGGTGCTCCCCTGCTGGAAGCAGCAGCTGCCTTTCTGACCCGATTTGTTTGGAAACCTGGGAGGTTTTAGGGGTATAAACAAGATCTGCTTCCTCTTGGGCTAAAGAGCTGGCTGGGAAGATGGAGTCTTACATTTTATTCTATTCTATTATTTAATTTATTTTTTTTCTCCAAGATCTACAGGTAAGGTAGGCCCATCCTCAAACCTGGCATTGCTTGAAACACCTTGCTTAAAGGAACACAGCTGCCCCAGCAGTGTCTGCCAGAAGTAATCCCAAGTGCCTGCTGGCTTCCAAGGAAGTCAGCATCATTGTTGGGAACACGGTGTTGCTTTGATTGAAAAAACCGACTGAGCTTTAAGGAGGCTGTCAGGGCTTAGGAACTGCTTCCAGAGTGGCTGTCATTTGTTGTGACTTTCCCAACGTGCTGTACTCAGTTGCTCTTGATAGAGGATAAATTGGCTCTGGATAAAGCATCAATTGGCTTTCTGATCTCTACCTGCGGATATGGTTCAGACAAGCAGGTAGTCCAGCTTAAAAAATGTAAAATCGAAAAAACCAAAAAAAAAAAAAAAAAAATGTAAAATGGATCTGAACTTGAATCTCAGTGGCCTCACTAACCACTGTCATGGCTCTGCTCAGGCTTAGACTTTGAAGCAACGGTGTGAAGTCACAGAATTGGGCTAATCTCTATTGAACTGTATCTATCCTTGTTCATGGTGTTGTTTCAAGAGGTACATTGACTCCTTTAGAATAGAAAAACATTGCAACTGTGTTAATGCCTCCGTTTCCCCTGAGGCCTCTCTTGAATAGAGATTTTACAAGATAGACTGTATTCACCTGGGCTAGAAGAGAATGCAAAACCAGCTTCAAGAGGGCCATCTTCAAAGAGCAGGATTTTGTGTGATGTTCCAGGAGACCACAAGAGGGCGCACATGAGAAGCAACACAGCAAACGTGATACTTGATTCATCTTCAGTTTGTTGGGCCGTTGAAAATGAATAAAGGCTGCCTAGCCGGCGAGAAGATTCTATATCCAAACAGAAACCATGATTTGGTAGAAGACACCCAGAAAATGAGGTCAGATATTCCAGGATTGAATCCTGGTGTGTTTGCATTAGATCAAAACAAGTCGCTCCATCAGCTTCTTCAAGGCTTCGTGACCTTATTAAGCAGAAAGGATGATTTTCTTGTACGAGTTGTTGGAAGATCAGAGGCAATCATATGGGAGAAAATGCCTGGATAAGGCGTTGTCTGTGTGAGGAGGATATGTGACTAAAACCTCCACAGTCCTTAGACATGTTGGGGGCCCAGAATTAAATCAGAAGTTAGCACTAGTGATCTAAGGCAAGCAGAGCTGCATGGTGTGCGTTATTGTGGCTATTTTGAGAGCATCCAGACTGTGTTTCACATTAGTATATTCTACATTTCTGGGGCATTCTATGTAAATCTAAAATAATTAACTTCATCTGTGTTAATTTACAACTCATAAGCAATTTCTGAGGAAAAGATACAGCTGGCTATTAAAATTCAGATCTTCTAACCTCAGGACATCTTTCCACAGAAAACCTTTATTTCTATTTTAGTGCCGTGAGTAGACCCTCGTCCTGAACAGTTTACCATCGAGAGACATAGTATGTAAAGCTGGGAAACGTCAAAGGGTGTGGTCGGTAACCAGGACTCAGAGGCTTGTGAGCCAGTCCATCTTCAATGCTCTAGTTAACTGGTTGACACTGGCAGTTTTGGGTATCAGTAGTTGCTTAGCGCTTAGTGAGCGTTCTATTGCTGTGAAGAGACACCATGACCATGGCAACTTGACAAAGGAAAGCATTTGATTGGGACTTGGTTGCTTCCAGTTTCAGAAGTCCATTGTTACCATGTTGGGGATATGGCGGCACACGGACAAACATGGAGAGACAGGTGAGAGGTCCACATCGGGATCCACACGCAGCATCTGGGCTTGGAAAGGGATTTTTGACACCTCAAAGCCCACCCCCAGTGACACACTTCCTGCAACAAGTCCATACCTCCTAATCTTTTTCAAATAGTGCCACTCCCCGGTGACAAAGTATTCAAATCTATGACTCTTTGGGGGCCTTTCTCATTCAAACCACCACCAGCCCCTCCTAGGTTCTGGCCTATAGAACAGACACTCAAGAGTCACAAGCCAATTGAGCAAAGAAGAATTTCACAACTCGGGGTACCTTCTCCAAATGCAAGGATTCTGGATGACGGGGTCGGAAAACAAGCCTCAGCTGTTAAGGCTAACTAACATGGACTTCCTAACTTCCATTTTGAACTTAGACTTGTCTCATTCAGAGTACCTCGGGACAGATGCTGATTTCCTTACTCAGCCAATCAAGGAGCCCAAAGTGTTGTACAGTGTAGCCAGTTGCAAGAAACATAGAGCTAAAAAAAAAAGCACACGCTGCTGGTTAGGAACTGGGGCTACGGTCCCTCCACAGGAATGCTACCTGTCACTCAGAGGATGTGGCTCAAACAAAGAAGAAAATGAGTCAAAGATAAAATACCCACAGAGCCAAGGAGCAGCACATAGGCAGGCAACCCAAGAACAGAGATTTCACTGACCAGTAAACGGCCCACAGACGGCCAGTCTATCAGCAATCTATTGACTAGAAACTTCCTTTCTAGTCAAAAATTGGGGGGAGAGGGTGGTAATAGCTGATTCCAGAAGAGGGACAGAAAATATTCAAGGTGCATTGGTGATAACTTGTACTAGAAAACACAGAGCCTATCAGTCAGTACAAATGGGTCCTGGGAAAAGAACTGTGGGTTAACATGAAAAACACCCTGCCTTTTCAAAATACAAATGCGTTTGAGCATCCAAAAGAATACCAAAAACCACTTGAACTCCACAAATATGGAACGCTCCATAGGACCGAATAATTTTCTGTTCTGAAATTGAATTAGCATTCATTCTGCCTTTTGTGTACTAACTGCGTTAATCAGACAACGCTAATTGAAGAACAAATTCTGTTTTTACAAAGTAATTCTAGCTAATAAGTAAGAAGAGTGACAGGACCAGGAGGTTATTCTTTGCGACCTCAATGAAATTACTGATTCAGACACAGGCGTCGGTCGGTGAGCTGGGAGACTGGACATAGATTGATGGGGCTGTGTGATGTCATAGGAAGTGCCTTGGCACCTATGGTCTATTTGTGATTCCCATATACCCTGACTTCATCAAACACCAGAGCTAATTGCCATTTAATAAGACGTTGAGATAGAAGACTATTCTACAGGCTAGAGGGTGCAACCCCAGCCATGCACTTAGATACTCTCCCCATTCCCTCCATGTTCTCACTTTTTGTGCTTTCAGTTGCCTGTGGGCCGGCTATAGTCTGAAGGTCTTAAATGGAAAACTCCAAAAATAAAACATTCTTCAGACTGTAAAGTTTACACCATACTCAGTCGCACCCTCCCACTTGAGATGCGGGTCCTCTCATTTCCCAGCCTATCCATACCCCAGGCTCACCTTACCCACTAGTGAGGAAGTAGTCATCTCTGGTGGCTAATCTTGGTCATTAATTTGACACAGAAGAGGGAACCTCAACTGAGAAACCGCCTCCATCGGACCGGCCTGTGGATGTGTCTGTGGTACATTTTCTCGATTGATCATTGATGTGGGAGGGCTATCTAAGAGAGGGAGCTGAACAAAGCTTGGGAGCAAGAGAGTAGCAGCATTTGTCTTGCTCTCTGCTTTGGTGTCAGCCTCCAGGCCCCTGCCTTGAGTTCCTGTCTTGGATCTCCCTCAATCATGGTTGTGATGGTTTGTGTGTGCTTGACCCAGGAGGTGGCACTATTAGGTGTGGCCTTGTTGGAATAGGAGTGTCACTTTGGGTGTGGGCTTTAAGACTGCTAGCAGCCTTCAGATGTAGATGTAGAACTCTCAGCTCCTCCTGCACCATGCTTGCCTGGATGCTGCCCTGCTCCCACCTTGGTGATAGTTGACTGAACCTCTGAACCTGTAAGCCCTCCCCAATTAAATGTTGTCCTTATAAGAGTTGCTTTGGTCATGGTATCTGTTCACAGCAGTAAAACCCTAACTAAGACAGTGGTCTATAACTTGCAATACAAATCAACCGTTGTATCAGATCAACCGTGAGGGTATCATTGTGCTTGTGGGTAACATCTGATGCCCTCCCTGTGTGGTTTCAGGTATCCACAGGGTCTTAGAATGAAATCCCTCCTGGATTATGGGGGCTACTGCAAGTCAGTAGCACTAGGGAACAGGGATGGACATATGCCCTGGACAAGAGGAAATACAGAGCCAAACACAGAGGCAGTAAAGGGCCCTGGTTGGGATTCTGATGATTTAATAAGCTTTCCTGGGCTGAGAAAGATGGTTCAGTGGGTAAAGTAGTGGCCATGCAAATGTAAGGACCTGAGCCATGTATGGTAATTCTCCTGTTCCTACAGGGAGATGGGTGGCAGAAAGGGGGCTTCCTGAAAGCTCATGGGTCAGGTATCCTGATAAACGCAGTATCAACTCTGTCTCAGAAACAAGGGACCAGTTAGATGAGAACTAGCAACCTAGAGCAGGTGGTCCTCTGACCTGCACCTGTGCCCTGTAACACATCACACCCATAGTCACACATAGAAACATGTACATACACACATGCACTAAACTTTTTTGAGACAATGGAAATTATAAACTAGGTACAAGTACTGGAAAGTGGCAAGTAATGAAGGCCAATTGTATCAGCGAATTAATAACATTCAGGCTCTCTATAAAACTGTGTTTCTGTCCTATAGCTACCCCTATGTGTGCGCCATCTAATGTTCTATAGCAGGTATAGTTTTTATTAGTAGTAATTGACACCTGCTATTTACATGCTTCTGGGGGTACTCTTACAACAATTTGATACATGTATTCAATGTGGGATGATCAAATCAAGATAACTGAGCATCGCTCTCTCCTCAAACATGTCTATGTGAGGGGACCCTTCAGAGTCTTCCAGTTCTCTTGAAATGTGCAATACATCGCTGTAGACTCTCCCTACTCCACAGAACTCCGGAAGTCGTTGGCCCTGTCTATTATTTGTTCATTTATGCGTTGGTGACTGATTGTTGATTTCAGACCTCAGCTGTTGTGTCCAGTACGAGGGTAAACATGGCATTGTGCATATTTTATATGATCGTTGCGTTTTCTTTGGAAAGCCAGCATTAGGAGTGTAGGGTAACAGAGTCATAGATGTAACACCAGGGGCTTCTTCTTCAGCCTTTTTGCTCCCAAGTAACAATAGGGCATTTCTACACCTCTAGCTCATTTTAGTTCTCAAATATATGACATGGAGACCTAGTAAATGGATTAACACGCTATAGGCCCTGTGCTGGGCAGATACTCATCTATTCTAACATCCTATGGCTACTACTTCCCAGCTGTGTGGTCCTTTGCCTGCAATCCGGTTTCTTCCCTTGGATCACTCTTTACCCTGAGTGTCCTCATGACTCCCCTGATGACCTGCCTGTGATGAACCCTCCTGGTCATTTTATCCTCCTCTTCTCTCGATGCCCTGATTGGGATCAGAAGGCCTGCCCTCTTCTCTTCTGCCCAGCTATAGGCTGAATCAGCTCTTTATTAACCAATCAGGGGGTGGAAAAGAACTTTTACACATCAGTGAGATAGGAGATGCTCCAAATATCATGACAACACCGATGTCCAGACTACAAACAGATCTCTGAGCATAGCAATCTGAATACACGGTGCACAAAACCTTCCCAACGTAGGTGTCTACTTTCCTAGTGCCATCTGCAGTGTCTGAAGGGATTTGCATTACCCCCACCATGTGCGTGATGGGCTCCCCTTTCCGCACACCCCCGACATTTCTTTTCCATCTTCTGTGACGATGACCTTTCTAACTGGGGCTATGTCTCATCCTGCCTTAAATTTGCATCGCCAGCGACTGGTGACGATGCACATTCTTCCCAATGCTTGTTAGCCATGTCTTTCCTTGACAACTGTCAGTTCAGAAAATGATCAGCTCTTTAGAGACCGATACCAGAGTCTGGCATTTGTCTAAAAATACTATCCCGGAGAACTAAAAAAGAAAGCGACTGGAATCAGTGTAGCTTGTGACAGTTGCGGCCACTGAGTGATGGACTAGGGAGGCTTGGCGCTCTGACATCTTTACAAGATACTTGAAGGTGTTTTTCTATTATTATAATAATGTCTCTCCTGTCCCTGTCCTCCCTCCAGGCCCTCCTCACTCTCCTTTAAATTCATGGTCTCTTTCATTAATTGTTATTTCATGCAGATAAAGATAGAGATAAAGAAGATGGAGATATATAGCTATAGATACTCTTGTTGATTTTGTTCGGTCGGTCAGCTGGTTGGTTGGTTGATTGGTTGGTTGGTTGGTCGGTCGGTCGGTTGGTTGGAACACAGCGTTTCTCTGTGGAGCCTTAGCTGTCCTGGAGATCCCTCTGTAGACCAGGCTGGCCTCAAGCTCACAGAGATCCACCAGCCTCTGCCTCCCAAGCGCCTTGATTAAACGCATGCATTGCCACCACCCAGCATATATGTTCTTAAATACAACCTACTCTGTACATGACGTTACTTGTGTGTGCTTTCAGGGCTGACCACTTGGCATGGGCAGCCAGTGTTGCACTCTTCCCTGGGGAAGGCCAGCTCTCGCCACCCCAGCTCTCCTCAGTTGTCTGTGGTTCTCTGTGTAGAGCTGAGACCTCGTGGGCTTTTCCAAATCCACTTTGTCATGTCTGAAAAATGTCACCAGTGTGACTGCCCAAATGTGAGCTGATAGTTTACTATTTTAAAAACTGTTCTTTCAGGGCTTGAGGGGGTGGCTTACTGGGCAAGAGCGCTTGAGGCTCTTCTATAGGATCCAAGTTCAATTCCCAGCACCCACACAGCAGCTTACAACCATCTGTAACTCCAGTTCCTAGGGGCCTTACACTCTTTTTATGCTTCTGCAGGCACCAAGCACCCACACGATGCACATATGTTCAAACATGCAAAATGCTTATACACATAAAATAAAATGAAACTTTAGAAAAAAATTAGTTTTCTCCAATAAATAAGTGCAAATATCACCCATGTTATGGCCTGGGGCAAAACCACAATTACAGAAGGTCCTAAATTTGTTTAGATTTGCAGGGGAGGTATTTTGGGTTTGGCAGTGTTGAGATAGACCTTTGGGCCTTGGGCATCCTAAGTAACTAATCTACCACTGAGCTACACCCACCCAGCCTGAAAAGAGCATTTTAAAGAAAGTATACAGTATATGGTCAAGAGGTCAGAGCCTTACAGTCAGCGCTCTGGCTTTGAAGGCGTTCTCCATTGCTTGGTTTCTCTTGGACCTTGGGTAAGTTTCTTCCTGCTCCACACACACTTAGTAGAGACAATAGCATCCTGTTTCCTGTTGAGACTTCAAGACTCACAGACATTATAAGAATGAGGTCCAGCTTCTTTTGACAGTGTACCTTCAGTTAGTACCCCTTCGCAGTTCAAAAGCCCAAGAGTCATCGATCACCAGGTGGTACAGGCTAGCTTCAATGTCAAAGGTGTGCTCTCTAGTCAGGGCCACATGATGTGGCCAGTGAGTACCAGCGAGCACCAGCACCTTTCCTGTCCAGCCATGCTGGCACTGGGCTGGCTCTAACTGCAGAGCCTGGGAGGGCAGTTCTTTGAGCCCAGAATCAATCCCTCATACTTCTCCGATACACCGTCTGCACCAGCTTGTAAAGCCATGGCGCAGTATGACAAGTTAGCTAGGGTGAGGGAGATCAGAAGGAGCCCTTTCTGTTCAGCACAAGATGCCACGTTTAACAGGAGCTTGGTTAGACTTGTGAGACAGATCAGTGAATAAGAAGACAACTGCCTTTCTCAAAAGGCTGCATCAGGAGTTGTGTGCCACACAGCCAAGCCCAGACCACTAACAAAGCTTACTGGCTTTGTTATCAATAACAAATACTTATAACAAATCTCATGGTGAGAGTTACTTTGGCGAAAAGCAAACTCTTAGTCATACCACCTAACTCCCCCCACACCACTAGTGATGCCAGATGAGGTGTGAAGTTTGCTAAGGTACACACACACACACACACACACACACACACATACCTTATTCAGTTCCAACCCTTTCTTCAGTGTGTGCCTGGGGGAAAGAGATGGTAGGGGTAGAATATTCATTCATTCATTTATTTTTAAAGATTTATTTATTATTTGTATGTAAGTACACTCTAGCTGTCCTCAGACACTTTTTTTTCTTCTCGTTCCGGCCCCATTCACTTGCTGTAGCTGTGAATACCCCAGCAGAGGGCATCAGATCTCATTATGGATGTTGTGAGCCACCATGTGGTTGCTGGGGTTTGTACTCACGACCTTCGGAAGAGCAGCTGGCACTCTTAACCGCTGAGCCATCTCTCCAGCCCCGAATATTTATTTACTTAATTTATAATTCACAGGATCTAAGACACCATTACAAAAACACTGTCTAATTTAAGGCATTTAAAACTGTAAAAATGTAGAGGTGGAGAGATGGCTCAGTGGTTAAGAGTACTGGCTATGCTTCCAGAGGTCCTGAGTTCAATTCCCAGCAACCACATGGTGGCTCACAACCATCTGTAATGGGATCTGATGCCCTCCTCTGGTGTGTCTGAAGAGAGCTTATTTGTATACATTAAAATAAACAAATCTTAAAAAAAAAAAAAAAAAAGAAAGAAAGAAAGAAATATAAAAATGTAAACAAATATAAATGCCTTTGCTTCATTGTCAGAATAAGTGCTCTGACTGCAGGCAGAGCATGCTGGTTACACACTGGGTGTCTGGATTCTGAGAGCCCTGGTCCCACCATTTCTTACCTTTCTGTCATTCAGCAAATTGCTTAACCTGTATAAAACTGAATTTCCTTCCCTCTAAAATTACCATAGCCACACCGCTGGCTGGCACACAGTATGGACCCAGGAAGCCTGGTTGTTTTATTTAAGTTTCTATCCAGTGAAAGAAAATCCCCGAACTGAGCACGTTTGTATTTCCTACAGTGGTCCATAACTCCTTTCAATCAAATAACTGGATATAAAAATCTAAACTTGTTATAAAAGGCCAGGCTGTCTCGCTTGCCTTGTATAGCTTTGAGGGGCTTGTTTGTTTGACAAAAACATGTGTATGTGTGTGTGTGTGTGTGTGTGTGTGTGTGTGTGTGTGTGTGTGTTTGTGTGTGTGTGTTTCTGTGTGTGTGTGTGTGTGTGTGTGAGAGAGAGAGAGAGAGAGAGAGAGAGAGATTAGTTTGTGAAATAAGCTGAAATCCTTGTTGAAATATGGTCTGTTTTTAGAGAACATCCAATAAACCTTAATAAAAACAGCATCCACCTCCCAGCACACATGAACATAAAGTGCTGAATGAGAAAATTCAGTGTATGTTGTGTAGCTACGTGTCTGACTCTCAGTTCTGTTGTCCAGTCCTATTCCAGCACTCAGACCCATCTTTAGAACACCCTAAGGGGTTCAAGAAACATTTGGTCAGTACACACATGCTTTGTACACATGGTTTGCTCTTTGCACCCCAAACTGCCTCTTGCAGGTAGCCAGATGGGGAAGTGAGGCTGGGAAGAAGCTGTTGGGAGCTGCCCTCGGGTGCCTGGGGGTCAGCTATACCATGGGATGGTAGACACCTTGAGCTGCTAAAACCTTTGGCAGCTGCAGAAACAGTCAGGCCAAGTCCTCAAGTGATGCTTGCAATAGCAATACTTGGAGGTGTTTTAGAAAGTGTTTTATATGGGGTGTGTCGCAAATCAAAAACTCCAACTCACGGCTATGGTTCAGAGGGAGAGAGGGGATATGGAATATGGTATTTAGCAGCATCCCAGGCTGGTGGGAGGCAGAAAAGGTTTATTATTCAATGTATTAGCAACTCCTGGCTTCTCTCAAACCTGGGGGCTAGTCCAAGGAGATAGTAGACATCAACCTGCCCTCTATGTCCTATACCTGATGGCTGTGATTTGAAAGGAAGAGGCCATGAGGGTGTGTGTGTGAGAGAGTAGGGCTGTACAGTCATAAGGACCTGAGTTCAGAACTCCAGCACCCAGGTATGGCAGTACATGCTTGGAACCCCAGTACTGGTTAGGGAAGAGCAAGGTGTAAGGGTTGACTTGAGACAAGAGAATCCATAGGCTTGCCGGCCAGTCAGTTGGCCTTGCTGAAACATGGTAAGCTCCGGGGTTAATGAGAGACCCTGTCTCAAGAGAATAAGGCAGAGAGCAATAGAACAGGGTATCAAAGTACCTGACATTGTCATCTGGCCCACTCACATGTGCACACCACACACACACACACACACACACACACACACACACACACACACACATAAATATACTATGCATGTAGCAGGAATGGTGGGGCTGCCTCTGTAAATGCTGGGAGCCGTGCAGCCACAAAAGCATCTCCTGCAGGAGGACCTAATTGAGGACTCCCTAAGAGACCAAGGATTACTGCTGCAAATGACACCAGCCAGTCAGGAACTGCCGTTTAGAAGAGATGCTGTCTTGGGACCAATGGGGGCGTGGGTGGAGGGTATTAAAGGAGCTTGCAGCAGTGCTCAGAGGAGCTTGCTGCAGCGTTTCTCACCGCTCCCAGAGTCGGTGTCATTGACTCTGCACAACTCACCCCCGACCCCCAAGGGCAGGTAGGGTTGGGTGGAGAGTTGTCTGTAGCACAGGCAATATATGCACACACTTTTCTTTTTTTAAAGGAAGAGGTGCAATAACAAAAACAATGAAGAGGTGACTCTTCTCCTCCTTTGTCAGCTCAGACTTTACAGATTCCAAGGATGTCCTTGGGGTAGGGGCAAAGCAGCAGGGTTGGCCGGCAGAAGCTGTCTAATGCTGACGTTGCAAGTCCACGATGTGACTATGAAATTAGTCTGTGAAGCTCCTTCATGGGAGAAACTGCAGCAGCAGAAGGCAGGCTCCCGCTCAGCTAACTTTGACGTTTTCACACTTTCCAGGTGACCTTATACAAGGACTCTAGTATGGAGGACTTTGGGTTCAGTGTGGCAGATGGCCTGCTGGAGAAAGGAGTGTATGTCAAAAATATCCGCCCAGCTGGGCCAGGCGATCTTGGTGGCTTGAAGCCCTATGATAGGCTCTTACAGGTAAGGCCTCAGCGGAGTCCTGAATCCTTGCCCCTGACCTACAAGCAGCAACTTCCTCCAAATTCTCCTGCACGGTTAGACCCTTTGACTTACCCCTTGCTCTGCTGTCCTCAAACTGTGGAACTGATAGCCGTGAACAGCTGGATAAGGAAGTCTATTTCAGCTCCCTAGATATCCTGACACTGAGCTCAACGCTATGTTTCTTGTTGGAATGTTTATTCCTCAAACATCAGCCTCGAGATGGCTCTGGAGCTCATTGACCAGCCTGTCTAGCCAAACCCCTGAGCTCCAGAGTCGATAAAGAGACCCCGTCTCAAAGGAAAGAGCAATCTGAAAAGATACTGACATCCACCTCCGAGCTCCACAGCCATGCTCACACATGTGCATGTCTGTATACCTGCCTACAAACAAACACACATCCACATAACATGTGCTCACAACACACACACACACACACACACACACACACACACACACACACACACACACACACACCACAAAGGAAAGCATTATTATTGTGGTTGAACAGGGCCACGGTGAGGAAGCAGCTGGACCTGTCCAGTCCTCCATAACTGCAGTACATCCAACGGGACATAGTTCGTAAGTTAGTTCTGTTGCTTGGACATCATGTTCCAGCCAGGGCTAAAGATCTCTGGAAGGTGGGGTGGGGGTGACAAAGTTACCCATGGTGAACTTCTAGACAGAAATGGGAGAGAACCATGGAGAGAATTCTGAGCATTAGAAAACACAGAAGGACAACGGAAACCCGCAGACCAGTGGTCCCCAACCTTCCTAGCACTGCGACCCTTTCACACAGCTCCTCGTGTTGTGGTGACCCCCAATCATTAAATTATTTTCATTGCTATTTCATAGCTGTAACTTTGCTACTGTTCATGAATCGTAAGGTCAACATCTGTGCTTTCTGAAGGTCTTCGGCAAGCCCTGGAAAAGAGTCATTTGACCCCAAGGAGGTCATGACTCACAGGTTGAGAACCCTGCAATAGAGGAGCAAAGCAAGCAGAGTATGTCATGAGAAACAAAGGTTTGGGGCCCCAGATTAATTGGGCTTCTAGTACTAGAGGAGCCAGCAAGTGTGGGCTAATGGCAGCGATAGGGAGTTGGGCCTTTGACCTGGACAAGTTTAAAGATGAGCTCTCCCAGCTGTCTCGATAACGGGAGACCGTTATGTGGGACACATATTTATGGAAGAGGTAACTATGGCCCTTGCTCTCAGAGTCCATGCCTCAGTTTCCCCACAAGCATGGGAAGGAAGCCAGGAGGCCCCGGGGCAGGGGGTGTCCTTGAGTCTTCAGCCAGAAAGTGTAAGTGTAACACACTTCTGTAATAGTTCAGTGTAAGTGTAACACACTTCTGTAACAGTTAGACGTTGCACACTTATGGATCCTGGACAGAGAAGCACCATGAGCCAGCAGGGTCATTCCCTAGACACATAGACAGGAATGAACTGGAAAGAAGAGAGATGAGGTGGCTACCGGCAATTCTTACCGGGAGACTTGAAGTTTGAGGGCAAATGTCTGAGTGGTCCGTTGATGGAGCAGGGTAAGCAGGAAGCAGTCAGAGAAAAGGCAAACATGCCTCTAAGTGCGTTTCTCCATCCACCAGCTTGAGACACTGGCGAGGTGTTCTCAGGCCGGGGCAGCAACCTCTGCCGCCGTTCATTACATCAGAGAAGGAGTCCTAAGGGGCAGGCAGGTGTCCAGAGCAGTAGACTGCAGACAGCCAAGAAGGCCGAGGA
Organism: Uromys caudimaculatus; assembly: GCA_028551405.1. Taxonomy (NCBI): domain Eukaryota; kingdom Metazoa; phylum Chordata; class Mammalia; order Rodentia; family Muridae; genus Uromys; species Uromys caudimaculatus. The sequence continues at coordinate 65,029,967 of CM052707.1, read as the reverse complement.
CTCTACAGTTCCTGGAGTTGAAACTGGCTCTAAGTGCCCAGCACTTGTCCTCAGCGAGGGGGGAGAGAATGGGAAGTCAGGACTGGGAATTGAAGGCAAGGGATTTTAACAAGCTTTGCTCTTGGGCTAGGAATAGCTCGCTCCACAGTAGAGTGTTTGTCTAGCACGTGTGACCCCCGAGATCCAGGTTAAAAGGGGATTCAAGTTAGGACTGCCTAGAGCATGCGTAAGTTGAGGAGGAGGTCGGTTCACCCTTAACTGAGGGAGCTCAGCAGCATGTTAGCCAGAGCTGCCTGGACCTACATCCTCTGGAAACCCCTACCCACTGCTGGTCAAAAGGAAAGCAACTCATCAGCCTAAGCTTTCTTTTCTCCCACTGTAAACCAGGGTAATGTTCAGCAATGGGAGACTTTGGGGGAGATGACCTTCCTGGGGGGACAGGAAGATGGATGGTGTCTTGCTCTTCAGCTCCCCACAGGCAGTTGCAGAGGATAAATAGTGAACCAATAGCCTTGACCTTGTGTGACCAAACTGAGAAGGAGGGGACCCCCCCTCGGCATGGCCCACCTTCAGAATTAAGCCACTTGCCTCTGGGTTTGGGAGCAGGGGCTGCAACGGTCGGTCGTTGAAACGGCTCTTCTTGGCCTGGCAGGTTAACCACGTCCGGACGAGAGACTTTGATTGCTGCCTGGTGGTGCCTCTCATAGCCGAATCTGGCAACAAGCTGGACCTGGTTATTAGCAGAAACCCACTGGCCTCCCAGAAGTCGATAGAACAGCCGGCTCTACCCAGCGACTGGAATGAACAGAACAGCGCTTTCTTCCAGCATCCCAGCCACGGTGGTAATCTAGAGACACGAGAACCCACTAATACATTATAGCAGTACTTTTATAAAAACAGGACAAAAGACAATATCTACATGGTGCTAAAAAAAAATACAAAAACAAAACAAAAAACAATAACCCTTTAAGATTTCTGTGACAGCGGAAGCACAGAGAATCATGTGGCATTAATACAAGCACAGGGGTCTTTTAAATCTCCCTCATGGCTTATGTTCTCATCCCTTCGCAGCTAGAAGAGGTTTCTTTTAGTATGACCACTCCAGTAACTGGCAGGTCCTTCTCTGCTGGGCCCAATGGTAAAGAGGAAGGCAGCCCACCCCTTCCCCCAATTAAGATCAAGGAAAGTTTTGACAATTCACCTTACTGTCACTTTTTACAGAGAGAAACGTGTTTGAAAATATTCTCTATGATAATTTCCTGAATGAAATAAGTTTCTTACTATAAAGTCATTAGCGTAAGAACACGACCAACATGGATTTACACACAGCTGGCTAGGCTAGGGGAGCTCGGATGAGTGAGCGGGCAGGCCTGCCGCAGCGGGAGGGGCACAGCTACAACATTAGGTTTTCTTAAACTATTTCAGCAACAATGCACGTAGGAGACCATAATAGGTGGTGGTAAATGTTTTGCCCAAATATAGGAATGATTTTAACTAAGATGTATGCTATTCCCTATGCAACAGATGAGCAAACAGGATATGTCTTGTGACCTGTTTTTTTTTCCCCCCTTAAGGACACATTTTTTCTTTTAAATAGCTGAAAAGTCTCTGATAATGAATTAGAATGTGTAGTGACACTGAGAATTAGTGATATGATCCTATTTTTAAAATCCAAGGCTAAGAATTTAAGGAGTGAAGAGTCTTAAGGAAATGAGGTTCACTTTAAGGGTAGGCAAGCATAACTCATCCAGCTCAGATGTCTGTGGACTGCTACACCGAAGGGTGCATGGCACAGGTACTTACTGACAGCATTTTGTCTGAGCCATGCCACTTGCTTCACTTGTAAATACATTTTCACAAAGCGCATTGCCAATCACTGTCCCCTGAAGCAATAAACTGTGACAGTTGCTTTAAATGTTTGTGGGGCAACTGTTTTCATTTGTTCAGATATTTTGAATAGCAACACTAATAACTATTATTTGGTAAATATTTAAAGAAAAGATAGAACTGTATATTGATGGTAGAACGTCAAAACAATTCTTTTCCAAACAGGGTCATTTTTTTGGTCACTAATACAACCGTACAGGCAAAACATCGAAACACTGTGTCCTTTGTTTAAGGGAAATGATTCATCTTTCTTTTTTGTGCAAAGAAATATATGATTTCAAACACATTTCAGAACTGCCAGGGCAAGAAAGTATAGAACAGAATCATGTTAAGAAAAAAAAAAATCATGAGTCACTTAAATATGTATTTTTGTTTGTAACAAACAAGTATTAAACTGTAAAGTATTTTTGTACAAATTTAATACTTTAATAGCATGGTATTTATCGTCTATGTATGGTTTTGGGGAATTCAAAATTGTTGCAAATATTTGTATGGAAAAAAAAATCCTACCAAATGGAATAAACGGTGATTTTAAAAAGCCAAAATAAAAAAAAAAAAGAAGACCTACATGTTTGGTACATTGAGTGTGATTCAGTGTCCCGGCCTGAGTGCTAGTCAGAGTTCATCTCCACAGCTTCCCAAAGGAAGGAAGTGTCTCATCAACTTGAAAAGCACTCTGGCGGAATGAGACTGAGCTGCGGAGTCAGATCTGGGGTCGGGTGGAAGCTCCGGTACTCCTAAAGTGACAGGCAGTTCACCTCCCGGGAGCTTCCCCGTCTGGGATCCTGAAGGTCAGTACACCAAAGAACGACAGAGTATGCCTTTAAATGTACAAGAAAGGCCCAAGAACACGTGCACACAGCAACCCCGACAAATCCAAAGCCGTGTTCACTTTAGGGGACAAACATGGCTCCTAACGCACGGGTGCGCCATTTGCCATTAGGAAACATGACACGAGTTCTTTGAGGCACACTTACATTAATTATTAAAACGTCAACTTTAACTATGTTAACTTTTTAAAGCAGTGTCAATAGTCTCAGCATGGCTTTGTAAACTCACATTCATTTTTATCTAGTTCCATCCAGTGTGCACAGCATCACATTATAAACGCCTGGCAGTCACATGACCCCAACTGAAGTTCCATTTTTTTTTTTTTGGCAGAACCCAAACAATTGTTCATATTTTGATTGCACTAAATTCTGTGCAGCAAGTGAGGTGGAAATCAAGGAAAGGAAGTGTAGTTAGAGCCAATCATATGAGTTAAGACAAATGAGAAGTGATGTCATATGAAAGACTAGGATTAGATAGAGCCAATCGATAGAAAAGACTAAGATTAGACAGAGCCAATTGATAGAGAAGACTAAGATCAGGCAGAGGCAATCGATAGAAAAGACTAAGATTAGGCAGAGGCAATCAATACAAAATGGTTGTTAAAAACACAATGAAAATAGAATCCAAACGTCTCAGGTAACGGTTTTAGAATATAGTGATGAGCTCCTGTGTCATACAGTGATTGTGGCCATCCAGAGAGGACAGCAAGTGTAGCATGAGCAATGCTGGCCACTGGTGGCATCCAGCCAGGTGTGCAGCTGTGTTAGAGGACCCTTCCGTCTTAATATGCTCCGAGGAGACAGCATTGGCCTCATGTCCCAACTGTAGGTTCCTAGATGTGTTCTTTGCCAGTGACGGCTTGAAGAGTATTGAATTAGGTTCATTATTTGTATTTTGACCCAATACTACAATCATAATATAATATCTAGTTCCTGCCAGCTGTGGAGGAACATGCCCTTAGGCCCAATACTCTGGAGGCAGTGGCAGACAGATCTCTGTGATCTATATAGTGACTTCTAGGCCAGCCAAGGGCTACGTAGTGAGACCCAGTGTTTCATTGTGTCTTAAGGAAAACAAGATAATTTAAATTTCTTCTTGATGAGGTTAAACATGAGTCTTATGCCCTCAAATACAGCTCTACTTGACGTTTTCTGTCTACTCATTTGATGGTTACCATTCCCTCCCCCCTGCCTACACACTCCTTAATGGACCTTCAATGATTAAAGCAACAGAGAGCAGACTATAAAACTTTAAAAATTCCAATAAGGGATCTGGAGAGATGGCTCAGCAGTTAAGAGCATGTATTGTACTTGCAAAGGTTCCCATCACCCAGGTCAGGTAGCTCACAACTATCATAGGGGATCTAATGCCTCTGATCTCATATGCATACACACACACACACACACACACACACACACACACACACACACACACACAGCACTCACATACAGACACACACAAACACTGCACTCGTGCATAAACCCCACACGTAGACACACACATACATACATGCAAACATACACAAACGTACATGTAATTAAATATAATAAAAATAAATCTCTTAAAAACCTCAACAAATTTCATAAACTATTAGCTAGACTGGCCAGAGGGAGAAGGAGCTCTCAAGTTATTAAAATCAGGGATGAAAGAAAAGCTTTGATATCAGTCACAGCAGACTATAAACCAGATTTACAGACTCATCAGACTGTAACCAATCCTACAGAAACAACAGACTGTAAAGGACTATTTTGATCACAGGTTAAGCAGCAAGGGAAACAGACATACTCCTCAAGATACAAACTCTCAAAACTGAGCCTCTGTAACACAAACAGACTTGGATATGGAATAGAAAATCCAGACCTACAGTAAGGAGATGCAATTAGAAGTTTTGAAACATTCTACTGCGAAAAGCCTAAATCCAGGTGTTGTCACTCATGATTCATCCAAACATTTCAAGAAGAATAAGCATCAAGTCTTTACAAACTAGAAGAGCATGCCATTCCGGTCAACTTGTTCTACATAGCCAGTATACCCTGATGTCAAAACCAGACCTCCATTTCCTATGGCTATAGATACCACGTCCTCAGCAGGACCCTGCAAACAGAAGCAGCGCCAACTAAACCAGTAGCGGCTAGCTGTGACCTAGCAGGCTATTTCAGGAATGCGAAGTTGATTTAACATCCAAAAAACTAAAATCAGTATAAAACTAAAATCAGCATCATCTACTATTTCAGTATAACAAAAGGTAAAACTACATTGATATTACAATAGAAACAAACAAAAAACAATTGACCTAATTCTCTTCATGGCAAAAACACACAACTAACTAGCAACAAAAGAGGTCTTAGATAAAAAGCATGAAAACAAAAAGCCCACGACTACCAACACATCGGGAAAAGACTTAATTCTTCCTTCCTCCAATGCTATTTGGATGTGAATACTCTCTCCCTCACCCAAGGCCTGTGTGTTAAAGGTGTGGTCTCCGAGGTGGTCCTCCTGGGAAGTGCTGTGGATCCTGAGGGTGTAAGGCCTTGGGGAATGTCTTTCTGGGAGTAGCTATGTGTTCGCGCATACAGAGGACTGTGGGGCCATGTCCTAACTGTTCGTGAAGTGAGCAGTCTGCACTATATGCTCCCACCACGATGAACTACCATGGGAGTTAGAGACTTCAGAACCAGGAATCAAAATGACCTTTCTCTTCCTAAGATCATTGCTCCATGTTGCCTTAGGAAACCAACTGATATGCCTTAATAGCCTGAACCCAGCAAGGATGCAGTTTCTCACCTCTCACCCCTCCTACAACAGTGTGCTCAGAGGGTCTAGCCAGGACAGTAAGGCAAGACAACAACACAACATGCATATGGATTGGAAAGAAAGAATTAAAACCATGTCTGCTTGTAATTCAGATGGTCTTACTACAGAAAATCCAGAGCAAGCCACCAAAAGCCTACCGATATCAACCAGTTCAGCAAGGTCTGTCTACGAAAACCACTTGCGTCTGTAGAGTAAGAAGGAGCCAAGCAAAAATTAAGACCTGGGCTGAGGAGACAGCATAGTTATATGCTTGTCATGCCAGCAAGAGGATAACTGGGCCCAGCATAGAAACAGATGCTTGTAATCCCACTGCTGGAGAAGCAGACAAGCCAATTCCCGGGGCTCACTGGACAGCCGCACAAGCCAAACCAGTGATCTCCAGGCAACCAAGAAACTCTCAGAAAACAAGCAAACAAAAAGCCAAGGTGGATGGCACCCGAGGAACACCCGAGGTTGACCATGCGCCTCATCCACACGGCCATGTGCATGCTTACCTGTTCAGAGACAAAAGCAAATGCAAAGACAATTTCAATTAAATAATATCAACAAGAATGTAATTTTAAAAATTTTAAGCTGGGCAGTGGTGGTGCACGCCTTTAATCCCAGCACTTGGGAGGCAGGGGCAGGTGGATTTCTGAGTTCTAGGCCAGCCTGGTCTACAGAGTGAGTTCCAGGACAGCCAGGGCTACACAGAGAAACCCTGTCTGGAAAAACCAAAAAAAAAAAAATTAAACCTAGTTTAAAAGAACTACACAAATGTAGAACTATAAGACATAATTCTCCAAAACTACAAAGAGGTAGTTTTGACATAAATGGAAGGGCATCCTTGGAGATCCTAAGAGTCAGTGTTAAAATGAGTGCAATCCACAGCCCTAAAAATGTTTCTAAAGTACAGTTCCATCAAATTTCCAGCTGGCTTCTTCAATAAAACAAAACAAACAACAAACAACAATAACAACACTGGAAGCTAAAATTCATACAGAAATGCAGGCAATCCAGGTTATGATTTTAATGCCAGCACCTCTGAGGCAGAGGCAAGAGGCTCTATCTTGACATGGAGGCCAGCCTTGTCTACATAGCAAGTTCCAGGCCAACCCAACCAAGGCTAGATAATGAAGCTGTGTCTCAAAAAGAAACTATGGCAAAACCCAAGGGATGCAGGAAAACTAAAACACTCTTGAAAAAAGACTAGCAAAGATAGAGGGCTTGGGGTTGATTTAAAATCATATAGACTACAGTCTACCGGAATGGAGTCGGCACGATGCCACACTGCCAACGTGTAGGACACAACTGAGAAGCCACAAACACACCCTCACATATCCAGTGAGTTGGACATGAGTACGGAGACAACTCAATGGGGGAAAGAATCTGCAAGAGACGGAGCTCAACAGTTGGATAGCCGCATGCAAAAGCTGACACAGGACCCCTCAGTTAACGCGGGGGCTAACTGAAAGTCCATCTACGTAAATGCAAAAACTATTAAATGCTTAGGAAAACAGAGGTAAATCTTCATGGCTTTGGACGGGCCATGGTTGGTTGACCGCAGCATGAAAATCACAAACAACAGTAACTGACAATAGACATCACTGGAATTAAAAATATGCCCTTCGATGTAAAATTTCACAGAATGGGAGAAAAGTGCAGGTCATGTTATTTTATAAAGGACTGTATGTAGAATATATAAGGAATATATATTAGGAATAATATATTAGATTTTGATCTTAACCTAATATAAAAGTTCAAAGATAGGAAAAGATATTTCTCCAAAGACATATAAAAGACCAGGAAATATAGGAAAGCTATTCCCCATCTTTAGCCATAAGGAAAATACAAATCAAAATCAGGATAAAATACCACATCTTACTCCTAGGATGGCTATACTTTAGAAGTCAGTAAGACGGGGGCGGGGGTGGGGGGAGGAAGGGGGGACTGGGGAGAAAGCTCAGAGTAAGATCCCTTGCTGCACAAGCCAGATGAGCTGAGGTCAAAACCCCAGAGCCTATGTAAAAAGCCAGATACAGCTATGCATACCTGTAACCCCAATGTGAGAAGACAGAACAGAAGGCTCACTGGAGATCACTGGCCATCAGCCTAGTTCCTGGGTCACTGACAGACCCCCACCTCAGGAGATTAAAGCCAAGGGATAGAGCAGACCACTCAACATGCTCCTTCAGATCTGTCCAAACAGATGCATGCACCCCCACAACTCACACACACACACCGGTACACATGGACCATACACATATACCAGATTCACACACAGACACTATATGCACATACACACACACACACATATACTATACAAATACACCAGATATCACACACACACATATATACCATACACATACACCATATTCACACATAGATACCACGCACATGCACACACACACACACACACACACACACACACACACACACACATATATACCAGGTATACACATACCATACACATGTACCGTATTCACACAAAGACACCATACGCACATGCACACACATGTACACATATACTACATGAATACATCAGCTACATATAAATACACATGCACATGTATGCCATATACATATACCATATTCACAGACACCACATACATGCACGCACACACATATGTATAAATATACCACACACACACCATATTCACACACATGTACATACACACGCACGCACACACCATTTAGAGAAATTGGAATTCTCATAACTACCAGTGAGAACACAAAATGCTAACTGCTTAAGAGTCTAAGGCAGACTTACTCCATGACCCAGCAATTCCACTGGGTGACATAACGCCAAGAAATGAAAATGTTTATCTACTCATAAAAATGTTTGCTGGAGTATTCAGAGCAGTATTAGTTACAATGGCCAGAGGAGAAAGCGGCCTGATGTCAATCCACTAATGGATGGATGAACTCAACATGCAATCTATCCATGCAAAAGAGTATTATTTAGCAGTGAGTGAGCTGAGCTACCAATATATTACTGATATAATGTGGGTGAAATCTAAATAATATTGTTAGAGAAGTCCAAATATACCTCATTGTGTGTGGCTTTACTTATAGGAACCATGCATTATAGGCAAATCTACACAGACAAACCCATTAGCACCCCATTGAGTATGCCTAATGGGGTGCAGACTATACTTAATGGGGTGCAGGCTTGGGGGTTACGAAAATGCCCTAACCTTGACTGTGATGACCACTTCACAATTCTTTGACTATACTAAAAGCTACCAAATTGTGCTCTTTAAGTGGGTAGATTGTATAGACGTCTATCTCAACACTATTAACGTCAAGTCAATGAGTACTTTTCATTTTACCATCGTCTTAATTCCTTGTTTATTATAAAAGAAAACCACAGACTGGACAATTTAGTAAAAGACTAGTGATTTATTTCTTACAAAGGCATATCTCAGAAATACTGCAGATCAGTCCCAATGCACAGCAATAAAAAAGATGTTACAATCAGTTGAGTCACATGATTGGTTTTGCTTGTTTACTTCCTGGTACATATAAAAGTTATGTTTAGGACCAGGAATGAAATTAGGCAGTAAAGTGCTTTCTTAGAAGGTATAAGTCCTTGGCTTCAGTCCCAGCACAAAAAAGAAGAGGGAAAGACAGAAAAACTCTCTCTGTACTAATTGGCAGT
>CM052707.1:64961460-65020295 GCA_028551405.1 Uromys caudimaculatus | reverse complement strand
ACCAACCAAAGAATACACATTGATGGACTTATGGTTTGGACCACATATGTGGCAGAGGATGACCTTGATGGCCATCAGGGGGAGAGGAAAGGCCCTTGGGCCTGAGGATGTTAGAGGCCTCAGTAAAGGGGAATGTCAAGGTGGGAATATGGGGATGGGTGGTCGGGAGGGGAGTGGGAGGTGGAATTCCCTCCTAGAGGCGGGTTGGAGAGGGGATGGGGGGTAGCCAAAGAGGAGACTCAGAAAAGGGGAAACATTGGAAATGTATATAAAGTATCAAAAATAAAAAAGGAGGAAAAAAAAATAAAGCCAAAAATAAACAAGATGTAAGATGACACCCTTTGCTTATACCTTGAAAGCAAGAAAATATGTAGAAAAGTACATACAGACACACACACACACACACACACACACACACACACACACACACACACATATGAATAGGAATATATCAAACATAGGACAAAAGTCCCTTCTGAGCAAAGTTTAAGTTGGGTATGCATCATGTTTAAGAACTTCAGTAGTCAAATAATATTCTATTGAACTATTCTTAAAAATCAAAAAATAATGCACCATGAATACCATAGATAAAATATCAACGTTTAAGGACATCAGTGCAGTTCACGTCAGGCCCTGCTGGAGAGTGAGGCTGGGAGGGAACAAAGTGTAAGGTTGTCTTGCTAATGTCTTAGTTCCTCAGCAGGAAGGGGCACCGTAGAGAACACACAGCTAGTGCCTAAGTAGCATCACCCGTGCCTTTACGCATGAAAGCAAAGCCTACAGGAGTGAAACCCAGAGGTCCACGGTTGGGCGCTAGGTCACAGGTTGGAAAGCAGCTCTCAGGAAACAAAGCCAAATGATGAGGGAGAAACTGGGCCAGAACTGAAGAATTAGAATTAATAACAACAAAAGAAATTAAAAAACAACGCAATGTACTTCATGTTGTGGTAAGTGTCGTAGTTAACTCTGTCAACCTGACAGGACCATGAGTCACCTGGGAGACATCTCTGGACGCTGTTGTAAGGGAGTTTCTAGATGGGGCTCACTGATGTGGGAAGACCCACTGTAAATATGGTAGCATTCATGCAACAGGCCAGGACCTGAGACTGAATAAAGAGGAGAGAGCTGAATGTCCTGCGTTCATCTCTCTGCTTCCTAACTATGAATGCGGTGTGACCAACTGCCCACTCCTGCCTCTGTGTCTTCCCCGCCCTGAGAGCCCGAACCCTCAATCTATAAGGCCAAACATCCTCTTTCTTCAACTGCTTTTGCCAGACACTTTGTTACATTGATGACAATACATACTAATACCACCAATCTTAACAATCAAACAACTGTCAACAGCCGCTCTTACCTGAAAAGTATGAATGGTTCTCGCCCAGGCGTGCTTTATCTGACAGTTTGCCATTAGTTTGCTAAAGTCCACAGTCACTTCCAAGCCAGCCTCATTATTAATGGTCAAAAGTCTTTTTCTTTTGGAAGTTATGTCAATTACATCCTGGAATCAAGACAGAGAAAACTTTGCATCTATTCCAACACGGTATGAACATTCTGTCTCAGGTGCAATATTAAGTACAGACATTATCCATTAAATTAAGAATCTCCAGGGGCAGCCGGGCGGTGGTGGCGCACGCCTTTAATCCCAGCACTCGGGAGGCAGAGGCAGGCAGATATCTGAGTTCGAGGTCAGCCTGGTCTACAGAGTGAGTTCCAGGACAGCCAGGGCTACACAGAGAAACCCTGCCTCGAAAACACCAAAAAAAAAAAAAAAAAAAAAAAAAGAATCTCCGGGGGCTTGAAGCTGAGACTGTAGCTGCAGAGCATATGAACAGTACTTGTGAGGCTCCGGGTCCCATCCCCAGGATGGAACAACAACTAAACCCTGGCTTAAAATCCATACTTCGTTGAATGCCTTCACGTTTAAGTATTTCAGTGAGCAGACCTAGAAACTTTCGGTCTTTGAAACCTCCTTCCCTCACAGCCCCTTCAGAATCTTTGAAGTCTGAGGAGGTGTCTACACAGGGAGAACAACCCCAGGAGGGAGAATTACTTAAGTTTCTACATTCGCTACAACTAAGGACAAAGGGCTTTACCCTTTGTTGTTCAAGCTTCCGACTAACTACAAAGAAGTTTCCTTTCTTCATCTTTCAGAGGAAACGAAAAGTTAGAAGTTATGCTTTCCAGCAGAGCTATTCCCAACGATCCCGCCACACTCTGGTGTTAAATAAACCAGACAAACACTGCTAACGTCTACAAACCAATGTTCATCCTGAATGAGGCTGTATAAAAATTCCTGGTAAAGAAACATTGAACAAGAACAGCATCCCTGAGTAAATCCCAAATGAAATGTAGGGCTTTGGAAAGAAAAAGAAAAATCTCTAACTGGCAAAACTCTCACTTCCTAAGACGTACCCGTGTTATGAAAAATATTTCTCCATTGCACAGCCGAATGCTATTTTCAAAATCCTGCTTGGTTTTAGCATCATCGTCAGGGGCGTCTCCAAAGCCTTTACCCTTGGCTTCCTGGTCATTGTCAGGGAGTAAATCTGAGAGGTACGCATTCCGGGTACAACAGATCTTATCACCGACGGCAAAGATGAGTTTCTTCTCATGGTCTCTGCATTAGGAAGTGAGCACACATCATCAAACCTAGAAGCTCCCCACCTCACTTTATTTAACAGCCACTTGGAGCTGATGTGAAATGTTGTTTATACATCTTTGTATCATTTTATTCTCCAAAGGTCAAGAATCAAGGGGTCATAACTGTCACCTGTTTATTTTACATTCTGTAGGGGGTTGGTTCGGTGTCGATATGTATTCAAATGCTATATACTGGCTCCCAAAATCTGGTTACTCCACCCATGAGGAGAGATGAGGAGATCCTTGTGTACACCAGCTTTTGTTGTATAAACCTTGCCCCCCAGGTTATCCTTGATTGGTTAATAAAGATGCCTATGGCCTGGACAAAAGAGAGGACACAGCAAAGGTTCCAAGCTTGGGGTCTGTGGCGGGGACAAGAGAAAAGCAAGGAGGAAGAGAAGGAAGGAGGTCGCCATGGGGTAGCATGGATCCTGAACTCAGACCATGAGAGCCAGCCTGATGCAGCAGAACAGCCCAAAGGAATCACAGCAAGTCATATCTTGGGAATTTTGGCAGGAGAGTAGACAAACTAACAGAGACGGTTTATATCCGCCCAGCTCTGGTGCTTTAAGGTTTATTATAATTCAGAGGTCTCTGTATCATTTATTTGGACTATGTGAAGGCAACGAGGGGGTGTAACAGATCCCCTAAATAACATTTACCACAGCATTCGCCCTGTCACCTCAAGCCCTTTTGACAAGGCCTAGTTGAACTCGCTCAAGTTAGAGATGTTGATGCGGGTGCTCTGACCCATCCACTTTCTAAACCAAAAGCCCTATTTTTTTCCTTCCATACAAATTCCCTCTCTCCACATTCTCCACTCTCGGGTCTTAGAGTACTAACTCGGATTTCCATTATAATAATTATGACACCACGGCGGCCGGTGCTGGTCACTGTAAAAGCACTATGGGTTCATTTTTCATTCTGCTCTTACCTAACCCTTTGGGAGACTTCTGTGTCACCAGATTCATTTACACAAATAGAAAGATTCCCAGACAAGAGCAGCGTCACTATGACCACTATTTCGTGGGCACATCTGAGCACTTTTTAAGTCCTCTGTCAGGCTGCCCAACACAGTGGTTTGTGGCAGGAGCTCCTATATTTAACACAACCCCAGTGATGAGCATACGCTGTCAAATACAAGGTTTAGAAAGCTGTTCTCTGCACACAGCCTGCTGTTCAGGCTCCTGGAAACACCACACACAGACCGCTAGAAATTCTCGTTATTCTCCAAGTTCATCATTCCTGACGTTTCACCTGGCTCTACGCATGGTCCAGGTCAATTCCTAATGATATATAATCCATTCAGTTGAAGAGACTATTACGCTTCACAAACTGGGAGAAAGTGTATGACTTTTTGAATGCGTGGCCCTATGTGGCAAATAGCCATATAAATGAAAGAACAGCAAATCAAGGCAAGACTCCCCCCTACAGCATCAGTCAGGAAGATGCTCACTTGATGATGTGGTCTGTGTAGTGCTTGCAGCAGCAGTCATTGATGAGGTCACAGTCTTGTCTGAAACACAGGAAAAGCAGAGTCACTTCAGCAGCGCACATTACACACTGGCTTATGGTCATAGACAATCATATACCGGGCCACTGGATTGTTTTTACTTGTTGTTGTGATACTGGGAATTGAGCTCTGTGCTTGCTAGGCAAGCATGCTCGCACTCACACCCCTGCTGATATAGTAGATCCCATAAGAAGTTTCTAGAACTTTCTCTAGGGAAAAGTATCTTTTGTTGTTGTTTATTTCTTTTTTTTGTTGTTGTTTATCAGCACAGGGTTTCTCTGTGTAGTCCTGGTCATCCTGGAATTCGCTCTGCAGACCAGGCTGGCCTGGAACTCAGAGATCAACCTGCCTCTGCCTCCCAAGCGCTAAGATTAAAAGTGTGCGCCACCACGCCCAGCTGGAGAAAAGGTATTTTATCATTTTTAACCTTCAGATAAAATCTTGTTTTCCTTGAACTTCCAGTGAGAATATAAGCAGGCTGGACAGAAATCAACTCTCTTCAGAATGCCTTCTGGTGTGTCTAAACGTTGGATAAGGCACATTAACACATTATAAACGTTTTTACCTTCTAAATGCAATAAATTGCGACGTTTTTGCACTTTCCAAAGAGCAGAAGTCCTTCCCTTGAAGCAAAGTTTTCACTGCAGAATATAAATCTGGCAAAGAGAAAAAGGTTAACACGGACAAAATTGCCAAATTGTAATGCAATTTCTGTGGAAAAATTAGCTAGCCATTCCTACTAAGCAGGGCAGGTAAAGCACCCACCACACGCACTACAAGCTCACCATGGGAATGCCTACGTCATCCTTGACACGGGCCATAAGAGTGGCAGGACCATGGAGACAGGTTTCCGCCCCTGAGGTACTGGGTTGTAGTCCATTAGAGTTAGAAATTCATCAGCACACACTCACGAAGTATTACCATACGCAGGGCTGGTGCACACCACTTTGCCTGTTGGCAATACTGAGATACTGCTGCATTGGCTCAAAAGTGTCCACTGGCCTAGCACCACACTGCCTCGTTTACCTCAGCTCTCTCTTTCCTTCCCTGTTCCGACCTCTCACCATTCAGCCACTAACACAATACTATCACGACAGACATATGCCATTATGCCCTGCTCACTACCCCAGGTTTGGTTGTTTTTCATAGTTGTTGTTTTCTAGATAGGGTCTAGCCTGGTCTATATGAGAGAGGCTGGGGGAGGAGTTCAAGGTCAGCCTCAGCTATCTAGCAAATTCAGTAGCAGTCTAGGCAGTGTGAGGTCCTGTCTCAGGGAACAGCGGGGCAGGGGGGTAGGAACACTGCAGAGTTTGGTGTGTCATCTAGTAGCCGGTGAATCATGGGGCTCTGTGGTGCTCTGTTAGAGAAAGACAAAGTCAGCTGCTCGCGGGGCAACTTCATGTCTTCAATGAGGACACTCTCCAGAAAATGGCTGACCTCAGATCTCTGAACCCATTCAACCAGAGCAGAAACTTCCAAAGGTCTCCCATTCTTCACCTCTTCTTCCTCTCTGTCTCTCAGGTCCATGTGCACTGGGCATTTTATGTATTCTACAATATACGTTGCAGCATCTCTGAAATTCTAGCCCAGTTATGGACCCTGTCTTGGGTCTCTGCACTCTGTAACAATAGGTACAACTTATTCAACTTATTCATGAAAAAGTGCTATTTGCCTCTGTAAGGACTATTTACCCAGTTTTCTTAAGGAAGAAGCTGATTTTCCAGCAAAAAAAAAAAAAAATTAATTAAAACAGAATCAGCTAAGTACTGCTAACACTCTGAAACAAACAACTTCTTTGTCTTCTTTTAAAAGTACATTTTAATGAGCTATCCCAGGACGCGAGAGGTGGAGACAGAAGAATTAAGAGTTCAAAGTCAGCTTGAGAAGACTGGCTCTCTCAAACAACAAGCACATTCTCTTTAATATACAGAACAGGTTCCGAGATAAACAACGCTTGAGATATACTCTACAGCATCGCAAAAAGCAAGCTATGAAGAGCCTGTATCTGCTTTTCTCGTCTGTAATAGTACCTATGTCAACTAAGCTGTTTGAGAATAAACATTAGCTATCATGCTTAATTACAACCAGCTCACAGTGAATGATGAGATCAGACACTCACACAGTGGAAGACTTGGACAGACTTGGATGGTTTGGAAGCTTCATGCCAACTTGATTTCCCATGCATGGTGAGGAACTGTGGAAACTACCATAGGTTCTCAGAAGAATCATTTAAATCATTACTAATCCGTTACTAAACTCTTAAACTATACTTGAAGTTTGCTAAGTCCATTTTTTAATCTAAATCAAGACCAAGAGAACCTCACTACTGTTCTGCTCCCTTCTTTATTGCTGAAATAAAACACCAGAAGCAACATAAGGGAAGAAGGAATGAGTGTATTTAGCCCACAGGGCATGTTCCATCACTGAAGGAAGTCAGAGCAGGAATCCAAGAAGCATCTTGAAGCAGGCACCATGAAGCAATCCTGCATGCTGGCTCACTTGGCTCTTCTAGTTAGTTTTCTTATACAGCCCAAGAACACTTACATAGGGATTGTGCCACCCACAGTGGCTACGGTGGACTGGGTCCTCCAAAATCAATGAGTGATCAAGACAAACATGCCCACCGGCCAATTGATCTGGGTAATCCCTCAATTGAAAATTCCCTTCTCAGAATCTCTAGGTTGTGTCAACCAAGACAACTGTGATGGTTTGTATATGCTCGGCCCAGGGAATGGCTCTATTAGAAGGTGTGGCTCACTGGGCAGGGTGGCGCACGCCTTTAATCCCAGCACTTGGGAGGCAGAGGCAGGTGGATTTCTGAGTTCGAGGCCAGCCTGGTCTACAGAGTGAGTTCCAGGACAGCCAGGGCTACACAGAGAAACCCTATCTCGGAAAAGAAAAAAAAAAAGAAAAGAAAGAAAGAAGAAGAAGAAGGTGTGGCCCTGTTGGAGTAGGTGTGACCTTGTTGGAGTAGGTGTGTCACTGTGGGCGTGGGCTTTAAGACCCTCATCCTAGCTGCCTGGAAATCAGTATTCTGCTAGCAGCCTTCAGATGAAGATGTAGAACTCTAGCTCCTCCTGCCCCATGCCTGCCTGGATGCTGCCATGTTCCCGCCTTGATGATACTGGACTGAACCTCTGAACCTGTAAGCCAGCCCCAATTAAATGTTGACCTTATAAGAGTTACCTTGATCTGTTCACGGCAGTAAAACTCTAACTAAGACAACAATTATATTCAAATATAACTCTTTTTCATAACCAATTTAACGATATTTATTAGTACTCATATAGTGGTTCAAAGCATGGATCCCCCAGCTCCACAGGCACCAAGATCAAAATCCTGACTCTTATTTCACACGTGGTGAAGTGACTTGGGTCACGTGCTTAAGGGACCTATCCCATGCTCCTTCCCAACCCTGACAAGCTAACATTGTAATACCCAAAATTACATGTGGTATTAACAAATGTACTCAAAGAAAATAATGGGAAATTTTCATTAAATAAAACTTAACTTTCTCCTGAAGAGACTTGGATTGCCAGGGCTCTGTGAACAAAATCATCTCTGGCCACTTACCGACTCTTCAAGTATCTAGTGAGAGTCCTTACACTGTGTCTAGAGCTTCCTCAGAAACTACTAGAACAGTAGGACTCAACCTGTGGGTGACAATCACTCTGGGGGGTCCAACAACCCTTTTGTAGGGGTCTCCTAAGACCACAGAAAACATAGACATTTACGTTACAATTCCTACGAGTAGCAAGATTATGGTCAGTTATGAAGTAGCAATGGAAAAATTTTTATCATTGGGGGTCACCATGACATGAGGGACTGTACTAAAGGGTCGCAGCGTTAAGAAGGTTGAGAGTCACTGCTCTAGAGTAATCTCCCTTGGAGAATTCTTAAATTATTTTATTTCCAGTACTCCAGTTTTCACTAACAAGACCTACCTTTTGCCTCGAGCAACACACAGCTAGTTGTTGGATAACTGTATTACAAAACTGAGACACTTCCACACAAGCCAACATAAACACTTACTGGAGCGGTGTTCACCTTTCGACGACTGAGAACTGCTCTCCTCTTCAGGGAGTCTCACAAAAATAAATGTCTTATCTTGAATGGAGAGGGGTGACATAGGCTTATCAGAGATATTTAATTCTGCATCAAATTCTGGAAACTGACGTCTGGAGATTCTTAAAGGAAAAAATACATATACATATATATATACATATACACATATACATACACACACACACACACACACACACACACACACACACACACATATATATATATAGTTACCATCTATGTAGCCTAAAGCTCTTAGAATAATTCACCCCTATTAGTGGATGATAGACAGAAAGGACTTTGCAGGTATATATGCCAGCCGATCCACTTTATAATAGACTAGAAATACTATGAGATTTCAGTACCATATTTAGTGATCACTTCCCCCCCACAAGCCAACTGAAAGACCCAGAACATAAACGATCGTACCACGTGCTGTGCACCATGCTGAGAACCAGCCCACTAAATAGCAAGGAAGCTGGTCTTCTCCCGACTACAGGTGAGCAATATGAGCTGCGATCAAGTTTACTGGGTTCCCAAGGCCACACATACAGAACGCAGGGGCCTGGGATGCAAATCTGGGCCCAGTAGCTCCAACTCTCTACCTAAGTTACCCTGCACTAAATGTAAATCCTTTACATATGTCATAGCGTGTGCTTCTCCTTGCTGTGCTGTGCTGTATGTGTGCACCCCCGTTTTCCCAGCTGAGCCAGGCACCCACATCTGCTTGCTCTACCTCTCCATCTTGCTTTCTGTCAAGTCTTTTCCAGCCAATCATATGAGAAAACACAGCAAGCTTCAAGTGCCTCATGATAACAGAGCCTCTCATCACTGAGTCTAAGAACAGACTTAACAGAGGTGTCAGGTGGGAGTGGCCTTCTGTGGCACCTTCAGCCATCTCCCACCTTCCAACATGGAAGGAATTGGCTGTTCTTGCTGGCAATGTCTCAGGTTTAATTTGGAAACAGTCAACATAGATTTCTTGTTTGGCGTGTCACCCGGGACACATAACACACTTCCTCTGGTGTGTCACAAAGATCCTTCGGTTGGTCATATTGGAGGACAGTGATGAAATGAATGACCAGAGACACTGCTTAAATTAAAGGGTACTGAACAGGTGGCTAAGGAAAGTGTCTGAGTTTTAGATAAAGCCCAATTCTGATTGAATACGTTTTTGTTTCTTCCAGGTTTGATGGACTTGAAAAGGATCTATCATAACAGGTAGCCACAGAAAAATTTCAGGAAAACAATATTATTCACCCAACTCCAATATTCTTGAGGTTCTGACGAGAATCCACAACTGCCCCATCCCTTCCATTCCCACCATCCTATCCAGGGTCGACAGGGACATACAAAAGTATAGTTTGATGTGTTCGAGGTTCTGGTGACATTCGACTGAGCATATATACAGATAGCAAAAAAACGGAGTTCACAAAAGAGACAAAAAAGGTAGAATGTGACTCGGTGGACACAACCATCTCTTAGTATTCATGGCCTCATCACGTCTGCAGATCTTAATAGCTTAAGGCACAGGAGGGTAATGGTCCTGATTCTGCAGCACACCGATTACAGAGGAAACCCGAAGGCTTATACAGACACCGGGGAAGAGTCCAGCTAGCTCTTTCCCATTGAGGAGCAGATGCCTGGGGGGCCACTGGGACTCATCTCAGAGTCAAATCCTACATTTTCTCACCCCCCCCTTGGGCTTTCCTCGCACAGAAATTATCAGAAAGTTCTTCTCCAATTCTCCTTTGAGGATAAGACTCATTTCTAAGTCTCTTTTAGCCTTGGGCAGAGTCCAGACTCTAAGCTTAAGACACTTTAATCCCCGTACAGCTGCCCCGTGTGTATTACCTGCAGGGGTGGGTTCGGAATCTCCCCATAAGTGGATGCTTGAACCCTTATATAAAATGGCACAGTAGTTTGCTATAACCTACATAAACCTTCTTGTTCATTTTAAATCATCTCTAGATTATCGATGAGACCTGATGCAACGCAAAAGCCGGGTAAACAGTCAGTACAGGGTGTCATTTGTGAGATAACAAAGGGCAGAATCTGTACATGCTCAATGTACATACAATATTTTAATTTCTGGTTAGTTGTATGCATATTTAGAGAACCCACAGATAAAGGCAACCAAGAGGACCAGACATATATATTCTTCAAGATGAGAAATATATCCATTCTTACATTTTAATTATAGTTTATGCTGGGCCAGTAATGAAAGATACTAACCTTGGTTTTCTAACTGTGGCAATAAGCATATACAAAAAGGATAGGAAAGGGTTTGTATGGTTTGTGTATGTTTGGGCCAAAGAGTAGCACTCTTAGGAGGTGTGGCCTTGTTAAAGTGGGTGTGGCCTTGATGGAGTGGGAGTGGCCTTGTTGGAGTGGGTGTGTCACTGTAAGTGTGGGCTTTAATACCCTAGCCCTAGCTGCCTAGAGAGGAGTATTCTGCTAGCAGCCTTCAGATAAAGACATAGAACTCTCAGCAGCTCCTGTATCATGCCTGTCTGGATGCTGCCATGTTCCCACCTTGATGATACTGGACTGAACCTCTGAACCTGTAAGCCAGCCCCAATGAAATGGTATCTTTATAAGAGTTGCCTTGGTCATGGTGTCTGTTCACAGTAGTAAAACCCTAAGGAAGACAGAAGTTGGTACAAGTACTGGGGTATTGCTAAAAGATACAGTAAATGCATTATACTAAATCATTGATTAAAGGCATTAAGAAAAAAGCATGTTATCCCCAATACAACAGAGATAGAAATACAAGAACGTCAATATGTGATACCTTGTAGCATTGTCCACAATCAGCTGAGACTCTGTCCTGTGGTTCGTCTTTAGTTCGATGGCACACTGTCTTGACTTAAGAGTCTCAAAAACATCCTGCAGCATGTTACCAGGTTCAATACTGGGTAACTGTCTAATATCACCTAAAGAGATGGGGGCATTAAAAAAAAGATTTTACTTAACCAGGATTCTAAAATTCCTACATTATTTGTATTCTGCTGATTGACATACAGTATAATTGTAGACCTTTTGTAACTTAGAAAAACCCTCTGAAATCTTTATTTAAAATTATTTAAGAATGTTAACTATCCCAGGAGAAGTTAGGGGAAGGAATGGGGGAATGAGTGAACGTGATCGAACGATGATGTATGAAATTCTCAATAAAAATGAATTCTCAATACAAATATTACATTCAAAAAATACTAAATGTTTTCTAAATTAAATTAGGTTGCATATGACATAAAAACGTGTGTGAAGACATAATAAGGTGGCAAATTTTTAACTGATCTCCTTTCATAACTGTGACCCAAGAAAGCCACTTGGAGCATACACTTCAGAACATGTTTAAAAATCAGACCTCAGCTATCTTGTCTGTGGTCACTCTGTATGCTATTCACTGTCTCCTCGTGCTACAGAAGATGGGGGAGCCATGACCTCACCTGCACAAAACAAGCCTACTAAACAGAAAATGAGTAAGCTGAATCGATGTGAAAACAGACAAATTCCAGCCGCCCCATGGCAGCACTTTGGACTACTGAAAATCTTTGTGTGACACAAAAAACAAACTCCAGAGAAAAGAAAAATAACCCCTCAGTGACAACTGGGCGAGAGCTTAAGCCGTTAACAGAATCGGCTGCTCATCAAATATCTCCAAATGCCTAAAATAAATGGTATTTATGTACAATTAAATCACAGAATTGGCTGCTCACTAAAACTCTACAGAATCTAACTAAATCTCACCAGATTAAGCAGCCAGCAAGGCCTAATTTGAATTATTAGCTTAGAATCATAAAATTACTACAAAATGGTCTATAATTCAGACTTTTTATTATTTCCTTGATCTACATCCCGATTTATTCTGACTCCAACATTTTTACTATTTCAATAGCCATTATTCAAGCCATAGCAGTAACTTAGCATGCTCCGTGTCCTTCAACCTTGCTTGCCGATACCCTGGCCAGACAACCCGCCCAGGCTGGGAAGGACAGCAGGCAGGCTTAACTCAGTCGCCTTGCTACAGGCTGTGATAAAAGCTTCCCAACACACCAAAGCCTGGGGTGACTCCAGGACAGCACCTGCAGAGCCTTGACGACTGTGTGGACTCTCGGAGGTTTAACTTACCGAGGATTATCAGTTTAGCCAGCTTGGAGTGCTCACACAGTAACTTTAAAACCGACTTAAAGATTCCTACAGACACCAAACTCCCTTCATCCACAACCAGAACTCGAACTGTAGAGAATTTCCACGGCTTGTCCACCTCATTTTTCTTCCAAATATAGAAGCTGTAATTGACCTGTAAGTAAAGCGTGCATATAAAAAAAAAAAAAAATCAGGTTAGAAATAACAAACATGTGGTTTTAAAAATAAAGCTTACCTGGGTGGGTGGGCATAAAAATGGAAAGAAAAAGCAAGCACAGTGCAGAACATTCCATTTACAAGCATGAATGTACACGCGCACACACGCACACATGCGCACACACGCACACACGCATTCACATACACAAAATGGATTTTAAAAATTTCAAACAGTTAAAAAAAAAAAGTTTCCCAGTGAGCCTTGAGTTTAACTTAATAATAAGCTTCAATCAAAGTTTCCCTTGTAAAAAAACAAACAAACAAACAAACAAACAAACAAACAAACCCTGAGGACTTCTCCCACCGCTACAAACCAGAAAAATGATCTTTCTTTTCACCCCCAATAAACCTCTTGGCTTTCTGAGCTCTTCTAATCCTTTCTCTCTTTACTAAGTTTTCATTCAAGTATTCCAAACTTCTGACCACCACCCTGTAAAAACCACAACCACTAAAAAACAATCCAGCTAACAATAGCGTTTAATGTGATTATTTTTAGAGTGGATGGCTCACAGAGATAATCACAAACGTCTACTGTGAAAGCCCAGACTCCCTGCCGTAAGTTTACTTCCAGTATCTGATCAATACATCGCCCGAACCCTCAGCACTCTATGTAATGCTCTCCCCATTTCTCTGGAAGGCTTCCCCCTAACTAAAATGCCTGCCTCCTCACCAGAGCCTCCTAGAGCGTTAGAGTTCTCTGAACACACAGAACATGATGGCTCAAGATTCTGCCCCTCAAGTCGTTACATCAGTATCACCCGTGAGGCACTCATTCTTGTGGCCACACTGAATCGTTTCAAACTTTTGATATGTGACTACTGGCCAGATGCAAGAGATAAAGAAGAAAAGGAACAAGCTCAGCTCCACGGAACTTTTTGTTCTAAAATAGAGAAATGTCCTCTTCCATCTCTGGTATTCCAGGCAACAGGGACAATCTTTGTGACCAGTCCTCACAAGATACATATCATGCAGGGAGTTAAACTACACCATGAGGCACAATTGATATAAATTCAAGTTGCACACCTAGATTGGGGAAATGTACCCCACACTACTGTTTCCCATTGAGTTTTGTGTTCTTTGTGGGCCTTTGGGGGTTAGAGATTTACCATTATAAATCTGGCTGGTATATTACAAGTCTCTGGTGTTATAAACTTACGGGGCTAAGGGAATCTGAGCTAGTGGTAGCTGGCTTTCTGCAGGCTAACCACAGGGGGTGGATGGCCTGGGAAGATCTAAGCAGCTTGGCAGTATCTGGTCACAGGAACCATGGTGGCGGGTGAGACCGCTGGTGCTGGTGCTTAGCCAGGTTAGCATTTGTCTTAGTCAGGGTTGCTATTCCTGCACAAACTTCATGACCAAGAGGCAAGTTGGGGAGGAAAAAGTTTATTGAGCTTACATTTCCATGCTGCTGTTCATCACCAAAGGAAGTCAAGACTGGGATTCAAGCAGGTCAGGAAGCAGGAGCTGATGCAGAGGCCATGGAGGGATGTTCCTTACTGGCTTGCTTCTCCTGGCTTGCTCAGCCTGCTTTCTTATAGAACCCAAGACTACCAGCCCAGGGATGGCACCACCCACAAGGGGCCCTTCCCCCTTGATCACTAATTGAGAAAATTCCTTACCGATGGATCTCATGGAGGCATTTTCTCAACTGAAGCTCCTTTCTCTGTGATAACTCCAGCTCGTATCAAGTTAACACACAAAACCAGCCAGTACAGCATGGATTGTTTTTTAAACTATATACTACACAGGTACCTCCTTCCCAGCAGGATTTCCCCTCTATCATAGCTGAGCCGATCCAAATGAAGCTGCAGAGTGACCTGGAATGCCAGCAACAGACACAGGACTGAGTCAGTCCACGCCTGGGAGGCAGCAGCGGCAGGCAGCATGGCGAAAATACCCTGAAGGGGACCCGACCTTGCTGGATGTATCCAACATGGGTTCAAATGTCAGGGTCCTGTGCTCATCGATCAGGAGCTGAGGTAAGATGCTGAACTATATCACAGCTGAAATTAGGTGCTATGAATCCCAGGGTTGGGACTGGGAACAGAGGTCAGAGCAGTGGTGAGGAATCCTTTGCTCAGCTGTAGAAGCCCAGAGAAGCCAGGTGACAAAGGGGGTCTGGGAAGGTCTGACTTGGTGGGGAGGGGTTTACGGGAGGGGATAGAGGATGAGGCAGAGACGGGCACTGTAGTGTAAAACCCCTGGGGAGGACTTACAAACTCTCCAGTCTGGGAGTATAAGCCAGTAGTAAGTATTTGCCTGGTATGAAAAAGAACCGGAGTTTTACCTTCCATGTGAAAGTAAAAAAAGAAAGAAAGAAAAACTGACAAGCTGATTACTTCTGAATAAGGAGCAAAGATGTCTTTAGGAAAATGTTTTATCTACAGACAAAACTGTCAGAGGTTTTTTACCTGACACAGCGTGTAAGCTGGAAGACCGGTCCTCTGCCTCAATAAGCCCGCTGCCTTCCCTGTAGGTGCGGTGAGCAAAACTTCCACAGCCTTGTCCACCCCTGCTGGACTCTGCTTAGGAAAGGCAAGCCATTCTTCTGAGGCTTCCTGGTCTAGTTCAAAATCTTCACAGGCTTGCTGCACTTCCTTTTCTTCCAGCTGCTCCACATGCTTAAAAAGTCGGCTGACAATGGTGGTCTTCCCACAGCCCCCTTTCCCACTGAGGACAGTCACCGCGTTGGCACAGATCGTTTCCAGGGCGACCACCTGATCTTGATCCAGTGAGACTTCGTTTATTTCTGCATTCACGACGTGTTCGCCATTGCTTCTAACATGGTCACCGCCATCTTGTGCGTCTAAAACACTGTCACCCTGCTCTGACTCTACCTTGTCCTGCTTGCTCCCTTCCACTGTCTCAGCACTGCCTGGATCGTCACGCTTTGTGCTTTTAATCGACGCCAGGACTTTCTTCACATCCACTTTTAAATGCCACTGGGGTCTGTTCATGAGCTCGCATATGGAGGAGGCGATGTATTGCTCGGCCTGGTACAGTTCAGAGAGAAAGACCCAGTCCTTCTCATAGGTTACCACGCCAATGTCCCTCAGAAACGCCAGAGACTGACATGCTTCCTCAAATGACATATGGTCTGACAAGCCCAAGGTCAAGTCTTTTACTTCCACGTACGTGTGCCCGTCTTCTCTGCATGTCTGCCTCAGCTTAGAATATATGACCAATGCATTCTTCTGCAGGACAGTCATCAGCCCGAGCAGCGAGGGGCACTGACTGAACGCCGCCCAGCTGGCCTCACAGCGCAGCAGGTTGAGCTCTGTGTAGGTAATCTGTAGGAAAAGAGAGTTCAGGACGCCTCACACAAAGGATACATATGGATGGGTTGTATAGCTATAGTTGAAACACGCTATCTTAAACATTTTCAAGCTCTGAAAGATATACATCTCCACGAAATTTGGAGAAAAAAGGTTGTATAGCTAACACATCATTGGTGATTTTGGTTTTTTTGTTTTGGTTTAGTTTTGTCATAGTTGTGTTTTTTTGTTGTTTTGTTTTTTAAACCGCCTTGTAGTCAGGCAGTTCTATAATTTACAGATCAGTTTTCAACGTCAAAGAACACTTCATGGCTTAATGCACACACGTATACACACGCAGGCATCCCCTGGTTTATTCTTTGCCAGGTCTACAGGCAACATCACTCATGGCTTCTTCCTCCAGAACTGACTCCCACATTGGAAGACTCATCCCTTTCCTCGACTCTTTAAGAACCCTGTGAGACAACAATTACTAAATCTCTACTATGGATAAGAGCCTGTGCCCTCATCTGGACATGGGCCTCTGCTCTTGTCGGGGAAAGAGCCGTCACACACGTTTAATTAGTCAGTCCAGTGAAATCAGCGTTTAACATGTAATAGGTAAGATTCCCACTGGAGAGGCATCCTGCCCTGACATCGCTTTGGGGAGGGGCCTTAGCACATATTGGGAAGTGAATGGCTACCTTACTTTCTTTTTCTTGGCTTGCTTTGTTTGTCATGTGTTTATCGATAATTCTTCCCAAGCACTACAAAGGAGGCATGTCACCACATTACCCTTCACCACCATTATCCTCACAGACATGCCCTTCATAGGACCTCCGTTCCTTTGACAGACTCTATACTTGCATCAGAATTATAGACCTAAGACATTCCCATCTATCTGTAACACCCAAGAGAAGAAATCCAACCCTAAATCCATATATATCCTCCATTGCCGAATTTGAAGAACTCTGCCTTATACAAGATTACAAAATTCCGAACCAGGGCCTCACTTACTCTCCTGAAGCCAAGCTTCCACGGCTGTGTACCCAGAATCTCTTCTATGTGCCCCAGCACCCATTCAGAACACGAGCTGATGAGCCTTTGGAAGTGTCGAGGAAGAAGCGTTGGAAGGAATTCCACGACTTTGGGGAACTGCAACGCTGCCATTGCACTTACAAACGGGACTGCAGGAGATCAGGAAAGAGCAAATCCAAACACACAAGTGAGCCAGACAGATGCACTGGGGGAGTTTTCTCTCTTAGCACAATCCGATGAAGACATCTAAGTCAGAAGGATTATTCGACTTACCTGAAGCACTAAGAAAGTTAATAAAACAATTTCTACCAAGATCGCTTCTTCCTTTGTTATAAACAGCAAACTTTCTACTGTTGCACACTTAATGTCTTTAGTCTTTTGTTTTGTTTGCGATATAATCATAAATAAACCTTGAATGTGTCCTATAAGGGTAAATTTAAAACCGAGCACAAAAACAATCACTTACACATTAACCTTTACAATTATTTCCCCAACTGTAACTCTGAGTCTTTTGACCTCGAAATCATTTGGTATGATGCAAAATTCATCTGCTTTAATGAAGAAAGAAAATTCTTTCTGTATATGGATGTTCAGATTGAAAACCACAGTTTGAAGCTATTTTAAGTCATTTGGAATTGAAATATTTCTAAAATACCTAAGCTTTCCTTTCTCTTTCATCCTCTTAAAAACAGGCACTGAGCTCTGTTTTAGTGACTCAGAGTACTCTCCAGAGCCCAAAAGACAAGAAACACAATCACGATTTCAAGGTGGAAACCCCAGATCTTAATGATCACCATATAGAATCCTCCCATGTATACCTCTCCTGGGCATATACCCAGAAGATGCTCCAACATGTAATAAAGACACATGCTCCACTATGTTCATAGCCGCCATATTTATAATAGCCAGAAGCTGGAAACAACCCAGATGTCCCTCAGCAGAGGAATGGATACAGAAAATGTGGTACATTTACACAATGGAGTCTTACTCAGCTATTAAAAACAATAACTTCATGAAATTCGCAGGCAAATGGATGGAACTTGAAAATATCATCCTGAGTGAGGTAACTCAGTCACAAAAGAATGAACACGGTATGTACTCACTGATAAGCGGATATTAGCCCAAAAGTTCAGAATACCCAAGATTCACTTCACAGCAACCAATGGGCTGCATGTGAAGTCCCAGATGGAGGAGTTGGAGAAGGGACTGAAGGAGGTGAGGGAGTTTACAGTCCTATGGAGGGAGCAACAGTGGCAACTGGCCCCCCCCACCCCCCACCCCCACCCTCAGTCCTCCTGGAGGCCGGACCACAAACCAAATAATACACATGGAGGGACCTATGGCTCGGACCACATATGTGGCAGAGGGGGGCCTTGTTGGCCATCAGGGGGAGAGAGGCCCTTGGGCCTGTGGGTGTTAGAGGCCTCAGTATAGGGGAATTTCAAGGTGGGAATATGGGAGTGGGTGGGTGGGTAGGTGGGGGGATACCCTCATAGAGTCAGAGGGAGGGGGAGAGGAGGGGATAGGGGGTTTCCAAAGGGGAGATCTGGAAAGGGGGAAACATTTGAAATGTAAATAAAGTATCGAAAAAAAAATTGGGAAAAAAAAAAAGAATCCTCCCATGTTGCAGGGAGAACACCAAATACACACATTTTCATCAAACTGATTTCCAAGAGGACCCAGGCATGCCCAAACTTTTGAAACGGAAACACATTGTCACATAAGAAGTTTATGGCTTAAAACCAAACAACTGAGTCACAAAGAAAGAAATATATCTCACATCTATTTTTTTCTTTTCTATTTTTTTTTTTCTTGTTTTTCAAGACAGGGTTTCTCTGTGGAGCCCTGGCTGTCCTGGGACTCACTCTGCAGACCAGGCTGGCCTCGAACTCAGAGATTCACCTGCCTCTGCCTCCCAAGTGCTGGGATTAAAGGTGTGTGCCAGCGCTGCCCAGCTAAATATCCTAACTTGACTAATGTTATTTTCCCTTGAACCATGTTCATAGCTATCCCTGGCTACATATGGCCTGTAGGCTGTGAGAGATTTTGTGTCCTCGATCTGAAATGCTTGTGAGAAATATTTGGGTCTTTTTTTTTTTTTTATGTCATAATCTAGAATATTTACCTATAAGAAGGCGTAGGGATGAGACCCAAGCCTAAATATACAACTTATTTATTTTTCATATGCACCTTAAACACAGAGGCTGAAAATAACACTGTAAAAGATCTTATTCATTTTGTGAATGAGACAGAGATCACGCATATGGCTCAGAAAATGTCCCCTGTGGTATCTTGCCCATGCTCAGAAAGTTCTTCATTGTGGAGCATTTCAGAATTTCTGATAAGAGATGCTCAATTTATCCTGCGGAAGGTACAGCAAAATTAACAGCTGAAGCACTCCAGGCCCTGAATGTCTGGATGACACAAAAACTCACCAATAAAAATCCTACTTACATGATTTTTCCACTTTCAGCTCATCATCCTGCTCATGTTGGGTAGACTGTTTCTTATTTTTCTTTTCAGTTTCTCTGTAGAAATTTCTTAATGTTTCCCGAAGATTTTCAAAGTTTAGGTTTCCAAAGCCTGACACTTTATCTACCCATTTTAAAAATTCCTGTATGCACTCAGGCGCTAAGTTGCATTCTTTAAGAAAAAGCGAACAGATCTGTTTTTGATTCGGTGGCGACATATCAGCCTGTAGAAAGTAGAATGGGAAACCTTGAACTCGATAGCTCTTGGATCGTTCAGCTCTCACGACCTGGACCTTCACGCGCCACCATGGACCTTTGAGTGGGAAACGTCCATACACGGTACATTTCTCTTTAGTATTTTCATCAGGAATAGACACTAAATGAGAGGGGGAGATAACAAGAAATTTGCAAATGTTTCCTCCAACATTTACATCTCTCTGATCCCCTCACACATACACACGGGTCCCACCCGTACAGACATCTACCCGCTACTTGTAACACTTCACTCTGTCTGCCCGTTTCTCTGACTGACTCTGTCTACAAGAAGACACTGCTCCATCTGTGTATTCTGGAAGTAAGCACAATGCAAGCCATGGATCTGGTCTTCTAAACCCAGTCTACCTACCACCATCACCTTAGCCAATATCAGTCATTATGTAGATCTTAAAGAATTTACTAGGGTGCCTCCCTTTGCATTAAGTTGTTCAGAGCTTTTCCTGGCCGGTTCCTACAATTGCTACAGAGCTCACCTCAGCTGACTTCTTCGGCAAAGCCGAGTCAAAATCTCACGAATACCACTTCTCCAAGTGCTGTCTGATACTAAGTACTAAGTTGTGGTTACTTCTCTGATTAAAGAATGGGTTCCTAGGTGCTATAGAGATGGCTCAGCCATTAAGAGCACTGGCAGCTCTTCCAGAGGTCCTGAGTTTAGTTCCTTGAAACCACATGGTGGCGCACAACCATCTGTAATGGGATCTGATGCCCTCTTCTGGCATGCAGGTGTACATGCAGGTAGAGCACTAATGTACGTAAAATAAATAAATCTTTAAAAAAAACATGGCTGCTTAATTCACGAGTGGTATTTCCACTGAGTTGGCAACTTTTCCTGTCCCAGTACCAAATGCTTGGCCAGGATAGCCAACACCAACACTTGGGAGGCAGAGGCAGGTGGATTTCTGAGTTCGAGGCCAGCCTGGTCTACAGAGTGAGTTCCAGGACAGCCAGGGCTACACAGAGAAACCCTGTCTCGAGAAAAAACAAACAAACAAACAAACAAAACAAACAAACAAACAAATAAATAAATAAATTCAAACACAGCCATAGCTGTGTTTTAGTTGCCAATACGTCAGCTGCCACACATGGTCAGCAGCTATTACTGTATTAGACCATGCAAATGCAATGTGTGACTGTGTGTGTATGCACATGTATGTGTAAATGTGTGGGCATATATATATGTATGTGTAAGTGTGTGTGTGTGTGTTTGAGTGTGTTTATGTGTGTATGTGCTGTGTGTATGTATATGTGTAAATTTGTGTGTGTATATGTATATGTGTGTGTGCTTGTGTAGCCCCATGCTTCCACACGCAGGCTCATTTTCTCAAAGTTGTTTAGGAACAACTCCGTCTCTGATTCAGCCAGTGTAGTGTAATAATTAAAAGATTCTGTTTCTGAGTAGGAATAAGGTCGAGTATCTATTTCCTCGACTGTAAAACTACTCCCAACTCTTAACTTTAAATGAGATGATATATGTAAAAACCAAGCTTAACAAAGTATGTGTTCCTAGTCACTGCCACTCCCACTGTTACTACTACATCTTAAGTACCGCAGCCACACCACAGGTCTGTCTGTCAACTACAGTGGACGCCGGGCGCCTGGCAGTGAGAATCGAAAATACTTTTTTGAATCCTGCCAACCCGGCCCAGCAGGCGCTCGCTCACCTCGCATACGCCCAGGGAGGCTGCCCGCCCTGATGCCTCCGCTGCAGAGCTCCTCGGCATCTACAAACTCCTCCTCCTGCTCCCCCTCCTCCTCCTGCGCACAGTCCTCCTCCTCGTCGTTGCTCTTATATGGGTGCAAAGGGCCCCACAGCTCGCGCAGGAGACCCTGCCCAGCCATTATCTTCTCTGCGAACTCGGCCCAAAACAACCCTACCAAACCCAGCGCCGTGTCCAAAACTGCAATCAATCAACTCTGCCAGGGTAAGCGGGTCAGCTTCCGGGAACATCCAGGAGGCGGGACGCGTGGGGGCGTGGTCTGAGCGATGCTCCGCCCCAAGGGGAGAGCTAGTGACATAGGCGGGACCCCGCTGGCTGGGTGGGTGCCCTCCTGCAGGTGCTACTGCGGTCTAGCTGCTGACAGTTTCAGAACTGCTCTTTTCCGAGGTGCTGGGCGTTTCCTGCGGAGAGGGAAACGCGGTGAAAGGTCACGTCTCTTGGGCGCAGAGAACCCCGGGAAAGCTGGGCATCCGCTGCTCACCCTCCTAAAAGGAACACAGCAGAGGCTTCTAAAGACCTTGGGGCGCCACCCAAAACACAAGAGTGAATTTCCAATCTGGAGAGCATGGTGGCGGCTCGGTACTTCCTTACACGTAAAAGCACCACAGAGAAGTTGAATTTACATCATCTAGGGCATTTCTCCAGGTAGATGTCTAGGTCCCTTGGTATATACTCTCTGCATTGGGAGTTAAAGTGTTATGCGTTTTCTTATTTTTAATGTATGGCCTGAGTTGTCCATTTTTATGCTTTGCCCGATTTGGAAACCACTGGCTTTGATAGCTTTCGAAGTCCTTTCCCGTTTATATACTACTCTCCTCGACTTCTTTTTTTTAAGTCTTTTTTAATTATTATTTTATTTTATTTACATTTCTAATGTTATTCCTTTTCCTGGATTCCCCTCTGCAAGTTCCTTATCCCATTCCCCCTTATCCTGCTTCTATGAGGGTGCTCCCCCACCCACCTACCCACTCCCGGCCTCACCGGCCTAGAATTCCTCTATACTGGGGCATCAAGCCTTCACAGGACCAAGGGCCTCTCCTCCCATTGATGCCAGATAAGGTCCCTTCAGCTCCTTCAGTCCTTCCCCTAACTCCTTTATTGGGTCCCTGTGCTCAGTCTGATAATTGGCTGTGAGTCTCCCCATCTGTATTGGTCAGGATCTGGCAGAGCCGGACAGCTGTATCAGACTCCAGTAAGCAAGCACTTCTTAAAGCTGACCTAGTTCCTCTTTTCAGTAAAGCAAGAGGTGGAGACTTGTAGCCCAGAGAACATGTGGAATTGAGATAGGAAATGAACAAAAGAATGTTGCAAAGGCTGAATACTGGGGCCATGGTCCTTCTCTAGATTCAGGGGTAGTATTTAAAAATCATGGTGCCCTTTAAGGGACGCTGTAAAATACTATTTTACTTTATGGTTAGTATTTATTATGTAATTACCCTAATGTTAATTCTAAAAACTGCAGTGTTTTACTAAACCCAAAATAATAATGGCATTTGTCATACCCAAATGTCATGTGCATAGGATCAACTATCTGTAGGTCAAATACACTTTTTTTGTTTTTTGTTTTTTGTTTTTTTTGGGGGGGGGGTTTCGAGATAGGGTTTCTCTGTGTAGCCCTGGCTGTCCTGAAACTCACTCTGTAGACCAGGCTGGCCTCAAACTCAGAAATCCACCTGCCTCTGCCTCCCAAGTTCTGGGATTAAAGGCGTGCGCCACCACTGCCCGGCAGTCAAATACACTTTTAAGTGATGTTCCATTTGTAATGAATATGTACGGGCATCTTTCTTTTAGATTCCATATTTTTAAATATGCGTGAATCTTTTGCTTGCATGTGTGTCTGTGCACTATGTGCATGCCCCATGCAAACCTTCCCCTGCAATTGGAGTGACAGACAGTATACTTAGTGGCCCTGTGGGTGCTGGGAATGGAACCCCAGTCTCTGGAAGAGCAGTTAGAGTTCTTAACTGCTGGGCCATCTCTCTATCCCGCAGACATTTTCCTTGACATTATCTGAACAATACCAAAACTATTTCGATAGCATTTTCCCTAGTATCTGAGGTCAGAAATCAACCCCCCACATGTGCATAGGGACTGTGGTATAAGCAACCTTTGAGGAAAACTGAACTAATCTTCGCCTGAGGTAATGGTAAATATTTTTGGGAGGACAACTTTGTTGCCAAGAACAGAAGCCAGAAGTTTCCAAGGCTCTGTCTGAATTGTTACCAGTTAGGTATCCAACCTGGAGACCATTGTCTTACTTAGTTGCCTATTTAGCATAACAATGCTACCTGGCGGCCAGCTTCTCAATGAATCCGTTAGTCTCTGCCCCGCCCCCTACCCTGAAATTCTCCAGCTCCCGGGGCTCCCCTGCCCTTCTCTATATAATTCCCCCATTTGTTTACTCTTTACTCTCCATTGGCCACTAGGCCTGGGCCGCCTTGATGGACAGCTCTTCTCTTGCTCTTTCTTCCCCCACTTGCCTCTCGAGGTCCCGTTTCATCTGCCGGCCATGTTCAGCTTGAACTCTCCTCTTCCCGTTTTCTCCCTTATATCTACAATACAAATCTCCTTTCTTTATGAGTAGTCTTGTCCCTGTATTAGTCAAGGTTCTCTAGAGTCACAGAACTTATGGGTAGTCTCTATATAGTAAGGGAATTTGTTGATGACTTACAGTCTGTAGTCAACTCCCCAACAATGGTCAGCAGCAGCTGTGAATGAAAGTCCGAGGATCTAGCAGTTGCTCAGTCCCACAAGGCTGGCAGTCGAAGAAGAGCGAATCTTCCTTCTGCCAATGAATGACCTTGTGTAGGTCTCCAGCAGAAGGTGTGGCCCAGATTAAAGGTGTGTACCACCACACCTGGATCTGGGACTTGCTTTGTGCCAGGCTGACCTTGAACTCAGAGATCTCCTTGCTTCACTCTCCTGGGATTAAGGGCGCGTACTACTTTGCCTGGGCCTAAGCTTTTCATGGCCACTATGCCTCAGTATCTCCATGCCAAGATCCAGGACAGAAACTTGTGTCTTCCAGCCTCAGGATCTGGATCACAGGTGAGCCTTCTAATTCTGGATTGTAGTTCACCCCAGATGAGTCAAGTTGACAATCAGGAATAGCCAGCCCTCCTCCTTTTTCTTTTCATTTATTCACTTCCTTCACACATGGTTCTTGTTTCCACAGTACAGGCTTCAGCAGAGCAAGTCCAATGGATACCTTTTAGCCTGTGTTTTACCTGAACCTCAGCAATATATGACACTGATACCTATCATATCTTACAGTGTTTGGAGGCCAGACCTCTGCCTCCCCCCTTCTCAAGTTTCCCTCCTGCCTTTCACCATTAATATTCTCATCCATTTTAAGCGTCTCCGCTGGCCTCCTTATTGGTGTTCCCCTGCATTTGCACTCTGAAATTCACCCTTCAATTATCTATCACCTACATGCTTATGACTTCTATTCTGTGACCTGCTCAGCAAAAGACAGGGTTTGGGGAGCACCTCTTCATCTGTGCCTAGCTTTGCCTGGATACATCTTGTGCAGGTGAAAGACCTGACCCCCTTATGAGGAAAGTTAGACCCCTAGCACACTTGGAGCCAGAAACAGAAATAGGACTGAAATTGCCTGCTTGACCAAACCCCACCCAGCTGCATTCTTTTCCCTAAGAAACAGGTGACCTTGGCCTGGCCCCCGGGCCAGAGACAATGTTTCAGGAACTAGCTAACCACAAAAATGTTTGTGCAACTGCCTTGTGACTAACTTAGAACATTCTGTACTTCCCCATAACGCAAATTATTTCCATTCCCCACCCCTTGCTTTGTGGTTTTTTTCCTTTAAATACCCCTGACTTCAGCTGCTTGGGGTCGGACTCCTCTGCCCCTGCGTGGGTTATGAGCTCCACCCCAGTGCACTGGTCCCCCCGAATAAACCTCATGTGATTGCAGCAAGGACGGTCTTTCATGAGTTCTTGGGGGGTCGCGCCATCCCGAGACTTGAGCGAGGGTCTCCCCAGCTCGGAGGTCTTTCGCAGGTAGCCACAGATGCTGTGAGTTCATGGCAAGTTCCACAGCCTTATCAACATTTTGTAGTGGCTTCCTCCACCGTGCAGGGAAGCTTCTTAAGTCAGATGGCAAACAACTCAAAAATGCTACAGGAAGTCCCTGAAATTGAACACATTCACTAGACCCTTTCTTTACAAGAGCAATTAAGCCAAGTAGTCTAGAGTCACTCTCAGACAAACCAAGCTGCAAAGAAGACTCTGAAATCAGGCCAGCTGCCTAGAAAAAAGCAGAAACCAGCCAAGCTGCCTAGGAGATGTTTAGTCCAACTGAGTAACTTGGAAGGGGTACTTGCCAACCTTTTGAGCTGCCTACAGGCTGTGCATTGTACTCCAGGTTCCCAGATTTTGTGAACTGTCATCTCTGTTGGGTTGGGCCTTGGTGATGTTGCCGTCTATACTGGCTGGTTTTGTGTCAACTTGACACAAGCTGGAGTTATCACAGAGAAAGGAGTTTCAGTTGAGAAAATACCTCCATGAGATCCAGCTGTAAGGCATTTTCTCTATTAGTGATCAAGGGGGGAAGGCCCCTTGTGAGTGGTACCATCTGTGGGTTGGTAGTCTTGGGTTCTATAAGAAAGCCAGCTGAGCAAGCCAGGGGAAGCAGGCCAGTAAGAAACATCCCTCCATGGCCTCTGCATCAGCTCCTGCTTCCTGACCTGCTTGACTTCCAGTCCTGACTTCCTTTAATGATGAACAGCAACGTGAAAGAGTAAGCTGAATAAACTCTTTCCTTCCCAACTTGCTTCTTGGTCATGATGGAATAGAAACCCTAAGACACTGTCTTTGAGTCATTTCTGCTCTTGTAAGCAACCCCTCACCCATACTCCTGTAAGTAACATAAATAAAAATAAATTTCATTGGTTCACCAAGTTGGACTTTGATAGTATCTCCACTTTAGTTTGTCATGCTCTCCATATCTGGAGTGAAAAGATATGTGTGTAGCATCTCTCTAGGAAAAAGTCTTGTCACACAATAGTGAAGCCCAAAAGTTCACATTCACAGCCCTCCTCCTCATCTGGCTGTTACATTCTTTCCACCTGCTCTTCAGAGATGTCTCTACTGAAGGAGAAAGTGCCCAAATACAGGAAAAAAACTTGGCATACTGTGCTTCTAAAGATGAAGCAAGGCATACCCTACCCCAGAAGTCAGGACACTGAATTTGAAAGGAGTGTGAGCCTGTAGCTGGCATGCAGACAAACTCTCCATATCTCTTTCAATGTACTTCTTTCACATAGAGACCCTGGTGGAATGAACACTCACTATCCAAGCCGAGGTAAGGTGCTAACCAATCACAATTGAGAGGCTTTGGATATGTAAGTAGCTGTTCACATAGAATAAAGCAGATGTCATTCCCTGAAATTGTCTCTGGAGTGGTCTATCTCCTTGCCCTTTGTTGACCCACAGGCATTGCTGTCTTGGCAGGGACACCTGGGAAAGCATGGCACTCTAAGCCTTATGGTAATAGAAGGGAGAGTTGGGGAAGAAGTTCTGAAGGCAATGAGAGGTCAGCTCGGGAACTTTGAGATATTCCACCAGGGTCCCCTCCCACCTCCAAGCACATGGAAGAAACAGGTTAGAAAGCATGTAGGATGGAAGGGAGGGGCTGATTAAGCCCCTGCTACCTCATTCCCTAAAGACCAATCAGATTAAAAGTCACACTGTTCTGCCAATAACATTGTACCTAATGGTGGCTGCTGCTCTAAAATCCTATATAAGGTCCCTGAACAGGCTCCATGAGGTCATCCTCCCGTCTTGGTATGTAGAGCGACCTCAGCATGCTGATGAATCAATAAATTTCTCTTGCATTTTGCATCAATCCCCAACTCCGTGTGTCCATTCGGAGGGTCTTCAGTAAGTTAAGACTCCCCAGAGTCTTACAGCAGAAAACATAATTTTGCAATTCTTGATGTAACAACTGATTCAAGCAAAGAGTACCAAGGAAAACAGCACCGACACATGAAAAGTCTTTAGAGAATTTCACACAGTAAAATATTACAAGTCACAAAACACATACCTGAATCATGTATATACTATACCCTGTTACCAGTGCCTTCAGTGATCAGATACACATGAGGTTGTGTCTCATGCCATGATCAATTATAATAAACATAAACTTTCTGTGAAATATTGATACCCAGAATATTGTGCTTGTTTTAGTCAAGGTTGGATATTAATAATGAATAACACAAACCACATGCATAGTTTAAAACGTTCCATTGAGCACATGAGACAAGAAATAGGTGCTGTATGTATAGCCTCACATTTCTGAAGTATTATTTCAAAATAGTAATCAATTGGGTAAGAATGGCTGCTAAGGACCTGCCTAGGCTTGGGGAGGGGTTCCTGAGAGAAGGGGTGTCTCAGAGCCTCAAAACAAATGACTCAAATTCAAATCATTGGTTACAAGCTAATGGCCTATGTTCTGCTCAAGACAGCTTTCCTGACTGTTCTCTCTGGGGTCGGGTTTTCTCTGGAGATCTCCAGACAGCTTTCTGCTTGCGACAGCTCTTTTTTTTTTTTTGATTCTAAAAACACTCTGGATAGCTCATCTCTTCCGGATCAAAAGCCCAGTCTTTTATTTACATATCAATTCAGCCATTACCCCAAATTCCCTTTGATTATCCCATGAATCAGCATCCTATAACCCCAGTCCCTCTATTCTTAGAAAGAGACAGAAAGCACACACACAGAAAATAAACTAACTGGATGGAACCCTGCCTTGAAATTACCATTCCTACCCTGCCTGGGCCTGAACCTAAACTACCTCTGTCCCAGGCTGAGCTTGAACTCAGGAATCTGTCTGCCTTTGTAAGCATAAACAAAAAACTTTAGCTGGGTAGGATCACCACTCTCTAAATCTCTTTATATCCTTCCTTAGTATCTTTCTGACAAGTTGGATCATAGTGCAGCTGCCTCTATTCCTTTAGATCTGTGAAGCTCCTTACACAATTCATATTGCATCCTTAGTGTACTGGCTAGTTTTGTGTGTCAACTTGACACAAGCTGGAGTTATCACAGAGAAAGGAGTTTCAGTTGAAATAAAATGTCTCCATGAGATCCAGCTGTAAAGCATTTTCTCAATTAGTGATCAAGGGGGGAGGGCCCCTTGTGGGTGGTGCCATCCCTGGGCTGGTAGTCTTGGGGTCTATAAGAAAGCAGACTGAGCAAGCCAGGAGAAGCAAGCCAGTAAGCAGCATTCCTCCATGGCCTCTGCATCAGCTCCTGCTCCTTGACCTGCTTGAGTTCCAGTCCTGACTTCCTTTCATGATGAACAGCAGCATGGAAGTGTAAGCCAAATAAACCCTTTCCTCCCCAACTTGCATCTTGGTCATGATATTTGTGCAGGAATAGAAACCCTGACTAAGACACTTATATTTTGCATAGTTGAAAAATTATATATTTTTGAACTCATGTTTTCAGAGTTCTTTCCCACAGCCTTAAGGGCTGTCCTGAAGGTCACAGTGTTTACCATTTTGCTGAGACATTAGACACACCCTTGCCTCCTGGACTCATGCTGGCTCTGATTATCATGGAGTCTTGGTAGAGAGACATTTCTTGAAGGAGGAGCATGAAAATATGCACATTATTATACAAACAAGCCTTACACCCATAGCAACCATCAACACTCATAGAGGCCCACATTCTGCTCTAGTTCCAGGGGCAGGAACAATGTCTTGACATCCCTATATGGCCAAGGTGGACATGGAAAATGGCCCCCATAAGGGCATCCCTTTGGATGCTTGGTCTCCAGCTGAGGGAACTATGTGGTGAGAATTAGGAGGTGTGGCCTTGTTGGAGGAGGCTTCAGAAGCTCACTCCATTCCTACTTAGGTATCTCTGCCTTGTTCTTCAGAGTTAAGATGTGAGCTCTCAGTTACTGCTGCCATCCCATGCCTGCCTGCCACCATCTTCCCCACCATGATGGTTATAGACTCTACCCCTCTGGAACCATGAAAAACATCAGTTCATTGCTTTCTTTTGTAAGTTGCCTCAATATCAGTGTTTTGTCATGACAGTAGAAAAGTAAGAAATTGATATAAAAAAATGGCAATGGATTATTTTAGAGCTTTCCTTCATTCTTGGACTTTGAAATCATTGTGATAATACTATCATGACACACCTCAATTTGAACCACTCACATTTCAAGTGGCTAGTAAGGACTGTGTTGGGCAATATGCTTGCCCCAAATCCAAG
Source organism: Uromys caudimaculatus (assembly GCA_028551405.1). Taxonomy (NCBI): domain Eukaryota; kingdom Metazoa; phylum Chordata; class Mammalia; order Rodentia; family Muridae; genus Uromys; species Uromys caudimaculatus. The sequence continues at coordinate 64,990,712 of CM052707.1, read as the reverse complement.
GAGCAAAGATACTAACTAAAATAGAGCTAAAAGGGACAGGAAGGTCTAGAACAGCCAGAGACTAAACATGTTAGGTATTACAGACACATACAGACTGTATTAGGTAATTCTTCACATCTGCTGCCTTCTTCCTTCATCTTTTTCTTCCACTTCATTTTTTAATGCCCTTCCTAAGATATAAAAACTGTTCTTCACTCAGAGGCTGTATAAAATGAGGTTACATTTTGTCAATACTGAATCTAGAAGAAGGAACACTTTATTTAAAGAATTGACTCAGATTTTGCAGGAAGTCAATGTCATGCATAGGTTGGTAGTGAGATAACAAGAGTGACTCCCAGATCACCTGTGGGCAGTCCATGAAGATGAGGTTCAAGGGAAGCAGGCTGGATCCAGAATTTGCTGGTCAGAAGGCTATGAGATCATTAAATAGCTACTAAATGTTTTTTCCAAAAGCTTAACCATTCTCTTCTGAGAACATGGCACTTAATCTCCAATAAACCATGCTCTGATGTCATTGTTCCCTTAAATTCTATCCCAGGAAATGCATATTAAATAAACCAACTCATCTAAATTCAGGAACCAAAATCTCTAATTATTTAATATACAAAATTTCTTATTTAGATTTTTTTGTGGGTGTTAGATAATGTCTTTTGTGGAGACATTTTAAATACATTTGTTGCAGTGTATCTGAATGTTATCAACTCAGGTAACACTGTCAAGGTATCATTAGTAAAACTTAAACATTGTATTGGGTGAATAGAGAGGAAATAAAGTTTAGTGACCTGTTTAATTCATGTGATGCAATTAAGATGTAAGCCGTGATGATGGCAGCTCCATGGCTGGCTGAAAGCATTCAACCTAATTAATCTTGACAAATGTTTAAAATAGTGTTCTGTCTGCTTGTGAAGCTGGGGTCCAAGGAGAATGGTAGAGTTAAGGCAGGAAATGAGTCAATAAAAGCATTATCATACAGACCGACAGTTATATACAGAATAAAATCTAAATAAAAACATGTTAGGTTTTAGTCAGTCAACAAATATGTACTCATGTTTTGTGGTTTACTGCTCACGGGTATCTGGCTCCCTTCTATTTCTGTACTTCATCCAGTTGACTTATTTGGCCAATGGACGAAATCCTTTCAGAGTAGAAGCATCCAACTCTGGGATACTTCACCCGAGGGTCCTTTGCCTGGTGATTCCTTCACTATAAAGTGGGATAGTGTGGCGTTATATGGATCACTGTGCAGAAATAACCTTGAAATATTAATCTACTCAAATTGTGTAGCTGTTTCTCATTTCATCCGATCCTAGTCTGTCTTTCCTGACATAATAGTGGATCTTATAGAAAAGGTTTGTTTTTAGGGAATACAACGAGAGTTGGTTTAAAACAAAACAAGAGTGCTTGCCCAAAAATTCCTGAGAATTAACTAAGATGTGTATATTGGCAACTAATAGAACAAAGGGGTGGAGAACTGTGCTGGAGCCCTGACCTGAGGAGTTGTGAATGCTAAACTAGTGAGTCAGTACCACAGGCACACAACGGGGTGCGAACCCCACTCTCAACGAGCTGATGTCTAGGTCTCTCCATTCCTTAGGACCAAGACTTGCAAATAAACTGGGGGCATAATGGAAAGGGAAAATAACACAAAATAAAAGGTTTTCTGGAGCACCTGGTTTTCAATTATTACACTAGTGCACTGTTTTTATATTTAAATGAAGATCTATTTCATAGGATGACAAGCTGGTACAACTACTTAAGATATGCTGGAACTTAAAAATAATTTATCTTTAGGCAGACACGTTAGGACATTCCGCAAGCCCCTGTGGAATGCTTGTGCCCTCCTCTGGCCAGTGGGTACTTTGATGGTAATGAATCTAATTAATTGATGCTAATGTTAAACCTTTGTCTCCGAATGGTACAGTCAAAGCAACGGCTTCGTTCAGCTCATCCCTGTTTAGCTTTGGCGGGCGTACTCCATATCATTACATTTCTGTAACTCATTGGAAGTTTATAACATATCGAAGAGTGTGTTGATAGAAAATCACTTCATCCTCAAACATCCTTTCTAGAATCTCCTTTACTACTAAATATGCTATTTTAGAAATAAGCAGGAAAGTATTAACTATTGGCCTAGCTTCCACAGAGAGATGACGCTGGGCATCTGTCCTTAGGTGGCCATGTAGGATTTTGTAGGAGTGCAGTGAAAATGATTTCTCTCAGCTTGTATAATTCATAAAAACGAGCAAACTACGGGAAGAACCGGCAAAGATGGAGTCTATGGCCTCCGCTTGAGTCCAGGACGGCAAATGAGATCCTCCAACCCACACCTCCACACACATGCGTGCGCCACAGACGCACGCACTCAAGTGTCCATCGACTACAGGAGGAAACTGCTGAGTATGAAATTAGTGCAGAATTGGAACCAGCAGAGCCAGGAATCAAATCCAAGAGGCTGGCTGCTAAGCACGGCTCTCTGGTTGGTATGTACCTCTTGTCCGTGCCCTACAGGCGGGGCCGGGAGTTGCAAGGAGGTACCGACTCCAGCATAATACAAATTGTTCCTAACATCACTTCATTTATGCTTGTTTGAGCTTTATCAAACGAATGCGTTTCTGTGGGGCCTTCAGGGAGATTTAAATCAGTTATGAAGATGTCACAATATCATGTTATCAATAAGTGAGAAACAACTCCTGTTTCGAGGGAGCTACGTGTTTCCTTACACTTACTGGACCAAGTTGTAAGCAGTCTTCACTCGGGGTTTGAGGATCGATCCTTGTAGAAGTGATTATCTTTCCCCCCCTTTCCTGTTTGGCTCTATTTTGGACAGATGGTTGTTGACTGACCCATTTCCTGTAATATTTGACCATGACTTCCTATGTCTAGCAAGCATAATTGATTATGCTTCTCCACGGCTCTTCAAAAACCTCGACCTGCCATCTCTTCTTTAAGTGGTAACATTATCAAGCGAACCTCTGCGTTAGGGATGTTTCTGTAGTCAGCGAATTCACCTGAAAAATGATGTGCAGGTGTTAAGACATCTGATTAACCTTTAAAGGATGGTTGCTTTTTTCCTCTGAAATGTCCCCCATCAACTGACCCTTTGTTATTGTATTAATCTGGAGGTGAGGGTGCCAGGCGCTACAGGAGTGGTTCTCAACCTGTGGGTCGCGACCCCTTTGGGAAACCTCCGTCTCCAAAATTATTTACTGTACAATTCACAATAGTAGCAAAATTACAGTTATGAAGTAACAGCAGAAATAATTTTATGGTTACAACACGAGGAACTGTACTAAAGGGCTGCAGCATTAGGAAGGCTCAGAACCACTGCTGTTGAGGAACAGAACTGACAGAATGAATATATATGGGATTTATTAGAATGGCTTACAGGCTGTGATCCAGCTAGTCAACAATGGCTGTTTAGCAATGAAAAGCCCAAGAATCCAGTACTTATTCAGTCCATATGGCTGGTTGTCTCAGCTGGTCTTCAGTAGATGCTGGAGACCCAAACCAAAGAAGTAGGCTCTAATACCAGTGAAGTTATGGACTTGTCAGTGAGAGTGAGGGCAAGCAGGCAAAGAACAGAAACTTCCTCCTTCTATGTCCTTTCTATAGGTTACCAAAAGGTATGGCCCAGATTTAAGGTGGATCTTCCCATCTCCAAAGATCTGAATTTAAGTGGATTTTCTCACTTCAAAGATAATTAAGAAAAACCTCTTCCAGGTGTACCCAGCTGCTTGGATTTTAGTTCATTCAAGACTCAAGTTGACAGCCAAGAATAGCCATCACAGTTATGACATCACTCTCCTGGTCTTTCTTAGATGTGTTAGGCCCCCATGCTTATTTGGTTGCTTATAGGATCTCTCTACTTAACAATGGAAGCTTTTCTAAGCCAATATGTAAGTGCCACCTAGTAGTCCAAGTCATATGACCCTAAGTTTAAAATGTACTGCATTTGGCAGCAGGAGGTTAGGTGGAAAGGTTACCCCTGTCTAGAGAAAGAGAGAGAGAGAGATAAAGATAGAGAGAGAGAGAGATAAAGATAGAGAGAGAGAGAGAGAGAGAGAGAGAGAGAGAGAGAGAGATGAAAATAGGCATAGAATGTCTCCAGACATCTGGTCAACCCACCCATGGCACAGAGCATAAACCTTAGAGCTAGAATCTCAGGGTTTCTCTCTTGGTTTCCTAATATCCTGCCTGGGGATGACAGTGCCCTGTGGGGCTATGGAAGGGTTAAGTGAGATGCATGCGTCATGGGTAGCTGGCATGTCAAAGTCATAATGGTGATCAACACTGGATCACTATAGTGCTCATGGTCATGGTGGAGTGGCGTGAGGAAGAAACATCTGCAATAGTCTCCTCAAGGGATTTTCAGAGTCTGTGCAGAAATTGTCAACTGGAAGCACATGGTAGAAAAGAGAGCTCAGGCATGATGTGTGCTCTGTGGCAGGGCTGGAGCTGGAAGCAAGGCAGGTCTGCTTGATTCCCATTCAACACAGCTCACTCTTTTTTTAAGTGTATGTACATGTCACGTTTAAACATCAGAAGATTTCACATATAAAATACAGACTCCTCTTACATTTAGAATACCCGGCCACGTGGGGCTGGTATTCCCCTGTGACAAGAGGCTGCTTAATCTAAGCATTATGTGTCTCCATTAAATGAAGCCTGCTAGCTCTGGCTGGCCACAGCCTTGCTCCCTATGTAGGTCAGGCTGCTGTCAAATGACAGACTCACTTGCCTCTGCCTCTTGGGTGGTAGGATTGAAGGTGAACACCGCTACCCCTGGCTACATTCTCCTGTTTCAAGGGGTGGATTGTTACACATTCATGACATTGTTCAACCTGAGGCTGCTTCAAGACAGTCTTAGAGGACAACAATGATTAATAAAGCAACTAGCAACTTGAATTAATCTTTCTTAGACCAGAGATCTCTGCTCTGCTTTTCTTTTCTCCTTCTTTCTCATTATGAGGAGGGGGTCTCATTATGCAGCTTTGGCTGGCCTGGAACTCACAAAGTAGACTAGACTGACCTTGAAATCACAGAGCTCCACTGGCATCTGCCTCCCAAGTGCTGGGACTAAGTGTGTGCTTCTAATGTCTCATTTTATTAACAACAGTATATGTTTCTTGTGGTAAAGCCTTTCTTCTATATAGGAAATATTCAGTAATTGTGCATCTAAATGAATTATACCTCAAGCCATTCCCTGTTTGTGCTTACCAACTGGAATAAGAGTGAATGTTTCCCCATAATGAGATGAAAGTACTTTTAAAAAGTGGAATTGTGGAATGTCTCTGATAAAAATGAGAAAAAGTAGAAATAGTGTAGAAAAGTTATGTGATATGAAAAGTGGAAGATTCTGGGATAAAGGAAATGAACTGTTATACCCATTGTAGGACCCCTGGATTAAAGAAGAGCCAATAGCATTATTACTGCCAGTGTGAGGATGAAAGAATCCCACTCCATCATCACAGACACGTCTTCTTCCACACGTTACTATTTGTTGCTCTAGTGTGTTTGAGTGTTTGGCCCATATGGAGTGGCACTGTTAGGAGGTGTGGCCTTTAAAGTGGGCGTGGCCTTGTTTGAGGAAGTGCTGCATCACTGTGGGGGCGGGCTTTGAGGTCTCATAGTCTCAAACTACAGTCTGTGTGACAGTCTCTTTCTGCTGCCTGCAGATCAAGATGTAGAACTCTCAGCTCCTTCTCCAGCACTATGTCTGCCTGGATGCTGCCATGCTTCCCACTGTGATTATAGTGGACTAAACCTCTGAACTGTAAGCCAGCCCCAGTAAAATGTTTTCTTTTACAAGAGTTGTCGCAGCTCAAAAACAAAAACAAAAAAAACAAAAAAAAACAAAAAACAAAAAAAAAAACAAAAAAAAGTAAGAGTTGTCTCGGTCATGGTGTCTCTTCAGAGCAATTAAACCCTAGCTAAGATGGTTGGGTTACGCTCTTTCTCTTGCCTCTCTCTTGCATCTCTCATCTCTTACCTCTCCCCATTCCCTTCCCCCCTCTCTCCATGTGGTCATGGCCGGCCTTCACCTCTCTACTTCTCTACTCTCTTCCTCTCTGCCTTTCTCTGCCTCTACTACCCTCTTAACTCCCCTCCCCATGACCTAAATAAACTCTATTTCTATACAAAAAAAAAAAATACAGTTGGGTTGCATGGATGGGGACTGTGCCTTGCTTAGGAGGTCATTAGGAAGATGTCACCCTGGTAACTCCAGGTTCCAATGTGGTCTTTCCTTGGAAGCTTTTTTCTGTTATCAGTTGACTTCGAGCTAACCAATCTTTTATATATTAAGCACTCAGATTTGCCTTTTTGGAAACCTTTTTTTTTTTTTAAACGGCAACTTTTATAAAGAAAATTAATTGGGGCTGGCTTACAGTTCAGAGGTTTAGTCCGTTGTCATCATGGAGGAAGCATAGCAGCATCCAGGCAGACACGGTGCTGGAGAAGGAGCCGAGAATTCTGCATCTTGACCCACAGTTAGCAGAAGTGAAGACTGAGACACACTGACCAGACTGGGGCTTCTGAGACCTCAAAGCCTGCCTTCAGTGATTCACTTCCTCCATCCAACAGGGTCACACCTACTACAATAAGGCCACAGCTTCTATAATGTTACTACCTATGGACCAAGCATTCAAACACATGCATCTGTAGTGGCCATTCCTATTCAAACCACCACAATAACAATGTTTTTGTTTGATTATTTGTTTGTTTGTTTGTTTGTTTGTTTGTTTGAGCAAACTATGTCCAAGGTTTTACAGAATTACTTGCTGATCTGAATACCCAGCAGTTTTTATCCCGTGGTGTTTAGGGCTTTGACGGGCCTGACAAAACTAGGTCAGTGCTTTCACGCTTCTGCTGCCCTCTCCTGGTCAGAGTTGGTAAGTGGCGCTCCAGGGAAAAGCCTGAGTTCTTGATTCTAAAATAATTCTGGAGGATGCAGGTGAAGCACGCTAGTTTTGCAAACATCTGTGAGGCATCGCTTTAACGGTGCTGCAGTCCCTGCAAAGACTAGCCACTGCTTCATGTTTCCAAGAAGGTTTTAGATGGGAAGGAGAGGGAACATGAGCCTAATGTGTACTGGACTGAATGAATGTCTTAGGGGGAAAAAAGGTTCTCCTAAAATCTGTCACCAACAAGCTCTGCACCTTTGTAGTCCCTAGGCTGAGAGATTCCTGTTTTCTCATCAGAAGAAATGCTAGAGCATTGATAGCAGGAAGTAAAATGCAGTTCGAAGTCCTAATGAGCTCCACCCTTTTGGGGAACCTCTTAACTATACAGTGGCCATACCCAGAAAATGAGAAATTATAAAAAGTTCATAGAAGAAAAATAGAAGTGAGGCTTGATGACTTTGGATGAGGCATTTGTTTCTCGGACATAATACAAATCAATCAATCAATAAAGTAACAAAGGAAGAGCAAAATGGGACTTCATTCACATTTCAGGTTGGGGTGTCAATAGGTATCATCAAGAAAATGGAAAAAGCCGGGCAGTGGTGGCGCACGCCTTTAATCCCAGCACTTGGGAGGCAGAAGCAGGTGGATTTCTGAGTTCGAGGCCAACCTGGTCTACAGAGTGAGTTCCAGTACAGCCAGGGCTACACAGAGAAACCCTGTCTCGAAAAAACCAAAAAAAAAAAAAAAAAAAAAAAAAAGAAAAGAAAAGAAAATGGAAACAAAACCTCACAGATCATATGAAACACAAGAAAAAGGAAGACCAGAGTGTGGATGCTTCAGTCCTACTCAGAAGGGGGAAGCAAATAATCTCAGGAGGCAGAGGGAGGGAGGAATCTGGGAGGGAGAGGGGGAAAAGGGGATCAGGATCAGATGTGGGAGGAGATGGGGGAGAAGTACAGAGGGTCAGGAAATTGAACAGAAATGTGTAGCAGTGGGGGAGGGGGAACTGGGGGTAGCCACTAGAAAGTCCCAGATGCCAGGGAAGGGAGAGGCTCCCAGGAACCAACAGGGATGACATTAGCTGAAATACCCAACAAAGGGGAGAGAGAACCTGTAGAGACCTCTCCAATGGATAGGCACGGCCCCAGTTGAGGATGGGGCCACCCACCCATCTCAAAAATATTAATCTAGGATTCCTCTTGTCAAAAGGAAATGCAGGGACAAAGAGTGGAACGGAGACTAAAGGAGAGGCCATCCAGAGACAGCCGCACCTAGGGATCCATCCCATCTTCAGACACTAAACCCAGACACTATTGCTGATGCCAAGAAGCATGTGCTGACAGGAGCCTGGTATAGCTGTCCTCTGAGAGGTTCTGCCAGAGCCTGACCAATACAGATGCAGATGCTCTCAGCCAACCGTTGGACTGAGCTCGGGGTCCCCAGTAGAGGAGTTAGAGAAAGGACTGAAGGAGCTGAAGGGGTTTGCAACCCCCTAGGAAGAACAACATCAACCAACCAGACCCCCAGAGGTCCCAGGGACTGAACCACCAACCAAAGAGTACACATGGAGGGACCCATGGCTCCAGCTGCATATGTAGCAGAGGATGGCCTTGTCAGGCATCAATGAGAGGGGAATTCCTTGGTCCTGTGGAGGTTCCATGACTCAGCTTAGGGGAATGCTAGGGTGGTGAGGCGGGAGTGAGTGGTGGGTGGGTAGGGGAGCACCCTCATAGCGGCAGAGGGCGGGGGTGGGATAGAGGGTTTGTGGAGGGGAAACTGGGAAGGGGATAACATTTGAAATGTAAATAAATAAATAACCAATAAAATAATAATATGAAAAACAAAAGGAAAAAATCCAGGTGAGGGGAAAAAAAAAACTTTTTGCAAGTCATCAATAAGGAAGCAGTGTTCTAAATATCTAAAAGATTTTTATAACTCAACGATAGAAATTCGTAGCCTAATTTAAGAACTGACTATAAAAAGATAAAGAGATATAGGATATGTTCTATGGGGGCGTGGTGAGGTGTGGGGGAAGGGGTGCCTCGGCAGGCCCATGCAGAGACATCCCCTCCCCCTGAGGGACCAGCCACACCACGGTATAGTATAGAATAGAGTTTATTCAGGGCATGGGGAGGGGAGCTAAGAGGGTAGTAGAGGCAGAGAAAGGCAGGGAGAGGGAGAGAGTAGAGAAGTAGAGGCTGGCCATGACCACGTGGAGAGTGGGGAAGGGAATGGAGGGGGGGGAGCTAGAGGGTAAGAGGCAAGAGAGAGAGAGGAGGGGCAAGCAGCCCCTTTTATAGTGGGTCAGGCCTACCTGGCTTTTGCCAGGTAACTGTGGGGAGGAGCATACCTGGCTGTTGCCAGGTAACTGTGGGGTGGAGTTTAGGCAGAATGCTAACACCGACAGTTCCAGTAAACATTTCTCTAAAGACATACAAGTAGCCGGTGCACATTTCAAAAGATGCTCGCATCATTTGTCAGGAAAATATCAATCAAAACTACAATAAAAAGCCACTTCCTACCTAATAAGGTTGTCAGTTTGAACAGACATAGCGTAACTACTGCAAGAAGCTGAAACACTCATGCCCGGGTGATGGGCTTGCACATGACACAATCAGCCAGCAAACACTGACAGTTCCTCACCCTGCAAAACACGGAGGAGATGCAATAACTCGGGAATTGAATTCTTTAGTATATGCCCAAGAGAATAGAACATAGCCACACAAAAACCTATACATAAGCCGGGCAGTGGTGGCGCACGCCTTTAATCCCAGCACTCGGGAGGCAGAGGCAGGTGGATTTTTGAGTTCGAGGTCAGCCTGGTCTACAGAGTGAGTTCCATGACAGCCAGGGCTACACAGAAAAACCTTGTCTCGAAAAAAACAAAAAAACAAAAAACAAACAAACAAAAAAAAACAAACTCAAAACCAAAACTAAAACCCCCCAAAAGAATCCAAAAACCAAAAACAAAAAACCTATACATAAATAAATAATAATAGTATTGCCTATAATACTGAAATGGCTAAAACAACCTAACCATTCATCAGCCCATGAGTGATAGATATATTTGTGAATGAGAAGAATAAAGCGCCCATTCATGCTACACTATAGATAGTCAAGAAAGAAGCAACGTGAGAGAAATCAGCACAAAAGACCACTTGCTGCATGATTCCACCATGGGAAACACTCAAGAGCTGCTGTTATCGTGGTGTCTCGTCACGTGTCACAGCAGCTGAACACTGACTGACACAAGGGCTGAAGAAATGGTCTACATGGTGATGGTCGCACAAATCTCCACTAAAAATCCTCAACTATGAACTGTCGACAGACGAGCTGTCTCATGTCTGAATTGTGTGTCAATAGAGATGCTAACATTAGCAATTGCTTACTGTGAAACTACAGAGTAGTTCTTTCCTTCGGGGTCAGGATGGGAAAAGCACGCTGGGAACTTTCCGGGTACTAGCTCTGCAGTAGTATGTGATGACTAGTTACACGGGTGAGGTTTCATGGACTGACTTATGGAGCTTTCCACAGGCGTGATTGCACAGGACATCTTCAGTATCCTTGGGGCTGCGGACAGCTCAGTGAGCAAGGAAGCCTGTGGAAGCCTGAGGACCCCAGACTGCACTGCCAGCACCTCGTAATGCTAGCTGAGGCAGCACAGCCTGTAGCCTCCGCTCCAGCAGTAGAGGCTGTCCGACCCTGCAGGTTCACTGTGCAGCGGAAGGGGTGAGTTCTAGGCTCAGTGAGTGACCCCAGGTCAGGAAAGAAGAGGCTGCTAGGGAGTGCTTTCTGCCCTCAGTTATCATGCTACATACACACACACACATACACACACACACACACACACACACACACACACATACACACACACACCACATATATCACATACATACACACACATTATACATGCACACCACACACATACATACAACACACACATACATACACACAGCACACACACATACACACACATCACACATACACAAACATGCAATACTACATACACATACATACATACACACACACCACACATACATACATACATATACACACTGCACACATGCGCAAGCATACACATACCACATACACATACATACATACACACACAAACATATACACACACACAACACACACATACACCCACAGTACACATACATACACACATACAAACCACATGCACATACATATACACTCGAATACCACACACACCGCACATATACCACACACACACACAAGGACACCCATGGGACACACATATACATACATATTACACACACACATACACTGACACACACAAACACAAATTTAAAAAATCTTTATCTAAAAAAAGAACCTTAAACTCAGGCTGAGGATGGGACTCAATTAACAGAGTGCTTGCCTAAAATGCATACATCCTTGCTTTGATCCTGGTGATGTGTGCCTACACACAGTGTGAGCCCACCCCCGGTGTGTGCCTACAATCCTAGCACTTGGGAGGTGGAGGCAGGAAGAGCAGAGGATCATGATTACTTCTGGACACATAATAGGTTTGGAGTTATCTGGCCTACTTGAGACCCTGTCTCAATAAAAGAGTCTAGAAGGGAGAGGAGAAGGACTAGGAGGAGGAGGAGTTATCTTCTAGAGTAGGGAGCACTGTTCTGGAAGGATGCGCAGAAAAATCGAGCTTTCTCTAAGCAGAGTTCAAAGTCGGAGACCTTATTGCATCCTGCTGTGAAAAGCAAACATTTATTGCCTTCTTTTGCATAACAACTCATTAGTGTTGAAGCTTAAACGTTTTTATTCATTCTTTGGGATATTCGCGCATGCATTTGCATTACTCAGCAAATATTTATTAAATGCCTGTCTCATGTCAGCTGCCCTACTGGGCAAAGATGAGCTTCCTGGAGCCCTCCTGGAGGGTTTCACGGCGCCTGGAACTCTGGGATGGTTTGCTGGGGTCTGAGGAACCACCGTCAGTTCACTACCAGGAGAGCTAACTAAACTGGGACAGGTGGAAAGTATTCAGCTCTGAAGGAGCACCTGCAATAAATTCTCTGTAATCCGGGATGCATAGGAAGGCTCTTCTCAAGGAAAAGAAAGCTGGCTCTGTCATGCTCTGCGGGAGCAGTCCAGGCAGAGGACCCACAAAGGGTTTCCCGTTGTGTGGGAGAACTCGTGTCTTAGGGATTCACAGTAGAGTTTATGCAGTCCACAATCGTTTCAACAATTCATTCTAAAATTGAGGATTCAGAGACAGGCACTAAAATCAAAGAGGGTTTTCTGGTTTTCTGAGAGCCTCCTCCCCTCCCCCACTGAGTACACTCCTAATATAAAAATCCCCGTGCAAATCACTCTCTCACACAGACCACCTTTATTTAAGGATATCGTTTCTATGACTCACGGTGGAGGAATTAGATACACATCGAATCGTCCGTTGTGAGGGAGGCTTCTGAGAAGGATGGACACCTGCCCTGGTTGTCCCCAAACCATGGAAACAGTCTTCCTCATTCATCCCCTGAAGTGGTTGCCCCTGCGTTCTTATCCTATGTGTTTAACCACTGACTGGAGTTTCTGTGTCTAAAATGGTGGTCGCGAAAGCCCCAGTGTTGTGCCTTTCCAAGTTCACAAAGAACTGTATCTTCCCTTAAAAGCGTTGGTGTCATGCTGTCCTGGCTGGTTTTCTGTCAACTTGACTCAAGCTAGAGTCGTCAAAGAGGAAGGAGCCTGAATTGAAGGAAAAAAAAAAAAAAAAAAAGACTCCATATGATCTAGCTTTAAGGCATTTTCTTAATTGGTGATTGATGGGGGAGGGCCCAGCCCATTGTGGGTGGGGCCATCCCTGGTCTGGTGATTCTGGATTCTCTAAAAAAGCAGGCTAAGCAAGCCACGGGGAGCAAGCCAGTAAGCAGCACCCCTCCATAGCTTCTGCATCAGCTCTTGATTCCAGGTTCCTGCTCCGGTTTGCATCCCTGTGCTGACTTCCTTTGGTGATGAACAGTGATGTGGAAATGTAAGCTGAATAAATCCTTTGGTCCTCAACTCGCATTTTGGTCATGGTGTTTCTTTGCAGCAACTGAAACTCCACGACACCTGACTACTTTGGAAAGCAGGCAAAAATATTGCATCTGCAGAAATAAGGAAATATTTAAAGATTACACCTGTGCTCACTATATTTGTACTGCATTAAAGTGGCTATTAATTATTACTAAAATCAACACCTCCCTGTTCCACTTGCCTTATTAAAATCTCTGCGTTATTAAGCAGAGCTACATGAGTGGTCCCAATACATCATTGATTTTGCTACGGGGGTTAAAGAGTCAGTGCTGAAAACATAGGTTTGAAATAACAGGTCTTTGAGATAATCCACAAACGTATTTGAGATAAACTGATTAAATATTAACTTATCTAAGAACAGTCACCTAAGAACAAGGAGGAACCTTATCAACGCGGGCAGCGATCTGAATTCTTAATGTTCAAAACTAAATGCCACATTCAGTCTCGTCTTTTCCACAAGCATGAGTATTGACATTATCCATAAAATCAGACAGCACTGACAATCAGACAGCGCTTCCAGGCTTGTACGACATGGCAGAACTTCGGTTTCCATTAAATAAACAACAAATGACTTTAAAATTTAAACACGAGGCTGAATTTTTCATGCAGTTGATCCACAGTTGTCTGTGCGGTCTTCCTAAACTGTAGACAAGGCGCCCCCTAGTGGAATTTTGACGAAGCGTTTCTCCAGCCCCGGGTACCGGTGTCAGCTGAGTACCAGGTGCTGCCATGGGCTGCGGGGACAAAGATCCCATGAAATGAACAGAGAAACTCCGATGGTTGCAAAGAGAGCATTGGTGGAAAGCTTCGGTCAGAGATGCGGCGGAGACGGACAGAATGGAAGGAACTGATTTGATTATGGGCTGAGGAGGAGGGCGTGCGGGCGACCGGACAGAAGCGGATGGAGAAAGGCCGGTAGAGCCCAGCATCACCAACAGCTTCATTCGGTGCGATTTGGTGAGGCGGGACACTTAAAATAGTGGAGAAGGCTCAAGAAGCAGGTAAGAACGAGGGCTGGCATCCATCCGCGGGCTCTTCGGTTTGCCCTTTATCACATCAAACAATGTCCTCCAGAATAGGCACTCTGGGTGCTAGTGAGTTCACAATCACTGCACAGAATCCCATCCAGACCACCGTGTGCATGCCTCCTTACCTATAGAGGACTTTCAAAATAGACTTTTTGAACATAGCAGGTTATAAACATAAATTTATATATAGATAGTGATAGAGTAGAGATATACATGTAACAACGATAGTTAAATAATAAGAGGCCATACATTTGAGAAGTGGGAACACAGAAGTTGGCGGGAGGAGGGAGCAGGGAGAAATGACGTTAATACAATACTCACATGAATTTCTCAAAAACAGAGAAAAATACATTTAAAACTAAAACAGACTTCTTTCGCTATTTGAAAAGTTATGTCTGACAGAACAAACATTGAACTGGGAAGCTGGCAACACTAAAGCCAGCCCATATGTATCTCTAGTCTCATAGGACAAGTAAAGAGACAGGCTAAATTCCCCAAGTCCATTTAATGGGAACTTTGTGGGTAGCTGAGCCCACATTGCTCCTGGACTCTGTGGGCCAGAAGTCCAGCACTAGAGAATGTATCTGAAACAGTGCGGTTAGAGTCACAAGACAGAAAGAATAAAAGGAAGCCGGGGCAGAGTGAAAAGGGGGCAGATGGGGTCGTAGGGGGTGGGGGGGATGCCTGGGGAGTGAGAATCTCCCCAGGGCAGCAAAGAAAGGGCTTTCCTTGCAGGCAGGAGGACCTGAGCAGATCCCCAGAATCCACATAAGAAAAAGCTGGGGGCAGGGGGTATCGGGGCTCAACAGGAACAGTACTTTGAAAGCATGGAGACACACATTCAGATCTCCAGAACCCATAAGAGCTGGGTGTGGTGGCATAGAGCCGCACCCTAGCCCTGGCATGGAGCTGTGCCCTAGTACTGGGGATGAGGGTAGGGGACAAAAACAGACAGATCCTAGGCCTCACTGGCTAGCTAACCCAACCTGCTTTGTGAGTTTCAGGCCAGTGAGAGAGAGTCTCTCTCTCTCTCTCTCTCTCTCTCTCTCTCTCTCTCTCTCTCTCTCTCAATACAAAAAAAAAAAAAAAGCTGTAGATAGTGCACTCAGGAACGTCAGCTGAGTTTGTCCTCTGCCCCCCCTCACTCAGAGAAGAAGATAGCAAAATGCTGTAGAAGTAACAAAGAGACGAGCATGTCCTGGAGAAGAGGGAAATGTAGGAGGTGAGGAAGGATGGAAAATGGAGGGGAGAACAGCATCGGATGGGGGGCGGGGGGCGAAGCAAGGCAAGAGTGTGGCTACTCGGGATTCCCCGGAGGCCACTGCAGGACGGAGCCAGACAGGGGTTTAGAGGGAAAACCCTTTGTCACAGGAGTTGAAAAGCAAAGTGGAAAGAATAAACAAGTACGGTAACTCTCAAAAGGCTGAGCTGACAAGACAATAAAATGAGGTGAAGATAATGTTTAAAGGCAGAAGTTTTAAATCTCTAACACTGGAAGGCTGGGGTGTGGTGTGAGACAGACATGAGGAAAGCCACCTGGGAAGGTAACGGTGAGAAGCAGAAACAAGAAACCATCGGGACTGGCAAGATGAAATAGAGAGATGACAGGTAGATAGATAGTTGATAGATAGATAGGTAATTGATAGATGATAGATACATAGATACAAATATGTAGATGGTACATAGATGATAGATAGATACATAGATACACAGATGGTAGATTGGTAGATGATAGATAAATGATAGATAAAGAGAAATAATAGATAGATAGAAAATACATAGAGATAAGAGATTATAGAAAATAGATAATAGATAAATAGGTAGATGTATAGATAGAGATAGATAGATGATAGATAAATGATAGATGGATAGATAGCTAGATTATAGATAATAGAGAGAATAGAGATAGATGATAGGTTGATCAATAGATAGGTATAATGGATAGATAAATTGATAGATAAATAGATAGATATGATATATCAGTAGATAGAAAATTAGATAATTGTTGGGTAGATAGATTATAGATAGATAGGATAAATAATGGACAGATGGACAGATAGAACGATGATAGATTAGATAGACAGACACATACATAGATGATACATGACCCCTGACACATTACTGTGTAAGGAGAAGAGTGAAGGACAGTCGGCCCTAGCAAACGTTTTGTGCCTGGGTTGAAAGCAGGATCTGCTGTGTGCTAGGAGCCAAGAAGGAAGCTGAGGAGGCTGAAGAAGCTTCTAATAACTGCCGAGCTGTGTGAGTGAGGGATGTAGGGAGAGTGGCCGGGTGCTGTGGAGCAGCTGGGAGGAGGGACCGGATGGATGGCGGCATGGGTCAGCACAGTACTGCCTTGCAAGTGAGGCACTGCCCAAACATAGGGAGGCACTGCCAGCTTTGGAAACAGAGTGGGGCTACGGAGTCCCTACCCCAAAAAATGCTTCAGAGCCTTCAGATCCCATGTCTAACCTGCCTAGGCCTGGAGGCAGACCTCTCCGAGGTGCAGAGCACAAGAGTGAGCATGAGTTGGTTTTCTCCTCTGACACTGGCATCGCGCAAGCTTAAGGTTTGCACAGGAAGTGGAGAGAGACGGAGGGAGAGAGAGAGAGAGAGAGAGAGAGAGAGGGAACCAACAGCACACAAGATGGGGGTGAGGCTGTGAGGCGGGACAGTAAGCTGGCGTTTCAAGCCCCATGGAGTCCCATGCTTCAGGCACCTGCTTCATGGTTTCATCAGACATGTACAAAAGGCACATTAAAGGGTACAGGGGAATGAACAGATGGTTCAGCAGTTAGCACTTGCTCTTGCAGGGGACCCGAAGTCAGTTCCTAATGCCCACACGAGGGAGGGCTCACGACTTCCTGAAAGTCCAGTTTTAGGATATTCAATGCCGTCTTCCAGGCTCCTCAGACACATAGGCACAGACATATATGCAGGCAAATATTCACACAAACTAATTAATTAATTAACTAATTAATTAATGTCTTTTAAAGGGTAAAATTGTTATATTTTCCCCACAGGGCTGCTGTGCTACAGATCAGAAGGCAAGAACAACAGAAATTGATTAAAGTTCTGGAGTCCAGGGTCAAGGTGTTGGCAGGACTACCTTCTTTTCAGGTCTTTCTCCATGGCTCCTGTGTGTGTGTGTGTGTGTGTGTGTGTGTGTGTGTGTGTGTGTGTGTGTTCCCCCTTTGGCTAGCTATGTGTCTAGATTTCTTTTTTTAATTCACTTTACAATTCATTCTCCTATTCCCTCCTCTGCTTCTCTGTGAGGGTGGAGGTCTCCCTTGGGTAGCCCCCAGCCCACTGTACATCAGGTCTCTGTAGGGCTAGGCACATCCTCTCCCACTGAGGCCAGAGAAGGCAGCTAGAAGAACATGTCCCTTATCATCTGACTATGAATCAGAAGATTCTAGAACCCTTCTTTTACAATTAGAGTCTACCCCAAAAAACCACTAACTATAACCACCCCTTTAAAGATACTATCTGTAAACACAGTCACAATAACCAGAAGTAGTAAAGATGTGTTGGGCTAAACCATGACTTTGTGAATGTGCGTGCTGAGGTGTAGGTTGGCGTTTGGCCCATAAGATTGCAGCTGCAGGGTTGCAAACCACAGTCATTCAGCATCCATGCACCAGGTCCTGTGTGAGTGAAGGGGTGAAGTCAGACCTGGGCAGGAGATCAACTGTAGCCTCTTCCCAGACCTCTGAAGGTCAGTACATGGGGGAGCGTAGCTGCACCCTGGACAGACTTTAAACAGAAGCCAGGTGGATGTCCCTGAGGGAAGGTCAGGCTTTGTTATTATTGTGGCGGGGTACAGGCTCACAATAAAGAAGGTCTCTGTATGAACATTCTACTAACAGAACGGATGTATCCAGGAAGAAGGTCACATGTAAGGCAGGGAAGAGAAGCTATGCAGAGAGCAGGAGAGCAAATATGCAAACGGAGCCCCTTCCATCCAAGCTGATCTTCCTCCGTTCTCTTGTGCCCTGTGTTCTAATCAAGGCGCCATTTGTGTCTGGCAGACTGTATTTATGGTGGGTTCACTGTATTGTGGCAGGTTGACTGTGCAAGGTGCATCCTCTAGAGCTGGCTCACAGCCTACTCTCCCACACCGAAGCAGGCGTAACGGTTATCATGTCAAGGCAAGTGCTGTAACAAATTAGGCCTAATTTCCTGAATACTTGCCTGGGGGTCATGATCTTCAATATCTTATAATAATCTCTCCCAGAGAACAGCAACCAAAAAGCCTTGTCTGCATTTTTATGGCCAGAAATCCCAGCAATTAATAAGTGTAAAGAGTTACAGCTGTGGACTATCACTACAGGAATGAATATGTTAAGTAGAAAGACAACAGAACCAGGCTTCTGGAAAAACTAGAAGATGAAACATTCTGAGATACTTTTGAATATGGTCCTCACTGCCTCATCAAATCCCCGCAAATAAAACCACGAGAGCTAATTTCACATTATGCTAATAATGACAGTCATTTTAAGTAGGAGTAATACACGTTAACTATATAGAATGTAGAAAGTATAGGTAAGCAGAACCGTGGACATCTCTCAACTCACTTTCTTTGAGATGTTTACATTTTCTTCTAGTCTTCCTCTACTGTTATACATTCATGCATTTTCTTTTTTTTCAAAAAGAGACACCAATTTTACACAGCGTTGAGTTGTTTCCCTTTTAACGCTTAACAATGAGGGTTAAACAATCTTATACAGTGTATTAATGGCTACATTTATTTATAACATATTTAACAAATTTCTTGTTGTTAAAAAGGTAATTTCTCTTTAACTATTCACTAATATAAACTATGCAGCCCTGATTATCTTTCAAGCTATTAATCTACTTTCATAATTATTTCCATGGAATCAATTCATAGAAATGCCAATAGTATGTTAAGATATATACATGCTTTTAATCCTGTGGTGGGGGGAATACTAGTCAGTAGACAGAAGCAGCTAAAAACTAGTCTGCTTGAATAATTATCAGGTACTTCCAACTTGGGAAGCATAATGAAGTAAGACCCAGTTAGACAATGTTGACTGGGAAAAGGGTTCAGTGGGTAAAGCGCTTGATGTGTGGGCAGGACTTGAGGTGGGTCTCTGGGATCCAGGTGAAAGCTCAACATGACAGCATCCATCTGGAATTCTCAGGTTGGGGTGTGGAGAGAGGGGAATCTTGAGGACCCACTGCCCAACAAGCCTAGCCAAAATGGCAAGCTCCAGGTTCATGAGAGAGCCTATTTCAAAAGCGAGGATGGCATCCGGAGGACACCTGGCCTCCTTCATGGTTTGCCACTTTGAATGTACACACACAAACACATAAAGAAGAGGAGGAGGAAGAGGTTGACTGGCCATTCAGCCCTTTTCAATCTCTTGTCATTAAACAGGTTTGAATAATGAAGTGAAATATATACTAGTCTTTGGAGTTGGAGCAGTCAAATCTATGCATAATACTTGTGAGCAAAAGCTAGCAACAGAACATCCTTGAAAAGATAAATGAGAACAGCAAGAATTAAGTATAAATATAATATAGTCAGAAAATGTTTAGTGACATTTCCTTGGACCGTTTTTGGGACATGAGATGTTGGTTGGTGTCTTACTTGGGGTTTCTATTGCTAACCATGACCAAGGAACCAAAGAAAAATATTTAATTGGGGCTGGCTTACAGGTTCAGAGGTTTAGTCCATTACCCTCACGTCAGGAAGCATGGCAGCGTGCAGTCAGACATGGTGCTGCAGAAGGAGCTGAGAGTTCTACATCTTGATCCACAGGCAGCAGGAAGTGAACTGGCTTGAGCTTCTGAAACCTCCAAGCCGACCCCCTAGTCACACACTTCCTCCAACAAAGCCACACCTCCTTCAAGGCATTTTATCACCATAATAGAAAAGTAACTAAGACTTAAAGCAATAAAATATTGTGGCTCCCCATAAAGCGGACCTTCTGGAAGGAAATCTTGGTGCCTTTCAACAGGAGAAGGACGTGAAATAACTGTGAAGGTTAATCTTGTGTGTGCTGGATAGTGAGTCCTCCAGCCATGCTTGTGAGGAAGTTTTCAGAAGACACCAAAGTCGAATGAGGACATTGAGAAAAGGCGATTCCCCTCACAAATACAATGACCATCATAGATGGCCAGATAGAACAGAAGTAAAGGAAGAGGAGGAGCAAGCTGCTGTCTCTCCTCAGCAGCAGGGCAGCCAACCATCCCCCTTGCCTTCAGACAGAGTATTTCTACTTCTTGGTCCTTCCGAGTCCGGAACCAGTGTCTTACCTGTTCTCAGAGCACAGAGTGAGTTACTCCACTGGCTTGTCCGCTTCTCACTTTGCAGATGGCAAATGATGGGGCGTCTTGGCTTTCCTAATCATGGAAGCCAGCTTCTAAAAGCCTTCCCTCTTATTTATCTATAGATACTCCATTGGTTCTGTTCCTCTGGAGAGCACTGACAATTACAATATTGATTTACCAGCTGAGAATGAAAAGGACCATGAAGGGCTGATGAAAGAAACAGGCTGAAAATAGAAATTTCAACCAGTGACGATGTACAGATGTTCTATAGCAGCCAGCCATAGGTGCTCCCTTCTCATTTTAATCTGGAAGATGTAACTAAAAAAATCAAAGAAAAGGTAATGCCATCTAGAGGTAGAAATTATGACTGAGAATTTGTGTCCCTTTTATATATATATATATTTGTGTGTGTGTGTGCGTGTGTGTGTGTGTATATATATATATATATTATATATGTTTATATGGCATGTGTGCATGTGTATCAGAGTTCGATATGGGGTGTCTCTCTTGATGCTCTCTATTTACCAAGGCAGTTCTTTTGCGGAACCCCAATGTCCCTAATTAGATGTGCTTGCCCAGAGTCCTCCTCTCTGTGCCTTCCAGTTGGACTATAGAGAGGTTAGCCCGGTTTTCGAGCATCTCTATGGGTACTTACCAACACTCCAGTCTTCAGGCTTGCCAAGGTTTTATCCACTGAGCCATCTCTCCAGCCACCTGTCACCTATTTTAAGAGAGTGCCAGACTCTTCCCCATTCAACGAATGTTTGCATGATACTATCACCACTCTTGGAAATTTAAATATATGGTGGACAAGCACAGATGAATGCTTAATAGTTAAAGGGTTGGAGTTGTCTGTTGGGCCATGTGATGGCTGTTTTTGGTCTTCAATTTTTTTTTTTTTTTTTTGGTTTTTGGAGACAGGGTTTCTCTGTACAGCCCTGGCTGTCTTGGAACTCACTCTGTAGACCAGGCTGGCTTCTAACTCAGAAATCCGCCTGCCTCTGCCTCCTGAGTGCTGGGATTAAAGGCATGCGCCACCATGGCCTGGCTCTTGGTCTTCAATTTTGCTCTATCAGGAATTAACTAAAACCCAAGCTATTGGGTATACCTGTGAGGGATTTTCTTGATTGGTTCATTCCAGGTGGGAAGACCTGCCCTAAATCTGGATCACATGAGGTGGGAAGACACACCCCTTTATATCCAGGCCACATCTTCTGCTGGCAGTCTATGCAAAGGACATGGAGAGGAGCTCTTGCTCTTTTCCCACTTGCCCACACTCTTGTCAGCAAGTTCCTTATTTTACTGGCATTAGAATTACTTCTGGAGCCGGGCAGTGGTGGCGCACGCCTTTAATCCCAGCACTTGGGAGGCAGAGACAGGCGGGTTTCTGAGTTTGAGGCCAGCCTGGTCTACAGAGTGAGTTCCAGGACAGCCAGGGCTATACAGAGAAACCCTGTCTTGAAAAACCAAAAAAAAAAAAAAAAAAAAAAAAGAATTACTTTTGGATTCAAGCCTGAGGCAGTTTGAATGTAATTGGCTTCCCTAGGCTCACAGGGAGAGGCACTATTAGGAGGTGTGGCATTGTTGGAGGAAGTGTGTCTCAGTTCACTTCCACTACCTTCTGATCGAGATGTAGAACTCTCAGCTCCTTCTCCAGCACCATGTCTGTCTGCCTGCATGCCACCATGCCCCCTCCATGAGGATAATGGACTTAGCCTCTGATCTGTAAGCCGGTCCCAATGAGATGTTTTCCTTTATGAGTTGTCATGGCCATGGTGTCTCTTCACAGCAATAAACCCGGAAGACACAGTCTATACACATAAATGTTAATCAACATTTGATTCATATGATCTAGAACCAGTAGGGAATGTGATGGCTAAAGAAACTCCATTTTATGCTAGGCAGCCATCTTGGTACCCGGCAGCCATTTGTCTCTGACTCCAGTCCCTGGAGGATAAGTTCCCAGTAACCTCCACTCAGAATTGTACAGCTGTGACCATCTACTTACTACAATATGACTAACTGCTTTTTTGGCTTCTGTAACTTGCTTATACAGACACCTAAGGGCTATTTGGGGTCTCCTTAACCACTAACGTGACAGAACAGACCAGTTTTTACTTGCTTTCATAGATATTGAAGGTCTTCTTGTGGTTTTTCCCTTTAAAAAAAAAAAACCCTCCCACACCCTCCTTCATCATGTCTGTCATCCTGCTAGCAGCTAATCAATAAATCCCTTAATTATAATTGAATTGGGTCTATGGTCTTTTCCCAGGGGTCGGGACGTGACACCATGACTCTGATCATTTCTGCTTGTTTCTGTTCCTGTTTTCTTTTGTACTTTAGGGAAGAATTCTATTTCGTCCGTGAACTTGACAGCTGGCTTCTCAATAAAAACCTGGAAGGGATGGAGATACCTTTCTTTTTTCTGCTTGTAATGAGCCCTAACAGTGATGGTAGGGGTATAGAGAGTGGTCAGTTCTCACTTGCTTCCTCAGCAGAAATGTTCAGAAGCATCGGTAGTTGTTGCTCAGCAACACAGAAGCCCCTCCCTCTTCCCCTTTTAGGTCTGCCTGTTTTCTTTCATCCCTAAAAGTGGAAATGGCTCTAGGTGTCAACAATCTACGGTTAAGTTTTTTCCCAGTTCTATCTATTTTACCACTTTAATAACTAATTCCTAATCTTAATTTCCTGTTTGAAATACCATGTAGGTGTACTATTTCCTTGAAAGGCCAACCACTAATCCAGACAAATGCAAACCTCAATTCAGGCTAAGGAAAACTTAGAAGAGGAGGGAATCAAAAGGGATTGTGGGTCCTCAGTGAGACCTTTTCCCTGGGAAACAATGAATGGTGCTGCTCAGCTCATTCAAATGGTTACTGACACCCAAATGATAGTGTCGGGATGCAAGGTACAGAGAAAGATGGGGTAGTGCTAGCGAGGGCTTCTAAAATTCAGCGGTTATTTTTTCATTAGGTAAATGCATTTTAATATCCTATATAGACTGTGAATAAAGACATACATTATTTTCCTGTCTTCCGCGTGCTAGACAAATGCATGATGGAAATGTCAGAGATTGCTCTGCCTCCTGTCTCCTTCCAAGCCTTAGCTCTGTCAGCAGGGAATTAATATAAACCAATTAATATTGGCTTCATACCTATGCCCTGCTGCAGTCTTACATTTTTCTGAAGGCTATATAAAATAGAAATGGTAAAAGGTCAGAGATTAATATTTACCCTAGGCTGAAGTTAGTACAACTCTGTTTTTTTTAATCTTAAGTTAAAAATTATAAAAGAGAAGTAAGACAAGATTCAGCGTCTGATAACCTGGCGGTCCCACTCTATAATTAGCTGTCCACTCTCAGAATGACATGAAATTATCATCAATAGTGGGACAACCAGAGACTATTTATTCTATGCTTCAGCATGCCATTTGGAACTGGTTCCACTTACATGGTGTTTATGAATTACATTTCCCTAACCCTTCTCTTGAGCACATTTGCCTTGATGGTGCAGTTGGTTTCCTAGGCATTTCTCTTCCAGGAAATACAAAGTAACATTAGGACATTAATTTGCTACAGAAACAGCATAATTTGTGGCTGTGTTATACTCTTTACAACTAGAAACAATTTATCTTTTAGCTAGCAGCTGTTCTGATCTTATTTACACACTATGTGACGTAACTTACTTATGTCCACAAAACTTTCCCTCCAGATAGGACTCCTTAGATCTGGTTACCTTCCCCTGAGTCTAGCTTGCATTTTCCCTTTGGAATTAATGTACCACTGTGGCTTCATCTGTATTGCTCCACACCCCATCTCTACCTGCTGCACGCAAGCATGGTACTCCCCCCAGCTTCTCCTCACCGGTGTAAGCTCCTCCCCTTCTGCCCCCGATTGATAACTGCAGACCACAGTCTACTAAATTCAGTGGTTAAAATCCTTATGTCGACTAAGAATGGATAGTGGAGGACAAGTCTGAAGACTGGCTACTCTGTGTTGGAAAATAGATCTCCCCAAAGTTCCTTTCACTTAGCTTGAACCCTTTGAAGTGTGGACCTGCATGCAAGCAGAGGAGATCTGTAAAAGGTTCTGTCTAAATCAACCACCACTTAGTCACAAAAATGCTCAGTTGCACCCTGTGATCTGCTGCCCATTTCAGGTTGCTGGCTTTTATCTCTGAAAAATATTCAGGAGATAGAGGATGAATCTATTTGGGAACTCCATTGCTAGGTGAGATGTTAAAAGCAGCTTGGCATAGTCAATTCTTTCTTAAAATATTATCTTATTAGTTTTTGTAAAGTTCATATAATGTGTTTGGATATTTACCCCTTACCCCAACTCCTCTCAGATCCGCCTTCATTTTCCTACGCATCCACCTGTGTGTGTGCTCTTTCTCTGTGCCCAGCCTCCTTTCTTTATCCTCTGAGTCCAATTTTTACTGCTCAAATATTCTTGGGTGTGAGGACTGCCCTGGAGCTTGGTTGACCAGTCAGTCACATCCTTAAAAAAACTGATGCTTCCTCTTCCTGAGATCCTTTATTACCACCATTTCTTCAATGAGGAATGGACTTCTTGCCCACATCCCCTTCATGCTGAGATTTCATCTGACTTGAGCTTTTGAAGGTCTTAAGTGTGTTGTCACAACAGCCATGAGTTCATATGTGCAACTGTGCTGTCGTGTGCAGAATCCACTGTCTCCCTGTAGTCAATCATCACTGCCTCTGGCTCTTACAACCCCATTGCCTTGTCCCCAGTGATCCCTGAGTCTCAGGAGGAGGGCTCTGATATAAATGTCCCATTTAAGGCTGAACACTCTGCAGCCTCTTATTCTCTACAGGCTGACCAGTTGTGGATCTCTTTGTTAACTGCCACCAACTGCAAGATGAATCTTCTCTGAGCAGGACCGAGTGGTACATAGAAATACGTCGTTGGGAGTCGTTCTAATAACATAGTCAATTCTTATTTTTTTATTATTTCTTTTGGTTTTTGTTTTCCAAGATAGTGTTTCTTTGTATAGCTCTGGATGTTGGGGAACTTCCTCTATACACCAGGCTGGCCTCAAACTCAGAGATCTGCCTGTCTCTGCCTCCCAAGTGCTGAGAGTAAAGGTTTATACCACCAGCACTCAGAAACATAGTCAGTTCTTAATGATCTGTTGTGAGTTGTTCTGCCTTCAGTCTGTATCTTTGAGGTAAGCTAAGTCAATCTCAGAATGGCTTGTAATATACAAGGCACATGCTGAAGACTTTTGATGCTTCTTGTGAGGAAGTGGAACGTAATGGAGATTGAACACAGGCTCTTGTACATGTTGGGTTAGTGCTCTACTACTGACCTATATAACCCGAGCTTTCTTTTGGCTTTGTAGCCCAGGCTATCCTTGAACTTTGTAGTCCTCCTGCCTCAGTCCCCTAATGGCTCAGATTACAGACTTGTGCCACCAGGCACAAGTAATGTTTACACACACACACACACACACTTTGCATGCCAGTTGGAAAAACAGCTTTGGCCACTCTGGGAAGCTAGGTACGTGCACATTAGCCTTTGAGAAAGAATTCTTCCAACTGCTGTTTTAGGCTTGTCTGAAGTCTGGTTTAGACTTGTCAACCAGACTGAAGCTTCCTGTGTTTTAACCACACTGCCTGACTCTTTAGAGAATGGTATCTCTATGTTTTTTACTTCTTTGTTTTCCCGTCCTGCTTCTGATTTCCAATGACTTCCTTCTCTAAGTTACTGTTCTTCAACCTGGACTCCAAACGTCTCTGAATGACCCAACCGCCCTGCCTCTCCCAAGGTAAAAAGAAAGCATGGTACCTTCCTCTGAAGGACAGGCTCTGCAAACCCTCTGCAAATGGTTTCTTTGGTATTTCTATCCATTACCATTAGACTTTGCTAATTTACTAGGCAATATTTTCTACGGTTGGATTTTTTATGATGTGGATCTGTATTTATAGCGTCATTAAACATAATTCATAAGAAAACATCAGCTCTGTGGAAGTTATCATGCTCAGTCCTGAAGAGATAGCCCCTAATACACAGGAAGTGTGATGGAGTAATGGCCTCCAAAGAAGTCCGTGCTCCAAAGCCAGAAACCTGTGAGTAATTTATATCCCAATAGAATATGAGGTTTGGGGGTCAGGGGTAGTGATAATTTAAGGCTCTTGAGAAAAAGAAA
The DNA here is from genome assembly GCA_028551405.1 of Uromys caudimaculatus. Classification (NCBI taxonomy): domain Eukaryota; kingdom Metazoa; phylum Chordata; class Mammalia; order Rodentia; family Muridae; genus Uromys; species Uromys caudimaculatus. The sequence continues at coordinate 64,964,279 of CM052707.1, read as the reverse complement.
ATGTTATCACCTCTTTGAATGGACCCAGCACAATCACTAGGCTTTTCATAAGAAAGAAGCAGAATGTCGTGAATAAGAGAAAGGAGAAGAGAAAGACCTTGGAAAAGAGGGGGAGGAGCCAGAGAGGAGGAGGGAAAGTCTGGAGCCCGGAGATAGACTCTGGTTGTTCTGATGGTGCAGGCAGAGTCTATGAAGTGAGCAATTCAGGAGTAATGGTGGTTTCCAGAGCTGGAAGAGACAGGCAAAATTCATCCCTGGAACCTCCGTGAGGAACACCCGAGCCTTCACAGACCTCAAGTGTGGAATACGGTTGCGTCACACGGCTCGCTTTGTGCTCATTCGTCACAACAACAGGAAATGAATGTTAAGATTTCGCAATCCTGTAAGGTAGGTGACATGAGCCATTCTGATATAATTAAGGAAGCGATAAGCACAAAATTTATACAAAGAAACTGCTGAGGAGATCATTTATGCAGTGAGTCCTTCACTGAGGAGGTGCAGCTAAGGTGAGCGAGGATCCCTGCAGGAGGGCTCCATCCTCCCCAGAGCCTACAGCTGAGTACTGCAAAGTGATCCAGACTCTTATGATCACTTCTTTACCCAGGGCTCAAAAGGACTTGATTAAATTTTCGCACATTCTACTGAGGATGTAGCAAGTTTCTGAGTTAGTACAACAATAACAACAGCGCTGTAATTTTTTAATATAGTTTTTTACAACAATTGGAATAACACGGGCAACTCTTCTAAGAATTTAAATACAGAGATGCAGACTTTGGATTGCAATTCCCTCTCTACACAGACACAAGTCCTAGCAAGGGTGACTTGTCTCACTTCCAGACAGATGTGTTAACCGGCGATAAACAAAAGAGTAGCAACTGCCATTCGCCATAAAAACACAATTCCTTCCAAAGGCACAAGTCACCATTTACAAATTAGACATTTCTTACAACTTTCCCATTTGAGCAACATTTCCTATGACCATGGGAAGCCAATAGACTGTCCATATCCCTAGTAGAAAGACTGGCATTGCGCGCTGGTGGTAATGGTGGTGGGCTTTTGTTGTGGTTTATTCATTTGGTTTTGCGGGAATGATCTGAAGGCGAAGCAATGCCACAAAGTCACACCATGCAACAAACCTCATGCGAGAGATTTATTGGGGTGGGGTTCGGGGGAACCATACAAGAGGCTGCCTCTGAGCAAGGATGGAAAAGGGGCGGGCCCGGAAGACCTGAGGTTAATAAAGGGCATGGCGCATGCGCAGAGGAAGAATGACACTATCACGTTTGGCTGCTGGTGATTGGCTGCTGACTGGTGGCTGACGTTGAGTGGCTGAAGGCTGGCTTGGGAAGAACCTGGCTCTGGAATGTGGGTGGTTCTCTGCTCACCTATACCAAGGTCTCACTCGGATGATGAGAGAGAAAGACTTAAGGTTCCTGCTACTCTTTGCTAGGTTTTGACTGTCAGAACCCAGAATCTTGGATAACTCTGATTGGCTCCAGTTTAGCTTGGGTTTGACTGAGAAGCAGTAACCCGGATAATACATCTCTTGACATTATTCTGTTTGGAGGAAGGAACAAACTTCCTTGCTGCTAATCTGCACTATTCAAATTCTCATCAGTTGGTTCCTTGGCTGTACTCACAGAACTTTTGGCCGTCCACGGTGATTCTGTTGGCTCAGGTGCCTTCAGCGACATTTGCTTTTTTTTCTTTATCTACTGGTGAACTCACTGCTTTTTGAACTGTTCATGCTCATTGCAAAAGAGTGCAGAGGAGCACCTCTTCTCCATTGGCTTGCTCACGTAAGAATGGCCTGGTACTTCAAAAGAGGAGCCCAAACTGATCACAGTAGGTCTTAAGTCCTCGGATGGCGCCGCAAGCTCTGGGGACCAACAATCCTCACAAGAAGAACTGGGCATGTTGCAAGCAGCTTCACTACCCCTGTTCTCGTTGTTTCGGTCCAAGCCCAGAAAAGTAACCTCAGACTGGCTGCATTCAAAAGGGATTTTCTGAGTCATTCTCTCTGCCCTCAAAGCTTCCTTGGGAGGTACTGAATGGTGATTCTGGTTTTCATCATCTTCTACTGGAATACTTGGGACATTATCCAAGAACAGAGGAGAAGGACACCTGAAGGACTTCAAGGAAGTGGGAGGGTCTTCTGCAAAATACAAGCTAGGCTGGGTGCTCTCCAGAGCATTCAGGACCTGATCGGCAAGGAAGCACACAAACACGGAGGCAAACTTGAGTGACAGTCCCGTTTACATTTTCCTCTCTACCTTGTAGAGAATATCCTCTCATTTTCCTAATAAGTAAATTAAGTAAAATAAAAAATCATAAAATAAGTGCAATCATAGAATTTTGAATTAGAAATTAGATATTGGAGACCCCCTTTATTCCAAGGGCCACATCAAGGGATTTGAAGGAAGGTATAGAAGAAACTGTAGACTATAAAGACACCCAACTTCACCCATGAACTGGCCACCACCTCTCTCTATGCTGTCAGATGGATCTGGGTGCATTTTCAACCACAAAAAGTAGAGGATCCTCGTGGAGTACATCAAGGGTGACCTGGCCTCCCTTTGATTCTGGTCAAATGCCAGGATGAGAGAAGGGGCTTCCTAAAAATACAGATCTCTTCCTTAACTAAGAGACTGTCATTTTTTTTTAAAAAAAAAAAAAAAGGAGGAGGAGGAAGAGGAAGAAGGAGGAGGGGGAAAAGGAAAAAGAAGGAGGAGAAGGAGAAGGAGGAGGAGGAGGAAGAGAAGGAGGAGGAGGAGAAGGAGGAGAAGGAGGAGGAGGAGGAGGAGGAGGAGGAGGAGGAG
>CM052707.1:64945934-64961360 GCA_028551405.1 Uromys caudimaculatus | reverse complement strand
ACATTCTAAGATCTTCATTCTCATTCTTTGTCTCCCTCCCTCCCCCTCTATAAAAACACAGACTGCTTGAGCATTTATTAAGTCTTCCCACAAATCCATATCATTTCATGTCCACAAATAGCATTATTCTGATTTTATAGATAAAACTGTGGATCAAGAGAAGATCCACACAACTATCTAGAAAGGAGAAGCCTTGATACTGTACTCTCAACCTCTGGGATCCCAGCTTTGTCCTACAACACAGTGATGGATCCTGGCTGGGACAAGATTCTACCCTGAGACCGTGACAGGCTTCCTACGTGCTTTCCAACTCCTGGTTTAGAACGCTCCCACAGCTTCCAGTAGCCCTGGGATAAAAACCAACTCCAAGCAGAGAACAAATGGCCCTCTCTCACCTGGAAGCTCTTGGAGTTTTAACTCCTGTTCCTTTCACTCATCTCACCTCCGTGAGGCTGGATTTACAGCTAAGGCTCACCTCCATGATGCTGGCTGCCCGGAGTCTTACAGCTAAGGCTCACCTCCATGATGCTGGCTGCCTGGGGTCTTACAGCCAAGGCTCACCTCCATGATGCTGGCTGCCTGGGGTCTTACAGCCAAGGCTCACCTCCATGATGTTGGCTGCCTGGGGTCTTACAGTCAAGGCTCACCTCCATGATGCTGGATGCCCAGGGTCTTACAGTCAAGGCTCACCTCCATGATGCTCTTACAGCTAAGGCTAGTGACCTCTGAGTCAGCCCTTAGGAGTGCTGACTGCCTCTTCTGAGAATGCCCTCCCTCCTTACTGCTGCCCACATCTAACCTGTCCCCCAGATCACAGCTAAGCTGTCACCTTCAGCAAGGGTCTTCTGGTTGCCATAGACTGGCAACCCAACTCTCTTCTGACTCCACCCTTCCTGGTCATCCTGGGATTCTGACTGCCATCATGCCTGCCTACTGAACCGAAATATCATGGCTATTGATCTGACTTCTTTGCATTTCAAGCTTGAAAATAGTCACCATATCATGACCGCTATGTATCCCCAGTACTCAAATACAATATTTGCTTATAAACGAACAGATTATATCTATGACAATGAATACATTTTAAAACAATAAAAACAAATACATACTTTTAAGGGGTCAGATAGTTAAAGAAAATGCCCCTTTCAAGCTACTTTTCATTAGATTTTAAAAAATATTTATTTATTTATTTAGGTTTTTTGAGACAGGGTTTCTCTGTGTAGCCCTGGCTGTCCTGGAATTCACTCTGTAGACCAGGCTGGCCTCGAACTCAGAAATCTGCCTGTTTTTGCCTCCCAAGTGCTAGGATTAAAGGCGTGCGCCACTGCTGCCCGGCTTTTAAAAACTTTATTATGAATGGAGGTGGTAGTATGCTGAGTTCATGGAAAGGTCAGAGGATAACTTGTTCCTTGCATGAGTTCCAGGTCAAACTCAGGTCACCAGGCTTGCACGGCAAACATGTTTTTACCTACTAAGCTACTTTGCTGGCTCCATATTTGATATTTTATAACAATCTGGTTCTACCTAGTAATGACTTCTACAAAGGTAGCGGGAGTGTGAGGTGTTTGTTTGTTTTAAGCAAGAACGGTCATCTATTAGTCTAGAATTCTCTGTGGGAAGCTGAATTTGTCTCACTAATTAAGTATTCGCGCCGGGCAGTGGTGGCGCAGGCCTTTAACCCCAGCACTTGGGAGGCAGAGGCAGGGGGATTTCTGAGTTCGAGGCCAGCCTGGTCTACAGAGTGAGTTCCAGGACAGCCAGGGCTACACAGAGAAACCCTGTCTCAAAAAAACCAAAAAAAAAAAAAAAAAAGGATTCACTTGGATGCATAATTTATCGGACTCGGATTTCCCATGACTCGTTTTTTTTGTTGTTTTTTTTTGTTTTTTTTCACTAAAACCTCATATATCTTACTTCATCCATCGTGGGTCTTAACTTGGCCCGCGTTGCGGCGCACTGGCCCGCCAGAGAGAAGAGCTTGGCAGAGAAGTTCCGAGGACAAGGCGGTATCTTCCTGTCTAAGAAAGAGAGGCAGGAGTCTAGGCCTCTCTTCTCCATCAGTTCCATGAGGAGGTCCCGCTAGGAAGAGGAAAGGACAAAGCTGTTTCCTGGAGCGCTATCAGACAACCAATTGGCAATGAGTGCCGGTAGTTCTTACCAGCTGAACGTGCTTGGGTTCATCCAGCAGCACTCTGCAGCCCGTTAGGACTTCCATGATCACCTAGAGGGAATATACACCAAGTCAGCCACAGAGCTTGAGCATGAATACAGAATTAGTTTCAACTATTTGACATGACAATGGCTTTGGTTCTAATTAATACGCTTGTATCTCATTACTTCATGGATTATGCAAAAATCAATGTGTCAGATAACGAGTAACAGAAAATCAATAGGTATAGTTAAAACTCTTAAAATTTTTCCTCCAAGCCAGTGGTCCTCAACTTGCCTAAGGCTGTGACCCTCTAATACAGCTCCTCGTGTTGTGGTGACCTCCAGCCACACAATTATTTTTATTGCTACTTCATAACCGTAATCTTGCTACTGTGATGAATGGTGATGTAAATATAAGATATGCAATGGTCTCAGGGGACCCCGTGAAAGGTTGAGAGGCACTGCTGTTAGGATTTAGAACCCTCATGCAGTGAATTCTCTTCCGTAGCTAACCAGCAGGCGACACTCACGATCCCGAAGCTGTAGACATCCGTTTTAGCGGAAAGTCTTCCCTGTCTGATGTATTCTTCTGGCATGTACCACAGATGCTTTCTGCCACCGCCCGTCATATTTATGGTTGAACTCTGCTGCTCTAGGTGGGGTCGGAAGTGCGCCGCGGCAAAATCGGTGAGTTTGGGCTGGAACTGGTCATCCAGGAGTATGTTTGCACTGAAAGTGTGGTCAAAGACAGACAGGACAAAGCATCACAGAGGCTGAGATACAACAGGGCTGAGTGATTGGGAACACTGTAAGATGAAGCCAACATAAATTCCCACTGGCGAGTGCGTGTTCTAAACAGTTTTCTTCAAGCATAGACATAACTGTAAATGAAGCCTAAAAAGAAAAAATCTGACCCACGAACAGTGCACATCTATGCTGTGCTAACAGAACAAACTAAGGTTAACGACAGCAGCTTGCTTGTACTCTTACGGAGACCATGAGCTCAGTTGTAAGCAGCTAGTAATGGAATTTACTATATGCAGAGAGGTGTGTTATGGAACACTAGGCTTACTAGAATGGCTACCCTAGGACGACTTGATGAATCTTTGATAGCCCCTACTTCAGTGATTGCCAACCTTCCTAATGAGCACAACCCTTAAGCACAGTTCCTCATGCTGTGGTGACCCAACCATAATATTCTTTTCATTGCTACTTCGTAATTGTCATTTTGCTACTGTTATAAATTGTGATGTAAGTATCTGACGGACAGAAAATCTGATAGGTGACCCCAAGAGGGAACACCACCCACAGGTTGAGAACCACTACTCTACTTTAAGGACAGTCCCACCTCAGAGTTCCGTCTCTATGAGTTCCATTTTAGCTTTGAGACTCCCTTGGGATATGAACTACCTCGGAAGCAAAGGCAGAGGGCATAGAATTCATTTAGGGAACTGTCACATGAAAAACAATCATGTTACATCTTGGGTGGGAGTAAGTGTTGGTTTACTTTATGCCTCAAAAGCCTGTCATAGGATTACAGGGGAGGAGAAGCCCAGAGGGACATGCATTCCACACAGTAGAGTTCCTCTCTCAGCGTCTGAGACCTTCTGTTCTATCATTTGCATCAGTTCTTGCATTTGAGGCGAGGAAAACAGCAGAATCATGACACTGCTCACAGAATATGAAGTCCTTGGGCTGCCTAGGATGGCTGAATACGTTGTAGCAAGCATGAGGACTGTCAATCAGTCATAAGCGAGCAGGCAGAGACTGCCAGAGTGGTTGGGGGACCCTGAGCAAGTGACCTTTCGTTTCAGTTTTGCTTAGGGCTCTTCAGAGCTAGTTTGTGTCCTGATGCTGAAACCTTTTCTACTTAGCTTGCTCATCCAAATGTCAAGGCGTAGATTTTGTGGTACTATGCGCTGTTATCAAATGTAGTGGCAGCCAGTGGGTAAGAAGTTCTTGAGCCTGAACAAACACCAAATCTTACAAATGTCCCAAAGGTCTCTGCTGTCCCAGAACAAGCATGAACAGGCAGGGCTAGTTCTGAACTGTTACCCTCCAGAGGAAGACATGGCTGCGAGACTATGGTGGGATTCATAATGGATTTGTGAACATTAGTTCTGTGTTCGTAACTAAGGTCTCTCAGTCCAGACTTTGCCTAGGACCAAGTTGACAACAGATGAACTGAACTGCTGTCCTGGGTTCCTTTAAGAGTAAAAACATGCTTTAAACCTGGCTCTTCCCTCCACAGAGTGGAGAAAAAAAAACAAGAAAGTTCAAAGAGCTGACTTTATTATGCCCTGTTTGCTCCATGTGATCTTCTCATCTGTGGGGGAATAAGCCAGGGGCTGTGTCCCCAAGGTTTGTATCAGTGACCACGGTCCTTAACTCTCTCCTTCCCTGACTTTTCTAGCAAGAGGCAGCTTGTGTCTCCCATGACCCAGCTCTGTTCTCCACCCATTCTTTCATTGTCTCACTTGGAGAACAGTGTTGAGCACTCTGCCATTCCTCTGAGGATGCCTGACAGGCGAGAGTCAGATCCTACCTTCTCTACCAGCACTAGGTAAGAAGACACAATTGAATCTCCTATAACTGCACACTTTGCTTGCTCAAATCTGGGGCTTCTGGTCCTGCCCTGATGCTTTCAGAATTTGGAGGAATATGAACATGGGAGTTTGTCAGTTGAGTCAGGAGATGAAACGGGCAGAGGTATCTCTGACCTTCATGGCAGCACTCACATAAGGCAGGATGGAGCTGAGGGTGAGGTCCTGAACGCCTTGGGAAAAGGCTGCAAAATTCAGATCCAAAAGAAGTCAGCTGCAAAGGGGGATGGTAGAAATCCCCTACCCTGTGCCAAGTAAACCCATGGCACAGGCACGCACACAGACACTCTGGTGTGTCTGAAGATGGCCTATGGAGCATTATAACACTAAAAGGCACGCCTCTACATGGAGACTTAAGATGCTGAAGGGACAGGCGAGGCATGAGGCCGTGTGTAGAACTACACATAGCACACCATGCCCAGGAAAGCTTACTGTATGCAAATCAGTCAAGAAGTCCATTCCACGTGACCTAAAAATCCCAGCTCCACATGGCAGGTCATTGGAGCTACTGCCTTTTGCCCTGCCGCAGTTGGCTTCCTCCCTTAGAAACATAGCTTTTGCTTATACTCAGTTTGTATCGTTATCCATGTGACTCTGTTCATTGCCTTGTTCCAAGACACAAAATAGTGGAAACTCTCAGAAGTCCCAGCAAACTCTACTATCCAGTGACATCATGACTTACTCCTCCAACCCCCACCCCCACATGTGCCCCCACCCCCACTCCAATTTTCACTACTCTGGGAGGCACTCCTGTGCACCCTTGTGTCATCTCTGCACAGAGGAAGACGGCAAAACTCTAAATGCCACTTTTAAAAAAATTTTTGGTTCTTTGGTTTTGTGGTTTATCTGTATAGCCCTGGACCAGGCTAGCCTCAAATAGAAATTCGCCTGCCTCTGCCTCCCCAGTGCTGGGGTTAAAGGCACGTACCATCACTACCTGGCTGACTGCCACATTTTCAATGTCTTCCTCCTTCACCCCAGTTCTCCAGAAGGCATGGTATTCTGATTAATATGTTAGGTGCTTGAAAATGCCAAGTCTGAATCTAAACGCCACGTAGGAATCCCTGGAGGGTTTTGTATTTTAAATATAGGAAAGATATAGTGCAGAGATCGAGAGGGACAGCAATAATAACAAAACCCATAATCCAAGGCATGTACTTGACCGGCAGCAAAACGAGCAGAAGCTGACAGCAATGGGTGAGTCACGTGACTCTGAGAGGCTAGGCAGAGGTGAGCTGGGTGACCACAAACCATGTTACCCAAAACACCCGCTGAGGTCACGGGGCCAGCGAGGGGGCATAGGTCAGAGGACACTGCCCTCACGCGTTGAATACTGACATCTGGTGAAGAGGTGAGTTCTTACCAGCAGGCCTTCATAGGAAGCATACATTTTGAAACCGGTGATTTATTTAGTTCTAAATAAAGGTTACAGAGAGGCAAGAAAGAGGAAGGCTCAGGTTAGGAATGTGGGACTTGTAAAAACTTGTCGGTTTCTACTCTCTAATGCCTTCTCCCGTCCCCTGCTTCAGCCTAAAATAGAATCTTCAATTATAAAGTGCCTTGGTCTACCACTTGCTATGTTTGTTCTGAGACTTGAGAAGGGACTGACAAAAAGAAGGGGCAATTGAAATCACAACAACACGAAGCCAAAGAGCAGCTTGTTGATGATTCTGGCCTCTACAGAGGCAGACAAACAGTGGGCAGCTTTGACCCACACCCGAGTCTCAGGTTTCTACCCTGTTCCCTACTCCTTCCTGACTCTAAAGGTATTTGCTATAACAGAGAGGCGATGGGACTTATACTTCTTTAACTAGAAGGGTCCCTGACTGAGGACTCGGGGCAATCCTAACCAAGTAGTGAAGCTGTACTCTACCTGACTCACGTGTAGTGACTTAACACTTTTATTTTGGAGGACCCTGATCCCCCAAACAACACTACTTTATAGTGAGAACCGCTTTCTCTACTCATGGCTAACTTTCCTGGTTTAGTGGAAACAGGCCTTAAAAATCAGGATGATGTATATAGATTAAAACGCAGGGTTTGAGTTTAAGTTGTGTCTGACGAGGCGGTGTTTGACACAGAGGATGAGAACCAATCTTTCAAGACATTACATATATTTAGAGGGGCTTATGTGAGCTTCCGTCAATTGCCTGGGGGTTGCCTCAGGAAAGATCAGAACTCTACCCAGTTGGCACAGCCAACTGCTTCTCTCAACATCCCAAGGCCAAAGGGTTAGTCAACTAAGAACTACTCACAGGTTTCCCTCCAAACTCAATGCCTGCAGGGGAGGGCGTAAGAGGATTAAAAAATCAACCCATCAAGCTGCTATTTCATCTCCTGTAGACCGAGGTGTCCTATTAAACACACTCTGACTCACAGCCATCACAAGTCTGCAGCCGTCAGCTGACTCGCCCAGGAGGACTGGGCTAAAGGCCGAAAGAGGCCGAGTTGTCAAGCAAGAGTGTCCTAGTGGCCGATGGACCAACCTGCGGCTGTCTCCCCACCATACCGGCCTCCTCCCATACTTATAGAAATACTTATAGCATTTGTTATAAGAATGTTGTGTGTGCTCTCTCCTGCACTCTAGTCTTGAGTCTCTGGTGAGTTTCCATTCTTCAGACATCCCTGTTGAAGCCTCCTGCTTTCCTCCTCTAATGCAGAAGCCTGTTTCACCAATGGCAATACCAGTCTAGGACCTGAGTTTATAGGACCTGTCAGAAACACTCACTATGGTTGGCTTCCCGATTTGGAGCCATTAGCAGGAATGAATGTCTGGGATGAGAGATGCTTCCGGTAATATGTCTTTACTTAAACTTATCTATAAATATGAACATGCAAGGTCCAGCACTGTCAGATGCTTTAACGAGATTCTGTAATTGGAAAATATCTTCATTTCCTAAAGAAAAATGTGAATCTTCTGCCAAGGCTCCAGACTGCACTCCGGATTCTCTCTTTGGATCACCTCCTTCTCAGCTCCCACCATCTGGTAGTGAGTTTTGTTTTTATAACATCCTCTTAAAGAGTTCAAATTACTAAGATATTTTTGGTCTAAATGAACCGCCAGACTTGCTGAAAAGACCTCTGGAGTGTGGGCTTTGCCTCCTCCTGTGGGTGTTCCTCAGCTGCGAGCCAGACATTTTCCTTCTTAGAAAGAGAAATCTCTCTCTGCTGGAACAAAGCAGACTGACGGCGTGGATCTCCAGACCTAATCTCTCTCCCCACAAGAGTCTGACATCAACATCTCAGAGTGTGCACATGGTGCTTTTCTCTCTTCCTCAATTCCTGTGTCTGTTGACGAAGCCAACTCACCCCTGGTAATCCCAGGCCTTTAAATTCCCTAATAAGAGTATGGCTGTTGGGAATACAGAGACGTGGAAATTCTTTTTTTTTTTTTTTTCGAGACAGGGTTTCTCTGTATAGCCTTGGCTGTCCTGGAACTCATGATGTAGACCAGGCTAGCCTCAAACTCAGAAATCCGCCTGCCTCTGCCTCGAGACATGGAAATTCACCTTCCCTTTCCCATTTTTAGCCATGTGACAGGCAAGTCATGTGACAGGTGGGTCATATGACAGTTAAGTGGCTGGCTTTTCTAAGCCTTTGCTTTTCTCCTAGAAATTCATTTCAACTACAAATGATAATGAGCACACCTTCACTCAGGGTGAGTGAAGGACTGACAAGTGTTTCTGTGGGAGTTTGTATGAGATCTCAAGTCCTTGGCTTACACTGAACGCCATAATCCACCTCCAGTCTCTCTCCAGTCCTTTATGGAGAAGTATTTACCAATACCATAGGATAAATTGCATATGGCTGTCTCTGCTGACCTTTGTGCTGCTCCACTCAGAAGGCTTCTTGCTCCTCTTATTCTTACCCAAATTCTCTATGTGCCACAAGAATCACTGCTGCCATGAAGTTCTCCACTGAACCCCTCTGAAGCCCAGTGTGCCTCCTGCTTTTCTAAAAAGATTTATTTATTTATTTATTTATTTATTTATTTATTTATTTATTTATTTATTTAATGTGTATAAGTACACTGTCGCTGTCTTCAGACACACCAGAAGAGGGTGTGGGATCCCATTACAGAGGTATGTGAGCCACCATATGGTTACTGGGATTTGAACTCAGGACCTCTGGAAGAGCAGTCAGTGCTCTTAACCGCTGAGCCATCTTTCCAGCCCATGCCTCCTGCTTTTAAGTTAGTACTGGACACCTATAATATGTCATTTGGTACTTAATGGAGCCTGCCTTGTGTTGTTTACACAAGCATAATGGTGAACCTATAGCAGGTACCAAACATCTATTTGTGTAATCGTCAAAGGGATCGGAACCCCTCAAGCAGTTTAGGTTACTGAGCAAGGGAATGGTAAATATATAACCCGAAGCTGTTCAGCATCCTCCCATATTGTCTACAGACATCATGAATTGAGTTCCGAAAGCACTCGGACAAGATTCTCTTTCTACCCTCTGTACTTGGGAAGTCATTACTAATCAACCAAAGACAGAGCGTGAGATAAAACATTCCATTAGCCATCAGCAGCCATGACAAGTCATGGCTGCTATAGCACACTTCTTCTTGGACTTACGCTTTGAAAAATAGTTAAATAGTAGAGCCAGGACTGAAAATTAACCTCCCATTTCCATGTTGGATGCTGTTTTGATTTACAACAATTAACTGAAAAAAAAAAAAAAAAAAACAAAACCGTTCATTCATCTATATGGACAGAAATTAAAATCTGTTGATTACAAGAATAAAAATGAACCTCTCCCTTCCCCATCCCTCTCCCTATTCCCCCTCCCCCCTCTCTCACACACACATGGTGTGTACACACGTGCATGTGTGTAGACCTAAAGGCTCAATGACACTGGGCAGTGGTGGCGCTCGCCTTTATCCCAGCACTTGGGAGGCAGAGACAGGTGGATTTCTGAGTTCAAGGCCAGCCTGGTCTACAGAGTGAGTTCCAGGACAGCCAGGGCTACACAGAGAAAGGCTCAATGACAAGATTTTAAGTCAATGTACAGAAGTTTCAATAATTGGAGCTCCTTTCATAGAGTTCAGGATCTTCCCAGAAAGCTAGAGTCAAGGTGAGTCCGGTGGGGATATCGGGTGTTTGAAGATGTGAGACTCACGTGGGTAGGATATGATACCTTCTGCCAGGCCCAGGGACGCTCTTACCATTTAGTAACTCACTTCATCCTCAGAGCCCTGGAAGGCAGTCCCTGGTACCCTGTTCAGACAGGAAGGAGAGAAAGCACTGGGGACCAAGGGATTATCCCAAAGTCAAGTGCTGGAAAGGGGTGGGAACAGATGCACGATCTGAAGGCCACACTCTAAGCCCGTGACAAGCGGTGGCAAAAAGAAGACCATAGAAAAGTTTGAGGAGAGAGTTTGTAGAGATTTCAGAATCGCTCTCGAGCGTGGCTCTACAGTGGGCAGAAGGGCGGAAGTGCCACCCTCTCCCTGTACGAACCCCTCACCATGCAAACACAAAGGGGAAACCCAAGCCAGGACTGTAAAGAATATGAACCCATTCCTCTCTTCTCTCACCAGGTTTGTGGGCAAAGCACAGAACAAAGGTAGATGGTTTTAAAAAGCGAAAGAAACAAAGCAAAGAGTCAGCTTGGCTGGACTACACACGGAAGCCGGAAATGGTCAGATAATGTGAACCAGACTTTGACGATAGATGTCCTGGCAACACCGTCAGGCCTGATTTCTCTCCAAGGACTGTGTGAACATCATTCCATTTTGTTTAAACAAAAGGAGCCAGACACTGGGCTGCTGAGTAATGACTTCATGTTCTTCACTTTGGGGGGGGGGGGGCGCTGGGGGACTAAAATGAAAGTCCTGACATTAAACCATGACCCATGGTATTTAAGTCCATTCAGGTGGCCAGAATTAACTCTTTTCCCCCTGTAAAGGTGAGTTAAGGGCTGGTCCCTAGTCTCTCAGGCCTGGCAGCCACCTCTGGCTCTTCCACTATTCCTTTCCTGGAGGTGTTGCGTCCAGGTGGGAGTCAGTGGAAGGCTGTTTGATCATGGCTTGTTTGGAAGCGTTAAGGAAATTCCTCTGTGCTGGCCCTCCCCTCTGTACCATGGACATCGGTTAGAGTCTACCCAGAGGCGTCTCCATGGCCTACATGAACAAGAGGACAAATGACTCAGAGGTAGGAGATAGGACATTTTGAGAGATGACCCACAGTCTCCTGGGACTTCGTTGACCTTAAGGGGAAATAAATCTTCTCTTTTAATCCCTTGGTCTGCATTTCAGGCCTCCAAGAATAGTTGCTAAACACCCAGGAGGTAATTATACCAGTCTGGCACTTTTAATTTCTGTGTAATATTATGTAAAGCCTGGGCAAAACACAAATGCTTTTAAGTGAATTGTGGTTAGATGTATGCATTTGTTCTTTTAAATCCATACTTTAACTTTTACCAGGGGAAAATAAGGAACATAAGAGAATGCTAAGAGGTTTGATAGCACTGTATTGAACTTCGACCTTAGAAATTTAAAATCATCGGTATATAATCTCTAAATATGTATAATCATATATTATACTGTATGATATATATAATGATAGTGGATATATATAATATATTATAATGTATATTATATATTTATAATATAATATATTCTAGTGTGTATTATAAATGTATAATATATGACACAGTCATATACTATATGATCATATAATGCTATTGATGATATATAATCATATTATCTTTTACATACATGTATAATTTACTCAGACCTTTATGACTTGCCTAGACTTACCAGTTCTGTCTTTATCTTTAAAAGTCATAAAGATGTAAGATATTGAACCTTTTAATAGTAGAACTAATTAGAGACAATGGAATTTCTTCATGTTAGTTGGTTTGAGAGAGAAAGGATGATGACAGATTGTTGGGGTTTTGTTCTAAATTTTAATTAATTAATTAGTTAATTAATTAATTAATATTTGAGACAAGTTCTCACTATGTAGACCTGGCTAGCCTGGCACAAGGGACGACCAGCCTGGGCTTGAACTCACAGAGATCCTCCTGCCTCCTAGTTCCTAGGATTAAAGGCAAGCACCACCACACCTGGCATAAATCTTATTTTTACTTTAGAGTAGAAGATAATTCTGGAACATTTTTGAAGTTGGGCTATTTGTTTTTATTCAGAATGTATTATGTGTACAAAGTTTTCCTCTATGTACATGATCTACTTCCATCACCTCAATTACCAGCCCCTCCATCACCCACATTTACTTCCTCTTCCTAAAATTCTTCCTTTATTTTCATGTCTTTTTAAAATATAGATTTAACATGAGAGAAAACATAACATATTTATTTTTCTTAACTTATTTATTAGTCTTAACTTAAAGCGTGTTTTGTTTTTTGTTTTTTGTTGTTTTTTTTAAGATAAAATGGAAGCAAATCATAGCCATTACAAAAATAAACCACAGCAATAAAGCCTGTTGACATTCTGGTGGGCTTCCAGTTTTAATATTTAAAAAAAATAAATTACAGTTCTACAATTTTATAATTGTGTACTACATGGTACTTAGGTTTGGGTTTTTTTTTTCCAAAAACTAATCTCACTTTTGTGCCAGGTTGCTTCATGCTACCAATATTAATGTCAACTGGTCTCTGATAAAGTCTGTGGTCCATTAGTCTGCAGTTCAGTACAGAAAAGTAAACAAAGATTGTCCATTTTTCACTCCTCTGGCAAAAATGCAGTTGAGTTTCTCATGGGAAATGATTCCATTCAACACAGATCTTTGAGCTGATTGTTAAGAACACACATGGCTCCCTTGCTAGGAGCTGTCTTTCCAAATTTTGACTTTTCAAACTGCATGGCAAACACAGGGGAGTCAGTGATGCAGGACCCTCCTAAGAGCAAAGGGCTAAGAATCAGGGGGTTCTAATTTTGAGTGAAGGGAAGGGGTCTCTTCAGAGATGCAGGAAGGCGACCTAGGTCAGCCAACTCACATTTGGCCAGGACTCCTACAGACAGATGCTGTTACCATCTGACAGATGTTTGGTGGCCTAAGTGAACTGAATTGGTCTTATTCCAATTCCTAGATAGCAGGTGTGCACATCACCAAGTAAGAGGGAGATGCCTATGGCTGAAGTTGGCACTAAAGAATGTTTTGGCTGGCTGCTCAGCAGAAAGGCTGAGGCTCTGAAGGGGCTTGGTTTGTGCTGGAGCAGGCAGAGACGGAGATGAAACCACGTGAAAGCATGACTCCTGGGTACTTGTCCACAGCCCTGGGATTTCCATCTTAGACATGTGCTTGTGTGTGTGTGTGTGTGTGTGTATGTGTGTGTGTGCGCGCGCGCATGCGTGCGCAAGATCCTTATGCTCATAGATCAGAACTAGAGCAACCTGGAATGTTAGACACACAGGGTTATTCCTTCAAAGAAAGGGATGCATACCCTGTTATCCACCCGGAAGGCTGGGAGCTGAGGTGGTTAATAGCCCAGAGACCACACCAGACCTCCCCCCCATCGTAAGCTTGCTTTTCAGCCTATCTATAGAACTCATGGTAATGCATATGACATGAATTTTGCAAAGTGTTTTGATGCAGTCATGTCCGATCTTTAGTTAGCCTACATTTCGCCTCAAGTTCCTCAAGCAGATTTATGTAGGTTTTATTGCACACACAAGGTGGAGATAATTATCACCAGGAACGTTTTCATCAAATTGTGCCTTGCTTAGAGATGCCTAAAATAAACTACACCGGGTCAGACTCCTGAAGCTTGAACCAACACTACTTAGTCATGTAGAACTGAACTGCCTTTTTGCCTCCAGCAGACCATTATTCTGCCGGCTATGGAGGTGGCAGAGACCCCTGCAGGTGCAGTCTATGGACAGGCTGCATTAGAATCTCAGACCCTGGAAAATCTGTCATGGTAGTCAGCTTTCCCCACTCACAAAATACCTGAGAGAAACAATTTTAAAAAAGTGAAAGATTTATTCTGACTCGTGGTTTCAGTCCATGGTTGGTTGGTCCCATTACTTTGGGCCTGTGGCAGGAACATACATCATTGTGTGAAAGCAGAAGAGGTCTATCCTTCCCGTGTTGGCTGAGAAGCAAAGACCAGCAGCAAGGTTCAGGGTCCTAATATCCCTTCAAGGAGATGCACCCAATGAACTGCTTCCTATACCAGAGTCCACTTCCTAAATGTCCCAACAGCACTAATAGGACCACTGTAGAGACCATGGTCGCACCCTCAATATAGGAGCCCTAGAGAGATATTTCTTTGGGGGGGGGGGGGAGTTCTCATTCTACATCTCACACCTGTTGGGATAATCTTCTTGTCTGCTGTGTAAAGGTTATCTTTGTATTATTTAAATGTTGATTTCTGTACCAGCAGAGAGTTGAGAACAGGCTGGACCTTGGTATCGTTATTTTTATGAAGAATCACCTGGCTCAGTGTTTCATAACTATTCTTCTCCATCACCTTCTTATTGGTTCAATAAAGAGCTGATGACCTATCATAGAGCAGGAGAGGAAAGGCAGGACTTCCGGGTAGAGATAGGAACTCTGGGAAAAAATCAGGCACAGCTGATTCGCCAGCAGAACACTGAGGAAGAAACAGGTGCAGGGACTGATGGAGAGGTAACGTGCCACGTGGCAGATATAGATCAGAATAAATGGGTTAAGTTATAGGAGCTAGCTGGGAACACGCCTAAGTTATAAGGCATAGGATTCACAAATTATAAAGTCTCTGTGTTGTTATTCAGAAGGTGGCTGGTGGAGACATTCTGGCAATACATACTGGCCTCAAACTCTTGGCAATGTTCCTGCCTAGGCCTGCAAGTGCTAGGATGAGCCACCATGCTAGGTTCTTTCAGATACACATAAGATCCAAACCGTAACAGCCAGACAGGGAACAATCATGAGCCCTTCCCCCAACTATAAAGTAAATAAGCGATTCCCTGAATTTCCAGCTGAAGCATTACCTTCATCACACTCTGCTCTCTGATGGGTTTGTTATCAGCTTCTGCGAGTTTATCACTGGGATTCTGTCTAGCTGGGCTATTAAACAGCTTTAAATTTAGCATAGCGAGGTAAGTACCTGGGCTATTGCCTTGGAAACACTGAGACTACAGAATCTTTCTACTCCCATGTGTCTTTAAGACAAGCTTGAGTCTCTCCCTTGAGTTTACTTATCAAACCGGTTCTCCAACCCTTAACCTCTCAAGCACCATCAACCCCTTGATCATCACGTTCTCTGTCCTTGTCACCTCAATTTATCTTAATTCCAAACTCCATCTGTTCTCCAGCCAACAAACCCCGCACTTCCTCTAGGACTTGGCTTGGCTTCTCTAGCTCCAAATCTTAACTTAGCCCAGCCACACACTGGGTGTTAGCATTCTGTCTAAGCTCCGCCCCACAGTTACCTGGCAACAGCCAGGTAGGCCTGACCCACTATGAAAGGGGCTGTTTGCCCCTCCTCTCTCTTTTGCTCTGGCTCCTCTCTTGCTCTCCCCTCTCTCTCCCCGTGCTCATGGCTGGCCTCTACTCCTCTTCTTCACTTGCCTTTTCACTTCTCCTCCTCCTCCTCCTCCTCCTCCTCCTCCTCCTCCTCCTCCTCCTCCTCCTCCTCCTCCTCTCCCCCCTCTCTGCTTTTCTCTGCCTCTACTACCCTCTTAGCTCCCCTCCACATGCCCTGAATAAACTCTATTCTA
>CM052707.1:64898080-64945834 GCA_028551405.1 Uromys caudimaculatus | reverse complement strand
TGCCTGTATACACCTCCATAGAACATATCCACCTCTCTTTATCTTTTTATAAACACATCACTGGGTATAAGTTAATGTGACATATTTTCTGTGTTTGGCCCACTGTGGTCTCCATTAAACTTTACACACAACAGATTTTGTTTAGAGAAGCCGTGCAGTCCCCCTGGGTTGCAATTTAAAAGGAAGCTCTGATTCCTCAGGTCTTCCTGATTTAAACATCAGAGAACCCTGAGCTAGGAGGTGGGAGAACACAGGAGAATGGATTCCAAGAAACACTCCTGGCTCTCCTTCTTCAGAACTCTCTCTCTGGCTGACTCTTCCTCGGTAGCTGTGCTCTGGGCTCCCATTAGTGCTGTCCCGCTGGCTCCCAGGCTGGCTCTTGCTCCCTAGCATGGAGGGTTAGCTGGTGATGGCTCACACTAGCACATCTGAATCCCCATCTGGAACTGAGCATGGAAGAAGGGAGATGCTGCGCTCAGGTTGCAGCCCTGCTGCAGGACGGGGCACAGCGCACATACTGGCCCTGCCCTAGTTTTTGATGTCTTTGAAAAGCCACCACAGCTTCCGAAGCTTTTTCCATGACATCGGTTAGAGTCGCAACCTCTCCTCCCTCTTTTTCTTTACCGTATATTTTGTTCCTTTTATTTTGATCTGTACTAGAAGGTGAGTGCACAGCCTCACACAGGCCAGGAAAGTACTCCCTGCCTAAGCTCTATCTCTAGCCTTCTTTTTACTTCATCCTGACACAGAGTCTCATTAAATTGTCCGGACTGTCTCACAGGATGCCACTGGATAGGCGCTTCCTAGTCACCTCACCTAGTGTTCCATGGAAGAAGCCTCAGGAAGTAGGTGGGCCTACCTCTGTTGCCTCTGCAGTCTGATGCTTCCTTTGCCCTAGTTTATGGATGCCCTTGTTTCTCTCTCCTATCAAGAAATGCTCTCCTGTCTAGTCTGCAAATGCTGCTTTCAAGAAAGGGAACTGATAAATATTAATGTTTTACCACGCAAGATTTAAAATAAACTAGTGCTCACTTTAAGCCAGAGGAAGAAGGCACAGGCAAGAATCCAACACTGCTCTCCCTCAGTAAATAAAGCAAATATTTGAGTAGCCACTGCATTCCTTAGTGATTGTAAGCTGGATGGAAGAGGGCTAATTTTAGGTGGGGATGGCTTCTCAGCCATATGGAATGGATCCCACCAGTGGTCCCCCTGACCCCTGGGACCATTGCAGTCCTCTGTATCCAGGACCTGTGAGCGTCCTTTGATTCTGCTCAACTCTGAGAAGCCTCTGACGACCGTAGTAGTTCCACACTACAGCAGGAGCAGGCATCTCTGGGCACTTCTCCCAACAGCCCCAGGACTAAGGAGAAATCTACAGACCTCTTGTTTCATGTTCATTTCTCCGGAAAAAGTGAGCCCTCCACTCCTCTTGGGCTCATGTTAAAGGTACACTAAGAACCTTTACGATACTAGGAAATGGTCCGGGAGAGGCAGCAGCCTGCAGACACAGCTGCCCCTGGCGTCCAGTAAAGGTGAGGTGCCCATATTTAATTAGAGACAAAAGATAGAAAATACTGCTTCTAACTTACTCATGTCTCAGATGTAACAATCCATGTTGGGGTGTTGGGTCCACGTTGGCTTCTCACAGACTGACAAGGAGATAGGCCCAGAGGGCTTGAGGGGGCAGTTTCATTGTAACAAGTAAGACTCTAGGGAGTAGCGGACCAAAAGCTTTGATTCACTGCTGTTGTCCTCCAGGGAATCCCCGTGTGTATCCTTGAGATAGCTCGGTGGTTAAGTGCACTGATTGCTCTTCAGAGGTCCTGAGTTCAATTCCCAGCAACCACATGGTGGCTCACAGCCATCTATAATAGGATCTGGTGCCCTCTTCTGGTGTGTCTGAAGAGAGTGACAGTGTACTCATACATAAAATAGATAAATAAATCTTTAAAAAGCCCTTGAGCTTAAGAGGTCGGTGAGAAGATCGATATAGGCTCCATTGCACATCTGGCTGTCCAGCATGATCAATACAATATTCATTAGTAGTTCATAAGGGTAATATCAGTCTCCCCTTGGAGATATATATAAATGTGGTTTCTAGAAATCTGGTGAACACATTCTTGTTGAGGGGGAAAAAACAGTAAGAATTGTAGTACTTAGGTGAGAGGGCTTATTACACTCTTAAGTCTTCCGGGAAGAGGACTGGCAGAAAAGAACACTCACCTGTGGCTCTGACAGGGATTTACGTGGAACCTAAGGCTCTCAGATCATTTACCTGGAAATGTTGCCACAGATGACGGCGCAGGGCTGCGTGCTGTGCAAACATTGGATGGCTTTGGCTATTCCTATCAATACACTGATTCGAATGTGCCAGGAAAGTGGGGTTGTGCCATTCTAAAAAACAAGACAGGCTGGTTTAGTTGTATTTTCTTAGTGCAAATTACCTATAGATTCACTAGGCAGGCACATGGTTCCGTAGTCACCGTTGGCATTTAGTCTAGGCTCCGCCCCACAGTTGCCTGGCAACAGCCAGGTGTGCCTGACTCACCATAAAAGGGGCTGCTTGCCCCCCCCCCCCAACTCTCTTGTTCTCTTCTCCTCTTGCTCTGGCCCCTTACCCTCTTCCCCCTCTCTCCCCATTCCCCTCCCCCTCTCTCCACGTGCTCATAGCCAGCCTTCTCTGTCTCTCTGTCTCTCTGTCTCTCTGTCTCTCTCTCTCTCTCTCTCCCTCCCTCCCCCCTCTCTCTCTTCCTTTCACTGTCTCTCTGACTCCTTCAGCTCCCCTCCCCATGCCGTAAATAAACTCTATTCCACACTATAGCACCTGTGGCTGGTACTTGGGGGGGCGGGGGATGCCTTGGCATGGGCCCGCAGAGGCGCTCCCTTAACCACCACCACCACCACCCCCCACCCCCATACCATATCGCGCCTCCACCAAACACATTCCTGGCTTCTTTTCTCTATTTTTTTATAAAACACAACAGCCACAGCTGTAGGTCGTGCGGTAGAAGGAGAGGTGAATCAACATTTCAGTTTGCTGCAATCTATTTTTAATTCCAAATGGGTTTTCCTCTAAGGCTCAAGGGCAGTGATTCTCAACCTACAGGTTGCAAACCCCACAGGCTTCACATATCAAATATAACGTATATTGGATATTTACATTACAATTTATAACAGTAGCAAAATTACAGTTATGAAGTAACAACGAAAATAATTTTATGTTGGGGGAACACCACAACATGATGAACTGTGTTAAAGGGTCAAAGCGTAGGGGAGGAACCACGGCTCTAGGGAAATACCCAACAATTTTAAACATTAGTTTAACCAAACTGTGGCCAGTGGCCTAGGAGCACAGCTCAGCAGTAGAATTCTTGCTTGGTATGCATAAGACACTGGGCTTGATTCCCCAACCCTGTGCCCACCTGAATATCAAATGTTAAGGAAGCTGAGCGGAGTTGATATAAACTCACTGCCCGTATTTGTTAATATTACACAGAACCCAGGACCTGTGTGTTCAGGCAGCCTTCTAAGGGTAAGAAATCAATCTCCTAGGCGATCCTTTGCGTCCCTGCGAACCATTGCTGAATTCCCTCCACGCGCAGGCTCCATCTCGCCCCTCAGCTCCCTCCAGTGTTAATAACCCCCCTTCACCCTGGGCTTTAGTGGGCCAAAGGACCTGGGGGACTGGTACCCGCGACTTAACTGTGCACTGTAATCTGTCGAAAAGCGTCCCGTTGCTCATATAGGGATAAACCAGACAAAGTTTCTCAGTCTCCGTGAAATATGCAGCCAGCTCTAGTATGTGGGGGTGATGGAACCTTGAAACAGAAAGTGTTAAACCATCAGTTTCTCCATGCAAATAGAAGATGGACGGATGAGAGACCCGATCAGGAGGGGTGGGGAACAGTTCTATCATAATTAAGTTTGGCCAAGAGACAAGTCATTTCCTTGGGAGTTCCGACAAGTACTAGCTCCATCCACCCTTTCTAATTAACTGTCAGCATGTAAATCAATATAATTATTAAAATACAAGCAGAAAATTTAAGGAAGCATTCAGATACTAAGAACGTCAGACCAAAAATTCATATAAAAACCACAATTCGATATTCGCTCATTTTCACTGTGTCATATCTTTGTTAAGCAAATAATGGTTATGCAGTGGAAACTGATCGAATTAAGTATGCAATGCAAGGAAAATCACTAAAACACAGGACTAGAGAAGACTGTCTTCATCCATCCATCACTGGAGCTTACTACAGCAAGCGTTGGGTTAAGGCCGAGTTACACGCAGACAAGGGATGGATTGTTATCTACAGGCCACACAATAGTGTGTTCATCTACAAAAACATGACGCTGACTTTACATTTCAGGATTCTACATTAGTGTAATATATAGGCTCCTGTCCTAATCATGTATTCATCAACTAGCCCAAATAAACTCTATTCCTTGAATGTCATTGTTATATGAAGATCAGAATAATCCAGGTGTGATATTGGAAGGGACCAGTATTGGCTCAAGACACCCCAAGACCAAGTTCTCAGCACCAAGGAGATTCATTTGTCTCAGAGGGACAGAAGGCAGGGAATGAGAGATAAGACAGGAGACTTAGGATGAGGGAGAAGGGGAAGGGAACAGGGAGGGGGCAGTGATATTTGTCTGAAGGGTTGGGGTGGAAGAGACTGCCCCTGAATAGCCTGGAGACAGACTGTGGCCCATAGGCAAATGGCAGTTCATAAAGGTAAAAGGAGAAACCGCATGTTAGGATGGGGCGTTTAATTTTGATTGGACAGGCTAATTAGGGCAGTCCTAAGGGAGCCTTTGATAACTGCACCTTGGTAGTCAGCCTTAGGAGAAGTGGGCAAATAAGGAAATAGATCTTGGTGGCTAGCTAAGGAATCTAACACAATGGTTTTTAGCAAGGCAGAGGGAATTGGGGAACAGGGCTAGGCCTGTCAGAGCTGAGTTTGCTGGCTAGGGTCCCTCAATCATCACTCTTCATTGTCTAGCCTTAGTAAAGCACAGCACATGTGAGTGGCGCCGTCTGACGGATTCTGGTCCAGAAATGACTCAAAAGGACATGGGAAGATGAGCGCAAGGATCCGTCCATCTCTCTGTGCTTCCAGACCGGACTCAGGGAGGCCAGTTACCTTGCAATCAATCCAACCACAGTGACTTCTTGCCGTGATGAGCTCTCCTCTGAAACCCTGAGCCAAAATAAACCTTCAGCCCCTTAAGTAGTTTCTATCAGGTGTCTTGTCACAGCAGGAACTAAAGTACTAGTACCACAGGTAACCATAAAATGTGAAATTTGTCAATACTGTGAGTTTGTAAGGACTCACACAGTATACAAAAACAAAGAGCATTTAATTTGCAGAAACAACCAGCATGCAGTGTGTGTGTGTGGGGGGGTGTCAACCATTCTTTGAAATGGGGACCCCAGACAAAGGTGCTCAGGCCTTCTTATAGGGAACCAGGTAAACTCTCTAGAAGAATTGGGTAATCTAAAATTGCACTGGCGGGTGCTAGGGGGTCACAGGTGGTCAGTGGTCTGCATTCCTATGTCATGAATGTTTAGCCTTAGGCTGAGATAGGACTGCCCAGCACAGATGGCCTATGCTGAGATAAGATATTTCCCCACTTTTGTGGTTGTCCCCAGGCTGTTCTTTGAGAGGATGATTGTGACCTTGTTTATGGTCAGTTTAATATTCTGAATGCCTACTATGTTTGGGGCATGTTTGAGAACATTAAAATCGATGAAGCTATAAAAAATGTTCTACTTATAAAGGTCTATTATTTGCTTCTTTTATAGTAAACTTCCTACAAACACAAATGTACTCTCTTATGTACACATATACAGTTGATACAATCACAGTAAGAATATTGACACAAAATTTGAAAAAAAAGGAGGCAAGTTTTTGTTCTAGTTCATATACAAATTTTTGCATGATCCTACAGAACAGGAGAAAATATTTGCTAGCTATACATTTGACCGAGAATTAATATCTAGAATACACAAGGAACTAAAAAAAAAAAAAAAAAAAAAAAAACTAAGCACAGTTTAAAAATGTTATGGAATGAAATAGAGAAATCTCAAAAAAGGCACACAAATAGCTAGAAAGTACCTTAAGATTGTTCAACAGCCCCAGACATCAGAAAAATGCAGGTTAAAACGACTTAAAGATTACATCTTACAGGCTGGAGCAATGGCTTAGCAGTTAAGAGCACTGACTGCTCTTCCAAAGGTCCTGAGTTCAATTCCCAGCAACCACATGGTGGCTCACAACCATCTGTAATGGAATCCGATGCCCTTTTTTAGTGTGTCTAAAGGCAGCTACAGTGTACTCATATAAATAAATAAACAATAGAATTCAATGGTATAAAGGGCTAAAGTGGAATAATGGAAAAGAAAGGGTTAAATTTGGATGACGGATAGGAGGGCAGGACGGAGGGAACTTTTGGAGAGATAACTAACACAGAAGGCTTTTCCAAAATTGCCATATGGAAATCTACTACTACAGAGACTGGTGGTGGTGCACACCTCTAATCCCAGTCATCCAGTGGCAGAGCCAATGATCTCTCTGGTCTACAGAGAGAGTTCTAGGACAGTGCTACATAGAGAACCCTGTTCTGAAAAACCAGCCAGCCAACCAACCAACCAAACAAACAAACAAAAAGAGTTCTAATGGATTAAAAAAAAGGAAAGTATTCAAAGCCGGGTGGGCTCGGAGGGAAAGGTAGAGAGAGGGTGGACTTGGAAGGAACAGGCAAAGGAAAGTAAATACAACCAAAACACAGTGTACGAAATCTCAAAGAAGTAAAATGTTTATAAGGTCATATACCCTGGTAAAGTAAAATTCTCCTTGGGATTCAAAAATGGTGCAACATGCAAAAAAAATGACCAATAATATACCACAATTATCAAAGTGAAGTTAAAGAGTCATACGATCATTTCAACAGATACAAGAAATGCATTTATTAAGATTCAAAGCGGCTGGGCAGTGGTGGCGCACGCACGCCTTTGATCCTAGCACTTGGGAGGCAGAGGCAGGCGGATTTCTGAGTTCGAGGCCAGCCTGGTCTACAGAGTGAGCTCCAGGACAGCCAGGGCTACACAGAGAAACCCTGTCTCGAAAAAAGAAAAAAAAGAAAGAAAAAAAGAAAAAAGATTCAAAGCTCTTCAAGACAAAACTCTCAATGAATTATGGAGACTAAGAGCCTCAATGTAATAAATGCTATACACAATAAACTCATAGCTAAAGGCATAACTCATCATGACAAAGACAATTTCCTTAAAAAGAGGGAGCAGGATGTGGGGCCCATACTCACTATAAATCCTAGCTAGAGTAACGAGACAAGAAAAAGAAAGGTATCTGAGATGAAAAGGAGAAAGGGAAATTGTCTCCGTTTGCTCATTACATGGTCTAATATGGGGAAAACCTGAAAGACTCCACCAAAAATAAATAAATAAATAAATAAATAAATAAATAAATAAATAAATAAATAAATAAATAAAAGCTAGAACAGATAAAATCACTAATTTCTTCCGATACAAAATCAACATGTAAGATCAATGTTCTTTCTCTACATTCACAATGAGCTACCTGAAATAGGAATGGTGAAAATTATGTTACCAAGGCATCAGAAAGAATAAAATACTAAGGAACACATTTAATGGCAGAGATAAATGATTGCTTGCTTAAAACTACACAGGTAAGAGAATTAGAGACACAATTGGAAAGATACATATGACGTCATGCATTGTAAATGATTAATACTGCCCAATTGTTCACACTGCCCAAAGCAAGCCACAGATTCTTTGTTATCCCTACTAAAATCGCAACAGTATATTTTCACTACAATAGAAATCCTCAAACCGGGATAAAGCCATGAAAGACTCAGTCAACCATAATGTGAGAGAGCAGAACCTTGACGCAAAGCATCATCTCAAGGCTGCAATAATCAAATTGAAGAAGTCAGCTCAGAGCCTTTGGAAAATTCCACCAGGCCCCAGAGCACATAGGCACCCTTCCCCTCCTGGAAGAGAGAGGTCTTGGAGCACGTAGGCACCCCTCTCTTCCTGAAGGGAGAGGCTGATTACATTCCTCAGGAAGACCACAAGGGGGACCGACTGTTGGTCACCTGTAGATAAGGAAGCCCTTGCCACCTCATTCCCTAAGGACCAATCAGTTTAAAAGTCACACTGTTCTGCCAATCACATTGTGCCTAGTGGCTGCTGCTCTATCCTACCCCTGAAAACTGTATAAAAACTGGTTGAACAGGCTGCCCGGGGTTGTCACCTCTCCTTTGTGTACAGGACATCCCAGCGCCGCTGGAACAATAAAGTCCTCTTGCTTTTGCATCGATCTCCGGCTCCACGTGGTCCATGGGGGGGGGGGGGGCTAGCTAAGGCTCATCAGAATCTTACAAAATCAGTGTGCACGGGTAGAAAGCAGCCCTGTGGGTCAGTGCCACAGAACAGAGGGTTCAAAAACAGCCCAGGCCCTAAGTACACCCTCAACTAAAACCATGACTAGGTGATGAGAAATACACAAGGAGGGAGAAGCATCTCTTCAATGACCCATACTACTGAAAGAGTCAGGGAAAGAGGGAACCCGGATTTGTCTTTCACCACATGTAAAAATTAACTTGATCGACCCACCACAAACTTAAATAAAAGATCTGACACCATACAGGTCCTAAAACAAAATGTCACCGGTTGTGGTGGCGCACGCTGGTAGGATTTGCTGAAGGAGGCAGAGGCAGGAGGATCACGAGTTCGAGGCCAGCCTGGGCTACACATTTTTTAGGGCTGGAGAGATGGCTCAGCAATTAAGAGCACTGACTACTCTTCCAGAGGTCCTGAGTTCAATTCCCAGCAACCACATGGTGGCTCACAACCATCTGTAATGAGATCCGATGCCCTCTTCTGGTGTGTCTGAAGACAGCTACAGTGTACTCACGTACATAAAATAAATAAATCTTTAAAAAAAATAAAAAAACAGCCGGGCAATGGTGGCACACGCCTTTAATCCCAGCACTTGGGAGGCAGAGGCAGGTGGATTTCTGAGTTCGAGGCCAGCCTGGTCTACAGAGTGAGTTCCAGGACAGCCAGGGCTACACAGAGAAACCCTGTCTCGGAAAAAAAAAAAAAAAAAATGTCTTCAACACTGGCCTTGGCAATGATTTTTTTTTTTTAAGATAGCACAGCTGTTACTGCATTCTTGAGTCAAGAAAGATTTGAGATTTAAGCCTCTCAATGGAAGGCAGGTAGAGTGATGCACAGAACAGACCTTGGCAATGAGCAGCAGGATGAACCATGCCCTATGCTATCTGTTACACGAAAGTTAAAAAAAAAAAAAAAAAAAAAAGAAACCAAAACATGGGTGTGAGGGTGATCTAGCTGGGGCATCTGTCACTCCATTGATTGCCAGGGTTAATCCAGCTGGCTGGCTAGTGGGTGTCCCCTTCCTCTGCACTGCTCTGCATCAAAGGTCCTGGAATAAAGGAGCATAGGTCTTCGGTCAAGGGTATATGAGTAGCTTTGCTCCCCTGCCAGAGCCACCAAGCATGTGGTTTTTGCACACTTGTAAAACACCTCCAAGAATATATATATAGGCTGGCAATACGGTTGCCTTTGGAAAAACTCAGCTGAGTAGTGGGAGAAAACACTCTTTAAGATTATCTTTTTGTGTATCTCAGATTTTGAAATGTCTGAATCTTACCTTCGTAAACAAGTAAAACTTGAATGCAAAAAAAAAAAAAAAAATCTATGATTACAGTTTCTGGATTGAGAGTTTTTTGGCTATTAATATTAGCATCTAATATTCTAGTCTCTGGTGCCTGCTATGAGAGGGACCAGATGCAGCAGAATGTCTGCTCTCCCTACTTCCCTCTCCTACGTCACATATCAAAAGCACTGGGGAAAAGGATGTCCTTTGTGAAGGGCAGTGAGCTTCACAGTGTTAGAGTCCTTTCGTGAGGCAGGCTGCACAGCTGCACTTATGAATTTACGTCAAGGTGAAGCCATCTAAATTTGTCTCCCAGGACTCCCAACACCAGGAATGAATTCCCAGGAAAATCATACGCACATCAAAAGCCCTTGATTTCTTTGTCTAAAACTCTCTTTCTGAAGAGAACCACTCTGATGAAACATTGTCTCTACCGAGACATCTCCCCGAGGAAGGGGAAGGAAGCGTCGTGATGCTAAGAATCTAAGAATTACCTTTGGGCCATGTTATTCTCACTGGATTTCACCTAACTTCTTGTGACAATTTCTTGTTACAATATGTCCAAGTGAATCACCATCCCATTCCAAAATACGTTTTACAATGCATTTTAAGGAGTACACCTGTCAAAACTGTATCTGATGTTCTAACATCCAACCCATACTAATTAAATGCTAGCCATGCCAAATCTTGCACTCTAAGACCCAAGATGAAAAAAGTACACTCACAGGAGTAAAACTTCCAGTTCTGATAAAAATCTCTTCCAGTGCTTCTTAAGCTGCATTTTTTTCTCCTAAATGTCGCACAAGAAAGAAAAAAGGAAACAATTTAAGAGATGGCTTTCTACTTCTGAGAATCTTTGTCTAGGACAAGTTTCCCTTTTTGATGTAGAATTGAGCCCCACCCCCTGTAACCCCGTCCCACCCCCCAGGAATCCTTAGCATTCAACAGATTTTCTTTTCTTTCTTTTTTTTTTTTTTTTTTTTTTTTGGTTTTTTCGAGACAGGGTTTCTCTGTGTAGCCCTGGCTGTCCTGGAACTCACTCTGTAGACCAGGCTGGCCTCGAACTCAGAAATCCACCTGTCTCTGCCTCCCAAGTGCTAGGATTAAAGGCGTGGGCCACCACTGAGATGGTGGTTAAGAGCACTGAGTGCTCTTCCAGAGGCCCTGAGTTCAATTCCCAGCAACAACACGGTGGCTCACAACCATCTGTAATAGGATCTGTTGCCCTCTTCTGGTGTGTCTGAAGACAGCAACAGTGTACTCACATACAGAAATAAAGTCTTTTAAAAAAAAAAAGAAGAAGAATCCACTCTACTACCTTCTTAACTCCCCTCCCCATGCCCTGAATAAACTCTATTCTATACTATACGGTGGTGTGGCTGGTCCCTCACGGGGAAGGGATGCCTCAGCACGGGTCCTCTCCCCCATACCTGACTACACCCCCATAGAACATATTCTTTCTCTCTTTATAAACACATCTCTTACAACCATCACCCTCCCGTTGAATGTTTTCCTGCAATCTGACACATTGCGGATATCATATTCAAACTCACCAGTTTCACATTTACAGAAATTCAAAAATATTCATTCACAGAAAATTCCTCCGCTATAGAAACTACTCACCGACCTCACAGGAAAAAACGTTGTTACCTGTGTTCTTCAAAAACTTCCACTGTTTTGGCATTCACGAGTTGGCTCATTTGCATATATCCATTCAAATTTGTTTTTACATTAATTTTGAAAAGATGTGTGCCCACTACGCAAAGGAAATTGTAACTTCTTACTATAACGATTCAAATCTGGACAAATGGCCCAGGGTTTTAATCTCAACGTTCAGGAGGCAGGTGCTGTGAGTTTTGAGACGAGCTTGGGTCTACACAGTAAGACCCTGTCTAAAATAATAATAATAAAAATATCCAGCCAAGATCTAGGCACCCAGATATTGAATAAATACCTTAACAAGGTTGTACTAAGCACTTTGCAGTAGATGACACATCCGAGGTACGTTCAATGCTGTATCCCTGTATGATCTTGGATCTCAAGTTCCTTGTTTCTACCATTAAACTGTTACATTAAGATGCTATGAAGTCCTAGCTATAAGGTCCTCATTTGCTACATGTAAGAAAATGAAGTGTTTAGCCCTCTATTGTCATTGAAACCCAAGGGGAATTCTGGGCACCACTGTCCAAGTTGAATTAAAAATAAAAAGCCTAGTCACTAATCATTTCCCAGAACAATTTCTTTGTCTCACGAGTCTCTCTCCAGGAAGAAGAGGCCCCTCTCTCTTTTGCACTGACTGTTTCTAACCCTTTGTCAGTCAGTTTGGTGGGTGTTTTGTTTCAAATCTGGTAAAGAAAGAGGCTTCTGTTAGTGTCTCCGCAAACCTTGAGCTTGAATGTGGTTTATGAATGAAAGACTTCCTCTGGGTTGTGAGCTGCTGAAGAGCACTGACCCTATGGCTGGGCTGCTGCCCAGAGCCGCCCAACACAAATCATCAGCTGAAAGATGCCGTCCAGGTGAGTGAATCACAATGGCGGTCTCCACATCCGGTTCTTTGAGAAATGGGATTAAAAGCATTGTCCCAGTGTTTCAAATTGCATTCCTTTAGAGGAGTATGTGGTTACTTCATTAAGGGGTTTTCCTAAATTTGCATGATCTTGAGTTGAGGGAAAAATGGAGTGGAGAAAAAGGAAAGAAAGGAAGGGAAGAAAAGGAAAGGGAGGGGAGGGACCGGAAGAGGAGGGGAGGGACCAGAAGGGGTGGGGAGGGGAGAGGAGAGGACCTGAGAGGAGAGGGGAAGAGAGCGGAGGGGAGGAGAAGAGAGGAGGGGGGAAAGGAGGGTGGGAGGGGGAGGGAAAGAGAGGAGAAAAAGAAACGCAAAGAAAGGCAAAACCCCTGCGCTTCCACTTGCCACCTTAAGAGGGAGCTATATTGTAGAGTAGGACCAGGTACAGCTCAATTCTTCAAATGACCTGTATGGTCTTCCTCTAAACCACTCAACACATCCATTCAAAGCAACCCTGCAATAAGTCTATGAAATAAAAGAAATAAAAGCTCTCAAGAGAATGTCAGTTGCCTTGGTGGGAAAAGCAGATGAAGAAACCAGTGCAATGAAGTAAGACAAAGATGCTGTAGCTAAGTCGGGTCACCGAAGCCAGACTGGAGGGGGGGATGCAGTCAAGGAGAGGAGATCTGGAGGCAAGAGCTTGCCACTCCAAAGTCATCTGTGAAAATGTCCAAAAGGGTGCACACGGGGTAACAGCTGTAGAGTGAAGACTGGAGAGGTGGCATTATTGTTCAATCATTGAAAGCGTATCCCAGTGGGGCCAGTGACCCATTGACAGTTAAAAAACTAATAAATAAATAAATCTTAAAAAAAAAAAAAAAAAAAAAAAGCCAACTGGCTTCAGTTGGGTTCCAAGGACCAATATTCTAATGTCTTGTTTTACAGTAGATATTTTAAAGTTCAATTTTCTTTAGTAGATAGTTGATCGCAGCAATCTCAGTGTGTCTGTATGAGATTACTGACACAAAAATCAATGTAAGGACATGAAGGACTCACTTAATAATTACATAGAGGTTACTAGGTTTGGTCCTGAGATGGTTTGTATATTCTTGGTCCAGGGAGTGGCACTATTAGGTGTGGCCTTGTTGGAGTAGGTGTGTCACTGTGGGCATAGGCTTTAATACCCTTGTCCTAGCTGTCTGGAAGAATTTTCTCCTGTTTGCCTCCAGAACAAGATGTAGAACCCTCAGCTCCTCCTGCACCATGCCTGCCTGGGTGCTGCCATGTTCCCACCTTGATGATAATGGACTGAACCTCTGAACCTGTGAGCCAGCCCTAAAGGATGTCTTTATAAGAGTTGCCTTGGTTACGGTGTCTTTTCACAGCAGTAAAACCCTGACTAAGACAGGTCCATTCCATTGTTTCCTTTTCACCTTCCCCAGTGACTTTGCCTTAGCTTAAGTCACAGTTCTCAGCACCAGTTACATGTTGGAAATTTTACAAATGATAATTGTCGAGTCACTGTTTCAACAATGACTAGCATGACATGATAACCCCAAGGGTGCAGTAGTGGCACACACACCTTGGTGGTAACCAACAACTCTCTAATTGAACTTAAGGCCTGTTGAGCAGGAAATCATGCCTGATACTAGAAACCCAGCCAAATACCCAGGGCTAGTAAAGTCATGGACCTTACAGGAGAACTTACAGCCACCACTTTCCCAAGCCAGTATAACCCCTGACTACATTTTAAACATTCGTCCTTATAGCCACAGTTAAGTATAGTCCCCACCCCTCACCAAGGACACTTCTTTTTCCAACAGATAGAGACCATTACAGAAGAATACAAGCCATCAAAATGCAGGGCCCAGTTCCACTAGATACATCCACAAAACAATTAATGCTAAGGGAACATGGCAGAAGAGGAGGTGAACATATCGTAGGAGCCAGAGAATTAGGGAGTTTGCTGTGAGATTATGTCTCCTAGAAACGTCAGAAGCTACACCCATAAAGTCTTGCCAACATGGCTGCCTAAACATGAGCTGAATGAGGAAAAGAACAACAGACTTGTGTGTAAGGGAGCCCAAGAGGCCTCAACCTAACAAAGAACCACAGGCAACCAAAAGATGCTGAGAGTTGGAGAAATAGTCTTCCCAAGGAAAGAGTACATCAGTTGGTTATCCAATACCAAATGGTCAGTCCTGAAAACGTACATACAAGTAACATTATGCAGACTAAACTGGTTGTAATTATGAATTTAATATTTATATATTTTATAATGTGTACTGGCTGGTTTTGTGTGTCAACTTGATACAAGCTGAAGTTATCACAGAGAAAGGAGCTTCAGTTGAGAAAATGCCTCC
The DNA here is from genome assembly GCA_028551405.1 of Uromys caudimaculatus. Lineage (NCBI taxonomy): Eukaryota > Metazoa > Chordata > Mammalia > Rodentia > Muridae > Uromys > Uromys caudimaculatus. Next base: position 64,931,237 of record CM052707.1, on the reverse strand, counting down.
ATGAGATCCAACTGTAAGGTATTTTCTCAATTAGTAATCAAGGGGTAGGGCTCCTTGTAGGTAATACCATCCCTGGGCTGGTAGTCTTGGGTTCTATAAGAGAGCAAGCTGAACAAGCCAGGAGAAGCAAGCCAACAAGAAACATCCCTCCATGGCCTCTGCATCAGCTCCTGCTTCCTGACCTGCTTGAGGTCCAGTCCTGACTTCCTTTGGTGATGAAGAGCAGTGTGGAAGTGTAAGCTGAATAAACCCTTTCCTCCCCAACTTGCTTCTTGGTCATGATGTTTATGCAGGAATAGAAACCCTGACTAAGACATAATGCATATTTATATATTATAGACATATGATATTTTATAGATTATATAGTTTATAACATATTTGCACATATGTGTATCATATATACATCAACAATTAAAGAAAAGAGTCATGTATTTGAAAGAGGGGGCACATGGGAGGGGTTTGAAGAAAGGAAAGGGGGAAGTGATAAAACTATATTATATTCTCAAAAGTTTTTAAATATTGATGTCTGCAACCTAAAGACATTTTATGAATCCTTATACTTGCCACCACACCCGCCAACCTGAGTTGACCAGATGCTGTGCTGCCCCTTTCACTGCCTGAAATGGACAGATAAAGTTTCCAGGGTTAGTCTATCATGAGCATAGCCCCGAGCTCCAGCTTAAGTTCTGTTTTCCTGAGAGTGTTTACACCAGAGATAAACCTCTGTCTAGGCTTTCTTCTTCCAGTCTTTCACCAACCCCTCCTGCTAACCTCTAGTCCGCTGTCTACACTCCAACCAAAGCTGTCCTTTAAACAGAGATCCTAACCCTTCATTCCCCTGCTTCATCAGACATTGGCTCATCTTTTCTCCACTATTGTCTGTGTTTCCTTCCCCCCCCCCCCCTCATATGCCGTCAAATGAATTGCAACCCACAAGTTGAGTCCTGCCTCTGTTTCCCCAGCATGTGGACTTCTGTTCCTTTACTGTGTGCCAAAATCCTGCTTACTGTCTCAATCCAGAGGAAAGGTCATCTTCTCTCATTCACTTTGGAATTTGCTCCTGGAAAATGTTTATTGAGAAGGTGCTGTGTACTGAGTACTCTTCTGAGTGCTAGATTGTCCCCTCCTTTGGGTGCAGAGATGCTACATGTCACATGCTCCTGGGGTCTTTTGTACAAGCCTCTGTAAAAGTACTTGTGTCTCAGTAGTTTAATCTTGTACTGAGCTGGGTATTTGCCCTAAAAGGTCATGAACTCCCAAGAACAGAAGTCGGTCCACTCCACAGGAGTTTAATAAGAAGTTCTCAGTTGCTGTCTAATGGTGTGACCATGAGGGGCACCTCTGTCATGCACCTGACTCTTGAGTCTAGTTTTCAAACTGGCTGTACTTAGCTCCACTGCCTCTCCTCGCCTGCTCTCGCCATTGCTCGTTGCTTCAGGATGATGTAGGTACCAAGTATCCCCATAAAGGCTCCTGTGTTGGAGTCTTGGTTCCCGATGCACCAATGTTCATAAATGGGCCATTTGGGAAGGACTTAGATCCTGTGGGCCCAGATATCATGTGTGCATTAATCCCCTCATAGAGTCACACTCTCGGGGCATTACTGGGACGTGGTTAAATGTAGGAGAGAGAGAGAGAGAGAGAGAGAGAGAGAGAGAGAGAGAGGCGGCAGTTAGGAGCACATGGTGCTCTTGTAGGGGACCTGAGCTCAGTTCCCAATGTCCATATCTATTGGGAGGCTCACAACTGCCTGTTGCCCCAGCTCTAGAATACACGGACACACAGACACACACTCATCACACCTACATCATATACACACACACTCAACATATACACACATCACACACGCTCACATACACATACATGTACATTGCATACACATACACATCACACACATGTATATACACACACATGTATATACATACATATCACACACATGTATATACACACGCATCACACACGTATATACACACGCATCACACACACTTGTATATACACACATATCACACACACATGTATATACACACATATCACACACACATGTATATACACACATGTATATACACACGCATCACACACATGTATATACACACACATATATACATACATATCACACACACGTATATACACACGCATCACACACACATATATACACACGCATCACACACACATATATACACACGCATCACACACACATATATACACACGCATCACACACACATATATACACACGCATCACACACACATGTATATACACACATATCACACACACATGTATATACACACACGTATATACACACGCATCACACACACATATATACACACGCATCACACACACATATATACACACGCATCACACACACATGTATATACACACATATCACACACACATGTATATACACACGCATCACACACATGTATATACACACACATCACATACAGATACATACACACACATCACGCACACACATACATATGTACATATCATACACACACATACATAAGCACATAAATACCCACATATTTTCTCTCTCTCTCTCTCTCTCTCTCTCTATATATATATATATATATATATATATATATGCACACAGATACATAGATATACAAATAGATATACATATATGTATATGATTTTAAAAGTAGGTTGAAACACTGGGGCTGTACTCTAGACGAATACGCCCTGGCCCTGCCCTCCCTGCTTCTTGGCCATCTTTGGCTGAGCATCTGGACCCTACCAAGTTCTACCATAAAGTTCTGTCTGCCTCACCACAGGCCAGAGCACAGTGTTGCTAACTGAGACTCAACCCCTCCAACTGTAGCGAAAACAAGCCTTTCCTGCTTCAAGTCGACTCTCCCAGGTATCTGTCACCAGAGTGAAAGACTATCTTGGTCCTACTAGAAGCCTCTTCTTCCTCCTTACCTCCTGAGCTCTGATAAAAGATCATCTTTTCCCTAGGCTCCATGCTCACCTGTTGCATGGCTGAGGTCCCATCTGTAACATGACTATGAGACTTCATCTGTCGCCGGACTATGGGCCTAGGCTGAGAGAAGACACTACTGGTCTTAAGCAGGTACGTACATTCTGATCTTCTTGGTGTTTTGTTTTGTTTTTGTTTTTTGTTTGTTTGAAAAGGTCACACTGCACAGCCTTGGCTTGCCTAGACATTTCTTTTTAGACCAGGCTGGCTTTGAACTCACAGAGATTTGCCTCCCTAGTGTGGAGATTAAGGGGCTATACCACCAGCACTAGCTCCATCTGATCTCCATTAACATTCCTGGGGCCATGAACGACTTTTTTTTTTTTTTTTTTTTTTTTTGGTTTTTCGAGACAGGGTATCTCTGTGTAGCCCTGGCTGTCCTGGAACTCACTCTGTAGACCAGGCTGGCCTCGAACTCAGAAATCTACCTGCCTCTGCCTCCCAAGTGCTGGGATTAAAGGCGTGCGCCACCACTGCCCGGCTCATGAACGGCTTTTAGAAAAGACTTTCTCATGCGTACATCTAAGGACGGGAGCGATTTTGATCTTACACACCACATCCCTTTAAGACAGGCAGCCATATCTCGACCCCATTCTCAACCCCACCCCCATCCCAAGGCCTGTATCTCATTTTCATTTGTCAAATTTGATCTTCGAATATCACTCCTACCAATGTTGGTTTTAGAAAGTGACACCTTGGAATATGAAATGGCAGTAACCGAGAGGAATGGATGTTCGCGATCGTGATTCTTTCCATACCTGCTTAAATAATTTAACAGCATATGTTTGGTTTTGAATGACCACTCTGTATACTTCAAACATCTCCCCTTCTCCAATTAGGAAGTCTTTGTGGAAATGTTTGGTTCCTTCTAGGATACTTTGGAAGCTGATAGGGGTTTTAGGCAGTATTCCTTGGGAGAAAAAAAAAAGACAATGAGCCATCTCTTCTCTTTTAAGAGTCAATGTCACTGTTACAAGAAGGGCGTATGGACTGAAAGCATGCTAGAGTAGAAGGCCTGGGAACAATCCCAGAAGCCCACAGTGAGGCTCACCATGTGTCCTCTATGTGTTTCCGTGGCTCTGGCTCTCATCCTTAAACACAGCGGGGGCTTTTTAGATACCTGAACAGCAGCACAATTTTTATCTCCAATGAGGTTAGCCAAAGAAGCTTAGCTGAGGCCATGATCCTAGGAACCTATTTGTCCTTACGTTTGACCGACTGGAACTCTTGGGGTAATGAAACAGTGCTCCCCAAGCATTGCTGATAGAGAATCTTTTGAGGAGCCAAAGCCTCTGACCACCTAGTTGATTTCCTCAGAGTAAATGAAGACATTTCACCTTTGAACAGTTCACCCCGAAGTGGAGGCTGGGTGAAGGTGTTTAAAGATAATCAGATGCAGATTTGAGAAAATGCGAGGGCCTAGAGCCAAGACTGGGCTGCAGAGAGCTGGCTCAGCGCCCCAGAGGTTCTACACACACAACTACAAAGGATAGAAAGAACAGATAAAAACCGTAGATAAAGCACAGCATAATCTTAACTATGTCTCTACAAACATCCTCTACAGACATTTAGGGTTTCATTTAGAGATCAGGGCTAAAGACTGAAAACCTTACCTGATATCCCAACTCTCCCATAACCAGAGAATCCGCAGACTTGGGGCAAATACTTAGGCAACTGGCCTTAAGTAATCTTTAAATTTTAACAGAACAACTCCTAGGTAGAACTAAATCATTTTCTCTATTAATAAAGTAGGGAAGCTCATCTAAAATACAAACGGATTTTCATAGCGACCTTCAGCATTACCTCATAATCATCTCAAAAGGTCTGTGCATCTATGAAAATTTCTGAGGCTATGCAAAACTCAATACAGATTTCTTAGTCTTCTCTTATGGCACACAAAACCTGCAAAGTTTGTAACCAAGATGAAATTCCTCAGTGGTATTCATTAGTGCCGATGGATGGTGACCATGGTGGTGATGGGTGGTGATGATGTGTTCTTCTCTTCCTCCATCCTTCTTCCTCCTCTTCCTCCTCCTCTTCCTCTTCTTCCTCTTCCTCTTCTTCCCCTTCCTCTTCTTTCTCTTCTTCCTCCTCCTCTTCTTTTTCCTCCTCCTCCTCCTCCTCCCCCTCCTCCTCCTTCTCCTCCTCCTTCTGTTTCAGAGGTTCCCTGAGGCAAACTCATTTCTTCTTTTCCTTTAATTAATGCACTAGCATTGCGTTTTGTAAAGACAACGTCAGCCAATGGACCCTTATATTACAAAATGTCATCTACCACCACTATAGGTGTCTATCAAATTTTAAAATAGTATTTCATACCTATGAAAATGTTATATTAAATTGAAATAGAAACAGTAGCGTTGTTCATTACTTCCCCCTGCAAGCTCACTTATATGAAAGTGTGATTTGATTAATTGTGATGTACCTTTTCTTCCTTACCTTTTTCATTACGTCCAGGAACAAGAGCATTGTCCACTGTGACATTGGCTGGTTCCTGAAAGAAGAAATAGATAGATAGATAGATAGATAGATAGATAGATAGATAGATAGATAGATAGCTCCCCATGAGACTCTACAGTGCAACAGAGCAGAATGGAGTTTAGAAGAGAGCTGGGGCGAAGCTAAGTCATCTCACTTTGTTCAATAGCATGCATTTCCCTATAGACATGGCTTCCACACCCACTCAGAACTGCAAAGTACCCACGCCATCATTGCCAGTTTTAAGTGGATTGTAACGCTTTCTAAACAATGGTCATGGGTGATCTGCTGTGACAAAAGCTAGCAATTCCATAAAGCGTCAACCAGAAAAGGGAAATGACCAGCTGAGTTGAGATGAGTGTGTAACCCCCAGCATCTTAGTAGTTCTATGTCTCAGCTCTGGTGGATCCTAGAAGCAGAAAACCCTTACTCCTCGAGTATGTACAGACTGCAACTAAATACAGACAAAGCAAGAGGCCAAGCATTTCTAGTTTCCAGACACTGCCTGCATGTCCTTCACTTTCCCGCCAGAGAATTTCAATCTTTATGCAAGTATGTGCACCAGAGGTCCAGGGTCTTTCTCTCTGCACACATGCTTCACGCTAGGCAGTATTTTGGGAAATGGAAGCTCCTGATGAGTCTGCACTGAAGGAGTCCAGCTTACGCCTGAAAGAGAAGCAAAGGGAGCTGGGTATAGAAATGTTTACGTCCCAAAGGTTTATTTGCCTTGAGGCCATGGAAATAAATATATCACTAGTAATGCCCATTTCTAAAGTTTATTTTCATTCAACTGTAACAAATTCAACTGGAATAGATAAATCACAGCTGTGAAATATTTTCTAATGGCGAAGTACCCAGTCACACCTGTATTCACTTAATAATGCGACTAGCTACTTTCAAGCATTCTTAGCTACAATTAAGAATAGGAAAACATGAAACACAATGCAGAAAGCAACATGTAATGCTTTCACTAGGTTCTACAGACATTTAAATGTCAAGATTGTGAGATTACACTCTCTGGGTTGGTTTATTACATTTTTATATTTGTTTTTTTCTCTCTTTTTACGATAAAGTATCAGAGGTTATGTGCGTGCAAACACACACACACACACACACACACACACACAGAGTCAATCACCAATACTCACACTCTTCCCAAATATAAGCTATACTTTTACTTTCTGTCAGGACTGAGATGCTCTGGGTAGCATCTCACAAAAGATTAAAACACTTTTGTCCTTGCTGTTCTGGCTAACATTTTGATTCAACCCTAAGGATGTTTTTGTTTTGTTTTGTTTTGTTGTTTTTTTTTAATGGTCTAGTTACTCTTATTTTATAGCATTTATCAAATTATTTGTTTTCAAGACTAGCAACAAAACACCATCAATCAATCTTTCAAAACCCTCAAATACTGTTCATATCTTATCAACCAACTGAACCTATTTGATAGCTGTAGAACTTTCTTTCCAAACACAGAACTCACATGTCCTCCTCCAGAGGACACCAGACATTCTCCAAACCAGACCGCCTGTTGGATGATAAAGTGAGCCTCAATATACTTAGAAGGCTTGAATTATACAAAGTACATTTTCTGACTCCTGGGAAATTAAAGTAGAAACCAGAAGAGAAACTTGGAAAAACTCACAGAAACAGGGACATTAAAAATCATGATTAATGACTCTAAAAATCATGACTAGTGAGGTAAAGACAATGGCAGAGAGTAAATTAGGAAATATTCGGCGATGAATCACTAATTTAAAAATAACCAAAACTTAAGGTAAGGAGCACAGAGCAGGGTTGAGAGGAGAAACTATAACTATGGAGTTCTACCTTAAGATGGAAGAAATATCTCAAACCAGTAATCTGTTTTCACTTTAAGGAACTATTTTTTTTTTTAATGGCAAAATAAACAAATGCAAATGGAAGGAATTCAGGTCAGAGTGGAAAAGGGGAATTTTCAGCAAGGAAGATTCATAGGAAAGCAAGAAGGGATCTTTGAAAAGTTCATCAAAACTGGTAATAGTTTGGATAGGATGAAAACAGAAGGGAAGAAGGAAGGAAGGAGGGAGGGAGGGCAGGAAGTGGGGAAGGAAAGGAAGGAGGGAGGAAGAGAGGAAATGAAGGGAAGGAGAAAAGAAAGGAGAGAGACACTATTAAAATTAAGAAAAATGAAGGGCGATCACTACTGATTTCATGGCTTTACTAAATCATTAATGCTATAAAGGAATATTATGACATCAAGAAAATATAATACACACAAAACTAGATAACTCAGATGATAAGAACAGATTCCTAGGGTTCTATTTACTAAAATCATTTCAGAGGATAATCTGAATGGACAAATAATAAGTTAAAAAGCAATTTAATTTTTTTTTTTTTTTTTTTTTTTTTTGGTTTTTTGAGACAGGGTTTCTCTGTGTAGCCCTGGCTATCCTGGAACTCACTCTGTAGACCAGGCTGGCCTTGAACTCAGAAATCTGCCTGTCTCTGCCTCCCAAGGGCTGGGATTAAAGGCGTGCGCCACCAATGCCCGGCCAATTTAATGTTTTTTAATTTCTCACATAGAAAAGGTTGGGCCCAGATGACTGCATTGATAATTCTACTAGCCATGCACAGACAGTTTAGCTCAAATCCTGTATAGACTCTTGAAATGCAGAAGAGGACAGAACCAATCCTGGATCATCCAGTGGGGCCAGCATTATTTTGATACCAGTGCCAAACATAGGAATGTGCAGACATTAACCTGTATGAGTATAGGTGCAAAAATCCTCAGCAAAACACCAACAAACCAAATCTACAAATATGCAAAGTATCACAAGTCACAACTGAGTGGGATCTATCCTGGAAACCCACAATTTGCTTAAAACTGAAAGCCAAGTAATGCACCACACCACACCAATAGAATCAAGGACACAAAAGCACAGGTTTAGCTCAAGAATTTGAAAAATAAATCAAAATCCAATACTCAGTACTTTAGAAACAGAGGGAATTTCCTCAATCTGATATAAGGCATGGATAAAGCCCAACACGGAAGAGGAAGACAGTCAGAACCCTGGTGTTTGCTAAGTCTTCAGTCTAGCCGAGTTCCAGACCAGTGAGAGCGTCTGTGTCTTGAAAAACAAAATGTATGACTCTCTGTCTTGAAAGAACAAAATAAAACAACAATAACAACAACAACACAAAGATGCAGGAAGTAAACTCAGATGGTTTAGGAAATCCCTGAAACTGAGCAGATGCACAAGCCTCTCCTTCCCCAAGATTATATGAGGGTAGAAGGGAGGTAAAGACATGAAAATCATCCTCCTATAAGCTCACATACTAGCTATCCTGGAATATGGAGTGCAACAGAAACAAAAGAACCAACTCCTAGAAACTATCCTCTGACTGGCACCCTTGTGCAGCAGCACAAACACAACATGAATGAAAAGAAACAGACAGGAAAACTTGGGTGAATGGCAGGTAAATAAGGCATAATTAAAGGACATGGCCTAAAAAGGAGAATCACAACTTTATTCTGGAGGGATCATTTACATTCAGAGAAGACCTAATTATTTTATTATCTATAACTGGGAGATCTGATGCTATTACTAGCTTTTAATATTATAATAAAATAAAAAAATAATGTATTTTTATATGTATTTTATATGTAAAAATATTTTGGTTCTTATTCTGAGCTTTAGACAAAAAGCAGATGCTTTTAGTTGCTGAATGAAATGTTAAAGTCTTGGGCTGCCAGGGGAGTGAGGCATGTCTTCAATCACAGCACTCGGAAGGGAGAAGCAGGCAGACATCTGTGAGTTCAAGGCCAGCAGAGGCTACATAGCAAGTTCCAGGTCAGTCTCCAAAACAAAACCAAAAAAATTTAGAAAGGAATGTGTCATATTGTTAAGGAATGAAGGAAGAAAGTGTCACACTCACAAGCAACAGGTCACTGACACAAAGCAAGGCAGGCCTGTGCCTGTGGGAAGTGCACTATTTCTATTTAGAGATGCTAAGTCCCTATAGGATGGATAGAGAACCACAGTATGAGACACGCTTACCATAGTTCATGATTAAATGGATAGCTCGTTGATGCCCCATCTCCTGGAGAACCTGTAAAAGGTCGCCGATGGTCTTGTTCTTCTGTGCCCAGGACCACAGCAATTCTCTTGTTCCACTTTTACCTTGGTCTACGTATTTTTCAATATGACGAACATCCAGCCAGCTGTTTGAAAGTCGCTCAGCTGTGGAAATTGCAACAAAAAGAAAAGAATAAATTACCTTTCTTCAAATACTTGGGATTTGTCTTGTCACCTTGTACGTTTTATGTCATTTGAATTGTAGCCTTTTATTTGGAGCTAATGTAATATACTCCTGCCCTGCCACCTGTATCCACAGGACTAATCAGGACAAACTTTTGAGAACTAGTAACCACTGAACCTTAGTCTCTTTCTAGTCCCCACCTGCTGTCTCACTAGTAGAGCTGTCTCCTCTCCCGGTCTAGAGTTTCTGCATTGCGTTTCTTCACCTCTGAATCTGCTCTGCTCTTCGGCTCCTTGTCCTTCAAGGCCAGTGGATGACATGTATCTTCAGTGTACAAGGCCCAAGGCTGTGGTAAGAGTGTCTTACCGCCAGGTGTGCTTATTGCAATACTTTGTTACAGTGTTGCCTGCAAAGTCTATTACAAGTTAGCCTTTTAACTATGATGGAGAAGACACTGCTCAGATTTTTTTTTTTTTTTTTTTTTTTTGCCCTGCTCAATGGAACTTGTTTATCACAGTTACTACTACGATATGTTTGCTTAATGATGGTCTTTTCCTTCTGCATTCATTAACAATATTTTTGTAACAAAGTGTGCAGTCTTATTTATTTACTCACTCGGCTCTTAATGTATATCAGTATGGACTTACGGACAGTTTATTCTAAAGGGTAAAATCTAATAGCATCATTATGTTGTTGCTGAAGCTGTTTTGTGTGTCCATCTAGGTGGGCTCCTGTCTTCTGGCAAGGTCTATAGGTTTTAGTGCTTCCTCATTTTCTGGCTCTACACAATGTTCTCAGCTCATTTGTTTGTTTTCCCCTTCTGCAAGGCTGCAGTTAATCACTTGCTCAAAGAACTGTACTTTCTCTACCAGAAATGGTGTTCCAAAGCTAAAATCTAGTTGCTAGATAGGACTCAAGGTTTGTCGCTGACAGACCCCAGAAGCAAATATAGCCAGCAAATGCTTTCATGTGCACTGATCCAATGCCTATATTCCCAGTCTGTGTGCATGCACATTACAGATTAAGTGTCTATTCTGGTACCCCTGGCTTAAATATAATACCGCAGGTTACAGGTTGCTCCTTGTTTGTAACTTTACTCTTGAACAGCAAGAAACTTTGTTCCTGTTCCTGACAATATTTCTATTATTTGGCCTTACTGTAGCCATCGTGTACTTTCCAAATTGCTGAGACAGCTTTGTGAGAAATATAGGAACTAAACGGAAGTACAATAGGACTTGCTGCCCTGGGCTGAAAAGCATCCATTTACTGTGTTGTTTACCAACAGCTTAGGTAGATTCATTTCTTCCTCACCTCTTCTTGGTGGTTATCACCCATTTGTAATACATTCCATTTATATATTTATGCAATGGTTATTTAAACATTTGTTCTATACTGCCTTGGTGTAGAACATTTGGGTGAGTGAAAGATAAGATCTGGGTAGGACCAGGGAAATGTGTTGGTGGGAATCTAAGCATTTCACTGCACTAAATGGTACATATGACTCACACAGGGTCTTGTATAAATCCCCCAAAAGCTGTACCAAAGTTCTGTAAGATTTTATGCCACCTGAGTTAACAGGGTTTACCAAATGAAAATTTGTGCCCCCTCACTGCATAACTGCAAAAATTTAAGTGCACTGTAAAGCGAAAAGAAAGAAGAAGGCAACTGACAGAAGGGAGAACTTACTTGTTCTTGTGGAAATAGCCCAGGTTAGCTCAGTCCTGCTAAGTTCTAGCATAAATGGTGTGTTTGGGGATGGCAAATGGTCATGGTGCCACCCCACCGCTGCCTTTTCCTCCAAGAAAGACTAAAAAAGTTAGAGCCCTATGCATAGGTCTGTGGATGAAAGTCAGTCACCACCTGAGAATAGTCGTGGGCATCTTGGGACACTACCATGACTGGTTGTTGGAACTCAGCACATTTGCCTTCTGCCACATTCAAATATAGCATAACCCCCTCCCCAGCAGTAACAACACTGAAAGATGATGTTATTTACCAGGCTAACAGGGACTCAGATCTGATAACAACAGTAAACCTTCTGAAGCCTTCTTCTGTTTAAAAGCAGTGTCAGGGCCAGTAAATTTTTAGGGAGTTGCTTTTTCATCTGTAGTGTTTGAAATCATATTAAAAAGACAGGTGTTTCTGACTTTATATGGTATCCTCTGCCCCCGCATTTCCATTTCAATGAGACTTTGTCAGCACACACGGTTTACTTGTGCTTTATAGCCCTGTTAATATTCTCAGTGAAACCATAAAGCTGAGAGAGATAATACAAGACCACAACTCCTCCCTGTTCTTTGGGCCCAAACTGACTTTGCAGATACATTCTCCAGTACATTCCCAGTTCTCTACTCCATTGCTGAAGACTGAATTTCACTGCCTAGTATGGCTATGAACGCACAAATGTCATTTCTACCAATGCTGAAGATCCAGGGTGATTCACCTGGATTTTATTCCAGTCATAGCACAGTACAAGGACATGCCAACTTGGGGTGACACGACTTGGCATGCTGGGTCAGCACATGGGGTATGGATGCACTGGACTTTCAGGGCTCCTCTCAGTAGCTGATAAAGCATAGTCGAGCTGTGTTAAGCCACTGAGGCTTCAGTGGTGCTTGTTACTGCAGCACAACATAGTCTATCCTGACTAATACACACAAAGTTGCACCCTGAATCTTCTTGTCATTTAAGTGATGTGTTGTTTTGAAATAGAGTGAAAGATGGTGTCAGCTTTTGTGATTACATATTAAGTGGGCAGGTAAGTGAGACATTCAACTTGGAGGCATGAGTAGTCTGAAAGGAAAAATATATACAAAATATATACAACCATATATATATATACTATATATATATACATATATATATATATATAGTATATATATATCCCAATATATATACACCCCAATAGCTAACAGCACTGAGATGAAATGTCTTTACCTTTTTTCTTTCAGGTCTCAAAAATGTTTATATTCCTCATGATTTTTAAGGGTTGGTGTCTTACAAAGAGGCCAGAACTACAGATATCAAATATATGTTTTAGATATATGACCATTACAGGAAAAAAAGAAGAAGGGGTCTTTAAGGCAAAACTCTTGGCAAGAGGCAGTAATACTATTTTAATATACAGTTGGCTTTTCTTATCTGTGAGCTCTGCACCCAGGAATTCAACTAGGTAAATATAAAAGTATTTTTAAAAATTCTGTCAAGAGGTTCATAGCAAGACTCTCTATTGCTGATACATCACATACATAAAACATTGAAAAATCAAGCTATGTCACATACTTGAGTCATAAAACATTGAAAACTCAAGCTGGTGATTATCTGGAGGCTTCATTCCTACTGACTAGCTTTCAGGGTGCTAGAAAATGCTGTGCAGCTACCAGACTAGTAATCAACAGGCTTACCCACCTGGAACCCTGTGACCTACAGGAGCAAGTATGGGCTGACAAGATACACCCACTGGTTCAAGAGTAGTGAGAATGTTAGAGGCGTAAATAACCACCTTCTGATTGGATTAAGGTCCACCCCACAAGACAGAATTCATGGCTGGTACCACTCAGAACCAAGAACCCCATGCCTGGGCAAGCGATAGGTCCTAGGGAAGAACCTAATGCTGAGTAACAACACAGAGACACTCAACCGGCCACCATGCAGAGAAAAGAGGCCATGAGATTGATCAGCCCTAGATGTGACATTTCTATCACAACCCCTCCTCCCAAGGTTCAGAGACCTTCACCGAAGGCAGAGGGAAAGATTCTAAGAGCCAGACTTGGTGGATAACTACAGTAAAACCCTGTTTTCCAACTACAACAAGGTAGTTGAACATAGAATTCAGAGTGGCTGTAACTGCATGCACAAGACTTGTACAAGATCAAGCCAGACCAAATCCCAGCAGGGATAGGGGAGGAATTCGCAAAGTTCCACATCTAGCTGAGGAGGTATGAAAGATTGACAGCCCCGAGAAGCCACCAGTAGATGGCCCTTCACCCAAGAACACACTGGCCTCAATGAGGGAACTCATCGAGTTTAGAAATAAGATCACATGAAGTTTGGAGAGAATCGGGATGAGGAGGATAGGGGAGAAATTGGACGGGAGGAAATTAGGAACGATTTCATAAAAAGAAGACACATTATGTGCATTACGAAATTCTCATATAAAAAGCTTAATTATACCAGGAGCTAGGGACATAAGCCAGTGGTGGTGTCTGCCTGCTTTGCCAAAGCCCTGGATTTGATCCCTAACTCTACAACAAAAGTCAGCATTGAACATGCTCAGCTGTGTTGTTACAACTTTCCCTAAATAATACAATGCGACTATTTACTTATTTATGTTGACTTACATATTATTAATAGTGTAAAGCATATGAGAAGAGTGTGTATTTTATAGGCAAATACAATGCTATCTTACATAAAGAAACTGATGGGTGATTTGTCTCTTTCTCAAACTGTGGCCTGTGCTCTAGACTACTCGTTGCCCAATCCTACGTACCCTTGGGGGTTGGAGGTGAGGTGGGTCCGAGCCAAAGACACAGACTCCAGGAGCAGGGGCAAACCACCCCAGCAAGCTCATCTGAGCACTGCTTCAAGCTCCTTTAATACTCTCCACCCGTGCCCCATCGGACCCAAGACAGCATCTCTTCTAAACGGCAGTTCCCGATTGGCTGGCATTGTCTACATCAGCAATCCTTGGTCTCTCAGGTAGTCCTCAATTAGGTCCTCCTGCAGGAGATGCCTTTGCTGCTACTCGATCCTGACGTTTACATAGAGGTGCTGCCACCATTCCTCCTACATCAAACTTATCAATCCTTTTGGTTAAAGCATATTTTTCCTCAATAGTTTATTTAGCTATCTCGACAAGCTCTTAGGAGCAAGTTATTGTCATTTAAACACTTGTTCATGTCTTCATTGTGCCATTTATTACAGTAACTGCAGGCACTAAGTTGGAATGGAACATGGAAACAGGTCCCTAAATAAACAGGTCCCAGGGATGGATCTCTACATTCTGAATGGGAGTTTCAGGAACCTTAGTTTACAAGCAATTAATATTTCTAAATAAAGGCTCATTCTAAAGGAGGTATTAGCCAGCGGATGCTGTCCCAGGGACTTTCCACTGGAAAAACATGACAAATCAATTGTAAACTCTACACACTGTCCCCGACTTCCAGGGACGATAGTCTCCCAGCAAAATGGAGCCTGACTGTGTGTCCTTGGGTTCACACAGGAGCACGAGTGTTTCGTGGTGACTCTGCCGTTAGTACACAGGGCAATTTCAATGAGTCATGGACTCCGAATCATTTCAACCTGCTTGTGTGTAAATCTCCTTTCACGCTACCTAACTAAAATGTTTACACAATTTGGTTGCCCTTCCTCTGCCTGCTTTTAAGATTGTAATGAGCACTAACTCCAAAATCCCCTTAGTTTTTTGAAGTTGGTCAGTGGTAGAGTGATTGCCATGCTCAAGACCCTGGGATAAGAGCCTAACACTGAACAAGAAAAAACAAACAAAAAACCCAAAGTCTTCTAGTCTTTAGAGACCTTCCTCCTCTCAAGAATAACGTTCCAAGGAAAGTGTTCCCAGTGTGTGGGACTTTTCTTCAGCAAAGGAAGCCACTTTCTTCTACTAGAAAGCTAATTTTCTAATTATTACTATTTTCAGAGTATTGGGCACGGTGCACCACAGAAATGAATAACATTATTTCCATAATTCATGACAGTTTTTGCATTTTCTAAATAAACAGGGTCGGTTCCCTTGTACTTTACATCTTTGGGGTATGGCATGAGAGCATGATTTCATGGGGGCAGAGAAGGAAGACCCTCCCTTGAGCCGCTGCAGTCAGGGAAGGGATGGAGAAGCCTAGACTTCAGCCAGCTGTGAAGCAGGAGCAGCTAGGGCAAGGTTTCCTCAGACGGAGGGAAGAAGAGAAGGTCTGTGGGATGCAAAGTCCACAAAGGAGGAAGTACCGTCACGACAACTTATGTTCATGTTTGAGAGAAGCAGCCCAGAAAAGTTTTTGTTACCTTAGTATGTCATATGCCCAGTACCGACGTTCAGTTCACAAGTGCCAAATGACAGACAGAAACCCTGAGTACAGGCACAAGAATTTAAGACTTTACCTCACCAACAAGAAGACCGACCTCAAATGTCTGGAAAGTAGCATAGTTGGTAGCTTAGTTTTACACACAGAGACTCAGCACTATTTTATTGCTCATAGTTCTCACAAAGAGCAAAGAAACAACTTACAGGGGTTAAGGAAGCCGGTCAACTTTCCAAAGCCCAGAGACATCAGGTTTCCTAAGTTCCACTTCTCATTTTCCTTCCTCTTTCTTCTCTTCTCTTTTCCTTTCTTTTCAACTGCTGGATTTCCATTTTAAGAGGGCAGCAGGGCATGACCCCGGGCTCTCCCCTCCTGCCATTTGCCAAGCAGCCCTCCCTTAAAGTATGTATCTGAGGAGTGAGTGAAGAGGCATCTGACGAGCTGGCGGGTGTAAGGACAGCTAGATTAGGCAGGAAGCTTTTGTCTGTAGAAGTTCTTGGTAAGAGACTGGCTACGCTGCTGTTAGAATCAATACTGCTCGCTGACATGCATGGATGGATTCCAGGACTAGAAATTAAATATGTTTTCTCTTTCTCTTACCGGTGATTCATGGTGCAACCTTAATAGCTTTCCCCTAAAGATAATGAATTTTGAATAGAAACACCACTAAAGAAAGACTAATTATCCACAACCGTAAAATGCATAATTCATTTAAATCCAATTCTGTAAAACAATAACTCCGATTTGTTGCAACAGGAATGCAAATTCTTGGGAGGTTAGCTACATTCTGCACGCTTGCTTTCCCCCAATACTTCCTTCCTTCTCTCTTCCAGAATACAGGACTTTATTGCTTCATAAATCAAAGAGGGAAGTTCCCAAGGTTTAATTGTGTTGTTAAAGAGCGCCCTAAATTAAAAATATAAAGTAAGAAAAATGGGCTGTAGTTGTTGAAAACCATTGTTTTGGAAGGTGTGATGGCTGTTCCCAGTTGTCAACTGTATCCAGAATGAAGTACAATCCAGAAATAGAAGGCACACTTGTCATCCGGATCTTGAGGCTGGAAGACATCAGCTTTTGATCCGGATTTTGAAGGATAGTGCCTGTAAACAGCTTAGGCCTAGGCATGGTAGTACAAACCTTTAATCCCAGGAGACAGAGGCAAGCAGATCAATGAGTTCAAGGCCAGTCTGAGACAGAGCAAGTTCCAAGTAAAGAACAGCTTAGGTCCAGGAGTGGTGGTACACACCTCTAATCTGGGCCATATCTTCTGCTGGAGGCCTACATAAGGACAGTGGAAAAAGAAGGCTTCCTTTCTCTTTGCCTGTCTGCACTTACTTGCTAATACATCTATTAGCTACTCCTTCAGGACAGCCTATACAGAAGGCCAGCTGAAACACCTAGCCTCGTGGGACTGAGCAGTTAGTGACTAGATTCTTGGACTTCCCTTTCACAGCTGCCCATTGTTGGGCTAGCTGGACTGCAAACCGTAAATCACTCTGGTAATTTCCCTGAATCTATAGAGACACTCCTTAAGTTCTGTGACTCTAGAGAACCCTGAGTACTACAGAAGGCAAATCTCAGTGAAAGGCACCTTGGCACAATATAAATCAAAAAGGTGGTCCAAGAAGCTGAGCAATCCGTTTACCTGGAGAAGACAATTATTTCAAGAGTACTACTAGATGCTCTGAGGTCCTGCAGGCTGTTTTGAGCAGGCAGAAGTGTCTAGATAGTGCTAACCACTGGGGAATTCAGTTACAGAAATCATGTCTCCATATGCAAATATGTCTCCGGAGGGATTTTTTTTTTAGAATAACGCAACACACCCCAGTTTGCAATCTCTGTATTTGCATACAACCACTTGCCAAAACCCTAGGAAGTTAAGATAGTGATCTCACTGTTTGTTTTTAGGTAACCTAATGGGAAAACAAAGAGGCTTCTTTTCAGGTTTTCTACAAAACACACAAAGAAATGGGTTTGGTCTCAGCAACAGCAAGAACAGCAGGTCCTTTACGACAAAGAGTATTTTTAAATCCCCAAACAATAAAAACAAAATTGCAATGTGTAAAGTACCTATACATTTCTCATACCAGACGGTGTTAAAACCATGAGTGTATCAATTTTGTAAGAAATAGTACTTACCTACACACATAAGCACATGTGCACTTTTAATTTTGTACCTGAGTAGGAGTGGTATGGATAATTGTCACCACCACAAATGTCCCTCCATCTGTAGGTTTTGCTAGACCCACATAAGGACTTGAAGGTAGCTGCCCTTGGGTGCTAACAGGAGAAGAAGCCACCTTCAGCACCAGCATGTCAGCCTGAAATTTAGAGTCTCAGTAACTTCAGGCAGGCAACGTGGTGCACGCCTTTAACCTCAACAGTCACAAGGCAGAAGCAGGAAGATCTCTGAGTTTGAGGCCAGCCTGGTCTACAGAGCAAGGTCCCACAGAGCAAACTCTGTGTAATGTCATTCTCTAATAATGACCAATATTGCTTTCCCACACCTCTTTCCTGTGCTGGTCTTCCTTATGGTGTTTATGTAAGTTTGCTGTAGACTAAGTTGGAAAATCTTTTTGAGCAGATGACAGTACCATCCTAGCACCATCTTTGTTGAGCATTTTACCTAGTAAAGATTTTAGTTGTTGAAAAATGATCTGTTGACTCATTATTTGACACACAACATAGATGCTTTGTTCCAGCTATAGTGTTAAATGTTAACAGAGACAGTGTGAAATAAGACAAATTAAAAATACAAACAAACAAACCAACCAACCAAAAAACCCAGGACAGTTGTCTTGCCTAGGGCGTGTTGCTTAGACTCTGTGATGTTATGACAAAGTACCTGAGTAAAATAACCCAAGAGAGAAAACTTTTTTTTTTTTTTCCTCGTTCGAGACAGGGTTTCTCTGTGTAGCCCTGGCTGTCCTGGAACTCACTCTGTAGACTAGGCTGGACGTGCGCCACCATTGCCCGGCAAGAGAAAACTTTTTCTTTTTCTTTTCTTTTTTTTTTTGGTTCACAGGCTCAGGTTTCAGGCTATCACAGTAGGACAGTGTTTCTCAACCTATGGAGTGCAACCCCTTTGGAGTTCCGTCGTCAGAAACCATAGGAAAACACAGAGGTTTGCATCATGATTCATAACAGTAGTAAATGTACAGCTATGACGTAGCAAAGAAAATAATTGTCTGGTTGGGGCTCACTGCAACATGAGGAACTGTGTTCAAGGTCGCAGCCTTAGGGAGGCTGAGAACCACTGGAGTAGGGTGTGGTGAAGCCCAGCGCTCAGTTCAGGGCTGCCTAGGAGGAGTAGAGTGAGAGTCTGTCTGCTCTAGTCCCTAGTCCTTGATCCCATCCAGGCCCAGGGGGTGTGGCCATACTGTTTACACAGTGCGAGTCCCCTCTCATAGTTAACCCTCTCTGGAAACACACAGACAGGCCCAGAGGATCTACGAGTCCCCCAGGCGCTTCCCAAGCCAATCAGGTTGACAGTCAAGCGCGACCATTAATACGAAGCGTATGTTTAGATGGGCAATGAACAAGATCAGATGTGAATGACGTGAAGCGAGACGTGGAAAAGATGAGAGTAAAACGAGAGGAAAGGAGCAAAAGAGAGGTGCGAGTTTACAGGGTTTCCCTGGGGAGCCCCTGGCTGTCCTGGAACTCACTCTGTAGACCAGCCTAGCCTCAAACTCACAGAGATCCGCCCTCCTCTGCCTCCCGAGTGCTGGAATCAAAGGCTTGTGCCACCACAGTCCAGCTTGGGCGTCCAAGAAGAAGAAGTCAGGGTAAGCCGAAGCCCAGAGCAGGTGAAGAGGGATACCTCACGGTGGTGTGCAGGACAACTGCCCTGTCTGTTCAAGAAACAAAGAGTCAACATCAAAGCAAGAGGGGGGAGAGGAATTACATGGAAGCTGCACGCTTACTCGAGGTGAGGTGAAAAGCTACCACAGGGTTGTGACTGAGGTAGCATTAGTTGCGTGTGTAAAAGGCCCTCTGACTGCTGTTTTGAAAAGAGATCTGAGAAGGGCCAAGGAATGTGATTCAGAAGACAGTCACCTGATCCAGGTAAAATCCTGATGTCAGTTTGGGTGACGGAGGCTGTGGTGGCTGTGGTAAATGGTTATATTATTAGATACACCAAAAAGGCAAAGATCAACATATCAGTTGCTTAGAGACAGGATGTGGTTTGTGGGGGGTGGGGGGGGGACTGAGAAGTTACAAAATATTTTGGCCTAAATAAATGAAAGAGGGGGTTGCTATTCATTAAAATGGGAATGCTTTGGGGGTGGAGGAGAGACATTTTTTGAGTGTTAATTTGAAGACAACTGTCAAGTAGGTGAACAGAAGGGTGGAACCAACATTTAATAAAGACCCAGGAGAGATAGATAGTTCAGAGTTAGCAACATCTGAATAGACTTTAGTGGAGAGTGGGCCAAGGATTCAGCCCAGGGCACCATAAGAGATAGAGAGCCATCTGCAACAAAGGTAAGGAAAGAAGACCAGCAGGCAGTTCCAGAAAGACAGAGTGCTCTGTGGAGAAAGGGCAATCCGTTGTGTGAAAGAATATGAAGCCTGGGAAATGAGCTCCCAGTTCTTCCGTGCTAGGGAGGGATGGCAGCAGAAGCAGTGAGAGGTGGAAGCTAACTGGAGAAGGTTCAGGAGAGGACAAAGGCAGCGGACTCTGTCTAGTCCTTCTGAGGGAGAAGGGACAAATGGGCTGGTAGCTTAGAGCTGAAGTAAGATCTAATGAAAGCTTTGTAAGATGGGAGAGATGACACTGAGAGCAGAGTCAGGCTGTACTCTATCTTCAGGAGGGGATGCTTGGCTGCTCCTGAAGTGGAGAATACACACAGCGCCTCCTTCTGAAGAGGACAATGTGGAAAGAGAAGTTTTACAATGTGGGTCCCCAACAGACACTGCCTTTGTCATGGTAAATGTCAACAGAGATAATTCACATCAGAAGTTCGGACCCTTGTTAAGCTGTGGTGAAAATGGTCCTTTATGGGCTGGAGAGATGGCTCAGAGGTTAAGAGCACTGAGTGCTCTTCCAGAGGTCCTGAGTTCAATGCCCAGAAACCACATGGTGGCTCACAACCATCTGTAATGAGATCTGATGCCCTCTTCTGGTGTGTCTGAAGACAGCTACAGTGTACTTACATATAATAATAAAAAGAGCCGGGCAGTGGTGGCGCACGCCTTTAATCCCACCACTTGGGAGGCAGAGGCAGGTGGATTTCTGAGTTCAAGGCCAGCCTGGTCTACAGAGTGAGTTCCAGGACAGCCAGGGATACACAGAGAAATCCTGTCTCGAAAAACAAAAAAAATTAAAAAATAAAAAATAAATAATAATAATAATAATAATAATAATAATAATAATAATAAAATCTTTGGGCTGGAGTGAGCAGGATGGGAGAAAACAAAGAAAAGGGGCAACAGTGTACTCACATACACTAAATAAATAAATCTTTAAATAAAATAAAATAGTCCTTTACCTCTGTGATTTTTCTCCCCAGAATCATATAACCTCACTGTAATAATGAGAAAGGCATCAGGTAAATCTCAATCGAGGACCACTGTACTGGTTGGTTTTGTGTGTCAACTTGACACAAGCTGGAGTTATCACAGAGAAAAGAGCCTCAATTGAGAAAATGCCTCCATGAGATCCAGCTGTAAGGCATTTTCTCAATTAGTGATCAAGGGGGGAGGGCCCCTTGTGGGTGGTGCCATCCCTGGGCTGGTAGTATTGGGTTCTATAAGAAAGCTGAGCAAGCCAGGGGGAAGCAAGCCAGTAAGCAGCACCCCTCCATGGCCTCTGCATCAGCTCCTGCCTCCAGGTTCCTGTCCTGTGTGAGTTCCTGTCCTGACTTCCTTTGGTGATGAACAGCCATGTGGAAGTGTGAGCTGAATAAACCCTTTCCTCCCCAACTTGCTTTTTGGTCACGATGTTTTGTGCAGGAATAGAAACCCTGCCTAAGACAAGCACTCAGCATGCCTCAAAACTGTCAAGGTCATCCAAAACCAGCCTGAGATGCGACGGTCCAAAGGAGACAGAGAGCATGCGGAAGGAAATGGGACATGGTAACTCAGTGTGGGGGCTGGGGTGGAATCCAAAAGAGAGATGGGAGTCTGGGAAAAATGAAAGGAGTGTGAACAGAATATGGACTTCAGCCAGATGCTTAGTCAGTTAGACACAATAGTCAATGTGTCAGGATTGTAACACACACACATCACGTTCATGTGAAATGTCAATACGAGGAGATTCCAGGTCCAGATTTCAAGGTAAAACGTCTATGCAGAGGATATGCGGGATCTCTGTATCACCTTCTGTGCTCTCACCACAAGCACAAAGCTGTCTTAGACAGGTAACACCATTCGATTGTTGAAAGTAAAAGGAGAGGAAAAGCTGAATTCAGAAGAGTGATCATCTCACCAGAGTCTTCTCTGCCGTTCCCTACGTTCCCTGGAGGCAAATTACTTACGCTCCCCAGCAATCCATTTTTTTTTTCTCTCAATAAAATGGGGATGGAGTCTATCTTTTTACAGTAGGTATATGAGACAGCCTATGCACAGTACTTAATACAGGACAGGCAACAGCAAATACTTGGAAGTGGTAGCCGTTAGTATCACTGTTCTTACTGAATGTCTTCATTAGATATTCAAATGCCCAGTTTATTTATTCAAATGCTATTTATTTATTTTAAGTGACTATTTTGCATAATGTATTATTTACCTTTTAAAGTTTTTTATAATATTAATTATGTGAACATGTCAGGGGGTTATGTACACATGAGCACAGGTACTCGGGGAGAAGAACAGAGGCAGGGGACTTAAGGTCGTTACAGGTGGTTGGTTGTAGGCCACCTGACATGGGTTCTAGGACCAGAACCCAGGTCCTCTGGAAGGCCAGTATACGCTCTCAACCACTGAGATATCTCTCCAGCTCCTTATTTCATTTTAAAACAGAAAGAAAATTGGATACAGTCTTGCATAGAATCTATAACACAATAACAACACTAGTTTTCCCGGTATACCTTAGGTGAGGTTGGCCTATGTGAATTGTCTCCATTTACTTTAACTAGCAATCTATGGTAATGTGGTAAATAAATGCTCACCAGAGGCTCTGTATGTCCGTCGTGATGTCATTAGGACTGCAAAGCAAGCAGTCATCGCCATCAACCAGATATCACCTCGAAATTATGCTAACTTTACTAACAATACTTAACAAAAGTGCTTTGAGGAATCTGCTCTATGCAATGTGTTAGGCTTTCCGCCCACACTTATGAATCAGCTACTCTTGCGTTGGTGATTCTAGCACGTGAGCAACCAGGCTACTTGATCCCACACACACTTCAATGGTTTTTTGTTTTGTTTTGTTTTTTTTCGAGACAGGATTTCTCTGTGTAGCCTTGGCTGTCCTGGAACTCACACTGTAGACCAGGCTGGCCTCGAACTCAGAAATCCGCCTGTCTCTGCCTCCCAAGTGCTGGGATTAAAGGCGTGCGCCACCACAGCCCGGCTCCCACACACACTTAACCCATCACAGTGGTAGCTATGCAACCGGGTGTCTGAACTGTCTTTGCTAATGTAGCCCAGTCATGTCGTCACCATCATCAGAAATCACGATGAGCCTGGGACAGTGTCCCCGTCATTATTATAATTGTTTTCCATTTGAAATCGGGGGCCCTCTATACCTTCAGATTCTCACTTGCTTTGTGCATAAAAGGACTGCCCACCCGAGTGCGCGTGCGCACGTACGTACGTGCGAGCCTCCCATGTTAAGAATTTGCTCAGCTACTCCTTCAGATCTCAGCACAGCTTCATGGTTCAGTCTGCCATCTTTCTTCCCTGTTGTCTCAAAGACCTAACTTCCCCTTCCGCACCTCCTCCTCGTCTCTATCTCATCTATCTATCTACCTCATCACACCAGCAGGGAAGCAAGGCACGTGAGGTGCCCAGAGCACCACTCCCTTGCAGGCAGTAACAGCTACATCAGGAGTAAGCATTGTAGAGGCTGCCGCAGGAGAGTCAATATGCAAAGGCATAATAGACGTACTCCATAGAGATAGAAGTTTGGTCCACAGCATGCATCAACTCAAGCCTAAGAAACCAACCTGCTATCTCCAGTAAGCATCCCAAAACTACCTGTGACAGTGAGTCTAGGGAGCTGGTGGCCATCTGCCCTATACTGCCAAGACTTGATTGGGAACTCATACCTGCCTAGATTTTTACTCCAACTGGAGAAAGCCAACTATGTACACCTAAACAATCAAATGAGGTGCCTTAATTTTAGTTATACCACCTGCTACCTTTCTGGTGCCAACAGCCTACCATCAGATATAACCTAAAGCCTCCATTTTTACCACCCAGCTTAAAATTTCCTCACCTTAAATGTACCTAGCTGCACAGACCACCTTCATCTGCCTAGATATTCCTGGCTTGTATTTCTGTGTATTTTCTTCCTTTATTTCCACAAGGGCAAAATAGAGCTGCATGTGTATACAGCACACTGTACTATTTTTTTTTTCCAAGCCAGAAACGCTACAGTCGTAGGGCCTGTGAGATGCACCAGAAAAGCATATAGCAGTTGGGGGAGGTGTGCAGTGTGGCTTGTGGTTAAGAGCATGAGCCTTGGATACAGACTTTCCTTAGTTCAAGTCCGGCTCTGCCATTTCCGACTGTATGAACTGCAAGTTACTTAAACAATTTGTAACCCAGTGTCCTTATCTGTAGAATCGCTTGCAATGATTTCAGTATCTGACTCATGAGTGAGTGGAGGGGTTACGACTATTGTAATTTAGTGCTATAGAGAAAGACGAGAGGAGAGAGAAAAGAAGCCAGTTAACAGAAGCTGGACTTCCAGAAAGGCAGCAGGGACCAGGGCCTGAGTGCTGATGGCTCCCTTTAATCAGGACACATGCTCTCCCATATTCATGATCCCCACCGACTGGCTTCATTCATCTATGACACAATCTGGCCCCATCTACATCTGAGCCTTGGACTAAAAATAATTTGTTTTTGAAAATGCAGTAATCTTAGTAAGCCTATAGACACAAATACTCGCTATGGCATGATCTAGCTTAAATAGGGAACCATCCGATAGGGGAGGGATCTTATCTCTCAAATGTAGGCTGGAAATAGTTTTGTCTTTTTGAGTCAGAGTCAAGTATTCCTTTCTGAGATGTTCACTGAATAAACTGTTCGGGTGCCAGGGATGGAAGCAAGGACTGTCCTCATTTGAAGAAAGCAGTCTACTACCGAACAATTACCCTTAGCCCATTCCCCAAACCATTCACAAGACTGTTACAGTTTCAGAAACTGTGAGCATCTTGTTTATCAACTACAAAGAAATGTTCTGCTCAGACAGCTGCTAGTCATGGTGGGAAAACAATCACTACTGTCTGAGCTATTTTGTTAATATGTCACCACTTTACAATATGCACTTGCTCAGTTTACCAAATCTGCATAAAATGAATTTTTGAAGCTAAGTTTCTAGATTAATAGAAAGAGGCTTTCTTTACAGTTTCATTCCAGTAGATTTGGCAAATAAGCAAGATATATTTAAGAAAAGTGGGAATCACATCCACCGCGAACAGTAGCATTTCCCTCGTAGATTATTGGAGACTTATTGGAAACACCGAAGTGGGTTATGCATCCCTGACAGCCTGAGTTCTGCCCCAGAATCCCTCGGTGGAAGGAGAGAACTGATTCCTGAAAGTTGTCCTCTGAATGGCACAGGAGTGAGAGGTACACACACACACACACACACACACACACACACACACACACACACCCCAAAGATATCTTAAAGTTCTAAAATAAATAAATAAATAAATAAATAAAGTAAGTAAGTAAGTAAGTAAGTAAGTTTGCTTTTTGTTTGTTTTTGAGACGGGGTCTCATGTTGCCCAAGCCAGCTTGGAACGCTCTCCAAGGAGAGGATGGTCTTGAACATCTGACTCTCCTGCTTCTACCTCTCAAGGGCTGGCACCACCACGGTCTGTTTTATTCCAAACTAGGGAATCGAATATGGAGCTTCATGCATCGGTAGGTAAGCACTCTAGCAATTGAGAGGCATCTCTGATTCTAAAAAATAAAAAATAAAAATAAAAAATAAAAGAAAGAAAAAGAAAAAAGTCTTTAATATGAAAAAAAATTAGGGTGGGGATTGTAGAGCCAGTAGACATCCCTCACATACGGCAATATTTGCATATTTATGCGTTCACTGCAAACTCTTACCAGCATGGGATGCTTTCTTAGCATCTGACTTTCTCAGTTCCTTAACTTGATACAGCAGTGCCCAAGTGTTAGAGAAGGGGAGTGAGTGGCGGGTCCCTGGGTTAGCTGAGTCCCTAGCGGTGGGCAGGCAGATCTGAGTCGCACTCACCCAGGCCCCTCCAGCCCAGCGGGCCATCGCAGCTGTCCAGGATCACGCACAGCTCGCCCAGCAGCGCGGGTGGCAGGTCGAAGAGCAGCGAGTGTGGGGACAGCGCGCCACGGGCCCCGCACTGGCCGGCCATCGCCGAGCCCCGGACCCCACGCGGAGAAGCAGGGACGTCGCCGCTGCCACCACCTCCTTTCACAACCGCGGAAATTCAGCTCCACGACGGCTGCCCGGAGCTTGCAACACGCCGTCGCAGGGCGGGTCCCACGTGACGCAGGGAGACGCTCCCCAGGGATGCCCTTGCTAGACCTGAGCTGTCTCTGACCCCGCGACCCTGCGCCCACCCCACCCCCGGCCCCCGTCCTCCTGTTACGATCCGTTCTGTCAGTTCTCGTCTTGGGACATGACCCAGGAGACCAGCCAAGAAAACGAGGGCGGGGGACAGTGGCTAGAATCCGGGAAAGCCACCACCCCTCTGCTGCTCTGGGACGGGCGGGCTCCTGGCCGCGATAGATTTGAGAGGTTTTCGTTCCATCTTTTAAAGTTTCTCTTTGTCCCGTCAGGAAAGAAATGCGTACTCACGGAGAAACCCGTTTTTGCCAAATACATTTAAACGGAAGAAACCGTGTACACACCGGGGAAAATGGATGTAAAAGAAAAACCACAACAAACAAGCCAAATCAGGGCACAAAAACTGCTCATCCTTGCCACAGAAGGCACCCCCTGCCAACGGTCTCCTTTTCCTTCCTCACAGTGCTTCAACGAGCTTGCAACATGAAGTTTAGGAAACACTGGCTGGTGTATTGAAACAGTCTACCGTTTATGCGGTAATGATCCACCGCAGGAAAGGCACGGATGCGACTGACAAAAGAGGTTCTTCAAAGGAGGTGGGAAAATGAAGTGGGCTATTGTACAGCGACCATCCACTGAAAAACAAGCTTCTGTTTCAAACCCCTCGGAGCTTCCTCTTTGGAATAGCGCCCCCTGGCGAGCAGCAGCAATGGTGCCTGGGCAATCAGTACAAGCTGTGTGAATTCCCGTAAAAACTATAAAAGCTGGTAAACTAAAAAGGTTTGAGCGAAGTTTCTGAAGTCTCTTCATTCTAACAACTACAGTTTTATCAGACTACACACCTAAAGGGTCTCTATGCCACCATGCTGAACATCAGAGGGAAAAGAAGATTGATGCAGAGTAATTTTTGACTTTCTAGATCAGAGAAAGCTATCTAAGACCTGTGCCTTGCACAGGAAATCGCCATGTGAGATTGTGTTAGCTTTCTGACAAAATGTCCAACAGAACAGCTTCAATGGAAGGAGACGTTGTTTGGTTCACAGCCTCGGAGCTTCAGTCCATGGTTGCTTGACCTCAATGTCTTTTGAGGTCTGTGAGAAGCCACAGTATCATGGTAGGAGTACGTGGTTCATGGCAGCAGGAAAGGAGAGAGAGAGGGAGGGAAGGGGGCAGGGCCAGGGTACCAAAATTCCCTTCAAGGGATCTGATTTATTTCCATTAAGACCCATCAAGTTAAGGTTCAATCACCTACCAGCACTGTAGGCTGGCAACCAAGCTTTTAGTGTATGGGCCATCAGAAGATGTTTAAAATCCTCACCATAACAATAACAGCAACACTCAAAACGATTATGTCACCAGATCTTCTAATGTAGCATGAGGCAACGAGAAAGAGATTGGGGACAAGACACACCCTTCAAAGCCGCGCCTCCAATGACAGAATCCATCTGTGAAGTCAGTGTGAGCTGCTTACCTCTCAACAACACCACCAGCTGGGAACCACGTGTTCAAGCATGGTCTTTTAGTGCTTCCTGCCCAAGTCATAGTAAACACATTTCTCATCTCTAGAGGCGAACCCTCTAAACCCCTAGATAAGCCTCATCTTTTCCTAGCACTCTGAATCCTAACCCTTTCCCCGTAACTGAAGGGAATGTAGGCAGCCTTCACGTTTGTCTCTGAGATTTTAACTTTGTTTCCATCTATTGGCTCACCTCCATCACAATATAAATAGATACTGATTCTTTGGCCTTCAAAACAAAATGTCTTTGGTTCTGCATTTTTCTTCCTCATAGAGTGGAGTAGTCTCACCATCATTTTCTCTCACCCCACTCTCAATAGGGCCACTTTACCCTACGCAAACGGTTCTCCTCAGCGCCACCCATGTCTGCACAGCATTGGCACTAACATCCTCTGGACAGCCTCAGTCCTTATCCTCGGTGTCAACTGAAGAACGAAACCTGAAGAAGGATGTAAGGAGCTAGGAGAATTTCATTCTACAGAGGGAGCAGGCTATAATGAGAAGGGCTTGGCCCCCTCTGCTTCTTGCTTGCCTTCTCTCGAATTATGATCTCTTCTGTTCACGCGGCTTGATGCTCTCACATAACTTCTCACACTGAGATGCTGTCAGCCGTGTTATGACACAGCTAATAAGCTCATTCTGAGGCTGGCCAGACGTGACTACTCGATCTTCTATCTTCAGATTCCAAAGCTGTGTGCTAGATAAACCTCAGTAGTTCTAAAGTAGCCAGTTTTTTTTTTTAAAGATTTATTTATTTATTATATGTAAGTACACTGTAGCTGTCTTCAGACACCCCAGCAGAGGGCATCAGATCTCATTATGGATGGTTATGAGCCACCATGTGGTTGCTGGGATTTGAACTCAGGACCTTCGGAAGAGCAGTCAGTGCTCTTACCCGCTGAGCCATCTCTCCAGCCCCAGTTTTAAACACAAAGACTCTCGGACATCAATTGTATGTGTGGGTGCACGGTGGACGCCCTCTGTCTCAGTTTTGTTTTCTGTTTCTGGATTAAAACACCCCGATGAAAGCAATTTGGGAGAGAAAGGGTTTATTTAAGCCTACGATTCCAGGCCACAGTCCATCACTTTGGAGAAGTGAAGGCGGCAGAGACTCGAAGCAGCCAGTTCCCGGTACATTCCAGTCATGAGGAGAGACCGGGGCTGCAGAGACCGGTCAGCTGTTAAGAGCACTGCTTGCTATTCCAGGGGATGCAATCTTACAGTGCAAACAAACATCCATATCACCACTTCCAAGAGGTTGGAAAGTCTCTTTTGGCTTCTCCAGGCACCTGGCAAGCATCTGGTACACAGACATATGTAAGCCAAACACCCATACACATAAAATTTAAAGGAAAGAATGGAGAGCAATGAATAATGATATATGTCAGTGCTCATCTGGCTTCCTGTTATACAGTTCAGGATTCTGGTTCCAGGTGACAGTATCAACTTGATAGTTTAACCATCACATGCTTCAAATCCCATTCATTAAAAAGAGTCACAAGACCTGAGAGGTCTGTGAGCTCATCCCTCACTTTTTGTTTTTTTTTTTGTTTTTTTTTTGGGGGGGGCCAGGGATTAGTTCCAGGATTCAGTTTTGGAATGTGATTAGACTAAGTATCAGGCAGGTGTGGTTGACAATTCCAATGTGTTAGTCATGTTCTTAGTCATTCAGGCACCAGTGTTATGCATGTTTCTTCAAACTGCCTAAGGACTCAGCACATTTCACCTCTGGAAGCAGTTTCAACTGTGGTATAAGACAATCTCGTCATTCCAGAAATTCCAGCCAAGAGGGGGCGATACATTGTTTATTGTGCCACACAGTCACAACCACAGGAGGACTCCTCCGCCTAAGTATCGATGCCACCTGCTTTTTATAGACAAGGACTGAAGCCTACGGACCCACAAAGCTAGGGTGCTTCCCAGCTCAGCTTTCTCAGAGTTCTTATCTCCAAATGTATCCAAATTAAAGTCACTGGGAACTCTCCTTCCGAGCATGGAGTGCCACAGGAGGCTGTTTTACGATGGCTGTCTTCATTCTTCTCTCTCTATTCATACCCTTCTTTACCTCCCTCCCTCCCTCTGATGAGCTCTCCAGTTCCTCATTAGTTACCAAAGCCTACCTACCCTGTGACAGTCAATGAGGAGGGAATGTTACCCTTAACTTACGTGTGCTTTATGTGGTACCACACTCATTTCTCTAGCAACTCCAGGGTGCGGATATTCTGATGTTCATTGAACACTGGAGAAAATCCACGCCTAGAGAGTTTGCTTTGGACTGGAAAAGTGAGGGTGATTTTTTTTCAATATTCTGCCAATCTTACAAACTTTCACTATTGTACCCATGAAAGCTAAATTGTCAACTAAATTCCTTAAGTTTAAAAATAAAACAAAGGTATAAGCTGGGCATGTGATGACACATGCACTTAGAAAGACAGAGGTAGGTAAACAGCCATGAGGTTGAAGCCAGCATGGTTCACACGGTGAGTTCCAGGCCAACCAGAGACATGTACACAGTGAGATACTGTAGAAGGTAGAGAAGGAGGAGGAGGGGAAGAGGGGGAGGAGCAAGAGGAGGTCATTGAGGAGGAGGAGGAAAGAAAAAGGAAGAGAAAGAAAGCAAAAAGTAAAAAAAAAATAAAGTCTTTACTGGTTTTAGTATTGAATGCAGATGTCAAAGTAATATGTGGTTTTCAGTTGTGTTGTTCTAGAATTAATGTGTCTTTCCACTGAGAAGTCACTCTCTAACATTAGAGATTAATAAAAGAAAAAGCTCTTTAATATAGTACATGCTCAACTCTGGCTAAAGCCCAAGAGAAGCTGGCTTGAATAGAAGATTTTGCTAACTTATATACATCTTATGTTTATGCGGTCCACATATGCTGTCATTTTGAAATCTCTCTCAGGTCCTGGACCTAGGTTATACCCTGAACAGTTTAAACACAGACAAGAGACTACAAGTCTGGTCACTAAGGCAGATGGGAGATGTACATGGCCAAGATTTTACATATTGTCAGAATTATTTTAAGTATACCAGTGTTGTTCTTTTTCAAATATTGCTACCCAGTGTCATCGTGCTCACCTGGTAAAACTATGTTTTTTGTCAAGAAGAGAGCTAGGGGCTTTATAGTAGGCTAGGACTTCAGGTTGGCCACAACCCTGTCCTGCCCCCTTGAGCTGCCTGTTTGAGACATGCTCTTTGATACAGGGATGGTCACAAGTCAAGGTTATTGTCTGAGTAGATCTATTGGCAAATTCTCTCCATTCTCACTTGATTGATTTGGTGGAGTTGAAAGGAAGAGGAGCGGCAGCTGTCTATCTTCCCTTTTCCTTCCATGTCTTCCAGTTCTGTGTAAATCCTTTGCTAATACCAGAAAGGAACACCAGCGGAACAAAAGGGTGTAATAAGATTTGTTGGAGGCTCACAGTTTTTAGAACATTGCATCTTTTTTTCTACATACAGAGTAACTTCTGTCTGGCAAAGAGAGCTTGGCTTCTAGGCCTGCCACCAGCCACCATCCATCCTTCCTTCTTTCCTTGGGCTCAGCAACAAAGGTGGTTTGAGTCTAGCTTAACTCCTGTGCATTATATATACAACCGAATTCTCTGCATATCAGACATACTGACTGCTGAAATGCAAGCTTTGACAGAGGCGGACCCATTGTTGTGTGTGTCCTTCCTGTGTTCCATTGTCCTTTCAGGGTTCACTTTTTTTTTTGAGACAGGGTTTCTCTGTATAGCCCTGGCTGTCCTGGAACTCACTCTGTAGACCAGGCTGGCCTCGAACTCAGAAATACGCCTGCCTCTGCCTCCCAAGTGCTAGGATTAAAGGCGTGCGCCACCACTGCCCAGTCAGGGTTCACTTTTAAACATAAGCTTGAGGCAGGCAACACTAGCACGAATTCTAGAATGGCAACAACTGAGCATTAAACAAAGCACAGGAGCCTTCTAATCTCTGTGTAATCTCTGCAGTGTCTGTCCTAAGCAGTGCCTTGTAATTCGTGCTGGTCATAGCTACTTTATATCTGTGTCTTCTCAGCACTGACATTGTCAGCCCCTTAGTTTTAACCACTTGATGAATGCTTAGAGATGCCCCCCCCATCATTAGTGAGAGTAAACATCTTTCCCTGAGTTTATTACCTATTGGCTTCATTCTATGCATATAGTGTTACCTGACGCTGTCCCTTGTCCATTTTTCTATTAGCAGCTTGCTTTAGAAGGTGGGTCTAGATTTGTGATCATTCTTTTTATGGTAAGGAATGGGAGCTTTCTATAGATGTGTATATTAAAAATATTTCCCATTCCATGGTTTGCTCTTCACTCTTTTATAAGGAAATTTACTCTTAGGTGTTCCCAATTTTATATAGTATGTCAATCTTCATAGATTAAATAATATTTTATCAGTTTTTGGAAATCTTTGCTTTTCTTCAAATTATAAAGAGAGTATTTTACATAACTTTAAGTTCTAATATTTTGTCTTTCACATGGGGGGCACAATTTAGCTAGAATTATTTTTTCTGAATTTGATTTTGGTGATGTCTTTAGATAATAAAAAGGTAGATTCCCAATTCTTCTCCAGCTTGCCCTCTATAATAAATACTATTCTTACAGCTTTATTGAAGTGAGCAACAACATATTTAAAAAATAATAAAAGCTAAGCATTTTTTATTCATGTTATTGTGGAACATATCTGAAAAAAGTTCCTGAAAATATTACCTTTTTAGTTTTAGAACAGACAGTTCTTTAATTAATTTGAATCCCACTTGCTGGGTCTTTGGGGGGCTTTGGTTAATATTGGAGAGTCAAAGTAAACTCATAGAAATAATTACAAGTGGGTCAGTCGGTACACCTTTAATCCCAGCACTCATGAGACAGAGGCAGGTTGAGCTCTATGAGTTCAAGGTCAGCCTGGTCTACATAATGAGTCTCGGGCCAGCTAGATACATATTGAGACCCTTAAAAAAAAAAAGATAAATAAAGTTACTGGTGTATTTCTTTGGTGTGTATGCACCTCATGTTTGCAGTGCATTTCGTTGTCACCACCTTCTCTGTCATTCTTCCTTCAGCTTTAGTCATGAATTTTATATTTAGCATTCAGTGGTCTGGCCTTTGTTCACCTGTCCAGTCTCATTCTTTGGCACCTGTCCCCTACACCACCACAAGAGTTTCGCCCTCTCACTTTGCAAATGTAGATTCCTTGAAAACCTATATCACGCCGGGGGGGGGGGGGGGGGGGGGA
>CM052707.1:64808914-64890470 GCA_028551405.1 Uromys caudimaculatus | reverse complement strand
ATTTATTTATTTATTTATTTAATGTGAGTACATTGCTGTCTTTAGACACTCCAGAAGGGGGCGTCAGATCCTATTACAGATGGTTGTGAGCCACCATGTGGTTGCTGGGATTTGAACTCAGGACCTCTGGAAGAGCAGTCAGTGCTCTTAACCGCTGAGCCATCTCTCCAGCCCCCCTCTCCCTTGTTTAATGCTTTATGTACAAATAGGCGTTTGATAGTTTCTTTTTACTATGATGAAAATATCTGAACTGTCTGAACCACTAACTTAGTATCTTTAAGCATTATAGCCTTTGGGGGGGATTAGATTCCCCCTCTAATTTTTAATTATGTCTCTCTAGGTTTAGTTATAGGTTTTTAAAATTTAGATCATGGTTAAAGAAAAAAAATGCCCATGAAAAAGTAACTTTTCAGGCCACGAGATCACGGGTAAAAGTGCATGCTGCCAAGCCATCTGAGTTCGATCCTGGGACTGATATGGTGGAAGCAGTCTCTGACACTGGGGTCCTTTGGCCTCCATGCTGAACCATGGCTAGTGCCCCTCTCGTCCACCAAACCAAAGACAAAAAAAACCTTATTTTTTTCAAGAATGTTGGTCTTGACAGAGGAACAGATATTTTGAAAATAGTCATGTGACTCTTCCCCTCTCTTCCAGCCTTTCTCAGAAAAGTCTACAGCATCCTCTCTCTGCAAGTCCTCCTGACTACAGTGACCTCCGCCCTGTGCCTGTATTTTCAGGCTTTGCGAACATTTGTCCATGAAAGGTAAGAGAAGGACACAAGTCTAAGTCGTTTCCAGATATTTCATCTGATGAGTGTATTTTTTTCTATCATAAAAGTCCATCAGCTAAACCCTGTGAGCCTGATTCATTTTTGACAAAGGAGAATATTTCACAACACGTTATTCTACCTCATTTTAGTTTATAGTTTTGTAGAGTTAAACCATCTAGAATTAATTAAGAGTTTCTACTACAGGCTGCTGAGGTGGCTCAGCCTGGGAAGACTATGCCAGGGGCAGTGAGCCGCAGAACCCGTGAGGCAGAAAGAGAAAATGGGTTCCCACAGGTCCCCTACCCTCCACACATGTGCACTGGCACTCAGACACCCATGCCCCTCCCCCACAACACACAAACAAAATAAGTAAAACTTCAAAAAAAAGAGAAAAAATATTTTGCTGTATACATCATAATTATTTTATTTTATTGTATATAATTGTACCATCCATCTTGTTACCGTCTTGTCCCCAAAGCCCAAGACTATACTTGCAAAATAACGTTATGTGAAAAACGTGTGGTCGTGTTAATCTTGTTTCGTTGACAGAATGGTTTTACCAAGAAGTTTCTAGAGGAGCTGCACCTAATCTTATCACTTGGTAAAGATTTTTCCTCTCAGCATAAGTATTTAAGTGACTAAAAATAAGATGGTTTCTTTATTTGAAAGAAAAAAAAATGAAGAATGACTATTTTCTAAGAAGTAATTTTCTCTCCTCCTCCTCCTACCAAAGGAGATCTTAAATCTATTAATTGGCTATTCTGGGATATAGTTATTTAAATTATAGGCCTGTGGTAATACCCTAAAAGAGTAACCATGTGTAAAATTCATTTCTAATTTGGTATCTTTTGCTTATTGTATTTTACTTAACAAAATACTATGCTAATTCCAAATATTACTGCACTGTGAAGGACATCAGTAAAGGAAAGATGGATAAACAGCCCCTCCCACCCTCTTACAGCCCCTCCCACAATCTTACAGCCCCTCCCACTCTTATAGCCCCTCCCACCCTCTTACAGCCCCTCCCATGCTCTTACAGCCCCTCCCACTCTCTTATAGCCCCTCCTACCTTCTTACAGCCCCTCCCACACTACTCTTACAGCTCCTCCCACCCTCTTACAGCCCCTCCCACTCTCTTATAGCCCCTCCTACCCACTTACAGCTCCTCCCACCCTCTTACAGCCCCTCCCACAGTCTTACAGCCCCTCCCACTCTTTTGTAGCCCCTCTGCATGCCACACCCAGATTTTTTTCTTGCAGTTCTAAGAACATAGAACATACATAGATTTTACTAAGTTGTGTGCCATCATCCCAGCTATTTTTAAGCTTGAAATGCGTTTTAATGTTATGTCTTTCAGCCCTGCCTTAATTGTGGTATTTGCTCTGGGATCTCTGGGCTTGGTCTTTGCGCTGACTCTGCACAGACACACGCATCCTCTGAACCTCTATCTGCTCTTTGCATTCGTGAGTACTTTGATGCTGTCTGTGCCATTAGCATTCAGCCTGGGCTTCCAAAATGCCTGTTTAATTGTATGTGTGTGTATTGGTAACAGTGGGAGAATAAAACTGAGTTGTGTGTACATGTGCTTGTCTGTGCATTAGCATGTGGGGGTCAGAGGCCGGCCCTTGGTGTCATCCCCCACCACACCAGGCTTTTTACCTGGGCTCCAGGATCCGAAATTGGGTCCTCATGCTGGCACAGTAAACGCTTTACCCACAGGTCCATTGCCCAGCCCTGAACTTTCAGTTAGACTACATCAGGAAATGACTTACACATGTATCTTCTTTTAGCATTTGTAACCGTCCTCTGCTTTAGTGGTTCTTCTGCTTTTAGGATTCAGTGGCAAACACAGCAACCTGGAATCAGATGGCCTGGCTTCTCAGCCCTCTGCATATGCGACATTTGGCAAGACCTTTTTGTGCACACATAAAATGAAAGTTGTAAGATATGTCATCTGTGTGGCACTTTGTGCCTCTGGTTTTCTGGAAGTTGGAGCAGGAGATTGCGTTGTGCTTTAACTTAGAGAACACAAGCTCAGGATTAATTCTTCTATGTTATTTTCACGCCTTCTCTCGGTTCTCTTAAGGGGCCACTTTTTGCTTTTTAACTTGTTCTATTTACTTGCGGAGACAGCTGTCAAAATTAAAATCCCAGTTGACTTCTATAAAAACTTCGTCTTAATTCAATTAAGGTTGGTAAAGCTCTGTGTAGTTTTACATTATCTTGTCTCCTCTCGTGACAAGTTTCCTTCAATACTGTCTCCTGACAGTTTTCTTCAAGACATTGGAAACACAGTATGTGATGTTAGATCAGAGTAAAGAGGCCAGTGCTGGGAGTCAGAAGCTTCAAATAAAGGAGTTGGTGACTCTGCAAATGGTTCATATTAAAGTGATACTCATGACTTTAAAAATTATTCATTTAACATTTATTCATTTAAATCTCAAAGTTGTATAAGCGTATGGGCCCTGGCCCAAGCTGTCTCAAACAGGGAGCTCATTTTCAGGGTGTGAAAGCAGCTCGCATCTCCCGCTTTTAACTGGAGGAAGGTTCTGGGGGCGATGCTATCAGATAACTGGGTGGTATGCTGTGGTCTCATGCTGCCTCTCTGTCCCACGCCTGCCCCTGCCCACTGTTTCCCTTCTCACTCTAACCTTCGGCCTGTCATCGGCCCACACAGTTCGCTCTTCTGCTGTAGCTCTCACTGCCCCTGCTTCACTTCTTGAAAGTATCTGGCTATGCAGATCACAGTGTAGATGTTAACAGTTATGTAGTGCCCAGTCCTTGGTCGGATCCCAGTTCCTGCCTCATCTGTGTAATGGGAGACGAGGGGGAGGCAAAGGACAAGGCAAACAAACAAAAAACAAAACCTAAGGCCACACGGGCCAGCAAGGTGACTCAGTCAGTAAAGATGTTTACAAGACTGATGACCTGAGGTCAGTCCCTCAGGGGTGCAAGAGCAGGGGTGAGCCAACTCCACAGGGTCCTTTCCTGTGGCCCCCACTGGTGTGCCCTGGCATGTAAGAGCAGGGGTGAGCCAACTCCACAGGGTCCTTTCCTGTGGCCCCCACTGGTGTGCCCTGGCATGTAAGAGCAGGGGTGAGCCAACTCCACAGGGTCCTTTCCTCTGGCCCCCACTGGTGTGCCCTGGCATGTAAGAGCAGGGGTGAGCCAACTCCACAGGGTCCTTTCCTCTGGCCCCCACTGGTGTGCCCTGGCATGCAGACCTTCACACGCACATATGCTGTGCACATATAATACCAACACATTTAAAACGATTCTGGGGTGACGGCTCGGTGGTTCAGAGCACTGGCGACTGTTGTAGTGGACCAGGTTCAGCTCCCAGCACCCACATGGTGGCTTGCAACATTTTAAACTCTAGTTCAGTTCTAGGGGGTCTGACGTCCTCTTCTGGTCTCCTCATGCACATGGTGCGCACACAAACACAATTACATATAGGCAAACACTTGTACACATAAGATAAAAATAAATCTTAAAAAAAGTCACGATCTTCAAATCAGTTGCAACCTCATTTTAGAAAGACTGATTTCTTTGTAGCACAGGATAGACCCCTTTTTGCCCAGCAGAGAGCTCTGACTAGAGAAACCTCAGCCAAAGTTTTCGTGAACAAGCTGCCACTTGTTATTACCTGATCTGTTCGTCATGTGCTTAGCTGAAGCTGTTTAACAAACACAGAAGTGAGTGAAGCATATTCCCTTCCTCATTGCTCCAGGAACTCCTGACACTGTTTCTTCATTGTTAAGTCTTGGTTTTTATTGTTTTTTTTTTTTTTCTTTCTTTTGTCCTTCTGCAGCAAAGTAAGAAAGGAAAGGAATTTAGCCAGCTTTGTCCGGATGTGCATGCACATGTGTGTACTCATTCTTTCAGAAAGTACCATTTCAGAGAGATGCAGTGGTTTCGACGTGACACTGTCCTCATCTATATTAATCTTTACAATTCCTGTCTCCTGCGGGTGCTTTAATACAGGGCGGGCTTGCTTGTCATGTTACACATATCTACACAGAACGAGAAAATACAATTTTCTATGTTAATTCCACTACTTAACCTTCCTATTACAAAAATTTGGCTAAAGCTTAAAGAGCCACAATGAGCAGGTGAATATTCACAGTGAACCGCGGCCCCTGGGACTGTGCTGTCCTGCCCCACGCATGTCACAGGTTCCTCTGAAGCTAACGCGAGACCATTTCCGT
This sequence comes from Uromys caudimaculatus, assembly GCA_028551405.1. Lineage (NCBI taxonomy): Eukaryota > Metazoa > Chordata > Mammalia > Rodentia > Muridae > Uromys > Uromys caudimaculatus. The sequence goes on along the minus strand of CM052707.1, from coordinate 64,885,493 downwards.
GGGACCGGACTGCTAGACATGAGAGTGTGGGGGGGGACACTGCCCATTTTTCACCCATCCCTTAATGAGAGTTTCTTTTCTCAGACACTGTCGGAAGCCCTGACCGTGGCAGTTGTTGGTAAGTCCTTTATGTGTTACTGTTTTACTGTGGATAAAATCTTTCAAGTAACAAGGTATTTGGGGTTAAACTTTAACTTCATGAAATGTTATATTCAAAACATGACATTTATGAAGATTGTCAGTAAGCGCAAGTCAAATATTTATACTTTACGTAGTTCAGCCAAGCTGAGAGAGGAAAGGGGAAACAAGGAATGGAGAATAGCTTTCCACTTATGATTTCCTGTTGACAGAAACGAGATCCTAGAGTTGATCCCCTCCTTCCAAGGTCTTTTGTGTCACATGTGACTCCCTAAGAACTGCCCCCATTGAGCTGTGGCTGTTCCGTATCCCTGTCCCCCAAACCTCACGCAGGACGCCTGTTCATTTCTCTTTCTGCATTGCCTGTGTTTCCTGGCCAAGTGCTATAATTATGTGATGTCCTCTAATAATGTCTCAAATAAAAACACTTCAGTGAACCCTAATAAAAAGCTGGAGTGTTCGCAGGTAGGTGACTGTGGGTGTCCCAGAGATCCGCACTAACTGTTTGAGTACCAGCAAGTCGCTCCTATGAGAAATACATTTCTCTCTCTTCCTATTCTGCCATTGCTGCTTTTAGCCATTTGGTCCTCTGTACTGTGGGTAAGTGGCAGGCCGTCTCAGACATCCTGCATGTTTCCCTTGCTCGGTTGCCTTGGGTTGGGCCGCTCACTGATTGAGCAATCTAGGTGACGGTTAACACTGCTGCCACTGTCTAGAAATGCACAGCCAGAAGACCCAGGGCACCGCATGCTTAGTCACAGGGACCTTACTAAGACCCTGATAAAGTGCTAATGGAGCCAGTCCTGGTCATCTATAGACTATCTCTACAATTTTATAAACTATAAGATAATGTCACCTACATATTTTGTATAAATAACTATTTTGGGGTTTTTAAATTTTACTGTGTGTGTGGTTTTACGGTATCAATATATTCAAAGCTGGGTGAAGAATTTTAGTTGTTTGTCTTGGTACGTGGAATAGAAGAGAGCGAGAGTGGAGGACCAGAGAGGAGTGGGGTGAATATAATTACATACATTGTGAACATGTGTAGGAATGCTACAGCGAAACCATTTATGTGTATATAATTAATATACACATCGAGAACATTAAAAAAACTAAAACATAAGAGATTTTTTTCTGTTGACGTAGGCAAGGCTGTTTGTCTTGGCTGTTTATGCACGTTTTAATAGGTTTATTTTTGCAGTTACTTTCTATGACGTGTATCTGGTTCTGCAAGCATTTATACTGACTACTGCAGTCTTTCTTGGCTTGACTGCTTATACTCTACAATCAAAGAGAGATTTCACCAAATTTGGAGCAGGGTAAGTACTAAGTCTTGGGATACACACACACACACACACACACACACACACACACACACACACACTATATTACAAGTAGTGAGCAAATGCTGCTGATTGGTGTCTCTGTCTTTAACATGAGGTTAATACAAAGCTGTCTCTGAGGGCTGGGACTAGGCCCTTCTCCCTGGAGCAGTCACAGAGAAGGGCTGCGGCTTTCAGTCATTTTCTTTTCTTATAGAGTGAAAGGAAGGTGAATGTTTCTGGCCTCCTCTATGTCCCCCAAAGGCTTGTGTGCATTAGGAGCAGGGTTGGGTTTACTGACAGTAAACTGGCTCTAATCTCATTTCTGTTGCTCTAATCAAGTACTTTTGAATCCTTACATTTTAGTTATTCTTTGGCAAAAATCTGGAGTTATTTCTTCATAAAATAATATGAAGAAATAATGAAGAATGGGCTTTAAAAAGTGTTTTAGGGGCTAGAGAAATGGCTCACTGGTTAAAAACATTTGCTACTCTTGTAGGGGACCTGGGTTCTGTTCCAAGCATCCACATAGTGGCTCTCAATCATCCCCCAGAGAACCTGGTACCCTCTACTGATCTCTTCAGTTATCAGCAGGGATATGGTACACATACATACATGCAGACAAAACACTCTTACACATAAAGTTTAAAAAAGTGTTTTAGTTTTAAGAAAGTGTCGCAGCGAGGAATACTGTAACCTGTTCACCTTTGGTTCTCCAGGCTGTTTGCCGGTTTGTGGATTTTGTGCTTGGCAGGGTTCTTGAAGGTGAGTTGTTTTACAACAGTTTCCTCAAATATAATTTATATGTCAGCATGGGTCACCTACAAGTCCCGGGTGTTATTTATAGAGGACACTTAGTCGTAATTATCTAGAGCATTTATATATAGGATTATAGAATAATTTCAGTGAAAATCAGGTCTTATGTTAATCATTGTCACTGATTGAGGAAAAAGATGAATGCACAAATAAGAGAAATTGCACACAAAAGGCCCTGACTTACAGCTGCCAACCTCCGAGTGGCTCACTTAACTCTGAAAACGATGAGGATGACGAGAGCAAAGGTGCCTGCCTCTAAGCCCAACAGCCTGAAGTCGCTCCCTGAGATCCACAGAGTGGAAGCCCTCCTCTGATGTCCACAATCATGCATGCTGCTGTGCTGTGCATAGTCCCCGCCTCCAGGAAATGAGTAAATGTCATAAAAAGTTTAATTCTTAAAAAAAGGTAACATTGTAAAACAGTTCATGTTTAGAGTGTTACTATTCAAAGTCAAGTTGTGAACTTAACTGAAAGATAACTGCTTATCCACACATGCCTACTTCTGTGAAACAAGCTGACCTGAGCTCAGCTCTGCCTGCCTTCCACCTGCAGCCCTGTCTTCATACATCAGCACTGTGTGTCCTTGTCACACATGCCACTGGCAGGAGATTGTATTAAAAGTCACTGAAGTGGGTCTGACGTGACTCCCGAGTATAAACGTATTTCTTACTCCTTGCCTGTAGGTGTTTTTTTATAGTGAGACGGTGGAGCTGGTCTTGGCCTCTCTAGGCGCCCTCCTCTTCTGTGGGTTCATCATCTATGACACTCACTCACTGATGCACAGACTCTCTCCTGAAGAGTACGTGTTAGCTGCCATCAGTCTCTACATGGATATCATCAATCTCTTCCTGCACCTGCTGAAGTTTCTGGAAGCAGTTAATAAAAAGTAACTGAACAGTATTCTGAGACAGTTTTATTATGAAAAAAGTTTGAATTACACTCAAATATTAAAAGCATTTGTGATCTTTATTGGCATTCTGTATTCTTCTACACTTTAGAATCTTACTATTCTCTGTTTTGTTTTGTTTTTGTTTTTGTTTTTTTCATTTTAAATCCTTGACTTAAAGTCTCAGGCAAGAGTTATTAAAACATTTTTTCCTTTTTCATAAATTGAGGCAGGGTCTCTGTGTAGTCCAATATGGCCTCTAACTCAGGATCTTACCATGTCAGCTTCCTGTGTTCTGGGAGTACAGGCATATACCACCTGCCTGGCTTATTGTTTTTTTGTTTTTTTGTTTGTTTGTTTTTTGTTTTTTGTTTTTTTTTTCTCTTCGAGACAGGGTTTCTCTGTGTAGCCCTGGCTGTCCTGGAACTTACTCTGTAGACCAGGCTGGCCTCGAACTCAGAATCCACCTGCCTCTGCCTCCCAAGTGCTGAGATTAAAGGCGTGGCCACCACTGCCCAGCTTTATTGTTTTTTTTTTATAAGTGTTTTTGCATGCACGTATGTATAGCATGTGTATGTCTGGTGTCTGCAGAGGTTGGAAGAGGGTGTTGTATCACCCGGAGCTGGAGTCACAGGCCGTCGTGACATGGAAACTGCACTGGAGTTCTCTAAAAAAGTAGCAAGTACCCCTCAAAATCAGTGAGCCATCTGTCCAGCTCACTGTTCACCTCTAAAAATGCCTAGTTTATAAATGGAAAATCACTGGTGTAAAATATATTTGATAAAAATGAATAATGTTTATATTTAATGGCAACAAATTTTATATGGTTAGCTTTAATAAGAGCTTTGTCATGCCGAATACATACATGTGGAATGTATCTTAATACATAATAGGTTGATTTCATTTTCCAAATTTCTGTTCAAAAGCCACAGCCTTTTGGTACATGAAACAAGAAGCTGTCAATTTAGAGCATCTGTAAAGTTGACTTTTAAAACCCAGTGCATGCATGCTTTCTTTTGTTTTAATGCCACGTGTGTTTTGCCTGTGGTAAAAATTTCAGAACTTGGGGCTGCAGAGATGGCTCAGTGGTTAAGAGCACTGGCTGCTCTTCTAGAGGTTCTGAGTTCAATTCCTAGCAACCACATGGTGGCTCTCGACCATCTCCAATAGGATCTAGTGCCGTCTTCTGGCACGCAGGTGTACATGCAGAGAGAGCACTCACAAACATTTCAGAACTTGCTTTACTATAGGCATGGTTTCTTCTTCAAGAAGTCACAGCTTCCCTAGCAATCAAACAGGAATTTCATAAGACATCATTAAAGATAACTCCTGGGGGCTGGAGACATGGTTCAGTGGTTAAGAGCACTTGTTGCTCTTGCAGAAGACCTGGGTTCAGTTCCGTGATGGTTTGGATAGACTTGACTCATAGGAAGTAGCAATACTGGGAAGTGTGGCCTTGTTGGAATAGGTGTGACTTTATTGGATGAAGTGTGTCACTGTGTAGGTGGGCTTTGAGGTCTCCCAGTGCTCAAGCTTCTCCCAATTCAGAAGAGCACCTCCTGGCTGCCTTCAGATCTGGGCTTCTCCAGCATCATGTCTGCCTACGTGCTGCCATGTTTCCTGCCATGATGATAACGGACTGACCTCTGAAACTGTAAGCCAGCCCTAAGTAAATGCTTTCCTTTATAAGAGTTGCTTTGGTCATGATGTCCTCACAGTAATGGAAACCCTAACTAAAACTGGTTCCCAGCACCCCTGTGGTGACTCACAACCAACTGTAAATCCAATTCAAGGAATGAGATGGCCTCTTCTGGCCTCCTTTGTTACCAGGCACACATGTGCTGCACATACTTGTATCTGCTGAAAACACTACTTCCAGTAAGACTAGGTAGTTAACATTTGTTGCCTGATCACCTATTGAAGATCAGTGAGTGAAGTACTATCTAGGACCTAAGACACTATTCACCCATATCTTTCATAAATGTTAAAGAGACTTGCATATCCTTCATAGCTTGTGCAATATTAGAAGCACATGCAAAACCAAACTTTTTATAACCTCAGCCACCCTAGGTTAGCTTTGTCTCGGGTATGTAATAGTTTGGACAGATCAACATTGGTTGAAATAGCTTAAACTTTTAAACTTTTAAACTCTTTGGGATAAGTAAAGATTATTTTCTGCGTTGAAATATAATTGGTACGCGGTAGATTTGACATATTTAAGTTGTACAATTTGATATATTCTCACATCCGCGCACCTCCTAGGATCCTCAGCCGAAATGGAAAAATGTCTAGGCTGCAATTAAAAAAACAAAAACAAAAAACTAAGGGCTCCAGGATGATCAGAGCTGAGCAATCCCTTGGGTATCCTCTATCGATGAGGCTGTCACAGGCAGAGCCCCCGGCCAGGCTTGGCCCATCCAAGGCTTTGAGATGGCTTGATTTATAATTTGTCACTCCCGACAGGAAATTCCTTCTGCTTTCTCCAAGCACAATGTCTTCTGTAGGTGTAGGGGACCACCAAAGCCTCGGGGTCACAGAGAGAGCTGGTTGGCCACCCCTCCAAACCCCAAAGACCACGCCTCTCAGGAATCCCGGCATGCTGTGCGCTGGCCCTGAACGGAAGCCGGAAGTATCGGCGCTTCCGGTTAGCGTCCTACGCGTGTTGAGAGGTGGTGTTTCTCAGGTGAGTTGCGTGGGCTATGGACTCAGCTCTGCGGTGTGGAGGACCAGCTCGGGTCCTGCCTCCGCGGCGAACCCTGGCCTCGTCCTCGCTGTGCGGGGCTCGGGATGTTCATGGCGGCGCCGGACTCCCCCGGTGCTGTGGCTAGCGGCGCCCAGCCGGATTTCGACCCGCAGAGTGGGTTACCCCAACCCTCCACACGGAGTTTGGGTCGTTTTAGACTAGTGGTGATTGCTGACGTCTAGGGAATACTCACCTAGCCACCCCACGGTTCACATAACCTGTGCAGTACGGAAAGCGGTGGCCCCGAGGAATCCAGCGACGAGTAAGACCTGCTTAGCCCCGCAGTCTGCAGAGGGTGACGGTAGCTTCGGGTTGAAACAGTATTTGGTAGAAAGGAGCTGACAGAGGAGTCGGAGGAAAAGAGCAAGCCTTGAGGAGAACCATTTCCAGACATAGAACGGTGCATGCGACGATTGTGCGTTCTTTATGCAGGTCACTGGAGCTTGCGTGTGGGGCTAGAGAGTAGCGGCATGCACTTTGATGACTGGATACACGAGGGGAGAAGTCATTAAAGAAGTCTTTAAAAGGCAGAGAGCTATGTTTTAAGCTGTTCTCACTAAACATTTGGTGAAGGATATCGGATAAAAACCAGAAGGGCAGTAGGTAATTTGAAGGCAGTGCTGTTAGCTTTCTGTATCTAGTAAGCAGCTTTGAGAATGACTTGAATTCTAGTTTGTCGCTGGCTTAAAGAGGCCTGCCATTTCTGTACTTAATTGTTGTATGCTCTGCGGAGATCCTCACGTGAGCGAAGCATGAAGATATCATGGCGCAGCTTTTCTTCCGTTTGTTCCAGTTCTGGGGAGGTAGCTGCTTGACCATTTCCTTGCTAGTCAAGGGTGTAAATACTGAACCTTCTTCGGTTTGTGTTTCTGTTAACTGCCAGGTAAAACATGGCTAAAAGCTTGCGGAGTAAGTGGAAGAGGAAGATGCGTGCCGAGAAGAGAAAGAAGAATGCGCCGAGGGAGCTCACCAGACTTAAAAGTATCCTCAAAATTGATGGTGACGCTTTGATGAAAGACGTTGAAGAAATAGCAACTGTGGTGGCACCCAAACATCGCCAGGAGAAGATGGAGTGTGAGAACGTGCAGTGTGACGCAAATGATGAAAAGGGTGAGCTTGTTTACATGACTTTTATAAAAAAATCAGTCAACTTTTTGGGGTCCTTTTTTTTTTTTTTTTTAAAGCAGTCTTCTACCCATTTCTACTTGTCTCTGATGTCAAGTCCAAAAGAAACTGAGGACAAATGACTAGCTGTGGTGCTTATTGGACACCAAAGTACATGCCCGCACCCTGGCTCCTCTCAGCTCTCTCCCCCTCCACTCCCCAAACATCTCCACTTCACAGGCTTCTCTCTCCCACCTTAATTCCCATAAAACACTGCCATTTCAGCCATGCCTTCTGTCTTTTGGTTCTTTTGGCTCCTGGCTCTTCTCGTTCCTCTCAGTCTCCCCTACCCCCTCTTCTGTTCCCCTCCTTCCCCCCCATGCCCCTTTCTCTCCTCCCATGGCCTGGTTCAGTCCACTGGCCATGTTTAGTCTTCTCCTTTCTCTCCTGCTCTGGACTCTTCCAGATGCTGCCCACTGTACCTTCCCTGATTTCTACAGTAAGCACTTCCTCTTCAGCCACCCTGGGAGCGGTCACGGGCTCACTGGATACACCCATCATGCCTGGTGTGTTCACATCGTTATCCTCTCTATTAGAGATTCCGCTAAGCTGCTTCCCAGTCAGTGTGTGTGAATAGTCATCCATGGGTGGTTTAGAGTAGACCTGCAGCACTTCCATAGCAGCTGGAGCGCCCGGAACTGATGGTACCACAGGGAGCCAAGCAGCTGCATTATTACCTGAAAATCACAGAATCCTACTTCTTTGTCTGTATATTTTTAGAGACCTCTGTGTATTGTTACTCATGGTTTAAAATCGGAGGCTCTGTAGAATGCGGGTTTCTGCAAAGAAAAGGGTATTTGTTTTTAATGTCCCGAATTTGGAGCAAGCTAAATGAAGCGCTCATAATAGCCTTGGGGCTGGAGATATGGCTCAGTGCATAGGAACATTGACTGCACTTCCAGAGGACCCAGGTTCAATTCCCAGCACCCACATGGCAGCCCACGACTGTCAGTAACTCCAAGACCTGACACCCTCACCCAGACAAACATGCAGGCAAAACACCAATGTACATTTTTTTAAAGGCACTCTTAAGATAGATGTGTATTCATGTCTTGAAGGCCAAGGACCCCAGAGTTCTTAGTGCTTGATCCTAAGTGTCAGCATCTCATTCTTCCAAAGAGAACAACCTTGTGTTTGGCTTCTGTCAGTCTGCTTTGGGTCCGCCACCCTGGAGAGGTTTGGCACTTGAACTTGCTGTGTCCCTTTCAGCATACATATGCCACCTCCGCTCAGCGGCTCTTAGTGTATTCATTTTCAGTGGCATCCACCATCTGTACGGTAATGACCTTTGAGTACGGTCATGAGGCTTTGTGGCCATCACCTGGTTCTGAAGCATTTCCATCCCCCTAAAGGAAGCACTGCCCCCATCCAGGAGTCGCTCCCTCCGTTTCCAACCCTAAGACAGACAGCCGCAAATGCAGCACATGGTCCTCTGTGCCCCGCTTGAGCTCACCAGCGCATTCTGAATGTCATGTTCTAGCAAATAACAATACTTCCCTTTTAAAGACCATACTGGTTTGTTGTATACACATTTTATTTCCTGGTAGTTGGCATATGGGTCACTTTTATGCTTCTATGGTCTAATAAATCTTAGTGTCCACAATTTTTTTTAATACCCGTTTTCAGTGCTTTGGAGTATGAACTTACAAATGGAATGTGGGTCATATGGTAGTAATTCTTTGCTCTTTTCTGAACCCGCCAAACATTTTCTATTCCACCTAGCAATGCATGGGCTTACTTTCTAGGGTTTCGGGGGACGGGGGAGTTGTTGTTTTGGGCGTGGTGGTTGTTGTTGCTGGAGTTCATTGTCACCATATGTCTGAAATATTTCACTGCAGTTCACTTGTGTTTTTAAGTTTTGGTTGTTTCTGCCTGTGTGGATTCTAAACATTCTTTATAAATTCTGGGCGTCTTTTGAGTCTCTTGAGTGGATCCTTTCCTTCTGGCTTTTGTGTCCCCTAATTTTCTTAATTTTATCTTGTAGGACCGTAGTATACTGTTCTAGTTTTCCACTCCGAAACTTTTATTTTTAACTTTGACTATTCCCTTTAATAGCTTCCTGCTCTCAATGGGTATATATTATATCTCGTGGGGGTAATCTTCGCTTCTGAAATTTGGTCAGATATTTCTGCGTTGTTTGTTTTCTCCTGAGTTCTGCCCCTTTGCTTTCACCCTTGTTCCATTCACGCTGCTCTAGCCCTTTTCTCAAGTACCTGGTGCGCCATGGTTGATATTAAGAGAGGCACCGGAATGATGGGAACGGGGTGGCGGAGGAAGCAGCAAGATCCTGGGAGGCGCCAGGCAGTGCTGGCCACGCCTTTAGTCCCAGCACTTGGGAGGCAGAGGCAGGCGGATTTCTGAGTTCGAGGCCAGCCTGGTCTACAGAGTGAGTCCCAGGACAGCCAGGGCTACACAGAGAAACCCTGTCTCGAAAAACCGAAAAAAAAAAATCCAGGGAGGAGGAGGCCATCAATATGGAGGCTTGTGGAATAATTGGAGGACTTCTAGCTTTTTTTAGGGTATCTCCTTTTAGAATCTGTGCCTCTTCTTTTTTCTCAGTATCTTTGGAGAAGAATTCTCTCATTTTCTGCCTGGAGAATGCATTGGTGCCCTCACTTGTAATATTTCAGGAGCTAAGTGGGAATAGAAGTGGCGGTGAGGGGAGTCCTCCAGTTTAGTCATATCCGTGAAGCTTGCTCCTTCTACCTCAAGTATGTCCCTCTTCATGTCCCTGTTGCAGCTGTCTCCTTTCTTTCTTTCTTTGTTCCCTGTGTCTACACCAAAGCCTTACTTGTTATATCAAAACTGCATGGCTGGAAGTCGTTCCTCATCCCCTGACTCAGCCTTTCTTCTCTCTCTGTGCTTCCTTTTAAAATGTAAACCAGACTCGCTCACTTACTTGCTTAAAAATGTTAGTTTTCATGGCTGAAGAGGTGGCTCAGCACCTGGAGCTCTTGCAGAGCTGGTTTTTTCCGGCTCCTGTGTCAGGTGGTCCACACCCACCTGGCTCGTCCGCTCCGGGGATCTGACTGCAGGCTGTTCTTCCTCCATGGCCGCCCGCACACACATGCATGCACAAACGGATATAGGAACATGCAGCGACATGTGTTGCTTACGCCCGACTTTGCTGTGAGGAGTGGAAGGCTTCTATAAAGAGTGTTTCCTTGCTTTGATTTCAGACTTCGTGTGATTCTGGCGCTCCTGTGCTCATGTGCTTCCGTGGGGTGGCCACGTGTGAATGTTAATAGCTCATGTTATTCTTGTTTCTAATTTAGATGACATGAAAATGGAGACTGAAATTAAGAGAAACAGAAAGACTCTTCTAGACCAGCATGGCCAGTACCCAGTGTGGATGAACCAGAGGCAAAGAAAAAGACTAAAGGCCAAGAGAGAGAAGAAACGGGGGAAAAGCAGAACAAAGGCCGCCAAGGGCCTGGCCTGGTAGACCCTGAAAGACTGGAAAGGGAGCCAGGCGTGCGGGCGCACCCCTTTATCCCAGCACTCAGGAAGCAGAAGCATGTGGATTTCTGTGAGTTCGAGGCCAAATTGGTCTACAGAGCAACTCCAAGACACCCAGGGCTCTTTTTTTCACAGAGAAAGCCTGTCTCAAAAAAAACAAGCAAACAAACAAACAAAAAAAAACCCAAAGCTATTTGTTTTCAGTTTGGACTTAATTCTGTAATTCAAAACCAAAATAGCTCATTTGTGTTGGGAACTTGAATAAAATATCTTTGGTGGTGGAAGAACGTTTTGCTGAAGTTGTCATTGGATACTGCCTGATATCGTCAGACACCCCAGTCCTGTGGGCATTAGTGTGGTTATAATTATTTGATCTTACAAAATGGCGTCATACTCAGTGCCTCAGATTAAACATGCTTATATCAATAAAGTTTGAGCAGAAAGCTAATATATTGTCTTATTCAAAAATAGGGTATCAAGGGACTGAGGAGAACTCAACTTGTGTTTCTTGTTGGGTGGCTCAAAACCAGCTCCCAGGGATGCGCCCTCTTGTGGCCTTCCCTGGCATCCACATTCATGCACAAGCTTCCCACCCACTAATAACTAAAACAGTCTTCATAAGGACATCAGTGGATCTTACAGGTAGTACTTACTTGAAGTGTTTATTTTTTTATAATTCCTAATAAATGGTATTTTTCATGGAGATCTTGGAGTTTGACATTTTTCTTTTATATATCTTTAAGGTTTTCAGGTACTGAGAAGACCTTTAGTTCAGGCGGACTATGACGTGTGCAGATGACTGTAATTAAAACAAGTGATCCTCAGTTTTAATTTTGTGTAGCTTAAAATAACGATAAAGCGTAGCATTTCCCAGAGTGCGTTACTCAGAATCAGGTTCTCTGGATGCTTGGTTAAAGTATATATGAATATATCCATTTGGGAAATGCCCCGTATGTAAGCACTGGTGGGTATTAGCTAACTTACTGTTAGTGTTGTCTGACGACCCTGACTCGTTACATACCAATGAGATAAGTGTTAGTTAAATCTGCCTCTGTCCTTTTTTAAATTTCAGTTATTTAAATTTAGCATTCCATCTGAAATTTTATTCTAGTCAGATCTACTACCTTATTGTGCTGAATAAAACCAGGGGCTTTGCAGATACCTGGAATGTTGATAACTGTATATCTGCTCAGGAAAAAATTACCCTGGCAGGAAAAAAAATGTATCAGAGTAAGATTATTTGGTCCTGAGCCCATAAAGTGCCAGGTACACTGTCAGGCGTGCATGTGGCCAAATGCTATAGAAGGAAGCACGAAATAATGCCAGAAGATGCTTAAAATTAGTGTAACGGCCCCTCAGTTCACCCCGTAGCTCACTGCAAGTGAGTGACTATTTTAAGAACACCTTTTTCTGAAGGCAGCAAGAGAAAGCGGTCATGTAGCTCAATAGAGCACTAATCCCTAATACACAGCCTCTGGGTTTGGCCCCGGTGTGGCAGGACTTTGTCCAATCCATTTAAATATTAGGGCGGCAGGAGGCCTGTGACTGGGAAGAGGGAGGTGGGGCTAAGAGTTGCAGAGAGAGACAGAGATGAGGGAGAAAAAGAAGGAAGCGAGATGGGGGACCAACAGGAGGAAGATCTGATCCCACGTGGTTTTAAATAGCCACAGGTGGTTATGAATATCATAATAGGGATAGAATAATTGGGATAACTTGTCTATTCTAGGTAGGCAGCTTGTATCATCAATAGGCTCAAATTATTATGTGGGTGTCTTACAAATTGAGAATCTATTGATATATAAATCTGACTGACTAATTCTAAGTTTCTAGAGTTTTGATTTACTGGGTTACTAGAAGGTAGGACCACCGACCACAGGGGGATTATGGCTGAGAGGGTCTGGGTGCACTGAACCAGCAAACCGGAGCGGGGAAGACAGCGATTGGTCGCTGTTGGGGCTTGGCCTAGAGCCGTGGAGGCAGCGGAGTTGGCGGGCAGAGAGTAGCTGGACAAAGTGCGGGAACTTGGTGGTTTTTTATTTTTAATATTTCCCACAACACCCCATGATCAGATAGAAAGGAGTTGGAGGGTGGATGGTATTCAAGGGCTCTGTTCCTCTTTGTCATTTTCAGTAACAGTGTGAGGGGAAGCCAGATAAATAGGTGTGCATGAAATAAGATGCTGCAGACAGTCCTTTACCCTTTTATCGTGGGCACTGCCTTGTTATATTTAATGCTATGCCCTTAGTTTTCATTTAACTTTTAGCAGCATGGTTGGGTTCCTGAAGTTAAACACTTGCAGGTATCTATATACATTTTCCTGTAGCTCACAGCCTCAATTTGATACCAGTAATAGAAGCTTTGAGCCTCTCTGTGTTGGTAGGTTGTTCACTTAAAGTTTCTTTTGACTTTCCGTCACTCCAGTTTCAACTCAAAAAGTTAGACTGGGAGATGGCCCAATGGTAAAGGCTCTCACTGTGGAAGCGTGAAGACCCAGGCTTGGATCCCCAGCACCCATATACGAAGGAAGGCCCTTGAGCATGTGACTCCATACTCGGGAGTTAGTGACCAGGTGAGAAGGAATGTGAGCTGCTGGCCAGCCAGTCTATGCACGTGAATGAGCTCGAGTTCAGGAACAGGCCTAAATGATACGAAAGAGCACTTGAGGAAAGTGCCTCTGACCCCACATACATGCCCATTCCCTCCTGCCCCAGTTTACCAGAATCCCTATGGGAAATGCTTTGAGTCATGTCCTCACAGCTTCTGAAACAGTGACTGCCCTGAGTGGGTCTCAGCCCTGTGTTCCTCGACAGTGCTGCCGGCACAATGTGTCCATCTCAAGGTTTTGGCAGAAAATCTAGAGTGGACTTTTGAAATCAGTTCAGGGATGTGATAAGCCCTTTGTCACTTTTAAAGGCTAATACATGGGGAAGCACTTTAATCTTTTGGGTAAACAGCTTCTCCAAATTTGTTTTTAATGCTTTCCAGAGACTTACTGTAAAACCACCAGGGGGCGCTCAAGCCAAGCAGGAAGTCACTTGGACTCACACTAGGATACATTAACAGAATGGAATTATTTTTGTTCCCTTTAAAAATAGTAAATATACGTAAGACTAATAAAAATATAAATTTAAAATTATTAACTTATCTAATTGATCCAGAAACCTATGGTTATGCTGCTAATATTATCTATACTCAAGGAAACTGAGGCACAGGAGTCGTTTAGCTAAAACCAGGAGAGCTGTTTCCAAGCCTGCATTCTCACAGAGCCCACAAAATTTCTCCAAGACAAAAGGTGTTCTGTTTTTTTGGGTTTTTTTAAGGTTTATTTATTTAATGTATGTGAGTATACTGTCATTTTAGACAGACCAGAAGGAGGGATCAGATCCCATTACAGATGATTGTGAGCCCATCATGTGTCTGCTGGGAATTGAACTCAGGACCTCTGGAAGAGCAGCCAGTGCTCTTAACCACTGAGCCATCTCTCTAGCCCACAAAAGGTATTCTTAGAGTAAACATCTTGTTATTTGCTTTAATCTGTGATGGGATTGGGTTGAAGCAGGCTCAGGGTCAGATAAAGAACTCCCTTAGTAACAAAATGACTTCTAGAACACTTCTCAAACCTCTGGGTGGAAACCAGACTGGATTTCTTGAAGTAATGCTTCATTTGGAAAAGTGCCAACTGCCAAACGCAGGTAGGTATAGGCCAAGGTTATTAGTGACCAGACAGCTAAGTGGAAGCCATGTGACTGTCAGCTGAACCTCTCAGGTAAAACCCAGGAAGACTTTTGTTTATTGGTTTGTTTTTGAGACAGGGTCCTGGCTAGCCTGACACTCATAGAGCCAGCTGGCCTCAAACTTGCAGTCATGCAGTAATGCCTTAGGCTCCTGAGTCCCAGACTTACAGGCATAGACCACTATGCCAAGAACGTTGGCTTTGACCACATTTTGTGTGACTGCTGTCACATTCGTGCAGATACACATTTCCTCCTATTAGCACACATACTACACGAGTGATATATATCGCCTGTAAGGAAACTGAATGTTTTCAGAATTTACGTCCACATATCTGGGATATGAATTTTAGGAGTCGGAGAAGAGAAAATATTTATGAATGATTTGATTGAACTACTTGAAGCGTCCTGGAGGAGAAAGTGGGAGGAGAAGGTGAAGGAGGATGTGGCTTGAGTAGTGAAGCACTAGGCACAGGCTAGAGCAGAAGAGGACTCCAAAGACCTCAGGGGATTGCCGAATGGAGACATTCTCCAGCTGTACCGCAGATACTGAGCTGTTGACTACTATGCCAGGCACATGCATTGGCCCCCCCCCCCCCCCCCCCAGTATTTTCCAGCATATAAAAATCTTCACTGCAGCAGACACATACCACTTTTAGAGGAATGTGTTTGAGGATGGCAGGAGACTTTCAAGTGCTTACATGACATCAAAGCCACCCTGCATCCCCAGGACCTTATCAGTCTCAGAGAGGTCAGGTCAGGTTTGGGTCTATTTATAAAAGGAACCATAAAATTTACGTTCTTCTGGATAGGGAGATGGTTAACAAGTAAGGACGTTTGATATGAACCATGAGGACCTGAGTTCAAATACCTTGTGCCTATTTCAAAAGCCAGGCCTGATCTCATGTGGGATAATCCCAGTGGCGTGGGAGGTAAGGTCCAGAGATGGATTGCTGGGGCTTGCTGACTGCCACCTAGCTCTACGTTCAGTGACAGATCATCCCAAAAGAATGAAAGAAGAGATGATAGAACAGGGTACCCCGTGTCCTCCTCTGGACTCTTCTCATGCCCACGGGCATGTGCCCCTGTGTGTACACCACACACACACACACACACACATGCACACACACACGTGCACACACATGTGCACACATGTACATTCTGTACCTACTTGATTGCCAAAAGATTTTTTTGTGTGTGTGCCCACTTTAAAGCAGAGGAAAATGCAATGTGATCTCAAATAAGACTCAGTTAAATGGGATCATAGTAAAAAACAGAAACAAAAACAACATTTAAGGAATACTTATCCTGCTAAATACTTCACGTCGACTATTGGCTCAGTCAAAGGATGTTGAGAAGCTGAGACTATTGTTACCCCTCATTTCAAAGGAGCAGTTTGAGGAGGCGATGTTGGAGGTCAGGCAAGTGTGAGTTCAAGCACTAATGGCTCTCCTCATGAGACAATGCACACTGAGAATGGGAAACTGCAGACAGGCTGATTCTGTCACAGAGGAGCCTGGACATAGGACGCACGGCCCGCTGAGCCTGGACGTCCTGCTCACTTGCAGTGTAGCCGAAGGATGAAAACACTGGACATCCAGGTCGAAAGTGGTCACCTTCATGCCTAGAAATACCATGTAGAAAGTAACGCTTAAAATAGTTTATACGTATTTTGCTCTCTTCAGCCTTTTGGACCTCGGTGGTTATGGGCTTCAGTATCGTTTTCAATGAGAAATCACAAAAATCTGAAATCTCCTTAATTTTGTAAATGTTAAATCTGCTATTCATTCAACTAAGCTGTAAATTAACGTATGGAAAAATGCTATAAACATCTGCTTTAAACAATGGATGGGGTAAAAGACTTTCAAATTTTAATTTAAAGAATGGCACAGCTTTCTAATACATTAGACTTATGCACACTTGCTTTTCCTGAGGCAGCGGATTGACTTGGCATTGTGCTATCTTATGAAACACTTTCTCGCGCTCGTGGCGTGTCTTTATAGTTTTCAATATCAGCAAAATCTTGAAGTGGTCTTAGTCGGGTGTGGTGTATCGTTGTACAGTAACTCGGAGTACATATGGAATCTCTGATCCGTGTAATAAAGCACATTTGTCATGGCTCTTGTGATCTGCATACCTTTCAGCTGTTACGTCATAAATCTGTCCCATTGGAGGGCTGCTTTGTACAGCAGTGGTTGAAGCTGCTTTTAATAAACTCATATTTTGTGTCTTTTATATGTAATCAACAGGGAGTATTACAGCCTTGTGCCCCTATGGAGAAACATTCCACTAAACTTCTTTTCTCTTGACAATAATGAGAAAGAAAAAAATAAAAGCTCGGGAAAGGCACAGATGTCCGTGAACATATGTTGTTTTCCCCTAAACGTCAGCTGAAGGTCCTTTGTATTGTTCCAGATTTTTAAAAAGAGAGAGAGAGAGAGAGAAGAAATGCTTTCAAGAAGAAAGAGTTTGAGAAGTGTGACGGGGAGAAGACAATTACAAATTTCATCGAGAGTCCGACATGGGGTGCGATTTGTCAAGTTTCTAAAATGCCTCCCTGTGCTCTTTCAAAGCGCTGGTGATTGAGAGCAGAGCTGTAAGCAGCTGGGCAAACACTGGTCCTTCTCATACCTTCCTGTTTAGATACAGGCACTGTTTTATTCTCTGGTCCACTCCAAACTTCAAATCAGTAGTGTCTTCACACTAAAAGGATATTTAATAATTCAGCCACGAGGTGCTGTGCCCACATCCCTTGGGTTATTAGATAGGGGTGGTGTTTTTCCCCAGAGCAGCCATGTCTGCAAGGTGTGTCAGATGCCTGAGTTCTGGGCAGTTGGTTGTTGACATATGAAAGGGAGAATATTATTGGGAAATATCTAAAAAAGGAAGCTGTGCGCCTTAGTGAGGGTGGTGTGAATGTTCTTTAGAAGGCTATGAATCTTTAAGAAGAGTTGCCGTGAGAACGGGAACCAGCTGTTCCAAATCTCCACTGAGGAACCAGGTTTTGACTAGAGCAGAAGGGATTCAGGTTAAAAATAAAGAAGGACTTTCTGAATGTGAGTGTTGAGTATGTACTGAAAAGAAGCAACCGGATTATCTCCGAAGGAGAGCTAGGACAATAGTGTAAGACACAGAGGCAGGTAAGGAGAGCGTGATCCTGGGTTAATTACGATGGCTCACCTGTAATTCTTTCCAAGGGCTCTGAGCCTTTCATTCTCCTTTCTCACACCCACATCTCAGGTTATGACGTTTAAAGAATTCCGAACAGAGATACTACATTCCAAGAACGTAGGTGCTGGAGCTGGAGGTCTGGAGATCTCTAATGAGTCTTCCACTGGAAGGAAGCACTAAGGTACGACCAATAGATGAAGATGCTGCCTTGTGGTTGGGTTTCCGCCATTGTCATTAAAGAGCCAAGCATAAGCTATGCTGCGTGGGCTCAGACCATTCTCCCGGAGTGAATGGCATGCTGGGAGATTGAAAACTCCTTCTGTGTCCCCGAAGGTCTCATCTTAGCTAACTTGTCTGACTACAAAGTCCCCAGCAAGACTGACGGGCGAGGCTCCAGGAGAAGCGGAGCTTTTTCATTTATCCTGTCTTATTTTATACTTTTGCCTCTTGGTTGTTACTAGCGCCCCTCCTACCCTTGCTTGAGCCTCTATCTCCACTTCACCTTTCCCCACTGCTCTTTAATTTTCCTGTTCCTCCTTCGGTCTGTTTCTCTTACATTGATTTTTTTTTCTTTAAAATATATACATAAAGCAGAAAGTCAAACAGTTTCTAAGGCAACAAATTTCCTTTTAAGTATCTTTGTTTATAAATTCCCCATAGCCTGTTTCCTTGTGGCCCAGTGACCGTGACGGAAATAGGTTTCTGGCTTCTGAGTGGCTTCTCGTCCTTGCTGTCCTCTGGGCTCCTCTGCGTTCCCCTGCTGTCCTCCCTTCTGTACCGCCCTCTGCATTGTTTCTAGTACTCCCTGGATGGCGCATATAGTTTTGTGCTACCGCTTTTTGCTCGGGGATCTGCCATGACTTCCTCTTTGTTCTACCCACCTTTGGTCCAAGAGGTGACATACTACCAGACCGTTCTGAGACCCTTGAATCCACACATAGAAGTCACACACACTCTGTTACTTTACAACGTGCCTTCTAGGCACAGTTCCTGGGCATCTCCCGCCTGGAAAAGTGTGCCCTTACCAATTTATTATCTCCGTCTCTATACTTGCTCTAAACTTCAGTGGCTAGTCCCAGTTAGCCCTTGCCAAATATCTGTGGCCACTTGCCTGTAGCAGAGGCCACAGGCCCCAGCTCTGCTCCCCTCACCGCCACCCCAGACCTCACATGGTTGCTACGTTCTTCTTCCTCCAAAGCATGGCAGAAAGACCCTCCTTCCTTGCGTCTCATTTTCTTTTCTTTCTTTCTTTCTTTTTTTTTTTTTTTTTTTTTTGGTTTTTCGAGACAGGGTATCTCTGTGTAGCCCTGGCTGTCCTGGAACTCACTCTGTAGACCAGGCTGGCCTCGAACTCAAAAATCCACCTGCCTCTGCCTCCCAAGTGCTGGGATTAAAGGCCTGCACTACCACTGCCTGGCCCCGGGTCTCATTTTCTTCTCCCTGGAAACTTTCTTCCTGGAAACTGGAAGACCAGCCTGTACCTTCTGCCCAGCAATTGACCCCCGGCCATCTTTACTGACAAATCAAGAACCAACTGGGAATCAGTACATTAACATCAGAACCACCCCCTTCACCTGGACTCAACCTCTCTCTCTCTCTCTCTCTCTCTCTCTCTCTCTCTCTCTCTCTCTCTCTCTCTCCTGTCCCCCCCCCTCACTTTCCCCTCCTTTCCACCCCAGTCTTCCCACTAGCTACTGTTTCTTATCTTTCTTGTCTCATCTCCTAAGACTACATTCCCACAAAGACAGGCAAGTAGACTGGATGTGTGTGTATTTATAAATAAAGTTTTATTGGCATCTAGACACCCTTCAGTTGTTCGTGTAGTTTCATTGGCCATTTTGATGCCATGAGAATAGTTGAACAGCTAGGACAGAGAGCTTTCTATGGACTGCAAAACTTACCTTACAATATGGCCTTTAAACAAAAGTTTGCCGATGTCTGCTTTAGAGGAGGCTCTGGGTTTATTAAATAAATATTTTGTTCCTTATTGGGAAATTGAGGTGAGTGAGACCTGTCTGTGAGTCCTGTGTTACCTGTCCATCTTTTCATTTTTTTTCCTTTTCTCATTTAGATTCCCGTCCCCTCCCAGCTGCCTAACTTGCCTGTTTGAAGGCACTCACATTCCAAAGAGAAAAAGATACTGGCGCTCACCATCAGGAGAGGGGCACCAAATGCTGTCTGTCATCTATGTTGTGTTTGTTTTAGGGTGTTCCCACCTGCTGTCTCCGACTGGATTCTCGGACTGGATTCTCTGGCTGGACTCCATTCAGTCTTTGGATTAAACAAACAAACAACAAAGGGGGTTCTACCGTTAAGCTTTTCACAAATCCTGCAGCTAATTTTCCTTCAGGTTTACAAACCATTTTTGAAAATGCTAAATGCCGGACGAAGGGCTCTGTTTTAATTCATCTACCGCACCTAGATGCTGTGGCGGGTAACAGCATTCTAGCACAGTGGATTCCGTGGGTGGTCTCTCTGGAAATAGTTTACACAAATTCACTTATAGGCTGGTTTCATTAACACGAAATTAATATGGATTAAAGTAGTCATAGCACCAAAAGCTTGAAATGTTTCTGAGATCACCTAGTTTAACCCTGTGCTTTTTAACAGATGGGGAAATGGGAGCTGACTTTCCCAAGATATTAGCAGTTCATGGGAAAAGCCCAGGGACCTTGATCACTACAGTTTCAGACCAATCATTTTCTAAGCTACAAATCCATGACAATGTCATATCAACAAGAACACGGTGACTAGTGTCAAAATTAATTGTGTTCTTCTCCATAAAAAGAGCAGCCACTATATGAAACTCATCTTTTTTGCCGGTCTGTTTCTCTTGCAGTTAACAGTGAACCCTTTCCCCGAGGTGATGGGGCCTCTTTGCCTCGAAGACAGCACAATATATTTTGATTTGAACAAAATTGAAATAAGCTAAGCAACGGTAAGAAACCATCTCTCTCTCTCCTTGTGCCTCTAGATAAAAGGCTAATTTTTTCTTTACTTATAATTATTCTTTTTTTTTTTTTTTTTTGCTTGTCAGGTGTTTTGTTTTGTTTTGTTTTTTAAATAACTTCTGGTATATTTTCTCGTACACGTAGCACATGTGTATTGTAGAACACTCAAAAATTCAGAGAAGTCTGAAATGAAATACAACCATTTGTAACCCTGCCACTCACCAGATGTGTCAATGTGTTTATGTTGTTATAATTGTAATTTATTTATTTATATTTATATAATTTATATAATTATATAATTTATATTTATAATTTATATAATTTATAATATATTTATATAATTTATATAATTGTACGTTTGTATCCTGCATTCTTGACAGAATGGCCTGAGGATTTTCCCCCATGCCAGAGGGAATTCTCCAGAAGTGTTGATTGAGGGCAGAGGAGACAGCTCAATCTTTAAAGTATTACCTAGCCAGCCTGAGAACATGCATGTGATCCCCAGGACCCAGGCTTAAAAATTGGTGTGCAAAGTGGCACACGTTTGTAAGCCCAGTGGCAGAGGGTGGGGTATGGAGAAGGAATACCCTTGAGCCTCAGTAGCCAGCCAGACTCCAGGCAAAATGAGAAACCCTGTCTCAAAACAAGGGAAGAAAAGAAGGTGGAGGGCTTCAATGGAGCAATACTTGAGGCTGTCCCTTGGCTTTCACACACACACGCGCGCGTGCACACACACACACACACACAAACACACACACACACACACACATACACGCATCCCACACCCCCCACACCCACACCCAATGTGTTGTTTGAAAAATTTCATATTTTGACTTGAGTTGAGAATGTAGGTTGTATTTGCCTATCTTTGAATGTTTCTGTTTTCTTTTCTCCTAAATTTGTGTTTGATTTTTGCTACTAGATTTTCTCTGTAACACGGACAACAGTCTGTAGAAGGCATAACCTTGATTGATGTCCTTCTGAGAAAGTTCTAGAAGTATGCTTACCTTGCATCTGTTTTTGTCAACCTGGTTTCCTAAAAGGCTAAAACCCCTTCAGGAGCGTGTGTGTCAATCAGGGCACGCTCGAAGGGCTGTCACTCAAGCCAAACGTTCCTGCCCTCAGACCACTGTCCTGATAGTTAACGTCCCACAGGGCAAGATCAGGTCTAAGCTTCATAATATATTTGCTTCCTACTTTTTCCTCCCATTTCCAATTGACATCCTAACCGCTGTAATCTAGCATCTGCCCCCATCTGCCTGCCTGGAGGCATCAAAGAAATAACCCTGGATGGGATCAAGTGTCAGGAAACGAGGGTTCAAATCCCAGCCCTGACACTACCAGTATGTGACCTCGGGTGAGTAGGTCAATTTCTTTGAGCCTGCTTCCCCAGCTTTAAAGTAGAGGTAGTAAAACAGACCTTGATGTATGAGGCTCTCAGGAGAGATGTAAGAACTGTTTTTAACCTGCAGAGTACCGTGGGGGGGGGGGGTGTACTGTGATTGAGACTTCTCTTGAGGGTAGTGTGTGTGGTAGTTATTAGGGCTGTCCACCAAATATTTCTGATTCCTTTTATGCCAGGGCTTGGATTTTTACATCCCCACTCTGTTCCTTTGGCTGTGGCCCTGTAACTGGATTTGACAAGTGTAATATGAGCGGAAATAGCATGTGTCCTACAGGGCAGAATCTTTCTGGAATGGGCTGGGCCTTCCTCTTTAGCCTCCTGCCTAACCTCTGCCATGGAGAAGGGAAAAGCTACAGACGGCTGTTGCTCATGAACCCAGGACCTAGAGACACAATATCCTTGAGGAAGAATTATTATTTACTTATATCTGAGATCTGGGCCTTGGCTCTTACTGAACTCTAGCCTGACAGTTTTGGGGCAGTTGATGTCACATATGAGAAGATAAAGGTTTTTCTCCTCCAACAAGTCACTTCCAGGACAGACTAGACGTCACTGTGTTGGTGCCTGGCACTGATCTGAGCTGATCTTGCTTGTCTGTCTTACCAGGATGTTCCTGACACAAATTACCCGTAAGAGGGAAGGGCAGACATTTTCTTTCACTGGGAGGGACCTGGGTCACTGGCCTGTCCCTTTCTAAGGCACAGCCATGGCTTCAGTGCTTGTTTCTAGCCTGCTTCACCGACTTCCTTTTCTTCTCATGGATATTCTTCTGCTATAGGTCAACCTGCTCTATCCGTGCTAGGTCAACTCTTAGACTGCAAACTTCACAGCTAGTACTGTAGGATAATGGCTACTTCATCTTTTTTTTCCTGAGAAGATATACACACATATACACATACACACACATGAACATGCACTCATACATACGTATACAAACATATAAACATACGCACATATATGCATACACACATACACACTAAATCACATATACATACACAAAATACACACATACATACATACGTATGCATATATAGACATACACACATATAGACACATACCTGCACATTGCATGTACACAGACACATACACACACATATATATGGCTATATACTTATACATGCATGCACACTTACATATACATACATACATATATACATATACACAGATATTTGTGTTAAAATGTTTCTAATGAACTTTCCCACTTAAGGCTACAGCTGGTGGCATTAGGTCTGTACCATGTTGTATAGCCATCACTGCTATGGATTTCCACAACCTTTACTTCATGCGAAAGAGAAACTCTGTAACCATTAGCACTAAGTCCCCCTTCACTCCCCAGTCCTTAGTGAGGGCTTACTATCTCTGAATCTGTTTATCAAAGTGTAAGTGTGTGAGTCCTTCTGTGCCTGCCCTCTTTCACTTAGCAAATGTTTCAAAATTCCACCCTCCTGCTGGTAGCACGGAAAGACATCATTCCTTCTTAACACCAAACGTTACAGCAAATACCAAACTCCACTGTGTGGTTCCACGGAGTAGATGTCACTGTGCTGGTGCCCAGCACTGAACTAAGCTGACATTTGGTTTGTCCCTCTGTCCATTGATGGATGCTTGGGTTGTCCCCCTAAGCATATCTTGAGAAACCTTGTGTCAGCTAATCTGAGGGCCCCATTCAATTTTCCCATTTTTAAAAAAGATTAATTTATTTATTATATGTAAGTACACTGTAGTTGTCTTCAGACACTTTCTTTTCTCTCCAGCCCCCCTTGCTCTGACTCTGCTCCAATCCTGCTCACTGTAGCTATCTTCAGACACCCCAGAAGAAGGCATCAGATCTCATTACGGATGGTTGTGAGTCACTGTGTGGTTGCTGGGATTTGAACTCAGGACCTTTGGAAGAGCAGTCAGTGCTCTTAGCCAATGAGCCATCTCGCCAGCTCCAGATGTCTACCCCTTGTCAGACTCATTTGCCAAGTGATGATGGTGGGAGGGAGCAGGGAATCAGAAGCTGAAGAGGGTGTTCACAGACTCTCTGGGGATGCTTCTGATCCATTTTGGTCCTTTAAAAAATATTCTTGGTAAATGATTGCAGTGCCATAGACTTCAAATGTTTGGGTATCTCTGATTGTAACTGCTACATAGTTGCATTTCGGAAGGTAAGTGGTACGATGTGTCCAAAGACACTTGGTGCCATTCTTAGGCTGATCTCTTTGGCTATTTGATGATTTAACTTCTGGATTTTGAAAGGTGGCATATTTAACTTCTTTGGCAGTAGATTTTTCATTTTCCTCAGGAAGGGTGGCATTGTGTGATTCGGTATATCTTACACTAGAATCAGAGAAAGAATGCGCATGTTTAAAGAACCCAGTGCATATCTGGCACTTCTTACGCCATTTTCTGCCTCTTCCAACACCATTCAACAAAATATGATCATATCCGTGCTTTTGCTTAGGACCTAACAAATTGACTAGTCTATTGCTTCCAGCTTTGCAATCTGCCTGCTAGTTTTAAAATACATTTGATACTAGAGTATTTGAAATTCTATCTCCCTTATAACCACAGGGATTGTAATTATCCGTGCTCACTGCTGATATAAGTTATAACACATATGTATCAATTTATATCAACTGTTGATTTTAAGAACACTCTCCAGGGGCAGTTTTGTTCTCTCAATACTCTCTCTCCGTATGCCTGTGCTAGTTGGCATCTTGGGTTTAAGGCACAACATATTTTCATGTGTGCTTATTGTAGTATCTTAATTCCCTGAGATTTACAAAGCACAAATGTAACCTTAGTGCTGCACTTCATCTCACAAGTCTGTTTTATAACCTGGATAGTTATTTCTAGTTGCAATTCTGTTTCCGTTCTAAATGTGTTAATAAAATGCTTGCATTCAGGTTGGCTAGTCTCCAGAACCTGATCCGATCCTGCTTCAAGTGAGTGGTAAAGCCTGGGACACTACAGAGCTTGGAGCTCTTTGGATGCAACCTTAGTCTTCAAGTGAGGAAACTCATGGTTCCTTATAGAGTTAAATTAAGGTCAGACCTGGTTTCCGACACGAAGTTCAGATGTATTGGCAGATCCCCATGCTTGCATTTATTACACTGTAATTTGGGGCTTAAAGAGTTATATCCAGTCCATCCCCGACATCTGGATAGTGTTTATAACGATCACATTTGATCCTAATGTAATTTTGTTGGGGAATTCACTAGAATTCCTCTGTTGGCTACATTACAACTAAACATGAGATCTGCTAAAATATTACCAAAAGTGAGTGAATATCCACAGAGACTACAAAGCACAGATCGATTTCAACCATCCTATCTTTCCCCAGTCTCTGGTCACTAACTCATCATTTCACCTCTCTGGGCCTACTTGCCTCCATTGATAAAATGAGAGCGACCCTTCAGCAGCAGCCAATGTTTGTCCAGGGTTTTTGAACCTTGAAGAGCAGAGAAGGCACACACACACACACACACACACACACACACACACACACACACACACACAAAATCAGAGGTGGTCACGGCGCATGCGCAGCCACAAGGGGACCGTCCCAGACCCTGCCGATGGGGGTGACATGAGCTTGACGGAGATTTTTCTTCCTTTCATTTTCATTTTGATTTAGACGCTATTCCTTGGGGTCAGGAAGACATTATTTGGGAAGTAGAGCCAAAGGATTGGTTTTAAACCGCCCGCCCCCATCAATGGAAGCCTCAAATGAATCAAGCTGAACCTTCTAAAGGCTGTAAGGGGAGCCTTTAATTATGTGAGATTGGCAAGGGGACCTTTGGGAAGCTTGGCAATGGGGTTTCAGGACCTCCCAGCCCTGCCTGCAGCAGGAAGATTATTAGCATATTTTATGTACCCTTCCCATGAAATAATTTTAACATGCAAAAGGAGACAGATGGGAAGAGAGAGAGAGACAGATAGGAAGGATAGAGACTCTAACGGTCTTCAGAGAGGGGAAATGATTTCATTAACTGTAAAGAGCTTATGCTCTTCTGATGTATAGCATATGCATAAGTCTATGCAAATTAGCAAAGAGCGGTGCACTCTGAGTAATTTTCATTTCCTCCCCAGCCTGTGACGAGGAATATTCCTTTTAATCAGATTAGATGACATCCTCCTCAAACTTGTGGGGGTTTCAACTTAATTCACCATGCTAAGTAGTTAGGATAATTTGAAATAAAGCAATCAGCGGGCTGAAAAAGAATGAAGCCAAATCTTCTTTCTGTCTTTATGATGAGGGGCTTCCTGGCTGCCTGAGCCCCACAGGGCTTCTCTCTTGTCCTCTCCTCTCCCTGAACCCCAGTATCCCAATCTCAGCCGTGTCTCCAAGGACCAGTTGCCTTCTTTTGATAGCATCTACTTGAATCTGTTCCCATCCCTGGAGCTTGTCTGAGATGCTGTGTTCCACCAGGCCTTTCAGAAATTATGGCCCTGCCTCCAGAAGTGATGGAAAGATGAATTTACACTCCTTAAAAACCATTTCCCCTAGAGAGGGTCCTGCACTGCTAAAGGGGTCTTTGTCATGGTCTGCAGGGACCTCCAGATACAGCAGCAACATTCCTTCTCAAGACCTGGATGCAACAGGAGTAAGCAGGAAGCCAGCAGCAGGAAAGACACCTGAAAAGCTCAGCCGTTTATCAGTGATGTGCAGACAGAAGCAGTGTCAACCTTTGGGAAGACCCAGAAGTCTGTCTGGAGGCATTTCTCACAGTCCTGTAGGCCACTGGTCCTGTCCCCCCCACAATCCCCAAATTTTCTATTGTCTTGCTGTCAGCAGGGAGTCTGTGTGGTAATACCTGTAAATGCCCCACAGATGGCAGTAAAGGGTCTTGAGGATGCAATTACTAAAACTACATCAAGTTTCAGTTTGGACTAGAAGCAGCTAGTTGGCCTCTTCTTTCATAGCCCTCCATTTTATGGGTGGTAGGGGGAAGGGGAAGATTTTAATTGCTTAAACTAATTCCCTACAAAGTATTAGCAGATGAGATGTAAATATCGTCCATATTCAGACTGCTAGGGATTTCCTAGCCACCAAGACACAAAAGAGGAAATGGTACACTTTCAAGTGGTAAGGCAGAGTTAGCTTTCTTCTTCCTCTTCCTCTTCCTCCTCCTCCTCTTCTCCTCTTCTTCTTCCTCCTCTTCTCTTCTTCTTCCTCCTCCTCCTCCTCCTCCTCCTCCTCCTCCTCCTCCTCCTCCTCCTCCTCCTCCTTTCCCTGTGCCCAGGCAATGTCCCAGTTCAAACCTTGGGTTGAGATCTGCTGCTAAGACCGGCTTGCCTGACACAGGGAGGCACTGCATGTCTCAGGTTTGTCTACAACCTGTGACTATGACAGAGAGGAAAAGGAAAAAGAGCAAGCTGCTGACCATTCACTTTTTAGCGGTCCTTAAGGCCAGGTCAGCCTCATTAACATCCAGAGTGACCATGGACTGCGTTAGTGAGCCCCACCTCACAGAAGGGATGACTTGTGCTGGAGGCTCAGGAATCTGCAGTAAACTGCCAGTTAGCACATGGATTAGAATTGAGTCCTATGGCCCAACGGGCAACCTCATGTCAGTGAGGCACACTCACTTCTAAAAATGGGAGTGGAGAGAGTTCTTTCTTCCCCTTTCCTTCCTTTAAGTTTTTTTCAGTGTATGTGTGTTGTTTGTGTGGTATATGTTCTTGTCAGTGTAGATGTGTCAGCGTGGGTATGTGTGCACACGTAGCACTGGTCTGTGGAGACCAGACATCTAGTATCTTTCCTTTATTCTCCCAATTTATTGCATCAAAACGTGTTATTTTTACATTTGCATGTGCCACAATGCATGTGTGGAGGGCAGAGAGTTCAGAGAGGACTTGTAGGAGTGGGCTCTCTCCTTTAACCACATGACCCCAGGGATTGAACTCAGACCATCAAACTTGGTGGCAAGTACCTCTACCCACTAGAACACCGCACTTTTATTTTTTAAAAATTCTTTTTTTAATTTTCATTTTATGTGCATTGGTGTTTTGCTTGTATGTATGCACGTATGAGGGTGTATATCCTGGCACCCGAACTGGAGTTAACACATTTGTGAGCTACCATGTGAGTACCAGGAATGGAACTCGTGTCCTCTGGAAGAGCAGCCTGTGCTCTTCAGTGCTGAGCCATCTCTCTAGCCCCCTCTGTTTTTTGAGACAGGATATGCCACTGAACATGACCCCTCAATTTGTCTAGGGTGACTGGCCAGTGAGCTTCAGCTCCGGAGAGTTGGCGGGCTGAGAGAGTGAGATCGCCCGGCGGGAGATCTGCTGCTGCCCACCGGTTGCCGGCCCAAGCGCAGGAACGAGCAGGCTCCCTCATATTTTTAATAAATCCCGCCACACACATGTTCTTTTTTTTCCTTCCAGTTGGAAGTGGTTGATAATGATTCCTTTGTTTGTTTGTTTAGAAGAGTTGTTTATTTTATGTGTTGGTGTTTCTCCTGGATGTATGTCTGTGTTGTACAAGCATCAAATACCTGCAGAGGCCAGAAGAGGGCATCAGAATCCCTGAATCTTGAGTTACAGATGGTTGTGGGCCACAATGTGGGTGTTGGGAATTGAATCTGGGCCTCTGCAATAGGAGCTAGTGTTTAAACCGAGTCGGCTCTCCACCCTCTTGATAACGTTTCTTAAGCTGAGCTAAGTAACTGCAGCAGTTTCAGTCCTGGGAATACTTTCTATGGAACATAACATGGCTTTATTTAATTGAAATCAAATGGTTTAACTTAAATTTAGGTGAGCGAGACCAACCTTACAGAGATTATCACTAAGTGTAGCCAGCTTTCAAAAAACTTCTTTATAAACAAACACCCCACACCTGGATCAACATATGGCCTCCCAGAGAGACTTAATTATCAGGTACATTTTTCAAAAATTTTGCTCTGTTCTTTAAAAATAGTCACTGTCACTTCCAATATATGTCTCTCTGCCGCCCCCACCACACACACATTAAACTAAAACTGAAGGTTACAAAAGACAGATACCAGAATCTGAGGACGTTCAAGAGAAGTTAAATAGTGTATACACACACACACACACACACACACACACACACACACACACACACACACACACACACACATAATGTATCCCTGGTGTGAGTAGTGAGTAGCTGTGTGCCTTCTCTGTTGATGCCTCGTTAAGATGCATTACAGGGCTGGAGAGATGGCTCAGCGGTTAAGAGCATTGACTGCTCTTCCGAAGGTCCTGAGTTCAAATCCTAGCAACCACAAGGTGGCTCACAACCATCCATAATGAGATCTGATGCCCTCTTCTGGGATGTCTGAAGACAGTTACAATGAGCAGGGCCGGAGAGAGAAGAAAAAGTGTCTGAAGACAGCTACAGTGTACTTACATATAACATAACAAATAAATCTTTTAAAAAAAAAAAAGATGCATTACAATTCTCAAAGTACTTCAAGCATTGTACAAGAACTGGAATTTATATTCTACCACGTTGGGGAATGGTTCTGTGCTCTGTAGAAGCTGCAGCGTGAGGGAAGGGACTGGGGGGTGGGGAGGGCAAAAGACAAAGAAATAAGGAGAAGCACAGAGAGAAACACAACTGTCCTCTCGATTCCCAGCTACCTGTGGGGCCCAGCCCCGTCTGGGAATTTCCACAATGTTCATGAGTTATTCATGGTGATCATGCGTTCAAATATTCTACATATTTTCATTGTGTTTCCTCATCTTACACTGTCTATTCAAATAAGAAATCTGTTGGATACCTGTGAAGTATATCTGTACCTTTTTTTGAGGATGACGCTTTTAGCCCTACATTTATGCTAGTCACCAAATTCTTCCCTTTTTTTGACACACACACACACACACACACCACCGATGTTTTTGAAAGCAGACGTTTGATCTGGGAGCCTGGCTATCTTCGGGCTGGCAATCTCCAGCCACACTGACTTTACCATCTGTCTAGTCTGTAAAGTTCCTCCTTCATGGTTCCACTCATGTCTCTCCCTGTGTCTTAAGAAACGGATGCCAGCCCGCTTCCTGGATGCTGGAGGTCTCAGACCTCAGGAACAATGGCACTAAGACCTACAGGACGGGGTGATCTTCACTTAACTTGAAGCAGAAGCTACCAGAATAAAGGAGCTACTTACCAATGTCTACAGATGCCTTCATTTAAATGAAAACACACCAGATCGCCAAAGGAATCCCTTGAATACCTCTACAGAGCCAGATGTTGGAAAGTCCCACCTTGAGGGACAACCATTCCCAAACCTATTACCACACTACCCAAGGAAAGCACCACAAAAGAAGCTTCTAGAATGTTTCTAACACTGTGACATGTTCATCTCAAGAAGCAGCAAAACCAAGTTATACATGAGCAGGTTGAAAAGAAAAAGGAAACTCCTATTTATTGATCACCTGATCAGTGCCAGCTCTTTTACCATCTCGTTCTCCATCCGAGCCAAACGGTTAAAGAAGCTGCCTTTTCTGTCACTAGACACAAACTCGGGAAGTTCATTCCCCACCCCCACCTCTAAGATCACAAAGAAAGTAATTGGACTTTTCAAAGATATATTCCTATTTGCCAGATTTCAAACTTAACAAAGGACTTGTAAGAGATGCAAAGGCGCCATCCACTTGACCCAGATAGCCCATTCACACCCTCTCAATTCCCCGATGACAAATCCCATTGGAGGCACCTCTAGTATAAACTGGCTCTAGACTCTTTCTGTTGGAGTGGGTCCTCTGTCTTTCCATCGGCTTGACATTTTGAACGTTCTCACGTTTAATTTTGTAGAGCTGTCCCCGAGTTTTAGCTTTTCCCACTGGATTCTCTGGTATGTGTTTAGAGTCCAGCATGCTTGTTTGGATGAAGTACCATGGGCGCTGCACATATAACCATGCATCTTAAGGACCTGCGATGTCTGTTTGTCTTGTTATCGGAAGCTTAACTTTAACGTCTTGAATTAAGACTGGGGTGCCTGCCTGGTCTCTCCACTATAAAATTCTTTCCCCCTCTTGTTATTAATAAATACTTTGTAGGTACATTGAGTCTATAAAAATCTTATTCCAATATCACCCATTAGGTTTGGCTTCCATTAAGGTTTCTTATCGGAGCTAATTATTGCTCCAGAGACGGCCATATGGTGGTGATCTAACTGTTATTCTTTCTATATTTATTGACTGGCTTTTCACCTCGAGGAGCAAACTTTTCTTCTCTCATTCATTCACATCTGTGTAGACTCAGGAATTGCTATTTATCCAATGGGTTGTAACTTGGCACTGTTATTATTTCTTTGGGTAGCCACACTGTTGATTTTTGAACCGCCGAAAGCCCCTTTCAAATTGTTTTTTAATCAGTGTTTTGTAGATTGGGGGGTTTTGTCATTATATCATGTAGACTACTTTTTTTAAAAAAAATAAAATCTAAAAAGAGAATGAAAGGAGCTTCAGTGTCTGAGGCAGACTCAATGCTCTGGCTACAGCGATCACTGAATTCTTGGGTGAAATCTTGGCTGTCTATCCTTATTTGAATGACATTGGCCAGGTTGTCTGCCTTACTGTGCTCTCATTTTCTTGCTTGTAAAGTGTATAGGATAAGATTTAATCCATGAGGTTGTAATAATTACAAAACACAATGTGTCGAATTTAAAAGCCATGACACGGTGCCCAGTGCATAATTAGTATACAAGAAGTGGTAGTTATTGCAAACTGGTCATAATTATGAGCCATATTCTTCTCACCCCTGAAAGAAGGACAAACATCCTCTGCTAAACTATTGTAAAGATCAAATGAAGTAGCACGTGCAAAACCACTTAGCACGGGGGAAATGCCACAAATGTAACAGTTATGACACAGTATTCTCCACCCTAAAGTTTTATCATCTTAAAAAAGGCAACAGTATCCCCGCACCCCATATTGTTGTGAAAGTTAAATGAAATTACATATGCAAAACCGCCAGCCAAGCGCCTGCCATTCAGAAAGCTCACCACAAACAGCTCCCTGCCATTGCCAAGCAGACCCAAGAACATCTGGAGAAGTTTTATGGATGCAAAATGCTACATTTCCTGGGGAAAAAAATCATGCATGCAATTGGATGCCTGTGTTTGTGTCTGTGTGTGTGTGTGTGAGAGAGCCTGTGTGTGCGTACCCGTGCTTGTGTGTGTGCGCACGGGGGTGTGTGTGAAAAAGAGAAAAACTATGTATGCCTATGTGTGTCTGTGTGTGTGCTTGTGTGTGAGTGTGTGTGCTTATGTGTGTGTTAGAGAGAGGGGGGGGCACCCGTGTAAGCCTGTGTTTGTGTTTCTCTGTGTATGTGTGTGAGAGTGTGTGTGTGCCTGTGGGTGAGTGTGTGTGTTTACATGTGTGTGTGAAAAAGAAAGAAAAACTATGTATGCCTATGTTTGTAAATGCATGTGTGTAAGAGAGAGCCTGTGTGTGCCTGTGTTTGTGTGTACTTGTGTGTGTGAGAGTGTGCTTGTGTGTGTGAGGGGGGAGAGGTGCCCATGTATGCTTGTGTGTATGTTCCTGTGTGTGAATGTGTGTGTATATGAGAGTGTGTGCTTGTGTTTTTGGATGTGTATATATATCTATCTATATATATATATATGTGTGTGTGTGTGTATGTGTGTGAGAGAGAGAGGTGCCTGTGTGTACCTATGTGTATGGGACTGTGTATGTGTGTATACGTGTGTGTGTGTTTGTGTGTATACATGAGAGAGAGAGAGAGAGACAGACAGACAGACAGACAGACAGACACAGAAGTGCCTATGTATATGTGTGTGTGCCTGTGTTTGCTTCTGTGTATGTGTGTGTGTTTGCTTCTGTGTATGTGTGTATATATGTGGTGTGTGTGTGTCCATACGCCTGTATGCAAAAAGCCAGTATCGATTGCTTACCACTCTCTGTGTGAGAAACTCTTTTTTTCTGGCTCTCTGCTCACTGCTGTGAATTGAAGAAGGAAGTATATTTATGTGTAATTGGTTCAGTCAAGGGCAGTGATTTAAAAACGCATTCACATTCCCTAATCTGATTTCTATCCACTTGGCTCTAACAGGGGTTCTAATCAGCCTCCCCACTGATCTCCTTCGCTTCCTGTAATAAACGAGGATTCTGAAGTGACATGAAAGCCACCAGAGTGGTGGAGGAGGGAACAGTCAGTACCTCACTCACATGGACACAAAGCTATGTTAATCGGAAAAGCATCAAGTCAGTTTCCCCACAAGTAAGCTAAGGAGACGGACTCACAGCTAAATGTTCTATTTTCACTTCGAGAGAAATAGCACTTAGTTGGGCTGCTAAGTTTATCTTTCCTGAGGCTAGGAACCAAATATTTAGGTGTCAAAAATGTAGGTAAACAATGCTGGAAAACCCCACTGAGTGACCGACCGTCTCAGAAGCGAAGTTGCTTGATGCCAGGCGGTCTCCTACTACCCTGTCCTTCCTTCATGCCAAGAGCATCTCACAATTGAGCAGCTTAAGGAAAATGAAAGAGCCAGGCCACTATTTTAAACAAGCTGGAGTAGCACTAATGTTCCCAGAAGCCAGCAAAGACCATACCATCACTATTGATGTTTGGGTGCTGGGCGCTGCACCCAACACACCATCCAGATTATTTGGTTTAAATTCTGACAATACTCTTGGGAATGAAATACTCATCGTTTCAATTTACGGACTAAGAAGCTGGGAGGGAAGAAATGCTTCTGCAAGGTCATACAGCCAGGGGTGCAAAGACCCCTCAACCCCAGGCAGCTCGACCTCAGAGTTCCAGCTCTCACTCCCTGTAAATACCAGAGGGATTAGCTTTTGTTATTACTGCTCTTTTGATTTTGATACTTGTATTTGATTATGAGGCTGTCAGTTGCACTGGGAATTCACTTCAAGCCAAGTCATGACATCAGAGGATGCTGAACAGAGATTGCTTCCGAATTCTTTCTAGACGCAGACCACTTCCTGACACAGTGAGTCCACTCCCAGCACAAAGACCATAGCAGGACATCAGTCTAAGGCACAGGGTTGCTGGCCAAACATTTTATTTTAAGAGGCCACCCTTAAGTGCCCGTTCGTCTTGTTTCTGTGCACTTTCTTCTCACTTCTGTTTAGTTATTACGTTTCCTAGGCCCCTGTGTCGGAATCTGCGCTCCAAAGTCTCAGATGGGACAGCCTGTGCTTATTTCCTTCCACCTCTGACCTACTGAGTTTCTGAATACCTGGATAACGATTTTATTATTTCCAATCCTCAGCCTCTCCAGGATTCTGCTCGGCTCTAACCTCACCTCCTTTTTTGGGAGCGTCCATTTTTCATTTTCTCCTGTCTGCCTCCCTAGTCTTATCTCTGCTTTCTCTCTTCTTTTCTTTCTTCCTCCTGTTCTATCTTCTTCTCTCCTCTTTCCGGCCTTTCATTCCCCCCTCTGCTCCTTCAGGTCGTTCCCCTTGTGGTCTCCTACCCCCATCTCCTCTCTTCTGTATCCCTCTTCTCTGGATGCTCCTTGCTGGCTCCTGTTTCCTGCCTTTATTTCTTCAATGAGTTCAAAATGTCTCACTGTTTAGATGCAGAGTCCTGGGATGTAATAGGAGGTGTAGTCAAGGGAAAGTCAGAGGACCTAGTGCGTGTCCTTCAAAACCAGCAGTGGCCACTCAGGATCTCTCTCTCTGCTGCATGGACATTCTGTGGCCGGCGACTACAAATGTGATCGAAGCCCTGGCTCAGGAGAATCACGTCTCCTGGGTCAGCGCCCTTTCTCGTGCTCTAGTGTGGGACAAGATGGACTCCTTCCTGTCAAAGCAACCCTGACCATAGTTTGTTTCTTTAGGATGCATGAGCCATGGGAAGGATCGTCAAGGGATCAAATCTCAACCCCCCTCTCTGCTGTGTTGTCGTATTGGCTTGAAAAGACACGGATCCTACCAACTGGTCTGGGCCCTGACGCAGCAAACCTCTAGACAGACATTTTATCTCATGTTTCCTTCTCCATAATTTGCCATTCACAAAATCTGTCTTGTTTCTCTTTGTTTGAGGTTTGATATTGAGGATTTAACTTTTTCTGAGAGGCTGCCTTCATAGTTCAGACATCTTAGGTAGAAAAATAAACTGTTTCATTCTGAGTTGTGGATTCTCCATCTACCTGCTGACTCTCATGGGCTTCAGACAAATTGTGACAGTCTTCAGGATTGCACTATCTCCCAGGACAGAAGCTTTTTTTTCCTAGATCATTTTTGTACTACTGGACATGTTTTATTTTTTAAAAAGTAAAATGATGTTATACAACTTTTATTATTTTTATGATTTGAATTGATTATATCTCCTTTTAAACGTTTGTCTTTTAAAACTATACTATCTTATTAATTCTTTATGAATTTCATACAATGTGGTGTCCTAGATAGTTTTAAATCAACTTGTCCCAAGCTGAAGTCATCTGAGAGGCACCCGGGGGCCATTTTTCTTAGTTAGTGATTGTTGGGGGAGCCCTCCCACTGTGGGTGGGGCCATCTCTGGACTGGTGGTCCTGGGTTTTCTTAAGAGAGCAGGCTGAGCGAGCCAGGGGACATAGAGCAGTAAGCAGCATCCCTCCAAGGCCTCTGCTTCAGCTCCTGCCTCCAGGTTCCTGCCCTTTGTGGGTTCCTGTCCTGACTGCCTTCAGTGATAAACAGTGATGTGGAAGCGTAAGCTGAATAAACCCCCCCCCCCCCCAACTTGCTTTGGTCATAGTGTTTTATCAGAGCAAAGCAACCCTAAGACACGTAGTTTGATCATAGTCATCTCTTTCTCCTGCGCGCGTGTCTCTCTCTCTCTCTCTCTCTCTCTCTCTCTCTCTCTCTCTCTCTCTCTCTCACACACACACACACACACTCGAGTAAAAGAATGGGCATACTTGAGGGCAGAACATGCATGTAGAGGTCAGAGGACAATTTCACAGAGTAAGTTCTCTCCTTCCAATTGTGTGTGGGTTCTGGGAATCAGACTCGGCTCATCAGCTTTGCACAGGGAGTGCCTTTACTGCTTGAAAGGTATTGTAGACCCTAGGACCTGTTGCTTAAGATTTCTGTCAGGGCCCAGGACTTTATAGTACACACCCTTGAAAACACCCTTCCCATGTCTACTCTCTTACTTCTAAGAAGAAACTTGCTGTCAAAATGCTCAGTAATCTGATTCTATCGCTTTCGCAGGCCGTATGAGTATTTTAAAGAAATGCAAATAGTTCTGGATTTGTTGTAAAAAGCATAAGGACCCTTGTTGATACCCAATGTCTTCCAGTGTCTTTACACAATCATTTTTATTTTAAAGACCTCAGATAACCACAGTACTTACGAGGGGCTAAGTTAATATTTAGTTCAAGAGAGACCCTCTTCTCTCTCAGAAGTTTGGATTTTAGCTTCAACATGCACACTGGTTTGGAATTTAGTGTAATACTGGGAAACTAGTTTCTCTATAGATTTTTTTTTTTAATAAAAAAGAGATTTTAGAAATACAATCAGGTGGTCTCCACTCGGTGACCTCCAGGACACTTCCTGAGCTGTGGATGAGCCCCGTGTGTAAAAAAGACTATGGTCGCTCCATCCCAGGTTAAACAACAGCTGGGGCAGCTCTGAAGCCAGTCCTCTGCAGCTTTTTATACTGCCAAGTGTCAGGGTGGGGGTCTCTCTCCCCTCCATGAATCACGGGGTTACTGCAGCTGTGGGAAATGTGTGCATCTTCACAGAGTCTTTCTAGCAAGTTCTTTCTCGAGGACCACTCTCAAACATCAGGTCCACAGCCTTCCTCCTTCATCACCTCTCTCCCCATTTAGCATGCATTCTTTTTACATCTTTTAAAACAGTATTTGCTTTTCATAAACAAAGCTTGCCCCTTCCATTAATGGTTTAATGCTTTCTGTGTCTCGGGTACAAAAGGCTCCATGGACGTTTCTCCAGCCACTTCTAACAAGCCCATCTGTCATCCTGCCCTAGCCCCACCATGGAGCCACTCTGAGTTCTGGACTTCTCTTTGCAGTCTTTGTAGAGAGGTACCGTTTTGACGCAAGAACCGGACATCTCTTTCTGCATCGTATTCACTGTGCCACGAACACTAGTCTTTAGATGAGATGTTCACAAAGATGTAGTTAACCAGGTCCCAACCATCTTCCTCATTCTGTCATTCAGACTAGCAGAAAGTGTCCAACTGCAGGGAAATGTGCATCTGTTATTGCTAATGCATAGTTGTGTCGAGGGAACTATCTCGGCTCAAAGATGAGGTGCCTGTTGGTCAGCTGAAACGGCAGTTTGGATGTATCCTGGTTGAAAAGAAACAGACGAATTACAAGGATGTTCTTGGCATACTAGGGGACCTCTGGAGCTGCCCAAACTAAAACTTTCCACGCCAGACCTCGACGTCAAGAGTCATTTGACAAATCGCCAATAGGTGGCACCGTGAGCATCCGTATAACATCTAGGGCTGTGAGAATTTATCTTCACAAAGCTCTTCTCAAAATATTAAGCAAAACATTGACCGAAACGCAACCGTATTTGGACAAGCGTGTTTATTTTACTTCAATGCTTTGTGATTAGAAACACACAGATGTGTGTAGATAGATTTTTTACTATCAAACCCTAAAGTTATGGAAAATATTCTTGATGGCTAGGATGGACTGTAAACTTTTACAGGGTTATTTGCAGTCAGAATTTTCAATTTCTCATTGAAGCTAACCTTTTCTTCATGTAAAATTCAGTCATTCATGTCATTGTTAAGTAAAACCGAGGAGAGCAATTTCATTAAGCCATGCATTCCTCTGAGAGAAGCACATTGTGGAATATATTGCATGTGCATTTTAAAAAGACGATGCAAATTTTTTTTTCTTGAAAATACATACTCTTGGCTGCTCTGCAGCTTCCTACGTAGAACAGGCTCGTCTCAAATCTGCAGTGATCTTCCTACCTCTGTTTCCTAAGTGCTAGAACTATAGGCATGTGTCACCAAACCAGGTGTGCTCTGGTTTTAAAATTTACATCTCTACGCAGAAGTATACACAAAAAGTACAGCATTTATTTAAGATTGGAGAACATAGAATTCAATGTAAAAATGTAGTCTGATCTCAGATTCCGTTCCAACCCTAATGCTAAAGACTTTAGGATAGAAAATGACTATTAGCACTCCTGGGGTAGATACAGCCTCCGGAGGAGAAGCTTCCCATTAATCAAAAAGCCATGGCTGGGTGGGAAGTCTGAACACAAGCTTTCTTTCTCTTTGTGGATATTCTCTTACCAGGAAAACATGTAGGACACAACAAAGACTGGTGGACAGGCAAGAGAACCAGAGACCCAGGTCAAATGCCAAGCCGTATTTGAGACAGAAAGGGAAAAATTAGGGTCTGCTGTCTGAAGTGTGTCAATGAGTCACACCAGGGTCCCCGGGGAATACAAAGGAAGAGAAATTGGAATCTTCAAGACTTGAAACTCAAGCTGCACCCACATGGCGCCTAGGGTGTGAGAGAGAAGGGGGTTGGCTTCCCAGCGGGAATACTGCTTGCTGATAGTTCTGTTGAAGATGTAAGACCTGTCTTCAAGTCCTCAAACAAGCCTCTTTGCTTACCGTGAGGCTATTTTTTCTTTTGGTCTGACGCCTTGGACCGAGCTAGTGATCTCTTTTTTTTTAAATCACCAGTATAAGGCTTTGAATCATTTATTGTCAGTATGTTTAGTGGCCGGCACTGATCTTACAGAAAATAATCATTCTTTGAGGTAAATTGATACCCAAGAGGAGGAAGAAGAATCCTGGGAATATCCAGATAAGATGAGCTGGTGTTAGGTGTCTGGAGAGATTTCCGTCATTTGGATTGGGAAGAGTCTCCAGCAGTGAGATGGAAGGGGTGGGTGACAGGCTGGAGCTGCAGAGAGATCTGATCAATAGCTCCTGTGACTGAGGCCGTGCGTGTGCAGCGATGGAAGTCCCTAGTTAGGAAGACTGGCCTGCTGCAGGGAGATAACTTTGCAGGAGACTCTAGGAAACAGAATTAGATGCTGCCTGCTCAATTAGAACATAGAATAGTGAGGTTGGGAAGAGGCATGGTCACAGGGAGATGGATAACAGGTCCCAAAATAAACATACAAAGACTAAATACTGCCATTTCACAGCACACTGGGATGGCTCTGGTGCACAGCAACACACATTGTATTTTATGAAGAATTATAAGAACGATCTCAGGGCTTCAAAAACAGAGAAATGAAAAGATGGGAGTGTTAATTATGCTCATCTAATCAAAAAATTATATACACACATACATATACCCATACACAGACCACATAATACATATACACATACATATATTATACATAAACACATACATACACATACATAAATACATTATACATATATACATACACACATACATATACACATATACATACATATATATTATACATATATACCTATACACATACATATATACATATACACTACACACACACATATAAAACCATGCCCACAAAATACACATAATTCTGGTATGGTAGTACAGTAGTCAGTAGTAAAACATAAAGGGCAGGCAGATGGTTCAGTCACCAAAGTGCTTCCTGTCCTCAGGCTGGCACAGGCTTCACTGTTATCAATGAAGTAAGCGCCTTATCTCTCTCAAGCATCTTTTTAGGAAAATCTCGAATTCTAAGTGCCAAACATACTGAGTTTGAAGAAGATAGTGTTCTTTTAGTGTAGATTAATGATTTTAAAACACACAGGGCAAAGTTTTGTTTATTTGATAAAAAGTTGCTTTGAAGGCGGCTGTGTAATGGAGCCCGCCCCGCCAAAGAGCCAAAGTGTCTGGGAGACACAGACTTCCACTCAGGACAGTGTCAACAAAAATCAACAGGAAATCGGTAATCCAGGACTGTTCTTAATGTACCTGGTTTATACACAGGACTTCCAGAGGGCTTCTGGAATTCTTTCACGGCGGTCCCTTGAAATCTAGTTTTACAAGGTTGTTAGTTTTGATTCATTTTAAATTTGCATTACACACATGTGAATGAAACGGCAATACAAATGCCTACTATGCGTTTCCTTGAAGGCCATCCATGTGAAATGCCCGGCGGTAACGGGCAGATGGCGCAAGAGCAGCAGACTGGCTGAATTCATTCTTATTCGAGCACAACAGGGACATGCATTATCACCAAGGTAGAGATGGAAGAGGACACAGGGCAGGTCCCCCATGCAGGAGTCACATGAATCCTGTTCTCATCTGTGGTGGCCTGTTCTGTTATAGCTTTTATGAAAAGACATAAAACTTCAGTTTTTCTCGAAAAGGAAAAATAGCTTTATTCATCTGCACTGTGAACTCTGTCTTGGGGTGGGGCTGGGTGGGGTTGGTGACGTCTTTCAGTTAACAGTGCCTACAATTAAATCACAACAGTTCAAATATATTAGAAGAGATTTAAAGCACTCAGTGATTTTGTTCTGAGTACAGATGACTCAGTCAGTTTCAGGTGTTATGTAACAGTTGCCTCCTAGATTAAAACATTTCACTTCCTGTTGGAAGCTTCTTAAGCAGGAAGGTAAACAACTCAAAAGAGCTTCAGGAAGTCCCTAAAACTGACCAGATTCACCAGGCCCCTTGTTGCCAGAAACCAGCTTAGTTTCCTAGAAGAGTCATTTGGAAAGGACACTCTCCAACCTGTTGAGCTGCCTGCAGGCTGTGCATTGTGCCCCAGGTTCCCAGCTTTGTGAGCTGTCACCCATACTGGGGTGGGCTTTGGTGAAGCAGCTATCTTTGAGTCATTTCTGCTCCTGTAAGTCACCCCTCACTCATACTTTTAAAGTTACCTCAATAGAACACATTGGTTTACCAAGTTGGACTTTGGTGGTATTCACACTTAGGTCACACTCTTTTTTCTGGGGTGAGTGGACATGTGTAGTGTCTCCCCAGGAAAAGTTTTGTCACATAGTAACAGGACCTTGCATAAACTAGGCCAATACTCTAGCTTGAGCTACCCTTCTATTTAAGCATAAGACTTATTGGTGTTTATCTCAACTGATGTATAGAGTATTTTTAAAAGACACATTTTCTAAAACAGATCCTTAAAACTTTTTTTTAGGGCTGGAGAGATGGCTCAGTGGTTAAGGGCACTGACTGCTCTTCCAGAGGTCCTGAGTTCAATTCCCAGCAACCACATGGTGGCTCACAACCATCTGTAATGGGATCTGATGCCCTCTTCTGCTATGTCTGAAGACAGCAACAGTGTACTCATATACATACAATAAACAAATAATTCAAAAGAAAAAAAGGAGGAAAATTAGTTTTTAAAAAACCCAAACTTCTTTTTAGTTTTATGTTTATGTATATGTGTGCTTGTCTGTCTCTGTCTCTCTCTGTATCTGATCTCTGTCCCCCTCTTGTGTGTGTGTGTGTGTGTGTGTGTGTGTGTGTGTGTGTGTGTGTGTGTGTGTGTTTGGTTTCCAAGGAGGCCAGAAGCACTAGTCTCCCCCAGGAGCCAGAGTTACAGATGATTATAAGCTTCCTGGCTCAGGTATTAGGAACAGAACACCAGTCCGCTGCAAGAGCAGTGTGCATGCTCAGTCCTTAATCGCTGACCCACCTCTCCTGTTCCCAAGACCACAGGTTTTGAGGTTTTTTAAATTCACTTCATTTTCCCCTCATGAGGATTTGGAATTGTTGATGTTATGGTCTGAATGTGAAATGTTTCCTGAAGGCTCATGTGCAGTACCTTGCCAACGGATGGGGACGGGGATGGGGGAGCGGTCTGGGGCACGTGTGCCATGAGCTGTTTCCGAGGAGACACAAATGCATGTGTACTCACCCCAAATAGGACACTAATGACAGGCCAAAGTGAATTTCCATCTTACTGTCACTTGGTGGACCAGTTTACTGGGCTGACTTGTATAGCAAGGGTGAAGGATTACTCTCAGGAGCCAGAGTGACCCCAAAGCATTCACACTACCAAAAGTCTCACCACAGTTGGATGACAACTTCTCTATAGCTATAAAGATGGAGTCCCTGCCCCAGTTAACCATCTACACTCCATATAGTCTATCCCCTCTCATGAAGTCAGGACAGAGTCACATACATACAGCTAGCTGCTTTGGAAGTAGGAAGGAGTGGCTGGGATATTGTGTGAAGGTCTGAGTATCTTCCATACCCAAGTCTTCTACAAGGGAACACCAACAGTCTCAGTCACCCAGGTAGTCACAGCTGGCCTGATTAAGATAGTGATGGCAGCTGTGTTCAGAGGGCTTTAGTCAACGCCCACAAATAACTGAATCCTGTGTTCATAGACTGATGGCGTCATAGAGAGGTGATGGAAACTGGAAAGCAGCTTAAAGAAAATAGGTTACTGGGGGCATGCCCCCCCCCATGTGTGTGTGTATGTTATAAGCAAATGTGTGGTCTATGTGTATTTGAGTGTGCTGGTATGCTAATCTATGTACCCAGGTGGAGGCCACGGGAGGATATCATGTGTCTTCCTCTGTCATATCCAGCTTATTCC
This sequence comes from Uromys caudimaculatus, assembly GCA_028551405.1. Lineage (NCBI taxonomy): Eukaryota > Metazoa > Chordata > Mammalia > Rodentia > Muridae > Uromys > Uromys caudimaculatus. The sequence continues at coordinate 64,843,265 of CM052707.1, read as the reverse complement.
CTTGAGACAGGGTCTCCAACTGAAACCAAAAACTTGCTAAGTATACCATTTAGGGATAATTGAATTTTCAATTTAGTCTACCAGAAACTGGTAATGGTACCAGTTGGGCACAGTGAAATCTTGAAGTTTTTGTTTGTTGGGGTTTTTTTTATTCCATAATACCAGGTCTATGAAGGTAGGCAAACATGTTTGTGTTCACATATTTGTCTGTGGGGAAGCAAGGAAAATTCTAACCATTGTTTCAACTCTACAGGAACTTTTGTAGCTCTCCCTTGCAATATGGAGCTTCACAATAAAATTCAGCCGACCCCCCCCTCCCCCGCCTTTAAACAGAGATATCTTAATGATAGATCGTATTTCTGGTTTACGTAGTGAGCGTTCCTAAACTTTGTTTATTTCAGGTGTCAATAATACGGCTTAATGGCAAGTTTGATAGCATCTACTCCATAATAGGTGTGTGTTAGGGGAGACACAGTGGGTTGCTGTGTCTTTTCATTAGCTGCGATGTCTACTGCCTCGAAGATATCAGGAAAGAACCCTGCATTCCTTGCTATTGCTCCTGTGTGCTAAATGATGTGCTCCCAAGTCTCTACAAAGCTCTTCTGAATGGAATTTCATTAATGACTACTAGAAGGTGTGATAGGTGATATGGTACTTCCATGCTAAGCTGGAAAACATATTGTAGAGATGGCCAAATAGGTCAGAGGAAGAGCTTTGAGTTCACAGAACAAGATGAACTTGATTCAGTTCCTTCTGGCCCCCCTTCTCTTTCCCCTGGATATAATTTGTGAAGAATGGTTTAGAGATACTGACATCAGAAGAGATGCGAGCAATGGACAGGGATGACTAGCTGATGATGACCCATGCTATAGGGTGGGAGCTATCCCCCAATGAAAACCACGGACTATTAATATGTAAATTAGAGATTCTCGAAAAGTCAATGCACATACAAATACTGGGGCCTAATAAAACAAGTTGGAAGCCAGGTGTACATTCTAGGAAGGTTCACGGGGATGCTTACAGGCTGTAGGAAGGTAAACAACTGGTAATAGGTTCTAATATTTGCCTCCTTTTGTATTCATCTGAGCATTTCGGCTTGCCCAAGGACCCTAGAAAGGAATGAATTTTTGTACAGTAATCTCCTTCGCATTAGAATGTTAGCATATGAACAAAACCCATCGGACTTTAAGACTATGGACTTGTAACTAATGTGTTCCTATACATTGCTTACTTCTGCATTCATGGCCTAAACACACAAAAGAAACAAATGAGGAGAAAGTGTATTTGGGCTCATGGTTTCTTAGGTTTTGGCTTAACACAGCAGTGATAGTGAGAGAATGTGGCATCACAATGTGTTGTCACAATGGCAGAGAAGAGGAAGACTTCAGGGCCGGAGCAAGGGGCAGGTTTAATTTTCCAAAAATTGTCTCCTAGCAATTCCCTTCTGTAATTTGGGCACCGATTCCTAAAAGCTTCCAAAGCCTTCAAAATAACCTGGTAAGCTGAAACTAAGAGTTCAGAAGTAAGCCTGTAGGTGCCATCTTTGATTCAACTGTAACATTCTGCCCCTGACCCCTAAAGGCTCATGGTCATCTCATAATGAAAAAAAATACATTTAATCCAACATCAAGAGTTTCCTCTGTTCTAGACAGTAGCAACAGTGTGCTAAGGTCTAAAAGTCTCTGGTGAGATTCAAGGCAATTTCTTAACTGTGAGACCCTATAAAATACAAAAACAGGTTATAGACTGCCAATACACAAGGCAGAGAACAAACATTTTGTTCCCAAAGGAGCTGTAAGAGAGAGAAAACGATTAGTACGAAACAAGTCTGAAATCCCAAAGCAAACACTGAACCCAGTAACTTGATGCTCAGTATCTGGGGCATGCAGTGTCATGGTGGGAGCTCCAGTAAACTTGACAGCCCTGTCTGTGTGGTCGTTTCCCTGTCGCATACACCGTCTCTCCTGAGCCAGCTCTACTTACTGCCTGAACCTTTCTTTCACAGACATCAGATCCAACATCCCTGGGTCTCTACCACAACGTGGGCTTTCCTTCAAAGCTACATGGGCAGCCCACTTAGAAGGTCTGTCTTAGTGCGGGTTTCCATTGGGGTGACAAAACATCCCTAAGCAATTTAGGGAGGAAAAGCTTACTTTCGATTACTCTTTTTTTTTTTTTTTTCTAAAGAGAGACTTATTTATTTATTTTATGTATGAGTACACTGCTTACTTTCGATTACTCTTTTTTTTTTTCTAAAGAGAGACTTATTTATTTATTTTATGTATGAGTACACTGCTTACTTTCGATTACTCTTTTTTTTTTTTTTAAGAGAGACTTATTTATTTTATGTATGAGCACACTGCCACTGTCTTCAGACACACCAGAAATGGGCATCAGATCCCATTACAGATGGTTGTGAGCCACCATGTGGTTGCTGGGAATTGAACTCAGGACCTCTAGAAGAGCAGCCAGTGTTCTTAACTGCTGAGCTATCTTTCCAGCTCCTTTGCTTACTTTTCCACATAAAGGCCCCATCACAGAGGGGATTCAGGACAGGAACTCAAGCAGGGTAGGAATCTGGAGGCAGGAGCTGATGCAGACGCCATGGAGGGATGCTGCTTTCTAACTTGCTCTTCATTTCTTGCTCAGCCTTCTTTCTTATAGCACCCAGGACCACCAGCTCATGGCTGGCACTGCCTACAGTGGGCTGGGCTCACTGACATTTAAATCATCAGTCCAGAAAATGCTCCACAGGCTTGCCCACAGTCCAAACAGGTGGGGACATTTTCTCAAGTGAGATTTCCTTTTCCAAACATGACATTAGCTTGTGTAAATTCGACATAAAACTAGCCAACATAAGCAAGGAATTTGACCTAGTTTTTCTGAACAAACAACAACAAACGTAGGCTCTGGTAGCTTCAAACCTCCTGCATTCTGATGCCTGTAAAAACCAACTCTCTCAACAACAAGTATTCTTGTCAGCTGGAAAATTAGCTAGTCTTGTAGGGCCATGGCTACAGTGACCCCTGAGGATCTGCCCAGATAAACAGGGGAAGGCATTTCACTAAGTGGCCCTGTCAAACAGAACACAGTGACGCCGGGCAATGGTGGCGCACGCCTTTAATCCCAGCACTTGGGAGGCAGAGGCAGGCGGATTTCTGAGTTTGAGGCCAGCCTGGTCTACAGAGTGAGTTCCAGGACAGCCAAGGCTACACCGAGAAACCCTGTCTCGAAAAAACAAAAACCAACCAACCAAACAAACAAAAAACAGAACACAGTGATTAGCTTTTTAATTATAGGCATGTTGCTTTTGAATGAAAGTCTTTTAAATGACTAGATATTTATACTCCAGTTCTTTCAATGGGGGGGGGGCACTTCCTGTTGTTTCAATGTGGACTGTGCAGCCTCATTTCCAGGGGGTCAGTGTCTTCAATAAGGAGAGCCACTTCATCGGAACTCCCCTCCTTTTTTTAAATCAGCAGCCTGAACCATGTTTGCAGTCACTTTCTCACTGGACTGCACATTTCTTATATCTTATTTTTTTAATATCTCACTGTCATTTTAATTCTAACACTTATGCCAACATTTACTTTTAATAAACAGCATAAATCACCCATCTTATAAAAGATTTCTTCATCTAGAATGTGAGAAAAAAATGTAGATATTGGCAAGCAGGAAATAGGAAATGTGAATATCTCAGTGTTTGCATCTGAGAGTTTGCAGTGACCAAGACATGATAGCCTCAAGTGCATGTGCTGATGGGTATATGAGCACCTGTACATGTTGTGGACTGAGGACATCTTCAGGCACTGGTCCTCACCTAACTTGGGACAGTCTCATTTGCTATTGAATGCATCAAGCTACTGGCCCATGGTGAAGTTTTCTTTCTGTACTAAAAGTTTACAGTGGCAATAGGATAAATCTTAGTGAACAGCATATTTAGATACACTATGTAGAACAAGAAAAGGCTCCAGTGATGTATTCTCTTTCTAAAGACACACTGTCCTTCTGGGGACGTGGGATCTGCCTCTGATCTGGCATCACGAGTCCAGAAACAGAGACAATAAAAACATGTTGGTACAAAAACATTTTTTCTTTTTAATATGTTCATTATATCTCTGGATATATAACAAAAATAAATGACTGGATGATTTCTAGTATATCATGAGAGGCTTTTTTTTTGTAATTAGACTCTGGGATTTAAGATAAACTTAGCTATTTTCCCATTTAAGTGATGTTGGTATCAGGGTTCTGCAGTTTAACCCTTGCTGCTTAGGGAGTAAATATAAACCCTGTCTATCAGTCCTCAGATGCCTTTTTAAAGAGTAGTTCCTTCCTCAGGTTTTGTTCTAGGTACCTTCAAGTGGTGTCTGGCCATGAAAACAACAGTGTTCATTTACCTTCACTTTTATTTTTGATTGTTTTCCAGTTAGCCCATAATAATGTAGCTTAAGAAAATTCTCCGGTCAGAAAGAAAGAAAAGCAAATACAATTTTCCCGATCATTTCTTATATCTTGATGCTCTGCCATTTGCTCTCAATTCTTACTGCAAATCAGGTTTAAAGCGACTAGCAAAAATCACGCCACAGCCTGAGTACACAATCCTCTCCCAAAGAAATTAGCCCATTACTTTTGAATTAAGCATCACCCAGATTTTAGGGCAAGGACAAAATGTATCCATATTTGTTGGTGTCTTCTATGTATTTCTTTGTAACATAAAGGCCTTTCCCAATTTTGAATAGAGTTGTTTGGAATCTCAGGAGTGAAGGACATCAAAGTTGGCACAAGATACCCCAAGACTCAAGTTCTCAGCACAAAGGAGATTTATTTGTCCCAGGGAGACAAAGGGCAAGGAATAAGAGACAACGGCAGGAGATAGAGGATGAGGGAGAAGAGGAAGGGAACAGGGAGAGGGGGAAGATGTATTTGCCTAGGAGGCACAAAGGACCATCTCTGGAGAGAGAAGAGACAGTTGTGACCCATAGGAAAATGGCGGTTTATAAAGGTAAAAGGGGAAAGCCCGTGTTAGGATGAGGTATTTAATTTTAATTGGGCATGTCAATTAGGTGAGCCAAGAGGGGGTTTTGATTGCTGGGCTTCAATACTTTGATAGCTGGACCTTGATAGTCAGCCTCAGGGAAGGAAGTGGCCAAATAAGGGACTAGCCCTGAGCGGCTAGTTTTAGGAACGTCATCTAATGGTTTAGCAAGGTCAAGGGGATGACGGCAAAGGGTAAGTGGCAGAAACTGTTGGCAACATGTTTGCCATGCTTGGGTCTGCTAGAGCCCCAGTCATTACTGTGGCATTTTTACCACATTCTGGTCTTCCAGATTGTTACCAAAACCCATTATTAAGTTTATAGCATTTTAGGGTCCTCTAGCCCACATCTTTAATGTCTTCCACATTTCTTCCACAAATCACTGCTAATGGCCTCAGAACCACGTGCTCTGGTCTCTCCAGGCAGCCAGTCCTTCTCTCAGCTACCAATGGATTTATTTTCTCTATTAGTTACTTTTGTTTCACTGTGACCAAACGCCTGAGGAAAACTAAAGGTGTATTTCGGTTCACTGTTTCAGGGAGGTCTCAGCCCTTGGTGGCCAGGAAGACATACCATGGTAGCTCCAACAGGAAGCAGAGAGCACAGGGCCGGAACTAGATACAATGTTCCCAAGCCTGTGGGAGACTCTTTATATTCAAACATCAGATCCTACAGATTTCTCGTAACCAAGCAAGCTCAGGACACATCACCTTTCTTTTTTTTTTTTTTTTTTTTTCACATCACCTTTCTTATCTCTCTGTTGTAAAGTAAATGTGTCAGACTAAAAGAACCTTCTAGTGCCTCCCGATTCTCAGTAAGGGGGCTTATCTTGGGCATATTTGAGGGATAGGATAAGGTACATCCTAACTCTGGGTTATTTTCACTCCTGGTCCTATATTCCCCTGAGAACATCCTCACTCTGTGTCACTGCACTTTCTTATCTTAATAAAGCATTTAGAGAAGTGGTTTTCAACCTGTGGGTCACAACTCCTTTGGGGGTTGAATGACCTTTTCACAGGGGCGGTCCAAAACCATCGGAAAACACAGATATGCACATCACGATTCATAACAGCAGCAAAATTATGAAGTAGCAAGGAAAATTTCATGGTTGGGGGTTACCCCAGCATGAAGAACTGTATTAAAGGTCCGCAGCGTCAGGGAGGTTGAGAACTACAGTCTTCGGACTCTCTACAGTTACCAAAAGAGTCTTCTACTCTCTACTATCCTTAGAAAGTAGAAATGGTAATTTGAAAAACGGTGAGAACAAATCATGGTTTATGGTCTCTACTCCTAAAAGGTAGAAAAACTTGTTCATTCTATTCATTGATTTTTTTTTTTTAAATCTGTTTAATATTTTTCTACTTGTAGCTGACAATGTAACGATTGGGTTGGGTTGGAAGTGAAATAAAAAAAAAGCTACAAGACTGGGAAAGTGTTCACAGCTAAGGCAGCATGCTCTGCTACTCTCACCAGAGAGGAATTTGTATCCTCCTGGACACATAAACTACAGTTACAATGGGAGTGTTTCAAGGCCAGAGAGCACCATTAAATAGAGACACCGGGATTCCTCACCATGTGGCAATCATTCCGTTCTTAGGCTGTGGTAGTCTTGAAGAGCCTGTGAATTATATTTCTTTCTTGTCACATTCCCTCAGGAAATGGTCCTGGGGTCTCCCGCTGAGGAAAGAGCATATGAACATTCCCTACCACTTTGCAGCTACCCAGCAAAGGCGCTGAGACCAGCCCCTCGCCTCAGGACGTGCCCGACTTGGACTTGGCTGCAGCTCTCAGCTATTCATTTCTGAATTTTCGCTAAAGGTTATAGGGATGGAGAGATAAGGAGCTACAGTTCTCAGGAGTTGGTGAGGTTCTCGATGGAATACATTTCATCTGGCGAGAGATCTGAGCTGAGTCTTGGTAAATGGTAGGAGTTGCATTGAGGTGCCACGGTGTGCGACAGAAAGGCTACTGTAGGCCAATGCCGGGAGGAAGGGCTTTCCTCTGCCTCTTTGTGACTTCACCTTAACATCCTCCCCCAAGCTGCACCGCACTGTTAGCCTGGGGTGACAGTAGGGATGGATGTAGGCGAAAGCCGTGAGGGTGAGCCATGCCACTCACAGAAAATCAGTGCGGCGGCATTTTATGACGTCAGCTACAGCGTCAAGGAATCTCTGTCATGTCAGACCACAGTCACGACGACCTAGGACACTCCAGCCTTCAGTGCCACGATCCTTCCAGCAGAGCCCTGCTGTGTCTGCATCCTGCAGCGTAGGCCTCAGCTTATTGCTGTTGTCCTGAAACTGCATAGGCTGAAGAGCCAACCCTCACTTCCTGAATTCAGTGGTAACTTCTCAGGGCCCTCCAGAAGTGTCGCTTTTTTGTTTATTTATGGTTTTGTTATTTATTTATGTGTGTGGTGGTAGCATTTGTTTATTTACTTATTTGCTTATTTATTTAGCTGTGTGGTGGTGGGGCCCTTGTGCTGGCCATTACAAGCATGTGGAGGTCAGAGGATAGCTTGTGGAAACCACGTTCTTCTTTCACCACGTGGGTTCTGACTATGGAGCTCAGTTCTGCAGGCTCGGTGGGAGGCACCTTTATGTGTAAAACCCTCAAACTGCATTCAGTTTGATTAAAATCTCTCCTGAATCTTCCTATTTAGTGGGTTACTTTCTTTTGCATGAGTGCAGTCTGAGCATTCAATAATCAGTACATCTGAAATCCGAAATGCTCCGAAAGATGCAGCTTCAAAAACAAAACAAAACAAAAAACCCTCAACAATCATTCTAATTAGTGGGAGACAACTTCAGGCTGATGTACGGCTTAATGAAACACAGCCCGAAAGAAAGCCACTTTCAATCTATCTTGCGTAAAGTAAAATTTTCCTTGTACAAAGTGCTCCTGCTTATGAGCTGCCCTAAAATCACTCTCTGTGACAAACGGAAATGTTTGGCTCGCGTTATATACAATGCCAGGCCTTTCCCAGCCTTTCCCATCATTCTGGGTCTTGACATGGGGTTGGGGTATGGAGCGAAGGCTGCATAGCTAGATTCTCAGGTGTGCACATGATTATGAAGAAGAATTTAAAAATCTTACTGAGCTGTACAGCCAAGGGGCTATGGAGAACTGTCTTGTGTTGGGTAGGGTACTGGCTTGTTGACAAAGGCCTTGTCTTTTCACCTGTCTCTAGGACGCCCTCTCTCTGTTGTTCAGAATATTGCAGGTGATGCCATATATTCGTAAGAATATCAGCCTTGGGTTAAAATGTACTGCACCTCTTTTCCAAGCCTTTGCATTTAGTTATTAATTGGTAAGCCACACAGGACGGCTTCTTCCTTTGCTCTCACGATTGGCTGTGGTTCCTTCTAAGAGGCTTTGAATCCCACTGTATCAATAAAGCTTGATTCAACAAACAGGAAATGGAATCACGAATATCTAATTCCTCATTCACCCCGGCCTTTCAAAACCCCCCTGCCATTGTAAATGGGATTTTCCTCATAGGGAAAGATGTTTAGTCTCTTTAAATTGCTACTCCCCTGTCCCAACACCATCACACACACACACACACACACACACACACACACACACACACACACACACACACAGAGAGCTGTTTTGTTTTCATTGGGAGACAGAAAGATTGAATTCTCCTGTTGTTTCTTAATCTGTGTTTTAAAATGTGTTTCCTTCAAGCTGAAGCATTCCTTGTACAAAGATACTAGAATATTACATAAAATCACCCTTAAGCTATGCATATAAAGTATACATGGAAGAAGAGAATTTTATATTTAGACTTGGGGCCATCCCCAACATATCTTAGACGCATATGAAAATGTTTCAAAAAAAAAAAAAGGAAACTGAAACACTCTGGTCCCAAACATTTGAATTAAAAAATAAACTATATTTTGGGTTGGAGGGATGGCTCTACAGTTAAGAGAACTTGCTGTGCTTGCAGAGAGTGAGATTTCAATTCCTATCATCGACATGACAGTTCAGGTATCTGTAACCTCAACTCCAGGGGATCTAGTGCCCTCTTCTGGTCTCCATGGGTACTACATGTACATGGTATGCATAGATATGTTCAGACAAAACATTTGTACACATAAAATAAAAATGAATAAACCATAAAAAGAAACCGATTTTCACTTTATAGAGCGTATTTAGAGGTCATTTTCCTGGAACTCAATAGATAGACCAGGCTAGCCTCTAACTCTTAGATCTGCCTGCCTCTGCCCCCAGTGCTGAGATGAAAGGCTTGCACCACCAGCTCCTGCCCCCTGATTCATCTTTGTTTGCCCAGTACATGTGTCCAAGGTTCTTAATAAGCAGTAGCAATTGAAAACGACCTGAGTGAAGAGTTGAATCAGCTTTGCTTAACACTATCAAATACACAGAGAGAGAATGGTTTCTGTTCTGGTTAATACGAGAGACACGCTGATGGCACGTGACATTCAGGAGCCATGAGGTGTCCATCCGCAGCCAGTGGAAGGGGTGTGGTTAGTGCCACCGAGAAGTCCTGAGTGGGCCCATGGTGGGCTGAATTTCATCTGGTGATAGGCCTTGAGCTGAGTCTTAGTAAGTGGCTAAGGCGCACAGAGGTGGTGTGTGAGAAAGGACCCTGCAGGCCAGAGCTGGGAGCGAGGCTCTGTGGCTTCTTCCCCCCTCCTTGGTTCTGGTTCTGCTGCGTATATCTGTGTGCTAAATGTCAGCTTCCTCCCTTTTCCCTCTTCTCCCCTCCCTTCTTCTCTAGCCAGTCTCTCTCTCTCCCCCCTTCCCCCTCTTCTGCCCTTGGTTTCTTCTTTCTTTCTTTCCCCTTTGCCCACCCCCACTCCTTGTCTTTTCCCCCTCCCGCTCCCCCCTTTGTTCGTTCGTTTATACTTATTTTAGCCTCTAGCCTTCCTTCCTTCTTTCCTTTTTCTTTATCCCTTCGTAATGTGACATCATTCACAGATCCTTTCCCATTTCTCTGGCCTCTGAGCTTTGTTCCACTTAGATCAGGTGCCTTTTCAGTTCACCTCCCCGACTGGCCCTGCCCCAGATAGGGTATTTCCAGGTCAGAGGTCAGAAGCACTCTACTCTGCCCTCCCAGGATTTTTATACTTGTTTTAGTTAAAGCGGCCAATATCCGCAGAGCTGGCTCCATAGGGCAAAGGAGGCTGTGGCCTTCCCGGTAGCTTTGAATGTGAGCACACTCAAGAATGATTTTCCCCTAGGCTTTCATGAACACTAGCTAATTCCAACTTGCCTCAGCTTGGTGGGGATGGAGCACTCATTTCTTCCATCTTGGACTTCCAGGCTGCCTCTCTGTGGAATGCTAACCACCCCCGGGCTGCTAGACGGAGGGTCCAGACTATCGGATTCAGTGGAAACTACAGGGGGAGTTGGAGAGGAATGTAATTACTTTAGTTGGACTCGGGCCAGGATTCTGGAGTTAACACAACTGGCCTTAGAAAGTCTGCCGTAAGATCTCTGGTGACCACAAATGGTTAGGTCTGTGGTTTTGGGTTTCTTCGGAAAGGTAAACAGCACAGTTCAGCCCAGTGCCCCCTAACACCACGCGGGCATCTATTCACAGGGACCCAGAGAGAAGAGGCCACCTACTGAATCAGAAATACTGTTTCCTGAAGTACCTCCTTGTCCCTGGGAGGTCTCATCCCTGGTAAGAACCTGACAAGCTCACAGGCTGAGTACTACGGCTGCCAGACTAAATTATGTGCTTGTCATTTCTCCCCGTGTTGTCCGGGATTCCAGCAACAAAACAGTAGGGAACTCCCGATTCACATTTCTGTGCGAAACACAGCCGTTTAGCCTCGCTGTTAAGCTCCCGGATGCCACAGTCCAAGTTAAACACAACTGGAATTTCCCTATAAGTCAAAAACAGTATTAATTCCGAGACCACATATTTTTCCTTCTTGTAGGGAGTATGCACATTTAAACACAGCACATGCTGCAGAGAAACTGAAGACATAAAAGACTTGAAGGAGCAAACAAAAAAAGAATTTTTTTTTTTTTTTTTTTTAAAACAAGAGAGCAGAGATTTGGTAGGGTGTCTGACCCTGTGGTGGGAATTTTCCTCTGTGGTCTGCTGAGAGAGGAGTAAAGGCTGGACTGGAAGTTTCTATACCACACAAATCTTCAGTGAGGGTTACTTATGGTGGGAAGCAAGAGGATTCTTGTGGACTATTAGGGTGGCATGCGGCTGAACTAATGAATCCCGGGCTCTGACTGTACAGCCACCGAGTCCCCAGCGCATCTGAAGTCTCTGGATTGTCACAGCCATCTTTTACGAATTAAAACGGCAATCTAAAGTTTTGTAAATGTTAGCTCTTCTAATTGACGGTGGCCTGTCTAATGCAAAGGAAGTCGCTAATATCTCTCCCCTTGTTTCCCTTTTCACTTCTGCAAGTTCAATCTTCAGGAACTCAGACAAGGTCTTCATTTTTATGAAGACCCACACCGACCCCCAAATATATGATTTTTTTTCCCCCAGTAATGTTTGTGCCCATCTGGTTTGAATTTAGCATTCTTATGAGTCACTTCACTGTGATAGGAACACTCTGCTATAGAAAACTTCTGCTAATATTTTAACATTTTAAATCAAACACTGCACACAGCATTACCTAAGTCTCCTTGCAATTACAGAAAACCCATGGTTCTTCATGGTTGCTGCCTTCACGTTTACTTTCCTTAAATTGAACATAGTACATGGTAAATAAGTGTGCATCTCGTACACATGTGTGCGTGGTAAATAAGTGTGCGTCCCCTGCACGCGCTCAGCTGTGCAGCCCATCATGGACCAGTGTAGCCTTTACTGCTTAGCAGTCTTTTGCAGCACTGTTTGCCAGGAGAGAGAAGGGATGGCTGACTCTATTGGAAGTCGTTACTTCTCATGGCTGACACTGAACCCATTTAAAAGAGCCCCATTTATTTTGCCCTCAACATAGACTTTATAACTTATGTTTTACTACCCAAATTTCCTGAAGCTTGCTTGAGCCCATTCCCCTTTTACTGCTGGACAATGTTTCTCAGAGTAGTCTTTAAGGCGAAAGGGAGGAGGGGGGAAATGTTAGGAATCTCTTTAAGAAAATACAGCCAGGGTCCCCTCCACCTTCTTAGGCAAATGAATGGTTCTCTGCGAGGGGGACTGAGCCGTGGACTTAGTGGGTAAATTGAATCTGCACATGGGGTGGACATAATTTAACTTAAAAAAATAAAAAGATGGTTTTGAAGGATTATTTGTCTATATTAAAAGTGAAGTAAGTATGCCTTAACAAGCCAGGGCATTTTCTTCTTGATTTGGCTTTATGTAAAATATTTCATCTTAATTTTGGAAGGAGAAAAAAAAAGCGTTTTAAATCAGCACTCTGGGCCATTTGTAAGGTAGGTATGGGTTCTGCACTTCCAGGAAGATACAAATGAGCTCCTACTCTGAGTGAGGAATAGGGTTTCATTCCCTCGGTCCTTATTAAAGTTCCTACAGTTTATGTCCTAATCTGCAAAAACAAAAAGTTAAGAAAACACAAGGCCTTACCTGGGCCCTGAACACCAATTCCTTAAGACAAGTTTATTCTAACTCTAGTTACTTTGTAGCTTACTCATGGCGCTTGGAGAGGTTTAAATCAAAATAAGAAAAATAATACCGGTTGACTCACAGAGGTGGGGGCCCCCGTCTCTTAGTCTTTGTGCAGACAAAACACGTGTTGGAGGCCATGAAAATTTTACAGAATCCAAATCTGGGGATTTTAGCCGCCACATACCACAAGTGCAGATACCAGGCTCCAGGCATGACAGATACGTTTGTACTTCTCATTAGCCATATACTATTGTGACCGAATAAAAAAATGTAGTCTTTTTTTTTCCACACAATTTAATTAGAAGTACCAGATGTGGTGCTGTATGACTGATGTCCAAATAGGACACTTTTATGTAAACACTTTAACTTCATCAATCATGCGACTAGCTTTCGCTCTTTTAAAGCGTTTCGAGTCTGTTTGGGACGAACGCATTATTTTCGTGTTACGCTAAATAGATTGTGGCCAGCTGCAGTGTTTGTAAGAGACTGGGGGAATAAAATTAGATTTTACTATATTATTTTTCAAGGGCCAGCCTTTACAATTTCCTCCTTTGGGAAAGATTGGGGGGGAAAAAAAAGACAAAGTTTCAAAATCCTTTAATTTTGTGGTGCCAAAGAAAGTTTTCTTTGAACAATAATAGTATTATTAAAGGTCCTTTCTGTGTCCCCATGAAATATCATTTTGAATTATACCTTTAAATTCATGTCCAGGAAGACTAGCATTTCTCTTGTTCCCTATCCAGTGACCAGTCCTTGTGAGGAAGTGCCCTTTTCCCTGTATATTAAGTGTCTTGGGAGTTTGATACTCCCCAGTGCCTGGGAACAGAATAGTCGAAAGCGAGGCCATTCATTTTCAGACACCTCCTTACCCTGCCATGTTTGAATTCCTTGTCCGTTCCAATTGCCTTGTGCCTGTAGACCTTTATCAGGAAAGTCTTGCCCAGGGGTGATCCTCCCAGAAGAGCCAACGTTTCATGCAGGCAAAGTGACAGGATCCTACTGAGTAGAGGCAAAAAGCTTAGGGTTCCTGTTGTAGCCCTGAGCTACATTTGTTCAGTGTCAAAGTCGTGTGAGTCTCCATCCACCAGGAGCTGGCCCACAAGGGTACTCGGAAAACACTTCCATTTTAAGATGTAAAGAAGGAATGGATTTTAGGCTTCCTCAGGGCAATGGTGATTCAGTAGGTGGCTGAGTGGTTTTTCCCCATCAGTCTTACCTGTCTTTGTCCTCCTTTGGACAGACATTGGAGGAGATTGGGCGCCTTCAGGGTGGTATGGCCATAGACTGCACAAAGCTATTACTTTGAAGAGAGGACGACTGGGAGAAGCACCGTGGGACTATAGAAACCCACGAGCATGAAGCTGATATTGTAGAATATTCCACAACATCTAACTTTCTGTGAAAATTCTACATGGCACCATTGGCAATAAAAAGTAGGAACGCTATCGGGTAGCACAGTGGTTGGCTGGAAAAGAACAAGAGGACCAGAGGAGAATGAGAACACCCCTTTGAGACCAGATTCTTCCTGCTGTAAGGTCTATTGACCAAGAAAGAATTTGAACTGTGGCTCACTCTTGTGTCTGCGTGCATGGTGTGTGTGTGTGTGTGTGTGTGTGTGTGTGTGTGTGTGTGTGTGTGTGTGAAGTGGGGACTTTTGCATACAGTTAGAACAATGAGATTGCTTCAAAACTTGCAAAGGAAGAATCAGCCCAAACAGTTCTGTTTCTTCTGAGTCCGCCCCTAAGAGCCTTCTGTGAAAGGACTGTGGTTCTGTGTAGAGCAAAGGTGAGATGCCCTCTCCACCGGGTCCTGTGCAAACGCCTGGGATGCTTAGGGTCCCGTGTGTTAGCCCCATTCCCGTGCCTAGCTCTGAGGACTGTTGCCTCAGACTGGTCCAGAGGGATTTGGAATTAGGAAAACACTGTGTGACCTGTGATTCCGTTTTACACTGATTTCTAAGGGCAACATTAGTGAATTCGTGACTCTGCCATGTGACCCATGCCTTGTAAGTCTTTTCCTGCAGCAGAGCCCTCCGATGGAGGTTTCCTAACACCTTAAAAGCAGGGTGGCTTCATCTCAGCCTCTGGGGGCCTCCTCTGCCTGCCTGCCCTCTCCGGTTAGGTTTTCTGTACTTCAGTCAGGCCTGCTTGTTTTGCAGACCTCCTTAGGTTGCCTGGAGAATGCAGTAAGGGAGGGGATTGAGTACACTTGCTAAGAAGACATGTGGGCTTTGTCCTCTAAATGGATTGATTTTCTGGACCACACACCTTGAAGGCAATCAGAGCTGGGGTGATGTGGGGAGGAGAGTGGGTGGGGAGTGGAGGGGGGTGGGCTTTGTTATGATGGATGATAAGGTCTGAGCCTTCAAAAGCTATGGGAGTCAGGCTGGTATCAGAGCACAAGTGAATCCCAAAGTGCAGGAAGGCCTGGGGGGATTTGTTTTCTCTTTCCCAGCTTTCTTCCTCCCTCCCTCCCTCTCTCCCTCTCTTCTTCCTTCCTTCCTTCCTTCCTTCCTTCCTTCCTTCCTTCCTTCCTTCCTTCCTTCCTTCCTGTCTTTGTCCCCCCCCCCCGTAACTGTTTATTTTGGGAGATACCGAAGTCTAAGGAAAAGTGAGTGTAGGCGTTGATAGAAGTGTTGGGGGGAAATTAGCCCAGGCTAACCTGTGATAATTAATAATGTGATTATTCTGGACGAGATTGATTTTTAAGGCCACGGACTGAAGTCTTCTTTCCCTTATCACCTCTTTTGCTTCTGCCTTCTTGGGTTAGGTTCTGTCTGATAGCAAGGAGGAAGGTTGGGTCACAGAGAGGCCGCTGGGTTCTCAAGGTATTCTAAAAAGCATCCCGAGCGTCCCCTGGAAGCAGATGATTCTGCCTTGATACAGCACAGCCAACAGTGTGGTCCTTTGGGTCCAAATCCCTTTGTTGGCTTTCCCCTCTCTCCTTTTCTCCCTCTGCCCCCTTCTCTTTCTTTTCTATCGCGCACGCGCGCACACACGGGTACACACACACATGGTGTTCATACGGAAATCAGAAGACAATATGCAGAAGTTGGTTCTCTCCTTCTACCAGTTGGGGCTTGGGGCTAGAACTCGGGTAGTCAGGCTTGGTGGCAAGCGCCTTTACTTGCTCAGTCACCTTGTGTAGCCTGGCCTTTTGTTTTCTTGTGTTCTGTTTATGTGGCAGTGTCTGGAAGATATGGCTCTACTCTCTATAGTCAGAATAGAAGGAGTAGAGTGTTTAATAACTGAAGCTAATATCCTTGATGAAGCTCCTTTCTGCTCCAGGATCCTTACGTGTGCTGTTCCCTCTGCCTGAAACGTTCAGTCCACTCACTGTCTTGGTTGAAACGTCGTATTAGTAAAGCTTCCTTGACTTGTCCAGGCTGGGCTGATGTTATTCTGACATTCAACATCCTGGCGCCTTGTTTTCTTGACAGCGTGTATATCAATTGTAATATGTTACAATTGTATATCAATTGTAAGGTATTATAATTGTATATTAACTGTAACATATTACACTTGTATATCAATTGTAATTAATTACAATTGTATATCAATTGTAACGTGCAGGACACGGCCAGTTCACTGCTCAGGTTTTCTTGCTGCGGAAAGCCTGGTTGCAGGACTGACTTTCCCACCCACCATCTCTCCAGAGCTGAGTGGAAGAAAGGACAAAAGAATGTTTGCATTCCTGCCTACTATTCTGGCTACTACTGACAAGGTAGCAAGCACTTGGGTGGCTTTTGCTGAAAGCGTTGACTCCTCACTTGAGCAATTGAGATAAGTAAGTGCAGGCTAGAAACTTCACTGGTGATGAGGAGACAGAAAGTGGTCAGGTGGCTCAGAGCCGACCCCCCTGAGAGCGGCACTTCCATTCTTGTCCGGGGCCAGGAGCTGAAGACTCCCCTTGGTTCTGTCCTGGCCAGAGGCCAGGGATGCCAGCAGGGAGCTCTGTCTTCTTATCTCACTTCTCTTAAGTGAGCACCCTGCTTGGAAGTGATCCACCACAAAGCAACTGAGACTCTGGTGCAGACACTGATCCGGCTGCTGGACGACTCTGGGGCTGGACTCTTGGTTTTCATGCTGAAAACGGGTAATAGCTATTCTTTAATTTCAGCCACCTTCGAGGTGATATTAAGATCTCAGCTCTTAGGAGGGGACTGTTATAATAGCCTAGGCTGTAGAGGATGGATTCCTCCCTCCTGGCAGTCCAGAGTCCCATCTCCCATCTCCTTGGTAACAAGAGAATTTGAAAATGACCTTTGTCACTGCTTGGGCCTCCTTTTTTTTTTCTCCTCCCTACTTTTATTCTTTTGAGTTACTGGCCAAAGCCTGGACATTCTTGCCTTGACCCTCTGGGCTTCTCAGCTGCTCTCTGTTGCTTTCTCTCCCACCAAGCAGCTACTCACCAGAGTCCACTGCTCAAGTCAGCTTTCTGGGATCATGACTCAAAAAGCATGGTTCTGCCCCCCCCTTCCCTGGACGTTACCAAGTTTACTGCTTGCCCACTCTGTTGTTTTCCCCTTAAACTCTAATGAAATTATCCTTAAGTTTCCTTCCAAAAGCATCTCTGAATTCACCTCATCCCTTTAATATCTCTAAATTTATTTTTATTAATAGGGCCAATAACCCGAAAGGGAACCTTGGGTTCCTCCAGAACAGCAGCAGAAAGCAAGAGCTGATGGTCAAAGGGGAAAAGCAGGCAAGGATGTGAGAATAAAGTAAATCCGGGAGTGGTGCGGGGCCATTCTTCCCTCTCTGTCTGGGAGGCTGATGGTCTGAGTGGCTGATACCTACAGGGTATCTTTTCTCTTGGCTTGGCTAGTCAAAGTTGTGACGTAAGTTTTGTTTTATGTTTTGGGGGGGAGGTGCTGGGGGGAAACCTGGCCTTTAGCAACTGAAAAATGCTAATCTAAGGCTCCTGTCCCCAACACACCAGTTAAAGAGATGAAAGGCAGAGAGAGGAGATTCATTCCTAGAGGGACCTAGCAAGGCCTCGGCCTTGGTTCAGGGCACTGAAGAGAGTCTGAGGAGAGAAGTAATTCATGGAGGTGGGAGGGGGTGTGCAGCATGAGTCCCGGTCAAGGTGTGGTCTGATCCGTCATTGTCTTCTGCTCTGCAAGGTGACAAAGTCCTTACTATTGCCATTGTTTAGACCAGTGGTTCTTGTCCACCCTTTGTTGTGGTGACTCCCCCAACCATAAAATTATTTTTGTTGTTACTTCATAACTGTAATTTTGCTACTGTTATGAATCGTAATGTAGATATCTGTGTTTTCTGATGGTCATAGGTGGCCCCTGTGAAAGGCTCATTAGACACCCAAAGAGGTGGAGCCCCATAGGGTGAGAACCACTGGTTTAGAGGGTTCTCATTTTTATCCCAGGATATAGTGTCACCATTACGAGTAGTTGCCCTCCAATGGGGTTTGGGGTGGGGAAGATGATACTTCAAGGCTCTGCTCTTGCTGAAATCCAAGGAGACCAGCGGTTTAAGACAGTGACTTTTATTAATGCTTCAGCTTTGATAGAGGAATAAGTGAGACTCATATTCTCCTTAAGTGATTCTATCAGCTGCTTCTCTGATACCGTAATAAGACACTTCTAATGGAAGAAGGGGTATATTTGGTACCTATAGCTCCCGAGGGGTAAGTTCATTGTGATGGTCCTGTGCGCATGGCAGCAGACATTGGACGCTAAGTATTCACATTCTCAAACGTGAGCGTGAAGCAGATAGAGAATGAAGATGGTGTGTGGAAAGCCTACCCTAAGTGTCATGACTTTCCACAGTCATACTACAGCTGCCAGAGGTTCTCCAACCCGTCCACATAGTCCTCCACACCAGGGAACAAGTATCCAAGTACACAGACCTCTGGGGGACGTTTCTCATCCAAACCATCGCCATGATTAATACCTATGTGCAGAGGTAAGCAGGTGAGTCAACACAAAAGCAGACATCAGGCATGAGAGATGGCTCAGTGCTTAAGAGCACATGCTGCTCTTGCAGAGACTATCCACTTGGCTCTCAGCACCCATGTGAGGGCAGCCTACAGTTGCCTGTAACTCCAGCTCCAGGAGATAGGGTGCCCTCTTGTGGCCTCTGTTGGTAGCCTATACACATAAACATACACACACACACACACACACACACACACACACACACACACACACACGTTTGAATGTAAAAAGATGGACATAGCCGGGCAGTGGTGGCGCACGCCTTTAATCCCAGCACTTGGGAGGCAGAGGCAGGTGGATTTCTGAGTTCGAGGCCAGCCTGGTCTACAGAGCGAGTTCCAGGACAGCCAGGGCTACATAGAGAAACCCTGTCTCGAAAAACCAAAAAAAAAAAAAAAAAAAAAAAAGATGGACATAAAATGAAGACAGATTTCAGCCTTTCATTCTGTGTTTAGTTATCTTACGGACCTACATGTGAAGTCACTGTTTCTTAGCACGCCATTTTCTAAAGGCCTACTGTGCGAGGGACGATTTACCACTTATTTTGGGAATGAACAAGTTATGACTTCCAAATAAGACAGCAATCACAAGGATAACTACTTAGGGAATTTAAGAGCAACGCAAAACACATTCATAGGAAATTCAACAGCAGAAAGATAACAGGGTGGGAAGAGGAATGGTGGTCACGTTGAATGATGTCAAGCCCTCTGTACTGGCCGGTTCTGTGTGTCAGCTTGACACAAGCTGCAGTTATCACAGAGAAAGGAGCTTCATTTGAGAAAATGCCTCTGTGAGATGCAGCAGTAAGGCATTTTCTCAATTAGTGATCAAGGAGGGAGTGCCCAGCCCATTGTGGGTGGTGCCATCCCTGCGCTGGAGGTCCTGGGCTTTATAAGAAAGCAAGCTGAGCAAGCCAGGGGAAGCAAGCCAGTAAGCAGCATCCCTCCATGGCCCCTGCATCAGCTCCTGTCTTTAAGTTCCTGCCCTGTGTGAGTTCCAGTCCTAACTTCCTTTGGTGGTGAACAGCCATGTGGAAGTGTAAGCTGAATAAACCCTTCCCTCCCCAACTTGCTTCTTGGTCCTGATGCAGGAATACAAACCCTGACTAAGACATCATCCTAGTCACTTTCGAAAATCCTTAGCCTTTTATCCTGTTCTTCTAAGACAGAAAAACCTGGTGAGTTTGTATGTTTGGGTGAACCAAACTCCTAATTCGAGTCACAATATTGATTATGTAGTGCCATCATTGCCAGAGGTGACGCTGGTAAAAGACATTTAACCATCTCCAAATGCCTCTATTTCCTTTAAGTGTAACCCAGAGTTCCTCAGATTAAATAAGCTAACATTTGTAACAAAGTTTTGAACATAGAATCTGACACGTGGTAAGGGGAGTGATCATCAAGTTCTAGTCTCTGTTGAGCCCTTGCTATGCAGCTGTTGATTAACATGAGGCCATCCTAAAGCTGGGGCATGGCTTAGCAGTTAGGAACTCAGACTGCTCTTGCAGAGGACCCTGGTTTGGTTTCCAACAGTGCAAGCTGGGTAGCTCACAACCGCATACAACTCCAGCTTCAAGGAATTCAACGCTCTCCTCGTCTCTGGCACCTGCACTCATGCACACACACCCACAAGCTTGGACCTAGAGACACATGATCAAAATGAAATAAATAGGTTTTCTCAAGAGGTGAGAGAACAAACCTGGTCTAGCACGAATGTAGGACTTGTGAGTGATATGTTCACCAGTGCCGGAGAGTGTGTTTTCCTTGCTACAGTTAGTCACATTGATAGCGTGCTCATCACTGGGCATTTGTCAGGGCACTTCATATAGCTCAAATGTTTTGACAGAGTTACTGTATATCCACCAGGCCCCATTCTAAGCACTCTGTTGCAGGCTATTTGACCACAGTGTGACTCCCTCCCAATTGTGTTATTTTCTGAAAAATATTTTTATTTGTGGTATGTCTCAGCCCTTAGTGTATACATCTTTAATCCCAAACAAGGAAGGTAAAGTCAGTTTGTAGGAGGAAGCACCCAGTGTTTGAACGTGATGTCTAGTTGAGTGCCAGACAAAGTGACAAATCAGAGAAAGATTTGACAGAATAGGATTTCCGCAGTTCTCACGAGGAGAGAGAAAAAGGGAAGCTACTTAAGGGCAGTACCAAGAGAGGGAAAGAGGTCGTTTTACTGGGACAGTTATAGAGAGACAAGTTGCAGAGAGAGAACAAGCTAGACACCAGCGAAGACAGAAGGGGCCAGAGAACGAGAAGGAGCCAGAAGATTAGAACAAATTGCCAGAGTTAGTGTGAGGCCAAGCAGAGTAATTCAATTAGAGACCCAGAGAGAAGTGAGATTGAATCAGTCAAAACTTGGAGAGGAGTTTGAGCCAGATCATCTGAGTTGAACCAGCCTGCTAGAGATCAGAAAGAACTAGAGAGGGTAAGCTTATTCAGCAGCAAGTCTCCGAGACTGAAAACATTCTAGGCCTAGATAAGATTATACAGAGGCCAGAGCTTCCAGGAAGAGGCCTAGGTCAGAAGACTGAGGCAGTAAGCCTCTGAGACAACAATTACATCAGCTACTTTTGTTGTGGATGGCCCTGGGGCTTTTTGTATTCTGCTAATTCTGCCTTCCTGAGAGGGGCTTCAGAGAAGGAGTGACTTACACCCGTGACTTCTTGTGAACCGATCCCCTAATGAATAAAGGAGCCAATCACTGGGCACGTAGGAGGAACTTCTGGGTCAGAAAGAGGAAGAGAGGAGCAGGGGGGGGGGGGTTCTTTTGGAACAGGGACAGCATGTAGGTAAGATGTAGCTACTAGAGTCTCCTGGTATGGTAGATCCGCAAGGATTCACCACCAGAGGAATGAGACTTTGATAAGGTTTACAAGATTGGGTTCTAGTTGTTGCGCCCAGAGATTGAGTTACTATTGTTTCTGAGCTAAGTTTGTGTTGCATTTTCCTTCATGCTGCTGCTCGTCTGGGTTCCAGAGAGAAAGGTACAGTGGCAAAGTGTGCGTTTGCCTGATATGCACCACAGAGGCCATGGGGGTATTGAAGCATGGGGCTGGCATGGTAGTGACCCGCCAGTGGGAATCTAGGGAGCTGGGTGGAGAGATCGTGGAACTCTGACTCAGAGCTCCACAAGATGAAAGCGGGTCAGCCATTGCCCGCCAGTGCGTGGCTGGCCAGCCCGCCGGGGATGAGAGAACCAGGGTGTACCTCGGGAACATGCTATATATTCCTTCTTTTTAAATATTTCCCACAACATACTTTTACGGCACTATTTGCTGTTTTGCCTCTTCTAGCCAAAATCACAGAGTTGTCTGCTACTCTGGGGTACTGGTGTGACGGGCAGATGGTGGCCAGGCCATTTGCTGTTGTGCTTAGGTTCTATTGAGCTTTAATGTTGTTGGGCATAAGTCTGAAAGTTTATAGAAAAATTGTTCACAATCTGTGGAGCGTGTGAATTATATTCCTGTGACATCGGAGAAATTCTTGGCAGAAGCAGAAGTGTTGAATGAAAGGCAATAATCCGCTGTTACCTTCCCCATCCTCTGACTGCTGATGCAGAGACCCTGAGAGACCTGTGGAATCACTCTTGTCATTGTGTTTCCCGTAGGTGAGACACTTCTTCCCTCTCCTGTGTCGTTTCCCACTGGTGGTCTGGGATTGAAAGGATCTTGGACTCGGACACGCAATCAATGGTGCGTTTCCAAGATGGCCTCAGTGGAGTTTCTGCTGTTACTTTGTTAGGTCTGTCCAGGATCTGCTGTATCTTTAAAAACCCTGCCTCAGCCTGGTAGGAGGCTGACTTTGTTCCTAGATGGGAGGAGAAAGAATTTCAAATCACAGAGCACAGAGCGATGCATACAGTGTGCTTTTTTAACTGACGAAATTTTCTCTGCACTCCTGGGCAATTGTTCTTTCTTCTGACTTGACTTTTCTCTCATTTCTGTTTTTACTTCGAGCGAATTTATGAATATAGTGCATAGCTTGGTTAGCTGTCAACTTTTGCTTAGAGGTAGAGTGATTGACAACCCAGCTTCATCAGATCATCAATAAGCCAATAGAGGCAGAAAGAACCAAAATAAGTGCCTCAAGGTTGAGCTGGGAAGTAGGGCATCTGGCCCTAGAGTAGAGTCAGTCAGTCTGTACCCATGATGCTCACTTCCCGTCCCATCCTTGTGGAGTAGAACATGTGGAGAGAGGAGCTCCCATGGAAACCCAGTGTGGGTTGTTAGCCTGGCAAAGCAACCATGTTTCTGGGGCTCTACTGTGTGTGAGGTCTCGGGCTGGGGCCTGGAACTCTCTGGATAGGTCAGGTTGGCTTTGAATACACGGCAGTGTCTTTGCCTCCTGAGGACCAACATGATAGGTGTGAACCAACACACATGCATTAAAATAATAGCTCTCAATTGCTATTAAGAATTGCTTCAATTTTTGGGGGGGAAATTTGTAAGTGGGTTAAAATATTAAGAAGTTTTCCTTTGGGGGCTGTGGCTCAGGGGTTAATAGCTCTTACTGTTTTTACAGAGGATCTAGGTTGGGTTCCCAGTACATGGAAGTTCACAACTTCCTGTGACTGCACTTCTAGGGGATCTAACATAATCTTCTGGCTTCTGAGGGCTTCTGCACCCATCTTATGCACATAAACCCATACAGGCACATATATACTTAGAAGAATAAATAAATGCTTTTAAAAGAGAGAGTTTTTTCTTGAAGAAGACAGTTGCTCTTGACTGTATATAAAACATCACATCTTTTCAGCCCTACATACAGATCTTGTAAATTAAACAGACTGATGTCTGTATCTCCTTTGTACCAGAATTATTTTATGCTGTACATTGGGTTTTTGGTGTGAGAGATTGTCTATCAGTGGAAACAGAAATTCTATAACTTGTCCACTACAGGTAAGTCAGGAATTAGTCAATTTTGTCACGTTTCTTTCCTTTTTTTTCTTTTTTCTTTTGCCTTTTCATGTTTGTTTTTAATGAGTTCAATGTCTTAAAATCCTTTGTGTCCAGCAGGATGACGCATGAGACACAGACGGAGTTTACTGACTTCCACATCTGCTTTTAGAAATCTCAGCACTTCTCACCCTTACATGGAAGCTGCTAAGCTCTGCCCCTAGAATGAGGTACCCTTTGAGCAGTAAAGGTGAAGATTTTACCAGGCCCCCTTAAACGCCCGTGCCTTTTATGCCTTCCTGAACAGAGCTCTGGGGATAAAGCAATGCGGTCTCAGCTATTAAAGACAGTGGGCCAGGAACACCTGGTCACAATAAATACAGGCCCTTTCTCTCAGCCTGCTCTGTGGTCTTAAAATGAATCTACAATTTTTTTTTTTTTTTTTTTTTTTTTTTTTTTTTTTTTGAGACAGGGTTTCTCTGTGTAGCTCTGGCTGTCCTGGAACTCACTCTGTAGACCAGGTTGGCTTCGAACTCAGAAATCCACCTGCCTCTGCCTCCCGAGTGCTGGGATTAAAGGCATGTGCCACCACTGCCAGGCTATGAATCTACAAATTTTAAAATTTGTCATTTCCAGGATTATGATAATCCTAGGTAATGAGACATTTTCTCTAGTCCTGCATTATAAATCTCCTGCTTGCTCACACAGAGGCCAGATCCACCAGAGACTGAATTTTACTAATTTTATTGTTTCTTGGATTCCACTTATCCTGGCACAAAGCAGACTTAGAAATCAGGAATATTTGTAAGATTCTTAATGACAAAATCATGCAAAGAACGGAATGCTATGGCCCGTTACTTTAAGAAATTCTTCAACGCTTTGAAAACTGTTAACAAATTTCCAAAGACTAGACATAAATTAGGGTAAAATGTCTGTGGGTTTTAGTGAGTCTAAAAATCTTCTTCCTCCCATATAATAACACGTATGTTTCTAATAGTAAAACATATTCATGTTTACCTTAGAAATAGGGAAGAGATGGTCAGGGGAGCAAAGCCACCTTCAGGGGTGAGCCACTAAACAAGAAATTTATGGCTCTCTATTGAGGATCCTTTTCCAAAGTGTTGACATAATTAAAATTAATAAGTATTTGAGTTTAAACATAAGCAAGAATATTCAGCAATATCATCAATTACAGTGAATCTACACTGCACATTTTTATAGTAAAAAGCAACCTATTTTAAGATACACTATTGCCCATTTTTCAGCTTACAAAGGTCACATTTTCAATGATTTCGTGGTGAGAATTTTTTTAAATTGCATTTAATCACTCTATTTGCCAAATAAACTCTGATATTGATCTGTTTATCCAGAGTCTTTATTTAGTAGGTACCCTCTTAGAATGCATGGAATTTGGGCATTTTACAAAAACAGGCAGTTTTGACAATGTCAGGCCATGGGTCAGACTGTGGGGACTAGAGCTCAGTAAGGGGGGAGTCTCCACGAATCTCCAGCGTGCTCTGGATAAGAATTTATGGGACTGTCTTCTAGGAAGGAGACATTCCTTCTATACAGCTACCTTGAGGGTAGCTCGGGACCAGTGGTCGGGTAGTGTGTCTACGTCTATGTCACCTATGCATGGTCCCGTAGTGACAGATGCTTTTTCTTCACATCAGCTTGGGCTTTACCCACGATGATATTTTGCTCCCCTTATCAATTGTAAAAGATAATTAGCTCAGCCTAATAGACTCATGGACTCAGCAGATGTTACAAAAAACAATTATTCTGTTCAGTTGATTACTTTTGAGACACAGTCTTGCTCGGTAGCCCAGGTTGGTTTTGATTCCATTATGTAGCAGAGGTTAGCTTGAAACTGGCGATCTCTTTCCCTAGTACCCCCCAAATGCTGGGGACACAGGCTGTAGTCCATCGTGCTAAGCGAAAACCCAAACCATAGTCAACCAGGCACAGTCCCCTAAATGCAAATTCTTGACTGCAGATTTATTTAAAAACATCGAATTGCCTCATGAAAAACAATCAAACTTAGCTAACATTTTTTTAAAGCAATGTGAGTGTAACTAAGTATGCGCTGAATGAAGGTAGGAGAAAGCAGGGAGATATGAAGTCCAGGGAGTTACTTATTCAGCAAAGGATTATGCATATATATGTCTGTGTATATGCTCACGTGTGTAGATGTATGAGTATGCATATGCATGTATACATATAATACATGTTATATATGTATCATTACATATAAATATATGATACTTATGTAATGGTAAATTTTTAATAAAAATATTTTTGGCTATTGTGCTGACAAATGATTTTTTTTTAAAAGTATAACTTCCATTTTATTTTTCCACGGTGTTTTTCCTTCTGCCCTTATGAAGCCTCCTCTTTCTATGGGCTTTGGTGGAGGTCATGGTGCAGCAGGTCTAAATCGTGGTGGGGGTGTTCGATCCTTCTGGGCTTCACAAGGTCGAGTCTTGACGACCTTGCTGTGAATGGTACAGCTCACACCGTAATGCAGCTTGAGGTAGAGTTTGGGAAGCACATAAGCCTCAAAGACACTTGCTTCAGATATGCCCTTGTCTTAGTTAAAGTTTTACTGCTGTGAGCAGACACCATGACCAAGGCAACTCTTAGAAGAACAACATTTAACTGGGGCTGGCTTACAGGTTCAGAGGTTCAGTTCTTTATCATCAAGGCAGGAACACGGCAGCATCCAGGCAGGCCTGGTGCAGGAGGAGCTGAGAGTTCTATATCCTCATCTGAAGGCAGCTAGGAGAAAACTGGCTCCCACGTGGTTAGGAGAAGGGTCTCTGTGATGGTTTGTAGCTTGACCCAGGGAGAGGCACTATTAGAAGGCTCAGCAATGTTGAAGTAGGTGTGGCCTTGTTGGAATAGGCGTGTCACTGTGAGCGTGGTCTATAAGACCCTCCTCCTAGCTGCCTAGAAGTTAGTATTCTGCTAGCAGCCTTCAAATGAAGATGTGGAACCCTCATACCGTAGCATGAGACAGCATGTCCGCTGTGAAACCTGCTGCTAAGTTAAAAGATATTCTTTGTGTGCTGACAGTGTTCAGTTCATGGTCTATGGATAAATTCAGAGTATCTACCCCTGAAATATGGACTCTCCATCTACACCATACACTGAACACAGATTAAAAAAAAATTAAACGTGAAACCAGAGCCACAATCTTTGATTGACTTAGTTACTCCGCTCCCAGCCTTTGGCTGGCTCCCAGCTCTGTCTTTCATTTCTAAACCAGTTCAGTTCTGGTCAGACAATGGCCAGGTAGATTTTCAAGAAGTGCACATACAAGTGTTGGCCTGACCAGAGTCTCAGAGCTGAAGTCACTCGGCTGAGGGAAGCGGAATATTTCCCAGCTCACCCTTTCCCATCATTTGGTCTTTGGTAGTCTTAAAATTTGGGTTTTTTGTTTTATTTTGTGTTTGGCTCTGCTAACTCTGTATACCAGGGGTTCTCAACCTGTGGGTTGTGAACCCTTTGGGGGGGGTCAAATGACCTTTCAGGGGGGTCGTCTAAGACCATAGAAAAAAACATAGATATTTACATTATGATTCATAACAGTAGGAAAATTACACATATGAAGTAGCAACAAAAATAATTCTATGACTGGGGGTCACCACGATATGAGGAACTGTATCAAAGGGTCACAGCATCGGGAAGGTTGAGAACCACTGCTGCACACTAAGTAAGCAGACAGGAAGCACTTGAATGCGCTTAAAAATGTTTTTGCTTAAGTAACATGGTAAGGTTCTCACGTTCTTCAGTCTCTCCTGTAGTGAGCATCAGCGATCACTTTTATGTTTTAACAATTTTGGCATGTTTTGTAGCAAAACTGTGTTTAGTTAATCCCAACCTTTACTTAGTGGCCTCTGGCTTGGTGTGGAGCGGACACAGGGATGTCATTAGTGTGAACGAAAGCTGTGTGTGTAACCCCAAAACAGACCAGAATAAACGCTGTACGCTCTGATAGCATCAGCCCCACTGTGTGTGTAACCCCGAAACAGACCAGAATAAACGCTGTACGCTCTGACAGCATCAGCCCCACTGTGTGTGTAACCCCAAAACAGACCAGAATAAACGCTGTACGCTCTGACAGCATCAGCCCCACTGTGTGTGTAACCCCAAAACAGACCAGAATAAACGCTGTACGCTCTGATAGCATCAGCCCCACTGTGTGTGTAACCCCAAAACAGACCAGAATAAACGCTGTACGCTCTGATAGCATCAGCCCCACTGAGATCTGACCAGGATATAGTTTTCAGTTGTAAAAGAGAATTGTGATTCACAAGTCCCTGCCAGATGTTGTACCCCAATACCTCAGCTTCCTCACATCTGCCCAGAGGAGCGAGTCCTAGGTGGTTGAGCCAAAAGAGTCTGGTTTGGTTTTTGAATCATTTAAAAATTAGATTCATTCAAAATATTTAAACTGGCAAACTGGTGTATCTTGTTTATTTTTAGATTTTAGTTAATTGATTATTAATTATTTTAAATTTTACATTTGTTGGGGCACGTGTGAGTGTATCAGATGGCAACTAGAGGAAGCTGGCTTTCTTTTACCGATGGCTTCAGGGGATTGGTCTCAGTCAGTAAGGTATGACAGCGAGTAGCCTCCCTGTGAGCCATTGCTGTAGCTCATGGTTTTTCATTAAAAAGAAAACCATCCAAACAACAGCAAACAAACAAAAAACAAAACAAAAACCAAAAAGCCCAACATTTGGAATGACCACTGAAATCCCCACCTGTTACATAATCTAATATTTGACACCATTACAACAAGAAGGAGAATTTCACCTACGAAACACGTAAAGACATGGTGATCAGATACCTGGACATGAGCAATTTGAACACACAGACATAGGAGTGAGTGTCCGTTTCAAGGATCAAAAAAACATCTGATGTGTTTCTCCTCAAAAACATATTCCACTGGGGGGGGGGGTGTAACCATGTGCAAAAACAAACAATCAGACAAACAAAAACATTACAAGGCTGGTGAAGATGTGGAAAAAGAGGTAATATGTTTTAGTTTGGCCAGCAGTACCCTGGAGAGTGTTGAAAGGGTCAGATAACGCTCAAGTGCCCAGGCCTGGAGTGTGTTTACAAATGGCTGCTATGATTATGCCAAGACGGTCAGAAGATCATTCCCTGTGAGTGTTTGTGAGGTGTTTGCAGAAGACAGACCATGAACTCACGAGCGTTCCCTCATCACTCTGCTCCATGACTTTAGTAAACAGACACGCGTTCCCCAGCCATTTTTCAAATCCCTTCTTACAGCTTTAGATTTGTGAGTGTTTTCTTTGGTTAGACAATTTGTTTTTTTCTAATACTTCCAACATAGTTACGGTATAATTTCCAAGTAACATATAATACAGATGGCCGGGTATGGTAGTAGCTTTCATCGTGCAGGCAAATCAAATTTTATCTGGCTATAACTATAAAATTTTGTTCCTGAGGGAATGTCATAGCAAGGTTTCCCCCCCCCCCCACCCCCAGACTGGGTTTTATTATAGTAAAGGTTTATGTTCAATCCCAATGATTTAAAATGTAAATTATTATATATTTTTTTCTATAAAGAAGTAAGTACAGAAAGAAATAACTCCATGGTATTTTGGTTATATACATAATTTGATGCCAAGTTCCCTGTTGACTGATTTGAAAGATATTGTTATGTTTCTTTGCTTTAAAAGGCCCCAGGCTACCTGCTATCAGAACCCGTGGCTGGAGGCAGTTAGTCACCTTATTGAAGCTCCTCCCTCTTTTCTCACACCTTGAACTTTGGAGGAGCCAAAAGGTCACATATCTGAAAAGGGGCATTTTTATTAGACAACACCAGAAGCAGGAGATTTGTATGTCTAAAATCTGGCTCTTCAGCTCTCCAGGGCTCATGTGCATCCGAGCCAGGCAATCAAACTGCACTCGCTAGCTTGAACTGGGCTCTAAGGCTGAGGGATAAATTCAAACCTTCTTGGGAATTGTGTCTCTTGACTTGTTTTCTTCTCCAGTTATAAACCACAGAAGAGGAATTTGCTGCTCTGCATGCTGCATAGGACTTTGCTGGCACTGACTTTTTAAAGGATATTACCCTTTAAACATCCTTCAAAGCATCGGCGTTTACCCTTCGCTTTCTGTTTTAGGTATCAAAACTTCAACTTTAGGAATTAACAAGACCCAAATGTCTCTTGGTTAGCTTTCTTCTCAGAGTTGCTAGTAACAATTCATTGAGGAGAATCTCCTCCTTTTCAAGTTAAATGGAGATGCTGTGGTCCCTCCACCATCCCTCAATAGTAAAATTGACTTAAAATCATTGTTTCTAAAGAGTTTTGAGTTTTTAAAAAGCTATTGAATAGCCAAGCTAAGAAAGAGTCATAGCTTGTGAAACTGCAATATTCTTTTTTGGGGGGAGGGAGGGAGTTCCAGACAGTGTTTCTCTGTGTAGTCCTAGTTGTCTTGGACCTCACTCTATAGCCCAGGCTAACTCTGAACTCACAGAGATCCACCTGCCTCTGCCTCCTGAGGGTACCACCACCACCTAGATCTCTAATATTCTTCGAAAACATATACAGAGGACAATTTTTTTGGCCTTTGTCGGTTATTTGCTAACAGTTTTAATTGACAATGCACTTTTACTTAAGTTCAAGTTGTCAGGTTATTAACTTGAGTTATCATTTTATTGTCACAGAGAGATACAGTAGTGTCCCTTTATCAGTGCAGGGTCTGTGCATGATACATGTGTAGAGCAGACCGTAGACCGTGCTCTCCCTACCTCTTTGCAATAGGATGAGATGGGATCAAAACAGCAAACGCTTTGGAGCTGGGAAATCTGATAACTAGTCCTCACTCAGTCTTATACAAGGCGCATTGACACAGGCGAGTTCTTTCCTTTCACGAAGTTTCTGTTTACTGAGCTCCAAAGCGTAGGGCATTGGTAGCACTTACCTCAGGACTGCCAGAGATCATGAGTTTTAATGTATATAAAAATATCTAGACTGTGAAGGGATATGACAACGAGGAGAGAAGCATGTTCAGTTAACGTGACCTAAGACTGTGGACAGTGTCACTGTGAAGGCCTGCCTTCCACCAATCTTAGGGATTCCTAAGTTCAAAACCTTGCTCTGTGTGTTATTAGCTTTAACGGATTATGACATTTTTTTGATTCTCTCTCTCTCCCTTCTCTCCCTCCCTCCCTCTCCCTTCTCTCCTTCCCTCCCTCTATCTCTCTCACTCCTCACCTATAGCAAGAGTGATGGTGAAGCCACCTCACGAGATTTCCACAGCATTAAGTGAAACTATAGGGACATAGACGGCTTTATGTGTGTCTGGCACATGTGTGCGATTCTTTAGTAACACGGCGCTATGTCCTTCTTACGCCTGTCCACTGTCATTGTCCTCAGCTCCCTCTAGATGATTACAATAGCCATTCCTTCCTTTTCAAAATATATTCATTGCTACTTATTTCATTTAACTTGGGGTATTGAAAATATGATTCTTTCAGTAAAGTTGTAGGATACAAAATTGACATAGCAAAAATCAGCAGCTTTTATATAGACCAATCACAAATTTGCTGAGAAAGGCACTAGGGAAAGTGTCCCATTTACCATAACCTCAAAAAAAAAAAATCTAGAAATAAATACAACAAAGGAAGTAGAAGACGTCTGTAAGGCAAACCTTAAGGCACAGATAAAAGCTACAAAAGACTAGACAACGGGAAGAACTTCCATGCATCTGGACTGGCAGAAATTCCAATGATGTTCTTCATGGAACTAAATGAAAAAAAAACTTAAAATGTGTATGGGGACACAAAGACTGTGATAGCCACAACAACTTGAAGCAGAAAGAGCTTACAGAGACAACACGTCATCAGACCCCAAACGGTACTACAGAGCCATAGTGACAGACGGTACGACGCCGGCACACGATAGGATATGTATACCAACGAGGCATAATAGGAAATCCAGAGATATAGGTGTAGGCAACCATTTTGGACAAAAGTTCAAGTACATGATGCAACAAAAACAACTGGAAACAACCGTGCCAATAAATGGCACTGGCAGAACTGTGAATCTGCCTTTGGAAGAAGAAACTCAGGTCCGCATAGTTCCCTTATGTCAATACAGATCTTTTTATTTCTCATTACCTAACTAACATTTTTAAAACTTATGTCATAAGTAGTTACCATTCAAGGCTTACCTTCTGAAGTGGAAACTTGAGGGCTCTTTGGAAAGTCGGTTGGATGGTGTTTTGCCGGGGCAAACACGTGAAGGAGCGTTTCGTTAAAGTGGACACAGGTGAGAAAGGCTCAGGCCGACTCGTGAAGGAACGTTTCGCTGAAGCAGACACAGGAGAGAGGATGTGTGCTAAAGCAAGCACGTGAGAGGACACGTGATGGAGGACTCTTTGCTAATGACACGCATGTACTGGTTCGCCTTACATTGCATAGTTGAGCTGTATTTGTCCAGACTCCATAGAGAGAAATGCACCAAAAAACTTGTGGTGATGTGCTGTGGCTTTTTTTTTTTTTTTGTGGCTTCCATGGACTTGGCTGATTTAATGCACATGCATGCTGAAGGATACACGTAGAGGACACGTGACATTTGGAGGGTATAAATAGGACTGCACAGCGTGACAGAGACAGAGCTTGGCTGGCTGTGCAATGCTGTGGCTCTCACAACTTTGCTGGTCTTCGCTTCCCTGAGAGAGGCACAGCCAAGAACTTCTGGTGCTCCTCCTGGTCCCTCCTGCTGACTCGAGCCCAGGCTAAGGCCTGGTTGTCTCTGCTAGGTTGTGTCACCGCTGTTGCTAACCCAACTCTACTGAACTGGACCGCTGGTGTATTCACGAAGTGTTTGTGAGTGGATCGAGCTGCTGTTGCTGACCTGTGAACTGACTGCCCATTTCCAGTCAACACTGACAGGAGTTGCTCCAAAGAACCTTTCTAAACAGGTCCGCTTCCCCATATCCTTTCTTTTCCACTATCTCTGGTGGGTGGTGGATCACAAGGGAGGTTAAAGTGTTAAAGAACAGTCATTAAAAATAGGATTTGAAAAAAAATTAAAGTTACAACCTTCTAAGGTTCAAATGAGGGGTTTTTTTTTACTATAAAACTTCAAACAGACGTATTTACAATCGTTCTTTGTTTAAAAACATCAGCCTAAGACAGGCTCTGAGTCATAATAATATTTTTTACACCATAGTCCCTTGTAAATAATACCAAAATTCCAGATTACTTAGTGATCAGGAAACCCACCAGGGCAGCCTTCCAGCAACCAAGAAAAAATGAGTAGAATTTTTTTTTTTAACCAATAAAAATTATAAAAAGGATAGTATTGAGAATATTAACTTTTACCAAATACTACACTCAATTTTCTGTGAAATGAATGGGTTGGACTACCAAAGGGAAGCTGACAAATTGTTCCAAAGTCTTAGTATACTCTCTCATGAAGTTTTTACTACAGTGACTAACATTGACTGAAAGAGGAATCTAGTGGAATCCATTGTTTGGGCCAACAGGAGAGGACCTGGGGTTCTGACTAAGATCTATTGTTCATACAGGTTCTTATAAATCTGTCAAAGACTGCGCTATGGTGGACGAAGTATTTCAGCCTGCCTGCTCTTACTCGGTGACAGAACACGAGGTTTTGGTTGTGTGTTTGAGGCAAGAGCAGGCACTGTCATCTTGTGATGAGGAGGATGGTAGAACAGAGAGCTCAGGGGTGTCTCGGGAGAAGACTCTGGAACAGACCATGTCAGCTGAGGCTGTCTGGTGTCTGACTCGGCCTGCAGTAGACCCTTCTCTCCTGCTCATCCTCCTGCGGAGTTTTCCTTTCGATGGGTAGACTCCCAGGGGACTCCCAAATCAAGCATTCAGCCTTTGCACATGCTTCTTCGTTTGCCTGCAAAAGTCCTCATCCCCCTGTCACCGTGGGGACCCCGCTATTTCACAAGCATTTAAATCTCCCCCCCCCCAGCAATCCTGCACTCACCCCCTCCTTGCGCACCCCAGGTGGCTGTCTCTAGAGAAGGCCATATATTGTGGATTTGTCAACCCACATTTACCTCCCTGTATCGCAGGTTTGGCTTTACACATCTCTCTCCTGCTCCACGCAGGCAGGGTTGGTGTGTTTGATTTCTTTGGAGATGATTAAAACTTCAAAGATGGGAATGAAAATTTAACAGAAAAATAATGGGATAAATAAATGTAAATCAGCCAGTCTTTACTTGCATTTTAATGATGTAGGGTTTTGTTTTAAATTTTTTTGTTTGGTTTTGTTGTTTTTTTTTTTTTTGGTTTGCTTTTTATAATAATAATTTTTAATTTTTGATATTATAGCTTAATTACAACGTTGCTACTCTTCCTTCCCTTTTCTCTCTTCAATCCCTTCTGTGTATCCACTTTGCTCGCTCTCTCTAATTCATGGTCTCTTTTGCTTTATTTTTTTGCTGAACATGTGTGTGTGTGTGTGTGTAAATATATATATTTATGTAAATATATATATATCTTTCCAGGCCTGAGAAGATGGCTCAGCAATCAAAAGCACTTGCTGTTCTTTAGCTCCCGGCACTCATGCTGACTGGTTTACAACTGCCTACAAGCTGAGCTCTAGGAGAGCCAACACCTACTTTCTGGCCCCTTTAGTGATCCCTACAATTGTGGCATACATTTAAACACACATGTGGACACCCCTAAGTAATAATAGTAATATTAAAAAGTTCTTTCCATATGAAAATTATTTAGTCTTTCAGCCAATATCGAGATTTAGGATATATATTTACACACACACACACACACACACACACACACACACACACA
This sequence comes from Uromys caudimaculatus, assembly GCA_028551405.1. NCBI lineage: Eukaryota > Metazoa > Chordata > Mammalia > Rodentia > Muridae > Uromys > Uromys caudimaculatus. The sequence continues at coordinate 64,808,958 of CM052707.1, read as the reverse complement.
CACACACACATATATACATGTAGCCTGTTCAGTGCATGTCACCT
>CM052707.1:64716391-64808414 GCA_028551405.1 Uromys caudimaculatus | reverse complement strand
TCCTAAATCTCGATATTGGCTGAAAGACTAAATAATTTTCATATGGAAAGAACTTTTTAATATTACTATTATTACTTAGGGGTGTCCACATGTGTGTTTAAATGTATACCACAATTGTAGGGATCACTAAAGGGGCCAGAAAGTAGGTGTTGGCTCTCCTAGAGCTCAGCTTGTAGGCAGTTGTAAACCAGTCAGCATGAGTGCCGGGAGCTAAAGAACAGCAAGGGCTTTTGACTGCTGAGCCATCTTCTCAGGCCTGGAAAGAACATATTATAGTGGCATTAGGAAGTGATTCTTTAAAAAAAAAAAACCAATCAAGATTCAACAAGTTAAAGAAACGTGTGGTGAGGGGTCAGAGAAGCTGCTCTTCCAGAGCACCCAGGTTTAATTCCCAGCACCCACATGGCAGCTCACAACTGTCTGTAACTCCAGGTCCAGGGGATCTGACGCCCTCACACAGACATACATGCAGGCAAATAGCAATGCACATAAAATAAAAGCGAACAAATTATTAAGAAATATATTGCTAAGAAAATTTAAGATAACATGTATTTAAACTCTAAGTTTTGTTAGGGTTGGTAAATGTGTGTGTTGTTTGTCTAAATCCTAATGTGTTTGAGAGGAAAGACTTCTGCTTGTTACTCCTGTTTCCCAGCAAGAGGCACAGTGGCGAGTATATAGTTACAATACTTTGTAAGTACCTAAGTGATACCTGATACCATGTACACACACTGAACGACATACACATACACACACACACACATATACCCACACAAATAGACACACACAAACACTGAGCCATATGCACATGCACAGTGCATACACACAGACACATCCATACATAGACACACACGCATACAAATTCACACATATGCACATATACACACACTCATATATAGACACACACACAGACACACACATACATGCAACATATATGCATACACACATACATACTCATACACCACACACACAGGCACACACACAACAGAAACACATGTACATACATACAGTCATACACATACATACACACAAGCACACACACTCATATACACACAGACATATGTATGCATGCAACACACATGCATATACACATATATACTCATACACACATATGCAAACACGTACACACTCCTACACACACAGTCATACACAGACACATGCACACACACACTCCTACACACATACACACTCATAAATGTGCAGACACATACATATCACACACATACACACACACAGACACAGACACAAATGCATCATGCATGCACACACACACTCACACACACACACACACATATCGCACACTCCACATTTTCAGTATTAACTAGAAGCCAGTTCCTATTTTTGGCTAAGTCACTCATGACAAAAATGTCAGTTTTTAACGGAATACCATTGGCATATGGTTAATGAGGAGTTGGTGAGACTCAAAGTCTTCTGAATTTTCTGACAGCCCATTGGCTGCAATTAGAGAGCAACATCAAGCACATTTCCCATCATGCATCACTGCTTTTACACTTGCAGGAAGGCTACAGTTGTGACTGCACCCCAGAGCTAACATCTTGTCAGCCTGCTCTTTGTTGCAGAAATGACTTCAGCTGTGCAAAGTTTGCCAGAGAAACCTGCTTTCTCTATTTGTGTTAGGAAGAAAGGGCCCGAATACAGGAATCTGTCCCGTGTGGTACGGACTTCCTCTGAGACCCCAGAGAAGCCATTTGAACGATCTTCCTTAGTTCCTCCAGCTGTAAAATGGAACTAATAACGACCGATAATGTATTTCACAAGACAAATGTGAGGACTTAAGTCATCATTGCTCCGCAGTGGTAGGCCAAAAATACAGGATCGTTACACAGTGTGAAGCTCAGTTGAGTGGGTGTTCTTCCTATCAGAGTGTGAACATTCTCTGTTAGACGGGTTTTTCAAATCCCCTCAGTTCATTTAAATGCCGATATCAAGTGATATGCAAGCAGGACTCTCTGTTCTGTGCTGATAACTCCATTTTCAACATAGATGTTTCCAGAAAACAGTAGTACTTTATATGAAGTACGCTGCGTCCTCATCACACCTACATGGCAACTGTGAGCTCCAGGTTTGTTTCTTTCTTTCTTTTTCCTGTTTCCTCTGAGGTACTAAATATCTATACTCAGCTATTATAGGATTCAGGAGTAAAGAGGCAACATATGGGGAAATGCTTTAAAGTCTGTGGTGAAGATGCCAGAAAATATTAATCTTTGGATGGACAACCAAGTCCCAGAGAAGCTGACAGGCTTGCCTTAAATCACATGACAAGTGAGCCCGAGAGAAAGCATGCAGCGCGCTGGTTTCTAGCCCTGTACTGCAGTCTTCTGGCTTCCTAAGAAGTTAAGTGCTGCTGAGGTAGAATTTGCCCTTCCTCCACACTGCTTAGTTCTCTGTGGTTATGGATTCCATAGGAAATGTCTCCTCCCACACGATTGTGTGTATCAACACTAGGCCCCCAGCTGGTGGCACTGCTTGGGAGGTGGAACCTAATGGGAGGAAATGCGCCTCTAGGGCAGGAAGGGTGGCAGTGGTGGTGGTGGTGTGGTTTATAAACCAGCCCCAAGTCTTGTCCTGTCTATGTCCTCGTCTCTAGGGACGAGAGCAAGCAGCTATTCCATGCTTCTGTGACCACAGAGCCAAGCCTTCCCTGTCACGGTCCTCAGACTGTGGTTGGAAATGAATCTCTCCTGCTTCTAGTCAGGTATCGGATACAGTGGAGGTGCACCGTGGCCAATAAACCCATTGAGCAAGCTTCCGCTGCATCCTAAAACATGGATTCCATCTCTGCTGAATGGGCTCTTAGGATGGAAGAAGAAGTGGCTCTGGCTTCTTGCCAAGGAAAAGAGCCTCATGAGACTGCCTATTGGCTGGCCGGATTGCCGTAGTAAGTCTGGAATGGGGGTAGAATGTCAGTGACATGTTGCTATACCCCCAGCCTTGTGTGCAGGGTAAAGTCAAGTATAGGATGAAATTGAGCCCTGACTCCGACTCAGTGTTGTCCCTCGTGAGGGCCAAATGTCAGGCGCATAAAGACTGAAAGACCTAATGTTACATGTTCAACCTGACACCCTTTACAGGTTGGAGAATCTAGTGTTCTTTCAGACGATGTCTCAGAGGCAATGCGCTGGCTCTTGACTAGAAGGGCTTGCATTTGCTCTCTTGCTGGTGACCTGAAACCCAGGCAGCAGAACCTGAGCAGGCTTAAGAAGCACACGGGCTTTCCAAAATGATGGGTTGTATGATGTCTGAACTATTCTTGTCACTCAGTGACCTCATCATTGTTCTCATCATAATAAGGAGTAGTTACAACGCTCAAGAGTCTATGGACACAAGACTTAGTGGGTGGGGAAATAAAAAAACACAGACAGTGGCTTCAATTTTTTCCTGCTGGTTCCATCCTTTGGGGTATAAGCTGACAGGAAAAGGGAAGAAAAGCAAACAAAACAAAACCAAACAAAAAAAAACCAAAACAAAAACAATGGCTGGCTTTTGTTTTTGTTTTTGTTTTTATTGTGAGTGTCCCATGCCCTACTTCCTCTGCTCAGTACAAATTCATTATTTCATTTAGCTCAATAATTCTAGGGGGCTTATAAGCTACCATTTAGAGATGAGGAAACAGGAGCATCCAGAGGTGGGAGCAAATATAGTTGTTAAGAGCTTGTTATCTGGAGCCAGGCTAACTGGGATTACAGACCTCCACTTGTAAGCTGTGTGATATCAGACTTACTTAATTGCCCACTTGTGTGTAAGATCATTCAAAAATAGTACCTCTCATTGTCATGACTATGAACTAAATTCATAGCTGTGACACATGGGGGAGAGTGTCCTGCCCATAGTAAGTACCTGGTAAATGTCACTTGTCTTTATTGCCACCCAAGGTTTGCAGAATCGCCATAAACAGTGAGGTAGCAGAGCAGACCCAGAACCCAGTCTTCCCTAAAACACTGTCTCTTCTCCCTCCCTCTCTCTTCTTTTAAAAAGAATCATTTGCTTGCCTGGAAAAGGAGAGTGAACTAAGCCTGCCATAGCCAGTCCTGTGGCAGCGACATTCAGGCCTGTGCAGGTATTAGGCAAAGTTCAGTAGGAATTGGCGGTCCTTCGTCTGTTCACAGAGTCAGTTGTGATACTCAAACAATTTAGAGGACTAGATAGTTATTAGTGCAATTGTGTGTGTGTGTGTTTGTGTGTCTGTGTGTATGTGACTGTATGTGTGTATGTGTGTATCTATGTGTTTATGTATGTGTGTGTATGTGTTTATGTGTGTATATGTGTATGTCTATGTTTGTGTGTGTATATGTCTGTGTATGTGTTTATGTATATGTGTATATTGTATATGTGTGTGTGTATGTCTGTGTGTGTATGGGTCGGTGTATGTGTTTATGTATATGTATATATGTGTGTGTATGTATGTGTCTGTGTGTGTGTCTGTGGCTGTGTGTGTATGTGTGCGTGTATCTGTGTGTGAATGTCTATATATATGTGTATATGTTTATGCAAATGTGCATGTGTATGTGTGTGTATGTCTGTGTGTGTGTGTGTATGTCTATGTGTGTGTATGTGTCTATGTGTGTGTCTCTGTGTGTGTATGTTTGCATCTATATGTGCCAAAAATCAGGTTTTACCTTCAAAAACCAACCAAACAAACAAACAAAATGAATTTAAGAGTTTATATTTAGAGAAGTCAAGAGAATGTTCTAGGTTACCTTTAATATTTCACTAGTTATAACTACTAAGTGAGATAATAACATACTTATCTTAGTTACAGTTTTATTACTGTGAAGAGACACTCATGACTGAGGTAACTCTTATAAAGGCACTGAGTTTGGACTGACTTACAGGTTCAGAGGTTCAGTCCATTATCATCATGGTGGGAAACATAGCATGTGCAGGCAGACATGGTGCAGGAGGAGCCAAGAGTTCTACATCTTGATCCAAAGGCAGTCAAGAGGAGACTGACCTCTGCAGGAAGTCAAGAAGAGACTGTCATTTGCTGGAGATGGAGCCTGAGCATAGGAGGAGACCTCAAAGCCCACCTCCACAGTGACATACTTCCTCTAACAAGGCCAGATCTATGCCTACAAGGCCACCCCTCCTAACTCTGGTGCTGTGCAGGAGCAGTAATAGGTTCCTAACCATTGAGCCATCTCCAGACCCAGATATATTTTATTTAGAAGGAGCGCCTGTCACTCAACTTCAGTGGATTGCCTCAAACTCTTCACCTACTCTTCCATAACACTCTGAGAATACTTCTATTGTATGTTAAAATGTATTCCAATATTTTAAGACTGCACGTGAGTGCATGTGTGCGTGTGTGTGTGTGTGTGTGTGTGTGTGTGTGTGTGTGCAAGTCAGAGGAAAACTTTCAGGATTCTGTTATCTCATTTCACCGTATAGGTCCTGGATGTCAAACTAATGTCATCAGGCTCGGTGGCAAGAATCTTTAAGCTCCGAGCAAGCTCTCCAATCCTCTTGCCTCCCCTGAAATAGGTCTTCCTTACAAAATTCGTACTGCTGACAGGCAAGAGTCACATCTTACCCTTTGTATTCCAAATGACTGGCATATAACCTGACTTCCTGAAAACACAACCAGAGCTAATTAAAAAAAACTAGAGGGTATTTTTAATTATGTAAATTTTATTCAATTTTAATATGTAATTTTCACGTTATTAATTTTACGTTATTAATCATTCTCTCTGCAGATCAAAGAAGTCAGGAAAGAATTAAGCACTAGATTGAAAGTTTTGCAGAATACACTTAGTTTTAAAATATTTTACTTTCCTTTTTTTTTTTTTCTTAATAAATTCAGTTGCTGACTCTTTGCCAGCGGTGTGATGTCCTGTGAGAATTGAAGTTTGGGGCATAAAGCTTGTGGCATTTCTGGTAGCCACAGACTGACTCCAATGCCTTTACTTTGAGAATTAAAAGAGAAACCACCAAGTGTGTCCCTCATCCCTGTCAGGAAATACCTCTCCTAATGTAATTTCACGGAGATGCGTCTGTCATTAGGCAAGCTTCTCTTTGAGCCTGGATAGAAGGACAGATGGATGGGGGGGAGGGATCTCTGTTTCTTCTTCCCGGCTCCACTCTTCTATACCCTCTCTCCTCCACCTCTCTCTGCCCTGACAAGCTCCACCTCGCTCTTCACACCTTGCTCCTACCATTAAAGAAGCGAATTGACAAAAAGCATCAGTGTCATGGATGTTGTTCCCGTGCTCAGCAACACATCTTCCTGAAAAGGAAGATGAGGAACTCACACACTAATCCAGCAGTGCTCTCAGTCTTTGTTTCCTGAGTGAGAACATGGAAACCCGTGTTCATGGCTCCCATCTTCTGATCGTGGACGCCATGTTCCCCCTTTGTTCTGCAAAGCTCTCCACCTGACATGTTCTACAAACAGCTCCCTCACACCCTGTCCTAGATGACCAAGGCAGAACCCTCTGCTAGCCCGATTCCCCACGCGCATTTGATTTGATAAGCTCTGTCTACACTGCGTCACCCTGCTGGGTGCCCACTTCCTGAATGTGCCCGTATTCTATTGCCTTGGATCCCCAGCTCACTTTCTCAGCATCTGCAGCTGTCTCCTAGGTGTGATCTAAGCATTGAGACTTTGCTTGTAGCATCCCATTGTGCTGATGGGCAGAGTTAAGATCTCTTTCCTTCTTCATACCATCAGCGCATTATGTCTCTTTGTTCTTTGTGTGTGTGTGTGTGTGTGTGTGTGTGTGTGTGTGTGTGTGTTGTATGCATGTTCATGTATGTGCATGTGTGTGCGTGTGGCTATGAAAGCCGAGGGTTGATGTCAGGTGTTTTCCTCAATGGCACACTACATCTCTTTTGAGACAGGTTCTTCCATCCAAGTGCCAACCAAGCCTGACTCTGGTTTGCTTCTGAGATCAGACAAGACTGAGTGTGCTCAGGGGGTTATGTCCATTGACAAGACAGGCAGGGACTTTACTGGACTGGAAATGCCTTAATTCTTCTAGGCTGGTTGGCTAGTGGATCTTAGGACTTGTGCTATGCCTGCCTCCCCAGCATTGAGATGACGGGCCCACGCGGCCACAGGCAACATTTTACCTGCGTTCTGGAGATCAGAACTCAGGCCCTTGTGCATGCGCTGCAAGTGCTGAACGCATTGTGCCATCTCCCTAGTCTCTGTCATTCGTTTCCCAGATTGAAATACAGCTTGAGGGTGTGAATGGGAGAGACAATGTTTGCAGAAACGGATGCGCCACAGAGCTTGCTTTGTGACTCTGGTGTCTTAAATGATATATGTCTTCAAACTTTAAGTGAATTTAGGGGATCGCCTAGTGATTTCTCCAAGGGGCTGTTTCTTCCCCTGTACAGGCAGGCCATTGAGCAGTGTGAAGGGTGCTGCAACACGGGACTTCTCAGACATCTGTCACACACAAATCTTGATGGAACTGCTACAGTCAGAGGTATAATTACGGATACAGAGATACATTGACGATAGAACTTCATCAGAGCTTTTAGAAATATTTTTTATGGATACGCGTGTTTGCCTGCATGTACCTGTACCATATGCATATCTGGTGGGTAGAGCGGCCAGAAGAGGCTGTCTGATGTGGAACTACAGGTGAGCTGCCCAGCTGGATGCTGGGGACCAAACTTAAGTCTTTGGAAAGAACAGCAAGTACTCTTAACTGCGGAGCCGTCTCTCTAGTCCACCAATCGTGTTTTACACTTCGAGCATCCACAAACAAATGAAGTCTAACCACCTTCGAATTATCTTGAGACCAAAAAGCACTGTGGTAATGAATTGTAAATGTGAACTGCCAAAATATTACATAATGTCAATGTTATTAGATATTTGATGAAAAACAATGTCTCTGATTAAAGTATTTGATGCACATGGGCTTTGTTATATGAGTGGTCCCAACTATGAACCATTATAGAATGTTGATAAATAATTTCAGTATTTTCTTCTTTTCAAGGAATAGGGTATCTGAAGGCTTTCTGTCTGCCAGTTCTCCCTTTGGCAGCCTTTTTAAATCCATCACAACGCTTCTGTGAGGGTTTGGGCTAAGCAGGATGGGCTGCTGTGTGGAGAGAGTAGGAATTATCTTTTTCTGAGACATACCAGTTGGGGCAGAATTCTGGGACAAGGGCCAAGTTCTCAGCCAGCAGTGTAGAACATGAAACTGTAGCATGCTCTATAATGTTGTAACTTTATTTTCCACTTAAATTAATGGAAACACTTCATAGGATATAGTCTTGTTTGGTAAAGGCAGCCTGACATGACAGACAATTCTTCACTTAGGTATCCAAGGAACAGTTAACAGGAGCATTCACAAAATTAAGTCATGTCTCTGTCTCTGTCTTGGCATCACAGTGCTCAAAGGGGGGCGCTGTAGGATCATTTTCTTTGTTTCCTCCTCCAAAGTTAGGCAGAGATCTAAACTTTTACAAAGAGACCATGAGATATGATAAAATGAGACTTTAGGCAAGCTAGATCTTGGATCTAACTTCTATCATTTATTAACATGACTTCAGGGGGAATTGTTACTCATTTTTAAAATGACTAAATAGGCACTTTTGATCCTGAAAACATTCTAGCAAATTGATCTTTAGATAGGGAGTGAACCAGTGGGTTGAACATCCACGGCGGGGGTGGGAGTGGGGGTGGGAAGGAACACGACAACTGGACTTGCAACAGTGCACATCAGAGGACAACCTGTAAGAGCCCGTTCTTTCTTTCTACCATGTAGGAACTGGGCATCAAACTCAGATTGTCAGCCTTTGTGGCTGGCATCTTTATCTACTGAACCATCTCTGTCTCCTGAATCTCTTCATTAGAAGGGACTCAGGAGGCCCTTCCATGCTCTCCTGTGGCTCTGCAGTGGTCTACGGTCTCCCTGCAGGCCTAGGCTGGGTCTGTTCTATTGACAGCTGTGAAACAACAAGGAAACAAGCAAACATTGAGACTATGCCACTTTAAGGACCAGGGTGGAGGTGTCTGCATCTATGTATGTCCACTGGCCGTCTGTAATCACAAGATGCCATCTGAAAGTGAGAGGACTCTTGGGTGTTATTCTCCTCTGTGCCCAGAGGAGAAACCAAATGGTTTTGTGAGCTCATAGAATTGTCTATCTGCCGGCATTTCTGCCAATGTGTTAACTGGCAATATTCTGCCAGGGGATCCCTCAAAGTGTTTTGCTCATCAGCCCACGTTCAAAATGGTGGTTTGCAACATAAGCAGCTCACAGCACCCTTACCTTGCCAGGGATGAAGGTCGGGTGCACATGACAACCCAGGACTCTGTATTTCTCTGAGCGTAATTTGCTTCTGATTCTTTCAATGAGTAAGATGTAAGAAAACACCCAGCGCCACGCTTGTGCTGTCCAGGGCTCTCAGAATGTGAAATTCCCCAACATGCATATTGACTTTCTTCTTTTCTGTCAAGGAAGGGGGATGGTTCTTAGAATAAGCTCTCCCACGGTCGCCATCAGTACACATTCCCAGTGGTGAATGGCTCTAGCAGTGTCTTAGTTAGGTCTTAGTCTGCTGTGAACAGACTCCATAACCAAGGCAACCCTTATAAGGACACCATTTAATTGGAGCTGTCTTACAGGTTCAGAGGTTCAGTCCATTATCATCAAGGCAGGAACATGGCAGCATCCAGGCAGGTCTGGTGCAGTAGGAGCTGAGAGTTCTACTTATTCAAAAGCAGCTAGGAGAAGACTGACTTCCAGGCAGCTAGGACGAAGGTCTTAAAGCCCACATCCACAGTGACACACTTCCTCCAACAAAGCCACACCTACTCCAAGAAGGCCACACCTCCAAATAGTGCCACTCCCTGGGCCAAGCATATTCAAACCACCACAAGCAGGGTCTATCATTTCTTGTATTTTGCCACAGTTAATTTTTCTTACCATCCAATCATACCCATTTTGAATCGTTCTTATACAATCTGTGAAAGATCTGGTTGTCACTCTTCCTGGATTTATCTTGCAGCCAAGCTGTTGGACCATGTATAAGTCTTACTTTCTTTTAACTAGCTTAAAATCTTTCTGATGTCTACCGGGTTTCACACACAACTCAAAGTATATTGACTGCTACTTGCTTGTGCCTCTTTGTGTGTGATAATGAGAACACTCTAATGGTCTCCTGTCTTGGGAGTTTTCTGCTGACTTTTATTTCTTATTCAAAAATAGATGTTCGTTTCCCAAGTTTTTTTTTCGAGAGTGTATTTTCAGCACAGTGTCTTCTTCTACAGTGGTTTTGTTTGTTTTGTTTTTTGCTTTTGTTCATGAGGCAGAGCCTTACGATGCACACTAGACTGGCCTGGAACTCACAGACATCCTCTGCTTTTTCTCTGCGGGATTAAACTGTGTACCACCATGTCCCATTAGCTTTAAAAAAATATTTTTAGGAGCAGTGTGTCTCATGGTTGTGTGCTAGTGACTCACAGACAGGCTGCATTCTTTTCTGGGGTTGCAAAGTATAATTGCAGTATGGGTGAGAGTAATTCATTTAACATATGTAATAATGGTTTAAATTTGCACTGTTTGAAGTCTTTAGTGAATGCAAACAGCTGCTCAATGTGTGTGTGTGTGTGTGTGTGTGTGTGTGTGTGTGTGTGTGTGTGTGTATGTGTGTGTGTGTGTATGATTGTGTTTTGCACAAAATTGATTTAGGCAAATAACATTTCTTTAAGAGCTACAGAATGTTCATTCTCTAGTGGGCTTCTGTTGTCTGAAATTTATGAACCCTATTATGTCGATCAAAAACTTTAACGAAGTAATTTTCTAGCAACAAGATATGAATGATAACTTCTCCATTTCTTATAGCCTCATCTGCAATCCCAACAGAACTTTCCCAAACTAAAGCTTTCTGGGAATGAGTCAGAGCCTGCCCCTTCCTTCGGTGCTCATGATTCAGATCCTCGTGAGTCAGCAGCCACCTCATAATGAGGACACTCAAGGTCGCACTGGGGACAGTGTTCTGAGTCTGACTTGAATTTGGAGAAACCGACTTATTCAGTTCCAGAAGTATGACGGGGGAGGGGGAGGGGGCCATGCTTCCTGGCTCAGGCACCCCCACCCGAAGTTCATCAGCCTCCTGTGCAGGCCCCTTCCTGTGTGTAGTAGGTTTCTAGGTACTTTCCTCTATCAATGTTAAAAGTGTCTTTCCTGATGGATCAACCATGTATACATCCAAATTAAGATTTTTTTTTCATTTCCCAATTTTATCACAGCTGGCAGAGTGGACAACGTCAAGTTCTAAAACTATATTGCGACAACACTTTAACTTGCTGCGCTTTGCCTGTGGATGTAATTAAGGCAGTGTGTTTGGTATCAGTTTATTCTTAAAAAGCAAAGTAGAAGCAGATGAGGTGTATTTATAGACTCATCAAACAATGAATGGATGAAAGCAGAAAAGAAATGAATGGGGAAATGTCCGTCAGAAGGGAGGAGGGACCCACTGCCAAGTTCATTTCCAGACCAACTATTTGGAATTTTTTCCAAAGACAGCTGTCCCTTGATTTACAGTAGGGAGAAAATGACATTTGTAAGACTATTGTGCCCGAGAAGCAGGCAAAGAGTACCATACTTCAAATAAACTTCTACAATTGGGGTGGGGGCTAGCTTCAGTTTCTGTGGTCAGAACCACGTGGTTCTGACCTTTGCCATGTGGTTCTAGGCCTTGAAAGCTGTCTTAATTTTGAGCCAAAGACTGAGAGGGTAGGGGAAGGGAGTGGGGGAGGGGAGAGGATAGTGCAGAAGACAAAACCATAGTATAAAATCTCAACCTGGGGACTTCGGTCTTCGGAGCAGACAAAGAAGGAAAATGAACTGCAGAGCTTGAGACATACCGATCTGTCTCTCTGTTTCCTTGTGAACTGGGCAAGCACGTTCCCTTGATTGTGAAATGAAACACAAAAGCTGTCACGAACTCCCAGGCATGTGTCTAACATTAGACATAGGTGAGGCCGAGCAAATCTGCGCTGTATTGAGCACATTTGAGGGGCAGCGTGGGTGGAGGCCATACAGTCAGTCTGGTATGTGTGTGTGTGTGTGTGTGGGGGGTCCTGTTTTTAACCTTCCATATTTCACAGTCTGGGGGGAAATGGCTTGAGCCTAAGGGAAGTCCTGTGTTATACTGTGTTCATCTGGGGGGGGGGGGGTGGCAGTTAGGAGGCCTCACCAGTCCCCTTGCCAGGCGTAGCTGCAGGAATGTTCACGAGTGGCTTTTAGAAGGCGTGCCTTTGGATTTCCGTGGGTAAGTAATCAAGAAGAAGTCTTCAAAGATTCTGATAAAAAAAATTCCTTTTTTAGATGACGAAAATATATCAATAAAAGCATCCAGGAATCGTGAACTGCAGGGGATTCCTGACGGGGATCTTTTCTTGCTTGTTGTGGGCACTGGTGTCCAGTGTATTCTGGTGTCCCCCAGAGCCTCCTTTCTCTGTGTATCTTCCACATTTCTTTTTCTCTCCTCTGCCTAGCTATATTTTATTGATGAGTGTGAATGCTGTTTCTTGGTTAACTCTTTGGGGGGGGGCATGGCCTTTATATAGAATAGATTAAAAGGAGGAAGGGGGGGAGCAAAAGGCAATCAATCCAACACGCTCGTTCGCCTCAACCGTTCAATCAGACCACACCGAGCTGAGAAATCTCCTTGGCTGTGGCACATCTGAAGAAGTTGAGAAAATAGATTCGCTGAGCTTTGGGCTTTGTCTGTATATGACTGGCTGTTGTGTTATATAAGTAAGCATTGTGTTGTCTCTCTTTCTGTGTGTGTGTGTGTGTGTGTGTGTGTGTGTGTGTGTATGTAAACCCATATTTCCTTCATAAGACAATTATCTGTGTCTGCAGGCGCTTCATAGCTGAGACTACTGGCATTCAAACAATATGGGCAAAAGACATTTAATATACTACTCCTTTTCTTTTTTTTTTTCTCGAGACAGGGTTTCTCTGTGTAGCCCTGGCTGTACTGGAACTTACTCTGTAGACCAGGCTGGCCTCGAACTCAGAAATCCGCCTGCCTCTGCCTCCCAAGTGCTGGGATTAAAGGCGTGTGCCACCACTGCCCGGCTGACACTTAATATCCAATCAGTCATTCTTGTATGAAATATAACAAAAACCCCTATTGTTAGAAAAATAGAACATTAAAAAAAAAAAACTTCTCTAAATCATGTCAAGTTTAATGTTTACTATTTGATTTAACAGGCAAAAATAAATTGTTTGCTCAATGGTGAGGAAAGTCTCTGAGAGCCGACTTCCACTTTTAAGCTTCATGTTCCCCTATGGCTTCCTTTGAAGAGCAAGGCTCCACAGCAGTGGTTCTCAAAGATCCTGATGCTGTGACCCCTTAATAGAGTTCCCAACCATAAAAAAGTTATTTTGTTGCTGCTTCATATTATAATTTTGCTACTGTTATTAATTGTAATGTAAATATCTGATATGCAGGCTATCTGATATGAGACCACTGTGAAAAAAATCATTTGGCCCCCCCAAAGGGTCATGACCCACAGGCTGAGAACTGATGCTCTAAACAGAGGGGCCAAGGTACAGTTTAGGGCATTTCAGTTCAGAACCACTGACAATTTTTTTGTTTGTTTGTTTGAGGCAGAGTCTTGCTATGTAGCCCAGACTAGACTTGAACTTGTGATCCTCTTGTTTTAGCCTCATGAGTACTGGGATCTCAAGTATGGGCCATCCCACCTGTCTATTTGTTATTGAACTGTAGACAAGATCAATTCTTGGTTTGCTTATATATTAAAGTGATCTTATTATTCTAAACAAAAATATTTAGTTACTTGGGTAGTGTTGACTCAATATAAACCACTTAAAAGCTTGCTTAAGTAAACCGATCACTATACAAGGAATGGCTCTGTTATAAGCGCCCCTCTTTGGGTTAAAAGACTGGAATAAACCATTCACTTTAACACTGAAATCGTTTTAAAAACAAAACCATTTCAAAAATTTAAATAAAGATGCAGTATTCTGAAGCATACACAGATGACCAACAAGATAGACACACATAATCACGCCCTGTTGCTTTCCCCCAATTGAGCTTTATCCAAATATAATGAATGGACGTGGGCCGTTGCCCAAATGTAGTGTTGACTGAAGCAGCAGCCATGAGTAGTCAACCAGCAATATTTCAGAGAGCCGAGAAGCTTCTAATGTGAACTGCCCATTTTTCTCTTAAACTGGAAGCCATTTGCCTGTTCGCGCTGGTTCCAAGCTGCCCTAACAAACTTTCCACACACAGCCTAATAGAATTTATGTGCCTAAAAGAAGCAACTTGAAGATATGGATGCTTGAGTCACAAAGAAATGCCCTTGCTATAAATTTATTATTTGCCAGGAAGAGTCTTTCTTTCTTTCTTTCTTTCTTTCTTTCTTTCTTTCTTTCTTTCTTTCTTTCTTTCTTTCTTTCTTTCTTTCTTTCTCTCTCTCTCTCTCTCTCTCTCTCTCTCTCTCTCTCTTTCTTTCTTTCTTCCTCCTCCTCCTCCTCCTCCTCCTCCTCCTCCTCCTCCTCCTCCTCCTCCCCCTCCTCCTCCTACCCCCCTCCTCCTCCTCCTCTTCTTCTCAAAAAACACAGAGCAGAGCTAGGGCTTGTCATCCCCACATGGAGCGAGGGGTGAAAGGGCTGTGGCAGTGCGGAAGCCATATTTATTGTTTTCATATGTTTCTCTTCGCTGTGGCTATCAGAGAGGACCTTCTGGGGAGGGTATCATTTACAATACCTTATTGTTTGACATCCAGTTTTATGGTTCTGCTTCAGTGGTTGTTTCCGATGTCGGTCTCATCCACTCACGCCCCTGCTAGATTTGATTTGAGATTAAACGGGGCCCCCAAGCATGCAAATTCAAACATCTATAAGCCTGGAATCTGTAGAATTTAACCGAGCAGGTAACTTTGGGTGAATGAGTGTGACAGCGGTGCACTTAAATATGTCACTTGGAAAACACAACTAAAATCTGTAGAACAGGAACGGACCGATGTGAATTGGCTTTGCTGTGGTTAAGGAGAGAGACTGGCTTTCTGATGGCTCAATTCAAATAAAGGACAGTGCCAGGTTTGGATAAGGGTCTCCGTACGTAGCATATACAGGCCCATATATAAAGGCTTGGGCCAAAGAGATAGCGAAGTCACTTTATGCTGAATTGAAATGACTACCCTCCCTAATGGGACTCTCCTAAGGTTCCTAGATGTCAGGAACCGTTTTTATGACATTATTCATGTATAAATCTCTGGGGAAGCTGTGATCTGTGAAGACACTCACTCTCTGTGTCCCTTGAATGGATCTGGGTTTGACCCAAAGACATGATTCACAACCTTTTGGTCTGCCTGAGTCTTTCTTTCTCTTCCATGTTCTCGACCGTTCCCACACAACCTCTGTCAGTACTGTTTCCTCGGGGATGATCATGGCTGCTTTCGTCTCAGGTAAAGACGTAGCCACCAATCAAGAGAAAGAATAAAGAATAGTCCTGAGGAATTTGGTTCATGACACTGGTTTTTAATTAATTAATTAATTCTTCTTTCTTTTCTTCCTCTTCCTCCTCTTCCTTTTCCTCCTCTTCTTCCTTCTCTTCCTCTTTCTCCTCTTCCCCCCTCCTCTTCGTCTTCCTCCTCCTCACACATACATGTTCTATGAGAACAAATCGAGGTGCACAACGGAGGTCAGAGGCCTACTTTTGGCAAATGATTCTTATCTTCAATTTTGTTGAGACAGGATCTCATTTTTCCTACTGTGTTTGCTAGCAGGCCAGCCAGCTTCCAGGTTATTCTGTCTCCGCCTCTAACAGCAATACTGGGATTAGACACCCATTTGCTTTCTATGTGCATCTCAGAGGCCATACGCAGATCGACAAGCTTCGATAAATGGCTTTTTTTTTTTTTCACTCTGACTCAATCCCCCAGCACCATAACATTGGTTTTAGGGCTTTGTGTTTTTACCTCCTGGACAGTGCAGACACACAAAAAGGATACTATGTATAGATTGAGTTGACAGAGGAGGCCAATTGTAACCTCTGTCACCTTGAACTTCCTCTGCAGGTTATGTACTCCGACTCTGGTTTATTCTTTGCCTAGACAGGTAATTTTTTTTTTTTTTTTTTTTTTAGTGGAAACATTTCACATCCTTACCATGCTGTGCAGTAGATCTCGAAAACCTATTCCTCCTGTGTAATGAAACTTTGTATCCCCCTTTTGACTACCAACTTTCCATTGCAATGGCTACCTCCAGCCTGTGTAATCACAATTCTGCTCTTGTATTGCTCTTTAGAATCCCACACGTAAGTGAGATTGTGTGGACTTGTTCTTCTCTGCTTCTGCTCTTTCTGTCACCACATTGCCTTTACTGGTTACCACGAGTCATAGAATTTTCTAAAGGAGTTATATATTCTAGCCAGCCCATATAAAAAGACACACAGCCCAGGTATTTTATTTACAAGCTGGGAGCCCAGATCGGGCAGGATTGGAGCTATTCTTACATCCCAGCCATGTGCCCCTTGTCACTTGCTGTTTCTCCTGGACATGTGCTCATGGTGCATCTCGTCTCGTGGGGGCTTCCTCCTCTCTTCTTGTCTTCCTGTCCTTTTTCTTTTCTCCCTCATCTCTAGCTGTGACTCCTCCAGACAGATCATTGAAAACTCATCTGCCTCTATCTATTGCCCAATCGCAGACTTTAGCCTTTCATTGACCAATTAACTTGGGGAGCAAGATTACACAGCATCCATCACCTGGTATAGGACAAGAATCTCCTCATCAAGGGCGACAAGATCTTGGGGTCCAGTATTTAGCATCTGAATACATAGAAGCCCCAGACCAACCCCAAAAGAGTTGTTTTTTAAAGACTCAATAGTGTTTCATTTTATATTTGTGTGTGTGTGCATATATATATATATATATATATATTATATCCATTCTTCATCTGTTCATGTTTACCTGCTGATGGAATCCTAGGTCTTTGGCTGTTTCCTCAGCTGTGACTAGTACTGCAACACACACGGGAAGGTAGAAGTCACTTTATCCTACTGACTTCAATTTCTTGAGAACCGGAATTACTGAATTGCATGGAAATTTTTGTAGTGTATTTATTTTTAATCCATGCTGTTGTCCATAATGTCTACATTAATCTACCTTCCAGCTAATAGTATAGAAGAATTCTATTCTTCACGATCTTCACCAACATTTGGTATGTATTTTTTTTTTGGACAACCCATTCTGTAGGGATGAGGTTAAATCCTGTTGTAACTTTTTTTGCATTTCCCTGATAACTAGCACCGCTGAGCATTTATTTTGGTCATTTATTTATTTTCAAACAAGAAAATCTTGAACTGAATGGTATGTTCTCTCTCATTCTCTCTCTTTCTCTCTTTCTCTCTCTCTCTCTCTCTCTCTCTCTCTCTCTCTCTCTCTCTCTCACACACACACACACACACACACACACACACACATACCATTTTAAATATTTATTGAACTTGGAGTGAGAAAGAAAATAATACAACTATACCATTACTTGAGTAAATTGAAAGTTATTATTTGTAAAACCTCTTCACTTCATGTCCACATAAGCAGGACCCTTTTGATCTAGATTTTACTGAAATAACATTTCAAGGTGGGAAATGTCGGTTATCCATTTGAGAAGCAGTGATGACTAACACATTGTGTTTTATTGAGAAGTGTGTTAGATGTAGGACTATAGCAATCTGGAGGAGGAAATATGTCTGTGTGAAAACCTATCAGCTATGGATCTAACAGATGCCAGGAGGGATTTGGGTGAAGCCACACCAGGGGACTGCTAACTCTTTGTTGGCATTCGGACACAAACAGGCTACAGCACACAGGTGATCATGGCGAGGAACTAGGTCTTCTGGGCAACTACAAAAATGTTTTCTTTTAATGTGAAATTTGAAGTATTCTACAGAAGGTTTCTCTCGTGTCTCCACATCTGAAACAATTCAGTGCTGTCTTATTTGAAGTCTTTCCTTGCTAGGGAGCTGGCTGCTGGAGACATATCACATACAGTGGTTTTCTGTGATGTGGGTTGCTGACCACGGCCAGATGGATGAGGACCGCAATCACATTAACTCTGAGGACCACGGTTAGTCTTAAACCATCATCCTTGAGGTGCATGACTTCTGTTGATTTATCGATGTCTTTATTTTTAAGAATGAAGTCTTCTTAAGGTTTTTGTACACCCAACTTAAGGTTGCTGTGTGAAAAATAAGGTATAATCTTATTTACTCTCCTATCTTCATAGAAAAAAGTGCATTGTTTTGAGGAATAGAAAAAAATGACACGCTTTATTGAGCATCTATATATTCAAAGACCATGAAGAGAATTATGGCTGTTGGCAGCCAGATTTCTCTGATACACACTATCTCCCTCCCCCACTGGAGTTTGCAATTGCCTCTCCCTGGATGAGTGGTCTGCACAGTTCTGTTTATAAGTGATGGAGAGTTTATTACATCACCTTCAACCCATTTGAATAATAACACGCTATTATTTCTCTTCTGTGTGCAATACCTACTTTGGTGACATTTCTGCTTCCTAATAAATTCCAGAGGGTCAACGTGGACACTCAAAGCTTGCCGTGTGCATCTCAGATCTCTGTGCTCATCTCCACTGTTTGGAAGGTGTCTGACTAGGGAGTTACTTGGATTTATGAATATTTGGAGAGCTATTTGCAGAAATGGGGACGGGTGATTCATATAATCCCACTATGTGTAGAATACCTTTTCTTCCTTTGTATTTCAGTTTCAGGGAATTTTTAATATACTATGTGGTATATAACCTGTGGAATTAATCACATTTTTTACTTGGTTTCAAATGTGATCTCTTCCCAACTTACCATGAAAAGGTTGTAAAAGAAATCTTGTGTCAACTCTAGGGCAGTTACAAAAGGTGTCTTCTCTATTCCCATTGATGTTTTGTCTTTGGGAACTTCAACTCTTTAACTCCTACAACCATCGTGGGACTGAATGTAAAGGGTTTTGGCTGCCTTAATGGATTAGCAACACACAGTAGCCACTTCTGTCTGCTTTTTTTCTTCACTTTATCTTTGCATTTTTCAGACAGAAGTCAGCTTTTTCTACCACTTAATAAATGTCAAAGTCATATATATATGTATGCACTTATCCTAATATTTCTTCTGATATTCTGATATTTATGTTAATACTGACAGCATTCAATGATGTCTTTGGGCAAATAACTATTTGAATAATCATCCCCAAATTGACAAGGGCTGGTGTTTGATTATACTAAAACAATAAATAAAACAAGGAATGCGTTGAGATCAGAACATCCAGTTTCTTATAGTGAAAGAAGCTGTGCTTTCTGCATTGAGATAGTGACGTAGATGTTCTTGGATTTAAGACATCCCTCTCCCATCTCCAGTGATGTGTGACAGTACGGCTCAGCCGTCTGGCTCAGTGGGCTAGGATCCCAAGCTTCTGGGAATCCAGAGGAAAATTTCAGTGTAGCATTTTTGGTTAATGGTTTTACCCACCCATCTATCTACTTTTTACTTCCTTTGACTTAGGTGACTAGTTTATGATGCTCTCTCATGGAAAAGGACCGTCCACAGGAAGCCCAGAAGGTAGGGGTAAGAGAAAGTCCATTCCTGTCCAAGGAACAGCCCACAGATGAGCAGCTATCTGAAAACAAAGTGCCCCGTATGCAACACAGCTGATTCCAATACTAAGCTCTCTACTTTTAAGAAAATCACATGTGTGCATGCCCGCCAATAAACAAAGGGAAACAATCCCAACGCGAAGGCTTAGCTGAGGCGATTGTTTGCAGATAGGATTCCTGTTTTACACAAGCCTCCATCTCAATCCGTTTCTCTTTAACTAAAGCTTCTCTGTAGCATTAAAAGAAAAAAATAGTCCACATAAAACCCGAAAGCTTCAGAACAAAGTCTTAGTAGATGTGCTCTGCCAGTTTTTATACAGCCTGTGAAAAGCCAGTATTACTACACACTCAGGGCTAGTACTGAATTTTGTGGAAACATTTTCCTCTTCTACCATGTAAGAAATTCTGAGTTTTCTTACCCCTCCCTCTCCTCCTGATACAAATATGTGGCACCTTTGGTGTGTGACCCAATTATGAACATTTGGTCAGAGCCAGGCAAACAAAGGACAGAAATTGATAACTAGATGAGAGTTATTAAGGGGTGCTGGGTTATGTGTGTAATAGTTACGGGATCGGTGGCTTTATTGTTTGATTTCAAAGTAATTGTTAAACTGTACCAGCCCTCTTCAATGCATTTTAAATTATTTAAAACATTTTTACCTTTTTTTTTGTTTTTCAAGGCAAGCTTTCTTGAAATGGAAATTTCTGGTTTCTTTGAAGCCCCAGTTGTGTCACGTGATGTTTTTCTGGACACTGTCTTATTAGCGGATTTTTGGCTGAGAACAGACACATGGTGTTCTTTCTGGAAGCTGCCTGGAAACAGGGCATGTGATGTTTTGCTATGGCGGGCCCTTGAGAGAAGACTTGGTGTTTGGAAAAGGTCTAAGTATAACCTAACAGACGACAGAGAACACTGTGTGGCTGTGGTTTGCCTTACTGCTCTTTGCTGGTCTTCCTTGATGACACTGTGGCATTGGTTCACCTTGCCTTCTTCGCTGATGATTCCTTGTTATGGCTTTGGAGAGAGAAACACACCAGAGACCGTCTGGTGGTGTTCCGGAGGCTTCTTGCTGCTTCTACCTCTCAGATATCTTCTGGATCGAACTTCAGCTGCTGATTCGTGAAAAGTGTTGAAGAGTGAATTGAACTACGGCTGCTGATTCGTGTGACCTGAACTGCTGCTATTCTGACAATGAAGACTGGGATCACCCCAAAGAGCTATTTCTAAACAGGTCCACATTCTCCTTTGACCTATTAACCTTTCCTTTCCACTAACTCTGGTGGGTGGTGGGCGAAAGGGGGGAGTTAAAGCATGTAAGTACCCTTATTAAACTACGTTCTGAAAAATATAAGCCTACTGTTTCTCTTTGTAACTCAGGCTTTCCTGGAACTTGCTTTGTAGGCCAGGTTGGTCTTGAACTCAGAGAATCCATGCACCTCATCCTACCAAGTACTGCGATTAAAGGCACATGCCATCACTGCCTGGTTTAGAATTTATAACTTGACATATCTAGGTAACTTGGTCAGAAAACATGCTAAAGCTGACCCTGATTAATCTTGATCTTTGTTTTCCCTACCTGTCTTTCTCTCTCATCCATTTCACACCCACATGCTCCCCCAGTTTACCCTTGAGATGGCAGGAATACAAGGGAGCCGTTAGTCCTTGCCTTCAGGGACCTTGATTTTAGTCATTGATAAGGCATCCTTTTAGACAAGGATTTTAGACATTGCCCCAAAGAAATGTTAGTTGTCCACCATATTGGCCAGAAAGCACATAAGCATTCTAAACAGAAATCAACTAGGGAAATGGGATGTGATGTGGACTTTTTTTTTTTTTTATCATTTTAAGTAAAGGTCAGAGAAGGTTTCAGTGTACAGAGACATCTGAGCAAAGCCCTACAGGAAGAGAGGGATGTTATGGTGGTGGTCTGGAGGCTTCTTGCCACTTCTACCTCTTGGATATCTTCTGCATTGAACTTCAGTTCACAGCTTGTGTATGTTGTACATCCAGGGATGTGATTTTTAGGCTCGGGGAACAATAAGAATATCCGTATGGCTGGAAAAAGGGGAGATGGGAATATGGCAGGAGATGAGTTAGTCGGAAAGGCGATGTAGGCAAAGAGGGCCATTAGCTACAGACTCACTGGCTCGGGCCTCAAAACACCCGTCCATTTTCTAAGAGTTCTGGGGACTAGCAGGAGACAGTCTCTGTGGGTGAGCTTGGTCTCTGAGGGTCAGCTTTATCTCTGTAGACCTCCTTTGTGTCTGTGGACCCTGGGCTTCATCTCTGTGGATGGGCTTTGTCTCTGTGGGCAGGGTTCCTCTCTGTGGGCAGGTTTCGTCTTTGTGAACCCCAGACTTCATCTCTGTGGGCAGACCTCGTCTCTGTGGACAGGCTTCATCTTGAGAGGCTTCGTCTCTGTGGGCAGGCTTCCTCTCTGTGGGCAGGTTTTGTCTTTGTGAACCCCGGGCTTCATCTCTGTGGAGCTTGGGCTTCCTCTTTGTGGGCAGGTTTTATCTTTGTGGACCCCGGGCTTCATCTCTGTGGACCTTGGACTTCCTCTTTGTGGGCAGGTTTTGTCTTTGTGGACCCTGGGCTTCATCTCTGTGGGCGGACCTCGTCTCTGTGGACAGGCTTCTTTTCTTTGGAGAGGCTTCGTCTCTGTGGCCGGGCTCGTCTCTGTGGATTAGCTTCCGGAGAGGCCGTCTTCACAGGTATCGGAGGCTGTCTTCCCATCTGTTCCCACTGGACTTTTCCCTCTGTCTGCTTTGGTATCTCTTCTTTACATTTTGACATCAGTCTTTCTGATTTAGGGCCCTACCCTCAGTTTCCCTTTCCCCTTTAAGGTCCTTAAAGTTCTTAATCTACAATGCGACTATGTAGGGGAATAGGACTTCAGTGTATGAACCGGGGTAATACAGTTCTGTCTCCAGCAGTTCACTATCACCAATGGTTGTGATTCACGGTAAACTGGGCAGTAGAGAAGCAATCCCCGAGTGTCTTTTTCAGTGAACTGCCATGGTTGACAACCAGCTATGAGACAAAGAGATGATGGCAAGCCAGAGTGGACACGATCGCCTATGCAGATGAATCCAAACAGCCTCTGTCACGCCATTGAGCTTTGCTGCGGGTCTCGGTTCTTCCGATGTGAATCTCTGACCTGATGTGACCGCTGGATCTTTACTGTGAACCACTTAGGGAATTGCCTGTCATTATCAATAGCAAAATGTCAAAGCTTACAAACAGACTTGACAGCTCAGGAGGTATGATTTGGGTTCTTCCTTGGGATGACCCTCACTCACTTGCAAGTTCACAAACTCTCTGGGGCAGATAAAAGGCAGGGTAAAGAGAGCACAGTGGGGAAGGACAGTGAGTTTTGCTTTAGTGGAAGCATCTCTTTTCTTCTGTCTTCATGAACCTGGCTCCAAAACCTCTGAGTTCATCTTAGACTCAGATTAATGCTATTGTTTCCCATCCGATCACTCTGATATACATATATATAATTAATATTAATTTTTATATCTATATATTAACATATATTTATATATTAACATGTATTACATGTGTTATATTAACATTAACATATATTAACACATAAAATATATTTATATATTAACATCTATACATATGTTAATTATTATATTAATTATATGCAATATGCAAACATATATAATATAACTTAATATATTACAATTATGTAATTAACTGTATACTTGATTTTACATATATATAATATATAATATGTAATGTGCAATGTATAATGTATAATATGTAATATGTAATATATATAAACATATATATACACAATTATGTATATGTGTGTGTGTATATCTATATCTATATCTATATCTATATCTATATCTATATCTATATCTATATCTATATCTAATCTCTATATATATTACTTTGCTGGAAATAGAACCCAGGACTTTGTACTTGCTGGTCATGTGGTAAGCCCTGGACCCACAGCATTTACCATCCTTGATTTTTCTCTATAACAACGTTCATGGGCTTTTTGTCTTTTTGTCTACTGATCCTCTACAACCCTTAGTCCTGCAGAACCGCCTCTGTTCCCACCATCTACACCAGTACCTGGCACATATTAGACACTTAAGAAGTGTTTGTAGGATGAACAGATGAAAGACCAGCCATGGGACGCTGGTCCTGTGGCTAATCATCCCACAGAGTGCGTAAGAAGAAAGGAATCGCTCTCCGGAGTGCCGGCTTAGAGGCTGACAGGGACCACACAGTAGACAGAGGTCTAAACAGATTTAAAGGCTGGAAGGTTTGCTCTTTGGGTGGTTCATATGTCAGTCTGGGAATCCAGAGGTTGGGGGCTTACATCTGTTCTATCTCTGGCTCTCCGAGTGAAAACAGTACAGGTCCCCAGCTTTCACTAGTATTAGTTTCTCCATCTGTGAGGTGTTACTGGCTAGTTTAAACATTTAGAAACTGTCGTTGGCAAATACGACTCTGTTTACACTGTTTCTTTCAGGAGACTGAGTGTTTTGTGGAAGAAAGCCCTTTGGTTTCTGTACTGACCCTCCTGGGCAGGTTGATTGCTCCGGATTTCTACCTCAGTCCCTTTTCCAGCCATCACCTTCCTGTAGTGATGCAGTGTGAATTCCATGGCTTCCAATGTCATAATCTCCTGAAGCCCCACTTCAATGTCATATCCCTACTCTCATTCCTCTTGACCTGCCTCCTTCAGCTAGGTGAAGCCGCCAGCTCATACAACCCCGATACTTAAACCAGGACAACATGTGGGAGGTGAAGGGGACATGGCTAGCTGTTACTCATGTGGTATCATAGGGGAAGGAGCCTATTTCAGATCCAAGAGGCGGCCAGTGGGCATTCCACTTTCTTCCTGGCTAACCAGACCTCCTATGCCCACGGTGTTGGGTGGATCTCGGCCCCAAGAACCTTAGCTGTTGTGTAACTTCCTTCTTGATGACATTTTGCCTTTGAATATAGGCTCTGTCCTCTGGCCCTGCCTGATTCTGAAGCAGAGCAGGTATTGTGAGTGCCAGCCAAGGGACTCTGCTTTAGAGTCAACCAGATGTGGCTTAAAACCCCTCTATGGTGTGGATGAGATAGTTGTGGATTGAGACCACCAACTACGGTTAGAGGAAGTTACACAGTCTTGGTGAGCATCAGTTTCCTCATCTGGCGCTTGAAGACCAGCAGGGTTTATCAAAAGGAAGTCCTATGGGCTGTAGAGAGGGCTCAGGAGGTAAAGTACCTGCAAGGTAGTACAGATCCCCAGGTTGTGTGCAGCTCTGTAACTCCAACATGGGGTGACCATGGGGAGATACAGCAAATCCCTGGAGCTCATAGGGTTTGCCAAATTGCCATGGGATGTGTGAGAGGCCCTGTCTTCAAAAAATTAAGATAGAGTGATCCAAAAGACCTCATGTCTACCTCTGGTCTCTACACAGAGGAAAACACATGTGTGTTAGCACATGATCTCTCTCTCTCTCTCTCTCTCTCTCTCTCTCTCTCTCTCTCTCTCTCTCACACACACACACACACACACACACACGCAGTAATATGATACAACCAATAATCAAATATAGAGCCTGAGAAACAAGCCTGGTGTTTTCTAATATGGATTCTACACGCCCTCCTCACAGAGCCAATGAAACTGCCTACGATGTCCCTGAGCTCGTCCCTCTCGCTTCCCAAGGTTGTGACTGAGAGCTCCCTTTTAGTTTAGAAAAGCCAATCTTCACCTTTTTGGAGACCTCTTATTTGTGCAGTGAGACAGTCACCAAATTTGAACCCAGTTGTCACCTACTCAACAGCTTGTGTCCGAAGGCTTCGCCTGGTGCCCTAAAACATAACTCTAAAAGAGACACCACCCAACAGAATGTCTATGCAGACAAGATCAAAGAGGTGTTCCCTCTCCTTCCCAGACACTGAGGACCATAGAAACAGCAAACGCAGACAGTTTCAATCAGTTTATAGATGTGAATATTTTACGGGCCATTTACCTTTTCTTCAAATGTCGATGCTGGTTGTATTTTTTGAAAAATAATTTCATTTTGGAAAGTGATGTGATCTAATCTTTTTCCATGCAAAGAATGCGGTATAGTTAGGCCTCCTGGATGGCATAGATTGATGAGATATTTGCTTAGTTCCATGGGTGGAATTTGCTTCCCTTTAAAAAGAAAATCTCCCCACAGGGCGTTTAACATATGTCTTCCAACTTATCAGGTTGTGCAGCGGACTTTCTTCAAAGGTGTTTCATGCTGCTGTCTGTGCTGAAGTCCCAAGATAGCCTGTATTTAGCATCGAAGCAGAACGGAGCCCAGAGCCCTCTGATGTCAAGAAATGTCCCCCGTGGAGTGGGAGAAAGGGGGGAGGTAAGGAGAGCATGAGGAAGGAGCCACCGTGAAATGGACAATTAAGGCATTGTAAGAAATATTTATGAGTCAAATGTCAACAGAGGAAAAACTCCATACCAAAACCCATTTCCGGAAATGTTGGAGGGAATGGTGTATCTTTCTATGCGCTTAAGCAAACAGTTAAAAAGAACTTCACAACACTGGGTCCCTTAGGTACATTTATTCCAGTGATCTCCCAGATATTTCTAAGTTCCATTTAAAACAGAAGTCTCCTATCAAGCGATCCTTTGAAATTATTTACTCTTTTATGGTTGTAAAGTATGGAAACATAATACTTTTAATGGAGGCCCTAATAAGCGGCACATGCTACAAAGTGTCTACGGATGTACTTTATAGGCTGGGCCTGTGTATCAGCAGAAATCTCTAGCCTACACCTCTGCTCCTGTAAACGGCTCAGTGATATGGAAGAAGGCACATGGGATGGGGTGGACCATTCAAACTCACCAATAATGGGACGGGAGCTCGTTGGTGGGAAGCGAGTGTGCCGGAAGCTGGAAATGGAACTGTATTTGAATTGAGGACTTTGTTTCAGTTAGTGGTTGGTACCATGGCTTGAAAAGAGAGATGCTGTCCCACATTTAAACAAAAGTAACGTTCTGTTAAAACCTGGAAGTGAATTCCCAGAATAAAATAGGATGTGACCATGTTTAGCACATAGGTGACTGGAAAAGATGAATTAAAGACTCTTGACTTCGGATGTTGTTATGGATCACAGAGAAAATCAACTTCCAACCCTAAACATTTTAATGCTTCCCCTCCCCCCAAATGCATGCTTCTACATCAGTGTCTCAGCTATGAATCCTTAGCTTTATTCTGAAATACTATTCTCAGTCGACAGATGAGGCAAATGATTTTTTACTGAAATGCTTTCAGGTCATCCTTGTTCTCACCTGGGTACGTGTTAACAATTTGGCCAGTCTGCATTAAACAGTAATTGATTTGCTGACATTTGAGAGATTCCTACTCACGTTCCACAGTTTAAAAAAAAAAAATCTTGTTAAAGTGTTGTTAAACATCTGTGGGTCTGTATTTCAAATACCTGTCATTAAATGCAGGATAACTGTCATTAAAGAGAGAGAATTAAATTTAATAGAGTAGTTACTATATACTTAAATACCAATGGGTGATTAGAAACAGATTGATCAGGGACTCGATCGTGGCTGGGTAGATTCATGCCTTTTTAACGAAGTCAATCAGTTTATCTTGAATTTTTCTCTTTTAAATCAGATGGTGAGTAGGTGTTTAAGTTGGGTGCTTTAGATGGGCCAGCACCAATTAACCAGTGTTCAAACCTTAGGAAGCCATTCCCCTTCTTGAGGCAGTTCAAAAGTGTACCTTAGTCCCCCAGAGATGGAAAAGACCTTCTCTGTGAAGTCACAGCAGGAGGAGGAGTGGAGAGGTGGGAAATCCACCCCAGGCTGTTCATATTTCCCGCTCGGTAAAGTGGTCACCTGACCTTTTAAAACCTGACCTTTTAAAACGTCTGGGATGTTCTGGGCAGGATATCAAAGACCCGTACTTCTAACCACACCATTCGGAGATGTCAGTTTGATAAATTCAGATCATCCTGCTTCGGTTTTGTTTTATTTTGAAATAACAAGACATATCTCCCAAACTATCTGGAGAGGTTGGTTTCTTTACATGGCGCTTCAGCTCGGCCCACTCGAGTTTGAAGTATTTTGTTGAATCTCTTTGATCTTCTATTTGACTTCTGCTTCATGGGGGGAAAAAAATCACGCTCATAAACCTTCCAAGAAAGGCTTTTTGACTTTCAGCTTTATTTAAGAATTATAAACAGTGGACAGGTCTACGGCAACATGATTTTAAGAGCACTTAGGACCTGAATGCTAATTTATTTCCTCACCACCGAAAAAGAGACTTGTTTGGTAAAAAAAAAAAAAAAAAAAAAAAAAAAAAAGGCATTTCAGAAAGTTCAGCTTTGCTCAATGAAAAAGAATGCTACTTTTAAGTGGTTGAACGTTTGCCTTTCTTCTCTTTCTTTCTTTCTTTTTTCTTTAAATATTAAGATCTCTAGAGTAGCAATTTTCTTAAAGATGTTATGCACGAGGATTGGTATGACATTTGAAATGGCTTCAAGAGAGCCCGGCTACCCTTGACATGCTGGCAAACACTTCACAGATGTGCTTCTTGTTGCTGCCACACTGAGAGAGAACACAGGAGCTCTGACTGCAAACAAGCATCTCCATGTGTCAGTGCGAGGGAGAGGAGGCCTGAGATGCTAGCCACCGCCATCGGCATCCCAGCTGCGTGAGAGCCCCTCCTCCGATCTTGGCATCCACAGCTGATCTCACATTAGCGGATGGATGCTTGTTAGTGTGAGTTCCCATAACAATATCACACGAGCCAATAAGGAGGATCAGAACACTTTGGCGGTTGATTTTTGCAGCTCCCAAGCAAAAGGGTGCAAGACTGTTTACATGCCTGCTTTCTAATAGTATAGGCTTTGGACGTTCTCCTGAGCTAGCAAACTCATGTCTCCGGAGCTCAATCAGTTATATTGAGGGGGAAAAAAAAATCACATAATTTTATGTAGAAACTTAGACTACAACATCTTAGATCAGGTCACACTGTATTTCCTCCAGAAATATCAATTAAGAGTAGTAGTGTTCTTATAAAGATGGTTAAGTTTGAATCCCAGAACACGTGTGAAGGTTGAAAGGGAAGAGACCTGACTCCAGAGTTGCCGTCTGACCTCCAGGACACGCCCTCTAACCTCCATGTCGCGCACGTGCACACCGTGGCACATACTTGCCCACCTCTTACTTCAAGTTTCTTTCCTTCCTTCCTTCCTTCCTTCCTTCCTTCCTTCCTTCCTTCCTTCCTTCCTTCCTTCCTTCCTTCCTTCCTTCCTTTCTTTTTCGAGACAGGGTTTCTCTGTGTAGCCCTGGCTGTCCTGGAACTCACTCTGTAGACCAGGCTGGCCTCGAACTCAGAAATCCGCCTGTCTCTATCTCCCGAGTGCTGGGGGATTAAAGGAGTGCGCCACCACTGCCCGGCTACTTCAGGTTTCTTTTAAATACAAAACGATGGTTTGAAACATCGGGCTGATCCAAAGAACACCGGAAACATCTGACAAATTGCTGACGTTGCTTTTTTCGTTTTACAAAATCATTTCACCGACCAGTAGCAGGCACTGCAGACAAGCAGGGTGAGCGAACTGAGCATGCGGAGGTTGCCTGTGAAGCCTGCATCCGTGAGTATAAGATACTCCCAGTTAAGGCAGATTGTCAGCGTTAGGCTCCCTTTCTCACAGATGAGCCCCCTCACCCCATCCTTTCTCAGCACAAAGCCTGAAGTGTTGAATTTCCTCTGGGCCTCCCCTTTGACCCTCTGGACTTGAAAGCCCGCGTCAGACTTCCAAAGCCCCTGGTCCTTGGCCTTGCTTCCTGTTGCCCGCATCTGCTTTGTCTCAGGTCTTCATGGTTGTGTGTATAGCACAGTAATCCTACGCCAACTCTTGATTTCTCCCTCAGCCTGGCAGGTTTGGATTGTGGATCTTTGACCTTGAACAGTAGTCAGACACACACAGCACTGCACTGGATAAGACAGGAGGCCCTGACCTTGCAGCTGGACTAATCTAAACAAGTCAACTTAACAGGATGGAAAAGTTGCCCGACTTCTGTGATTGTATTTGGTTTTCCTTGTTGTGGAGTTATGGGGAGGTTTAGTATTTTAAAAGTCATTAATTGAGAAATGCTTATGAACTTAGGGGACTGTAAGAACAAAGTCAATGACTTTGTATCTAAAAAATAGATAGTAAAACACTTACAAACACTCAATAATTATAAACCCCAAATGGAAAACTAGAACTAAAGCAAAGGTAAAACACGGTGACTGTCATACTGGGCCTCCCTTTTGTCTAGATGGTACATTTGTCTATTCTTCTTGATAATTCATTTATTAAAATATAAAAACTTGGGGATGGGAGAGCTAGCTCAGCGGTAAAAAGCACTGACTGCTCTTCCAGAGGTCTTGAGTTCAATTCCCAGTAACCACATGGTGGCTCACAACCATCTGTAATGGGATCTGATGCCCTCTTCTGGTGTGTCTAAAGACAGCTACAGTGTACTTATATACATAAAATAAATAAATAATTCTTTTAAAAATCTAGTTTGGGGGCTGGAGAGATGATGGTTCAGAAGTTAAGAGTACACACTGCTCTTCCAGAGATCCTGAGTTCAATTCCCAGCAACCACATGGTGGCTCACAACTAACTGTAGTGGGATCCGATGCCCTCTTCTGGTGTGTGTCTGAAGACAGAAACAGTGTACTTATATACACTAAATTAATTAATTAATTAATCGTTAAAACATAAAGGCCTAATTTAGATGCAGTGACATTGACCTTTTGAAGTATAAAGTTTTTATGAGTTGAGTGACATCTATGCTTCAAGTGCCTTTCTGGTGATCACCTTTACTACTGAGCCATCACTTCAGACACTGTGCCTCCTATAACTCCCACCTCCCACGGAGTGTGAAACAGTTCTGTCATGTCCCTCATCACTATGTCTCTGTGTAGTCAGACTCTCCCTTCCTCTCCAGCTTCAGGCTGTCCTATAAGATATTGGGTGCTTTGACCACATACAGTTGCCCTGGGGTACTACACATAGGAAGTGCTAGAGGCACCAACAGAAGGAAATGCTGATGTTCTGTAAATGTAACTTTTATTTGTCTGACATACTCTCTGCCTGCACTACTCTTAAATAGTTCTTCTCCAGAGAGTTGGGCGTCTCCTGTCTCTGACTCATTTGGTCAAATCTTTCTCTGATCCGTCCCTTTGTCTGCCCCTCAAGTAGACGTCCTCATTTGGGATTAAAGGCGTGTACTGAGGGCGTGCCTACATTCCAGCCAGTTCATACAGACCTAGAAGGTCTTTGGATGTGATCAGAGCAGCCATGTTGCTGGATTAAAATTCCTCTGCACTCTGGGAACAAATGAGAAATAAAATATTTTTCTTTGATCAAAGGACATTATGCCCTCTGCCAGCATGAGAGAAAGGCAGCCGACTCACTAATTTGTAGGTAGAGTGAAATTGCTATCCCCTCACGCAGTTCCTGAGTTCTCCCCATCCAGCTACAGGCATTTGGCTGATTTTTGCGGTTGCTCTATTGCATTGTCTAGGACAATGGTGTTTAGTAGAGGTATTAAAAGTGGGCGAGGCTAGAGACGAAGCTTGATTGCTAACGTGCTGGCTGTGAAAACATGGGTGCCTGACCATGGTCCCTAGCACTCTGGTAAAAAGCTGGTGTGGTGGCATGTCCCTGTAATGGGTCCCTGGGCCTTGCTGATGAGCCAGTCTCACCTAATCAGTGAATCTCAGAGAGATCCTGTGTCAAAAGCTAAGGCACAGGGTGACAGAGAAAGGTGGCTGATGGTGACTTCTGTCTCCACACACATGTGCACACATGTTCACACATACATGTATACCTAGGTAGTATAATGCATGCACACACAGACACACGTGAACATATATTTGCCCTCTCTCTGTCTCTCTGTCTCTCTCTCTGTCTCTCTGTCCTTTTCTGTCTCTCTGTTTCTGTCTATCTGTCTCTCTCTGTCTCTCACTTGTTTTTTTCAAACAGGATTCATCCATGTAGCCCAGGCTGTCCTGGAACTCACTTTGTAGAACAGGCTGACCTCAAATGTAGACCTGCCTGCCTCTGCCTCCCAAGTGCTGGGATTAAAGGTATGTGTCACCATGCCCAGCCAGTTTCTCTTTTGTATATATTATATTAGCTACAAGTTTTTCATAGTTGCCTTTTACCAAATGGTGGATGAGCCCATTTATTCCTGCTTTTCTCTTTATGTGTTTTATTTATTCATTATTTATTTAGTGTGTGTGTGTGTGTGTGTGTGTGTGTGTGTGTGTGTGTGTGTGTTGAGAGTTGTTTCTCTCCTTTGTCATGTGGGTTGTAGGACAACAACATATCACAGTCTCTGAAGTATTTTCTAGGAGTCTGAGAGACTAATAGCTCAAAAGCAGGGTGTCAGTTGCTCACTTTCTGAGGGTCCCCTCCTTGCCTTGCAGATGAGTCTCCTCGGTGTGCACATATCTGCCTTCCCTGTGTCCAGATCTCTCTTTGTAAACGATTGAATTAAGGTCATTCAGATATCTCATTTTAACTTCATCACATGTTGAATGAATTTACAAGCCGAATAAAGTCACATGCTGAGGTACAGATTAGGGTTTCGATGCAGAATTTTAGAGAGGCCCCAGAACTCAGGCCGCCAAAGCATCTTTCATTGATTCTGGAACATCGTTAACTGTTGTCCCTCCAATGTCTTCACAGTATCCCCCACAGACTCATGTACTGACTGTCTGCTCAACCAGCTCTTGGAGCTGTCTTGTGCATTGTGGAGCTTTTTAAAGGATAAGGCCAGAAAGAAACGTCAGGGGCCAGCTTTGGAGTTTTTAACTTCTGACATTTCTAATTCAGTAGTTTTCTCAACAATCTGCCCTTTCCTTGCTAAGCTGCTCATTTCTGCTGCCAACATTTCCCTGTGTTGCTGACTTGGCTCCATGTCCTAGGGTGAATTAAAGTGCTCATGTGTGATCCTTCAGATAAATGATCATTTTTACTAGTTAACGTTTACATCTTCTTGCCTTTATTAATTTCAGTCCTTTGAATCCAGTGCCTGAGGAATCTACGTTCTTTTGGAGGAGTCATGTTGCCTTGCTTTCTCATGTTGCTTATATCTCTGTGTTGCAATGGGTGCGCCTGTTCGTTTGGATTTCTCTTATAATTCAACATGGGCATATTTTTAAATTAAGAAGATACACTTATTAATTTTGTGTGTATGACTGTTTTGCCTCTGTGGCTGCTAGAAGACTGGTTTCCAGGCAGCTAGGATGAGGGTCTTAAAGCCCACGCCCACAGTGACACACCTACTCAAACAAGGCCACACCTATCCCAACAAGGCTACACCCCTGAATAGTGCCACTCCCTGAGCCAAGCATATTCAAACTTCCACAGGGGTGTATATGGGGTGGTTTAGAATTAGGAATTATTTAAAATACAATCTCAAAGAAAAACTAAGATTGTTGCTTCAATGGGGAAAAAGTGGTAGTATTTGATGCTAATAATAAAAATGTTGCCTTTCAAGGGAACACTGATCTTATTGAAAAAAAATTTTGAGCTTAAGTAGTCTACCAGTACTGAATATTCATCTAAAGGTTTGGTGAGTGCCATGAAGGCTTTTGGTTGTTGAAGGTTATATTATGGAATGTGTTATTTAAATATATGTAGAAGTCAGTATACATTTTCCAAGTGTCAAATTCATTAACATGATTTTATAGTCCAAACAACAACTATTTTATCTTTTGTATGTATCACTTCCCAAGTTTGGGTATGTTCTTAAAATGGAATGTAACTATTTGTCTTAAAAATTATTAATACCTGGGCTGAAGAGATGGCTCAGTGGTTAAGAGTACTGACTGCTCTTCCAGAGGTCATGAGTTCAATTCCTAGCAACCACGTGGTGGCTCACAACCATCTGTAATGCCATCAGATGCCCTCTTCCGGTGTGTCTGAAGACAGCTACAGTGTACTCATATACATAAGATAAATAAATAAATAAAATTATTAATACCATCTATGTTGGTTTGTATATGCTTGGCCCAGGGAGTAGCACTATTAAGAAGTGTGGTCTTGTTGGAGCAGGTGTGTCACTGTGGGGATGGACTTAAATACCCTCATCCTAGCTGCCTGGAAGCGAGTATTCTACTAGCAGCCTTCAGAAGAAAATGTAGAACTCTGAGCTCTGCCTGTACCATGCCTGCCTGCATGTTGCTGTGTTCCTGCCTTGATGATAATGGACTGAACCTCTGAACCTGTAAGGCAGCCCCAATTAAAATGTTGTCCTTATAAGACTTGCCTTGGTCATGGTGTCTGTTCACAGCAGTAAAACCCTAACTAAGGCACCATCTGTGGTGGTTTGAATGAAAATGGCTCCCATAGGCTCATATCTTCAAATGTCTGGTCTCTAGTTGGTAGAACTGTTTGGGAAAGATTAGGAGGTGTGAATTTGTTGAAGGAGCTGTGTCATCGAAGGTACCCTTTGAAGTTTCAAAGGGCTATTCAAGGCCTAGTCTCTGTTTGTCTCTCTCTCTCTCTCCCTCCCTCTCTCTCTCTCTCTCTCTCTCTCTCTCTCTCTCTCTCTGCCTGCTGCCTATGGATGAGGATGTAAAGGTCTCAGCTACTGCTCCAGAGAGCTTCCTGTCTGCTTCTTGCCATGATGATCATGAACTAACCTTCTGAAACCATATTAAATGCTTCCTTTTATATGAGTTGCTTTGGTCATGATGTCTTCATAGCAATAGAATAGAAACTAAGACACCACACCCCTTTCCCAACCTAAAAAAACATCCAATGTGAGGCATTCTGCAGAGTCAGTTAGTGGACTCAACAACACAAATAATGATTTGAGTTCTTTCTCTGATGGTTGGCCCAGTTTGTCAACTTGATTGAATTAGGGGTTGGCCAAGACTAGTGAAACGCACCTGTGTGTGGGGGTGGTAGGGGTGGAGTGGAGGGGGGAGGTGTTCATAGATGATTTACAGATGGAATAGTGGTGTAAGAGGGGAGACTTCTTTGAATGTGGGTGGCACCTTAGACAGGCTAGTACCTCAGATGAGAAGGAGTTTGAGGAAGACACTCTACATGTGTGTGGAAGCTCTCTGTTTTCTGATTGAATGGCCTACCCTTGCTTCTGCCACAGTGATCTGGCACCAGACTCCAGGCTCTTTCCCCTTTGAGCTTAGTAATAGCTGCGACTCTCAGGGAGCCCCAGGCCTTTATCCCCTCTACTGTAACTGCTAAGGCACCTGACTTCTTGGTTTGGGTAGCTACCTGGTTCCCTGTCTCTCTGGAATGCAGGAAGTCATGGTAGGATTACCTAAGACAATCTAGCAAACCCACTTTTATGATGTGTGATACATTCCATGGGTTCTGGTCCTCTATAGACCCTTGTCCTCTCTCCCAGTCTCCATTCTCTGATCTTCCTCTCTGCTATCCTCTTATCTCCCTGCCCCCCCAGCCCCCGCCATCCTCAGTGGGTCAGCACCCACACAGAGCTACAGTCAGAGACTGGATAGATTGTCTACCCTGTCTGTCTTCTCAATGTAGGAACCTCATCATAGCTGACTGACTAGTAAGAGCTCATGATCCCGTTCTTAAATCAGTCACTAGGCAGAGGGACTTAACCGTGGCTCAGTCACCTTCTGTATAAACTCCAACATTAGTATCTTGCTTTGGGCGTCATATGGCAAGTAATGCAACTGCTCAGTGCAGCTGTTGAAAGCGCAAGAACTGGCACACACAAAGCACCGGTGGGAGGGAGACAGGGTTAGATGCAGGAGCCACAGTTCTCCAGCATCTAGCTTAGAATATATCTGATGTGGAGACGGAGTCAACTCTCTGTCAAATACACCAACATATAGATGAGTTTAGCTGTCTAGAACACCCTGCACCCCCAAGCCTATCAAATGCAAGCATCCAGCTGCTATTCAGGCCTGAGTCCTGCAGCCACCATTCCTCCTCCACAGACACCCACAGGCACTCTGCTGAGACATTGTCTCTGAGTCCCTAGCTCACCTTGACTTCCAGGTGACAACATGAAAGGGAGTGTTAGTGGTCATATGTCCTGCTCCCCGCCCCGTCCTCTGCCTTCTTTATAGGAATCAGAGAGCATGCTCCAGGCTTATGCCAGGAAACTACTCAGAAACTACCATCAGAAAATACTCCCACTTCTGCCATGTGGGCTCTCAGTTCCTTCCTTTGGGGCTCCACTGTTACTGTCTGTCTCTGGGGCTGGGGATTGAACTCTCCTGCTGTGCTCTTGTCCATGGTGTGATATCTTGTGACTTCATGGACATTCACTGCCTCAGTGTCCTCTGTCACATCTGAGACCTTCCATTAAAGTGTTGGGAACTTGTGGCAGGCACAGGAGTGGGGCTGGGAGAAAGGGGTTGTGTTCCAAGAAATGCTTGACCCCAGGCTTTGTCTTTGGCATATGTGAGGCACACAAGAGAAAGGAAGGTTTCACAGGCTGTATAGTGCACCAGGAACCTGAACCCTCTTTTTATTTTCAAATACAAGAATTCCATGATATCCCCTTGGGGGGGGGGGGCTACTTCTACATACCCAGACTGTCCCCTCTTGCAGCTGAGGCTTCTTTATTTCTGCTTGGGTAATTGTGTCAGTTTTCCATTTAGGGACCACTTGAAGTTGTCTTTTCTTTCCTGGAAACTTAAAAGAATCCCTTTGTCTTAGTTAGGGTTTCTATAGCTGCAATGAAACACCATGACCAAAAACCAAGCCAGGGAGGAAAGGGTTTATTCAGCTTACGCTTCCAGATTATAGTCCATCCCTAGAGGAAAAGAGAACAGCACCTCAACAGGGCAGGATTCTGGAGGCAGGAGCTGGTGCAGAGGCCATGGAGGGTGCTGCTTACTGGCATCTTTCTTATAGAACCCATGATACTAGCCTAGGGATAGCACCGCCCACTATGGACTACCTCTCCCACTGATCATTAATTGAGAAAACGCCTGGGTCTAATGGAGGTGTTTCTTCAACAAAGGCTCCTTCTTCTCTGATGACTCTAGCTTGTATTGAGTTGACACACAAAACCATCCAGTATACCCAGGCAACCCCAACTTACAACCCGAGATGAGAAGCGCAGAGGCTTCTGTCTCCTTAGTGCTTACTGAGTGACCTGAGAATTACCTGACTGGAGCACTGAAATCATCTTTTGAGGATCACAAACAAAGGGATTCATAGGAAAAGGCAGTTTTCTACCTTTCTAGGGGAGTCCTGAACTTTCTCGTGCATGAACTAAAAGATAAGAGAAGCTAATTGGTTTTAATCATCTCAAGTCATTTAATTCACCTCCCCTGTGATGCCTTTATGCTACGGTGTTCTACCTCACCACAGACTTAGAAGCAATGGTGTCGGAGGACCATGGGCAGGAAGCTCTGAAACCCAGGGCCAAACAAATTGTTCCTCCTTTAAGATGATTTTCTGAGGTATTTTGTAGCAGTGATAGAAGCTGCCTAAGGGATAGAGATATGCAAAGGAATAGAGAGGGAGGGGGAGAGGGAGAGGGAGGGGAGAGGGGGGAGGGGGAGAGGGGGGGAGGGGAGAGGGAGGGGAGAAGGAGCAGGGAGGGGGAGAGGGAGGGGAGAGGGAGGGGGAAAGGGAGGGGGAGGGGGAGAGGGAGCTGGAAAGTGAGAGGGAGAACTGATCTCCGACAATTTGAAGGCGTCACGTTGATGTCCTCCGACTACCATGAAGACTGCTAACGTAAGAGGTCTGCTTTTTTTAAATAAGAAAAGTGTGCAGCTTCATTCTTGTGGGTTTTGTATCCCAATTTCAGACAGGCTTGGACAGATTGTCCCATCTATTCCTAAGTGATGGATCTTAACCGGTTTTCAGAACTCAAGGGGAGAAGAAAGACAGATGCGCTCCCTCCCGCCCCCCAGGGACCACCCAGACTGCTATCGGAAACTGTTGCCACTCACCTTGCACTCCTTTTCAGTTTGTGTGGTTTCCCAGGAGGTTGGGGGCAGATTGTAGAAGGCTCCGGTCTGGAACAGCTGTACTGCAGCGAGTAGAATCCAGAACTGATCCAAACAAGCCCAGCACTTTATGGTTTGAGTGTTCAGTGCAAAATCTGAGGCTAGACATTTGAACAGCTCTTGCTTTAGTCCATGTTGTCAGCCCTGTAAAGAGCTACTTAAGACAGGTTACCTGTAAAGGGAAGGGATTTATCTAGCTCACCTTTGGGAGGATGAAATTCTTAAGAGCACAATGCAGGTTCTGATGAGGGCCCCCTTTGGTGGTGTCTGAAAGTGGCATTGTGGGAAGAGGAGAGGGAACACGTGATTACAGACAGGCCAATGGGAATTCAGCTGAATGGTACCAATGGTAGCGTTTTCCACTAACTCTCTTGAGAGAACTACCAGAGACTCAGGAGAGAACTTTAGTTCTTTTTCAGGTTGGCATCCTCAACTCCCTTGAGGACATCCCATTATCCAACCTCTTAAAGAGTCCGCATCCCCTTCCAATCCCACGGCTCTGGACCAAGCTTCTAGCATGAACTGGGGACACCCTGAAATGTATCAGGTTTAAAACATGAAGCTCATCAGACAGAAAGAAAAACAACCGCAGGTGCAGACAGAGAGCAATGGGCCTGGAACAGGTTTAAAAACAACGTCTCGAAAAACGCTCAGAGTGTTTTGGAAGGAGACACAGATCACACTGGCAGTGTGGCAGGAGAAAAAGTCCACAGAGTCCATCAGAGAAGCAAATCACAGTGTTAAAGATGACACAGTTGTACATGAATGTACATTAGGTCGTATGGGCAAACACGGCTATAACCCTGATGTTGGAACAGTGTCTTGGGACTTGTTCCCTAATGCAGGCAGAACAGGATGTGAAAGGGCCAAGGGAGTACCCTGAGCAGGCACAGATGTGTAAACACACTATGTAGGGAGTTATAGGAGTGAGAAAATTCTGGAAGGTAGCCACGGAGTTAAGACAAAAGAGGAGGACCCACCCATAGGCAGGCCTGTGTTGGGGACTTTGTCCTCACTGCGAAGGAGAAGGACTTGCTATGAGTTGCATCGGGGAATGATTGGTGTGTTATGACCAGGGTGTGTGACTTGATCGGTTTTGGATTCGCCAAGGATCAGATCCTGGAGAAAGCAAACTCGGTGTTGAAGATTCATTTTTAGTGTCATGAGAGCGAGGGGGGGCTTATCCATGTCAAGAGCCATCGCAGAGATAGTAGTGGCATAGGAGGAGAATGTGACATGCACAGAGTGTCAGTATATAGATACGTTTCGATGACTTAGACATAAACGATGACGTGGCGGCAGGCGTCAAACCTGAGTAGCTCAGATGCCATCTGTGTGCGGGTATTTCTCACGCTCGGAGTTCCCTTCCCACTTGACTTTATATCCATGACTTATAGACTAGAAGCCTTTCTCTTGCTGCTTCCCGGCAGCTCTCTCAAACCCATTTGCCTTCAATCCCTCTCGAGTTTCTTGACCACACTGGTCTTCCAAATACTCCAGGCATCCCCCTGTCTCATCTGCTCTTCACACACGTCTTATGCTGACACTGCGATCTCTCTCAGATCCCTGCACCAATATTAGCTTATTAAAAATGATTTCTCTTCCCCTCCATGTAACAGAATCCATCCCTCCATGACACTCTTGTAGATGCTAACCCTGATTTACTTTACTTGTTTACCGGCGTGTGTGTGTGTGTGTGTGTGTGTGTGTGTGTGTGTGTGAGCATGTGCATGCACACATGTGTAAATGCATATGCAACAGCACACACAGAGATGGCAGGACCGCTTTCAGAAGCCCATTCTTGCTTTTTACCCTGATAAAGCAGAATGTTCCTTGTTGAGCCCACTGGGCTGCATATTACAGGCTAGCAGGCCTGACCATTTCTGAAGCTCGTCTCCTGTCTCCACTTCCCAGTAGGGGGTGCGATTATAGATGTAAGCCACCACATGCAGCTTCCCCTTTTCTTTTTTCTTTATGACGTAGATTCTAGGATTGGGACTCACACCACCTATCTTGTGCATTCTTACCCACGGAGACATCTAGCTTCCTTTACCTGTAGCTTTTTTTTCTACAGACTTCTTAGCTTCTAGAAGCTTCTAGCTTCTAGTATCAGAAGAGGCCCATTGTGTCTGATAGTCCCCAAAGGCTAGTGTTTAGGCAAACAAAAATGTACACTTCCCCGACATGGCCAGCTGGCACGTCAGCTCCTGGTTACCATTTGTGCCACAGAGGGAGAAGTATTTTTTTGTTTTTTGGGACAGGGTTTCTCTGTGTAGCCTGGCTGCCCTAGAACTCACTCTATAGACCAGGCTGGCTGCAAACTCACAGAGAGCTGCCTGTCCTGCATCTCGAGTTCTGGGATTAAAGATGCACTACCTCCCCAGCCAAGGGAGAGGCATCTTTAATGAAGATTCTCACAGACACGGCTGCAGGGAGGACAGTCGTCTGTGCACTGGTCCTTAAAGCTTCTGCCTGCAAATGACACACAAAATTCAACACCTTAGCCATTGGTCATAACAAGTCATGTCTAGTGTCACAGAGGAAAAGCAATGTCACCCTACACCCAGTAGACAGGCCCAGAGACATGTGGTAAGACCACTAAGCTGGTCAGAGTACAATAGATAGATTATGCAGTTATTTCATTATTTGTCTCCCATCCCCGGGATACACAATGACTTTCTGTGTCTCTTACGGTTTTCCTATGCTGGGAGTGTGTTTCCTATGCAGTCAGTGGTATGCAGTAAGCACTTAATAAATACGTGTTGAATGATTGAACACACATCTGAGCTCTTTCTCTAGACCATAACTCCTTCAGGGCGTACACAGTGCTCATTTATCTTGGTTTCACCTTACACTTCTGGACAGCGTCTGGGACCCAAGCATTCACTAAACATCTCAATGGAAAAACAAGCCAGGGCTGAGGACCACACCTCCTTACTTTTCAGAACTCTAGAATATTTCCTGGTTCAATGGAAACATTGGAATAGTGAAGGGAGAGAGGAAAGGAAGAAAAGAAAGAAAGAAAAGAAAGGAAGAAAGAAAAGAAAGGAAGGAAGGAAGGAAGGAAAGAAGGAAGGAAAGAAGGAAAGGAAGAGGAAGGAAGGAAGGAAGGAAAGAAGAGCGAATGAGCAAGCAGGGGTACAGGCTAGGACCCTTGACTCAGTGTAGTGGAGAGCTCACATAGACCACGAGGGTCATCTCGGTGAAGATTTGTCAAAGGATGATTGCTGCCTGTCCTTAATTAGCACTAACGGATGGTTCAAAGCCTTCCGTGCTGTTTAGCCCTTGTCTCTAATTTCAAGGAAAGGGGGCAGTTGAAACCCAGAAAGGTACAAGGTAATATATCTTGGAGACATATTAATCAGAGACTGACCTTCCTTGATTTGTATTGTTCTCTTTGCCAGTTAATTTTGAGTTTATCAATTAACTGGAAACTTGACCTCAGGGGAGAACTTGGTAGTGGTGACACCGCAGGTCCAAACGGGAGTGGGGAAATTGAGTCACCATTCCAGGACTGAGAGAAAACAAAAGGGAGGAAGATTGACTTTGGATCATGGTTTCTCGAGTTTCTGGACGTGGCTGCTTAGCACACTCTAGCACAGTGGTTCTCAACCTTCCTAACGCTGCGACCCTTGAACACAGTTCCTCATGCTGTGGTGACCCCCAACCAGACAATTATTTTCATTGCTACTTTATAACTGTCATTTTACTAGTTACGGCTGTAATGTAATTACCTGGTATGCAGATGGTCTTAGGCGACCTCTGTGATGACCCAAAGGGGTCAAGACCCACAGGTTGAGACTGACTACTCTACAGGTTTGTGGCAGAGAACATTGGTGGGGAGTGTGTGTAACACAAAATTTCTCTCTTCCTAATTGCCAGGAAGCAAAGAAAGAGTCAGAGGGGGCTGGAGAGATGGCTCAGCAGTTAAGAGCGCTGACTGCTCTTCCAGAGGTCCTGAGTGCAATTCCCAGCAACCACATGGTGCTCACGACCATCTGTATGGGATCTGGTGCCCTCTTCTGGTGTGTCTGAAGAGAGCAATAGTGTACTCATATACATAAAATAAATAAATAAATCTTAATAAAAAAAAGAAAGAGTCAGAGACAGGATCCAGCGTCCCAGCACATCTATCGAGGACACAACCCCTAATGTCCTCCTTCCTCCACAGAAGCCCACTCCCCACCTGGTAGGATCATACGTAAGGAGTCAGACCTTCAATCCCTGCCCATCCAGGGGCATTTAAGAGCCAAACCATAGCAAAAGCAATGGAACCATGACTCTGAGGGAGTGACAATGGGTTGGAAAGGAAGTCAGATTTGCCATGGAGGCTATTGGGAAGCACTGTCACTGATACTTGCTGGCCTCTGGGTCTCATGTCAGGAGCTGACCACTGAAATGGCATGAGCGAGTGACTAAACACTCAACCTTGTTCAGGCGTTCAGTGTTCGGATGAACGCATCTGTTCTAACACCCCGATTTATGAATTAGAAACGCTGCGCACATACCTACCCACACGGAGAAGCATGCCCAGACCAATGGTTTGGAAAGATCTTAGAGGCATTTGGGCAGGCATGTGTGTATGGCGGCTAGAGGCTGACTTTGGCTGTCTTCCTTAACCACTCCCCTACTGTATGTTTGACACGGGGTATGTCATGGGATCTAGAGCCAGCCACATTGGCTACATTGGATGGTTAATGAGATCCATGGGAGCACTGGCCTTCCAGACTCACCCAGACTCACATCCTCTATCAAACCCCTGATCCTAATGATGCCGATTTCAAAAGAACTCTTCAATGGTGTTGTGTATGATGGTCCATCGGTCCTGTCGTCTCTCGCTGCTACTCGGCCCCTTAGCTCATCTGTTTCCTTCTTCCTCTACTACTTGCTCCTCCTAAAGTTTGTAAGAGCTGGTAGTCAACCTCGTAACATATAAGTAGCACTGTGTCAGTTCTGCACCTCAATACCCTCAGTAGACACACACACTACTTTAAGAATTCAATCCATCCCCCTTGAAGTCCATGAGCTGTTCTCCACCTGCCTTCTCTCTACCTTTCTCTCCTCACTTCCTGCCTGTTGATTGCTCTTGCCTTACTGTGTTTCACACACATGGTCCCTTACAGTCTCTTCTGTATTCGTGGCACACACTGCTTTCACATTAAGCTCTTGTTCTTCTCCGTTCTTGAAAGCACAATCCCACTGTGTTCCTTTGATTTCTACTCTCACTCTCTCTTGGCCCTTTCTAAAATCAAACAAACAAAAAACCCTCCTTCCTCATCTATTTCTGTATTTTGCCCTATATT
This sequence comes from Uromys caudimaculatus, assembly GCA_028551405.1. NCBI lineage: Eukaryota > Metazoa > Chordata > Mammalia > Rodentia > Muridae > Uromys > Uromys caudimaculatus. Next base: position 64,765,484 of record CM052707.1, on the reverse strand, counting down.
TATTTAAGATATTTATCAATGGGCAGTCACGTCCATCTCAGAAGACCGGGGCCCCGCTGTCCCCTGTCCACAGGGATCAGTAAGAGGACAAAAGAAGCAAATGAGTATTCATTTCTGAACTGCTCCCACCACAGTCTAGAAACTGAAGCTCTGGTTTTGTCGGAGAGGCCAAATCAGAGTGATTAGCAGCTTAACAGTGTGTGAGAGAGACCGCTTGAGAAATAATGACCACACAGAGAAAACAGAGTCATGGAGAGAAAGAAAGAGCCCTGAATACCTAATTGGAGCACTGGGGTTTTCAATTGAGTGACCTGATTTTCTTTTCACTGGTCCCTGCGGCTCACGGTCCCAAGTGTGTGACACATGCGATTATTCTGTGCCGTGTCACAGCATCCTTTTACAAACATGCACACATCAAATTTCACCGAAGGACACAGCTTCTAAGGAGAATTGCCCCATGAAGATGGTAGCAATATATTAATATTATGTTAGTAATATAGTATAACTCTACAGTAATGTAATAATGGTTAATAACAAATCTAAAACTGAATACCAAATACCACAGGGAAAATAACCTCAGGAATTGGCTCCTTCACATGCTCCCTCCTCAGAGTCATGTCCAGCCCCCTCCCGAGTCCCCAGCCACTTAGCTCTCTAAACAGGTGCTTTGCCCTCCTCCACTGTCTTGGAAGAAGTTATACCCACCCCTTAGGAAATCCTGGGCTTCCGCCACGATTCGCTTTGATTCTGGGGCTCATCTTTCTTCCTCGATGCTGCATTTACCTACCATGTTGTTGTTCAGTCTACAATAATGTGCAGAAACAAGAGTTAGATGAGGAAGAGGAGAGGAGGGAACTCCACAGGACCATCTGATACCTGGCATCTCACAAGCTTCAGAGTAGCCCAAGGATGATACATCAATTCCAGGTCCTGACTCCTTTGTAGTGTCTTTGCTGGAGTGAATGGCAGAGCCTTGTCCAGGAAATGTTGACTTCCAGCAATGGATGATTGGGCCCCACAGAGAAATTTGTGAGACATAGTCCTCTAAACATTTAAGAAAGAAATATTTTCTACACATCTGTCTGGAGCCACACATGGTGCCGTCAGATCTTTTTCTTGATTTTGCATCCAGCCTCTATCAAAAATGGTGCTGTATCAAGCACACGGAGCTCTGAAAAGGTCTCAGTAATACTGAAGGCAGCAACCCAGGCTCCTGCCCCCATCACAGAGAGGGGGGAGGAGGAGGAAGAGGAGGAGGAAGAGGAATAGGAGGAGGAGCTTAGGAATGGGACAGTCTTGTTATTTTAGTTAAAATTGCTTTCTCTTTTTTAAATCTTGGGCTTCTTGAGATTCCCATCCATGGATAACTAGGTGTGCAATACCTGGTGAAGATGGCCACCACAGGCAATGAATCCCTCCTAGTTTGTAATGCGTCTGACTTACAGGTGTTACTAAACCACACAGTTTCAGAATCTTCTTTGGACTAAGCTCTTGTTTTTTTCCCAAACATTGCAAATTATGATGATAATATGGTCTTTGAAGAAATGTTAATTAGGTCATAAATGCTCAATAAAATAGAATTGGTTCCTACAGTCCAGAAGAAAGCAGAGTCCCTATGGAAATGGGACACAGGACAGCTTCATTTGAACACCACAAAAGGCTTCAGGGCATGTGGCACAGCCTAAGGGAAGCAGTAATAATACTTAAGCTACATGCGGAGGCAGAAATAAACTCTGGAAGGTGATAGAACAGAGGTTCTAAAGAAGTATATTAAACTGTCTCAGAATCCATCATTTATTTATTAATTCATTCCATCTGATGTCATCAGCCACCTACTATATATTGGGCACAGTAGCTGGCAATGAGAATTCAGAACTGGACATAATAAATGCATGTCTGACCCAGGGAACTATAGAAATGAATAAATAAGTACAATATTAAGCACGAGTGTGGATTAGAATCATAAAAACAAACACAGAAGAACATGACAAGAATCACCTTATGCTCAGGGAGAGCTAACACACTCTGATGTGTTCAGTTTGAGATATTTGAAGGTGATATGGAAGGTTGAGAGAGATGTAGTCCAGGCCTGAGGAGCAGTGGGAATGAAGGACTTGAGGTGGAAAGGAATGGGTTGCCCCTGGACATGAAGAGGACTGTACTATACTGAGGAGGGTGTGGCCTGAGAAAGATTTGGTGATCTGGGGAGAAGCTGAAGAATTTCAATATTCATGTATGGGCAATAGGAAGCTGTAAAGGGTTTCCTCCCTCCCTCCTTCCCTCTCTCACTCCCTCTCTCTCTCTTTCTTCTTTCCTCTCCTCCTCCTCCTCCTCCTCCTCCTCCTCCTCCTCCTCCTCCTCCTCCTCCTCCTCCTCCTCCTCTCCTCCTCTTCTTCTTTTAAATAAAACAACCTTATTCTAATTAACTCATGACTAGAATCATAGCACAGCCAGCTTGAGAAAGGCACTCAGATCTTTGCCTGGTCCGAACTCTACACATATCGCCAAACTTCACCACAGTTAGAACAGCCATTCTGGATCAATGGAGCTTTGCTTAGGAGTTTCAGGTCTTTATTATCAATTACATTTTAGTTAATTAAGTAAGTAATTAATGTACATGGCTCTTGCTTCTTCAACACCCAGAAAGTTGAATTTTACTTATTCACCAATGGGGGCAGGGGGAGGGGAGACAATGGTAGAGTAGAAACTAGAAAACAAATACAGCTTTGTATCCTCTTTGATGACTGATGTGTCTTCATCCTTATCTGACATTATTTTCCTTGGTCTTCTTTCTAAATTTTAGACTGTACCCGTGTGTATACATGTTTCCGTATATGCATGTATACATTATAGACTAGGATCTGCATATGAAGGAGAACATGTGTTTTGTTTCAGTTTTCTGAGTTTGGGTCACTCACTCGACATTCTGCTTCATGCCATATCTGCAAATCCCACGACTTCCTTCTTCCTTACAGTTGAATCATATTCCACTGTGTACATGTAGCACATTTTCAGGGTACACTCCTCTGTTGATGGACATCTGGGTCAGCTCTGTCTCCCTGTTGTCTGTCATAAGCTGAACAGCAGTAAGCATGTATCTAGATATTTTCTCTATAGAGAAATGAAAGTAGCAAAAGGAAGCTAAAGCAAAGCAAACAAAGGCTTTAGGTGGCATTGTATTCACTCCATCCTGAAACAGCGTGTATCTCTTTATCTGAAACAGCGTGTATCTCTTTATCTGGCTAACGGTAGATGACCATGCATCCATACAAAGGAATACTACCCAGGAATACAACAGAAGTCAACAAAGTGGACAGATTTGTAAAACATCGCCAAGAGAAAGGATCCAATCTCGGAAGGGCTAGGGAGTAGGAGGGAGTGCGCAGAGAGGGAAGGAGAGAGAGAGAGAGAGACCCCAGTACAGTCTTTTATATCAGATCTCTCTAAGCAACAAACCCTGCTGAGACATGTCAAGGGGAGATCAGTGAGCCGGGAGTGAGGAAATCCAGATTCCAGTACTAGACAGTGACAACCGTTGGCTTGACACGTGATTTGACACGAGTCACTCGAACCTTTGGTCCTGCAGTATCCTACTTAAAATGGGAACAAATGACCCGGCCTACCTCGTGACATCTTATGATTATTGCTTGTCAAGGCTGTCTCCTTCTGCCATAGCATATGATGTCTTTCTAACTTAAATAGCTTTCTAATACTTAGTAACCTCTGACTCTGTGTAGCAATGCAAGCCTCATGTGTTTAGTGACTTGGAATTGTCACATGGTCCAGCTGGCTGTATTACTACAGAAACTCTCATGGAAGTGGACATTGCAGAGGCTCTGTAGGTGTGCTCACGTTACCCAGCTAACATCAGGTAAAGCAGAGATGGAATTTACTACCACCTGACCGATAGGCCCCTGGTCATATTCTTCGTGCTATTTCTGCTTTTCTCAGAAATGTTTTCAATTTGGAGCTATCGTGTCCACTTAGGGTATTATATGTACAAACAGAGATTTATATTGCCCATAGCTATACTTATTAAATATCCATAAGACATATGAGAAAGCCAAAGACCTCAAAATTCAGGGCTTTGCTTGACCCAGATATAAAACAGTGAATGAAGTCAGCATTCTTATTACCTGACTGATAGGAACTTCAAAAGCTCAGGGCAAATAGGGGTTGCTTATTTACACAATAATGTGTATAAACTGAAGATGGCAATTCACTCTGGTCTCCAGAGTCCCTCCAGTGACTTATGTGCTTTCTGGAGGTAAGTGCTGTTTATTTACAATATCCTTTGAAAGAAACAGTTGAAGCCTTAGACATATCTTTGAACCACTTCGTTATGCCCCATAATTTCTGATATACATTTGTGGTTGTTTGGATTTTAAATATGTTGTGATTTTCAGTGTCGTTTCCTCTTTGTTCCATGAGTTGTTTGTAGGCGCAGTTAACTCAGATGTGAATCAAAGTGTTTCTTTCTCTGGACTGTTATTGTTGGTGTCTAAGTGGAGGGTGAAGTGGCTTTTAAAACATAATCTCTATGTAATGTAAGTATGGAGAGATTTTTGAGCTTTCCTTTGTGCTGTGGTCCATGGTCATTCTTAATCGGTATTTTATATGTGCTTGTATAGAGTGTGTGCTTTTTAGTTTGTAGAATAAAGAGTGTTCCATGGCTGTAATCAGAGACCTTAATCCATGATGCTTGGTCAGCAACCAAACAGCAATCTTAAACCTATTCAGCGGGAGGAAAGATCTCTGTCCCTGGTTCAAGCTGTGGAAACATGGTATCTTTCCTGAGAACTTTTAAATATGGCTTCTTTTTTCACTGTGGCCCCAAATCACTTCTTTGAATGCTGTGCTGGGGACTTTTCCTCAGCGTATGGCTGTCCACTCAGCTGAGGATGCTGCTTCCTGTGCTGAGGTCTGTGGGTGCCTCTGGTTTCTGGTCCCTGCTCCCTAGCTTTCAGCCTGTTGCTCCTTAGTGAATGGACAGCACCCACAGCCTGAAGCATCCAGACTACTCAGTGTGCTTGTTAACTCTTTCCTGGATGTGCCCAGCTTGCCTTTCTGCCCTCTGCATTTCCTGACCCCAGGCCAGGCACCATTTATCACTTCTCAGATCACCACAGTCCCCCAGTGACTTCTTATCTGTTTGGCCACTGCTAAATCTCTCTGTTGCAGCCACTGACTTCTAAACTGTACATCTTTATGAGTCATTGTCCGTTGAAGTCAGAGAAGAGATTTCAAGCTCTGTAGCATTGATTATCTGGTCTTTCATGGTCTAGCTTTGCTTTCCCAAGCTCTCTTAAGTATTATCTGCGATCATTTGCATCTTCTGAAAACAAATCTAGATCTTAGCCTTTTTGCAGTCCCAGCAAAGTTCTCTGCCTTGTACCTTAAAACATGCTGTGTAAGATTTTATATCTTTGATGGTAATAATATTTATTTACTTTTTAAAAATTTTTAAATTTATTTATTGATTTAATGTATGTGAGTACACTGTCGCTGTCTTCAGACACCCCAGAAGAGGGCATCAGATCCCATTACAGATGGTTGTGAGCCACCATGTGGTTGCTGGGAATTGAACTCAGGACCTTTGGAAGAGCAGTCAATGTTCTTAACCACTGAGCCATCTCTCTAGCCCATTTATTTACTCTTTAAATGGGGAAGACAGTAAGATAGTTCAGCAAATAAAAGTACTTGACATACAAGCCCAGTGACCTGATTTTGATCCCCAGAACACAGAAGGAAAGAACTAACCCCAGAACACATGTAAAAACAGAAGGAGAGAACCAACTTCATAAAGTGCCCTCTGACCTCCGCAAGCATGTTATGACAGGTGTGTCCATGCACACATGTCACGCACAGTACTAATAAGTAAACCTTATCTTTATGTTTTGCAGCTTATTGTTTTGACACAGGGTCTGATTCTATAAGCCAACCTGCCTCATACTTACAGCAGTCCCCCTGCCTCAGCCTCCTTTGTGCCAGGATTACAAATATAAGCTACCAGAACCAGCTTTTGAAAATAGTTCTTGTGTTTACGTAATAATGGAATGATGGAAAAGAGATTATAAACACACACACACACACACACACACACACAGAGAGAGAGAGAGAGAGAGAGAGAGAGAGAGGTATACATACATGTTTGTGATTGTGATGGGGATTATAATAACACTTCTCAGAATCGTGCATGGATAGTTACTGATAAACAGCAGATCTACCAACTCATTAACTTCCTCTTCCTTAGACCCCATTAGAATGAAGACCAGACCATGAGATATATAAATTCATGGAGGCCAAAGGACTGGAACTGAAACCCATACTTTGCTAGGGTATGTATCAGACCTAATGGCTTCTCAGCCTGCATATGAGTGGAGAAGAAGACAAGAGCAATCAGGAGAATCCCAGCAGATGGAATTCCACACCCATCTGTGATGAGACGTAGGCTCGGGTCTAAAATCAGGGCACTCAGATGGCTCCATTGACTGATAACTATTTATTCAGGCGTATGGCAGCAATATCTGCAAATGTGTCCCAAGCGAAGGTTTCAGGTGACTTTTAAAGAGCACCGAAGCCTCTAAGGAAAAAGACTTCCACATACCTGTTCCACGGAGAGATACAGAACAGTGACAAATCAGGACAACTTCCCAGAGAGTGGCATGGAAAGATTAAGATAGAGAAACACAGAAGCCAGGCAGAGGGGCCCCATGCCTTTAAACCCAGCACGTGGACAAGAGAAGCAGGCAGATCGCTGGTTCGAGGCCAGCCTGATCTACTGAGTGGGTTCCAGAACAGCCAGAGCCACACAGAGAAATCCTGTCTCTAAAAACAAACAAACAAAAACACACAGAAGAAAACCCAGGTGCTCAGGAGGATTAAAGTGTCAGGGTCACTGTCTGACCCACAGGGCGTCCAGAAAGACAGATCTGAGACAGCGAAGGTGAAGAGATTAATAAAGAAATGACACAAGGAAAATGTCAAGGTTAGAGGCTGTTCAAGTGCCAGCATTTTCCCAGAGCCATCTGGAGTGTAGCTATTCCTTGTGTGTTGTTTGTCAGTGTCTGTCACATCGTGTGTGCATGCATGCACGTGTGTCTAGCACCACTCAGTTTTCCACTGAATGTACAACATTTGATTTGCTGTGCATTGAGTCTATGCTCTTCACCTTCCCCACAGAATGCTAACATCCCCCCCCCCCATTTTGATTTAATTAAAAAGAAAAATTAGAAAGAGGCAATGGCAAAGCAGGAATAGGGTCGTAATCTCTGCCTGCTTCATGCTGGCACTGGGGGCGATGTGTCTCTGGGGAACCTAGAAGAATGGGGGTGGGGGATGTTTGTCCAGTCGTAGGAGAGTTAGCAGTTTCCTTGCTGTCCAGGGTCTGTGGAGCTGTCTGAGGGTAGGTCAGAAGGAACAGGTCCAGTAGAAGCGTCTGTGTCTGAGAGAGATTGGAGCGTCTGACGGTTGCTTCTCTGGAGCTGTCCTGGGTGTAGTAAATGCCTGAACTTGACAAGATGTTGAAACACATTATTATAGGTAGAAAAATAGATTAAGTACATTTGGGAGAAAGAAATTTTTTTTTAAGATGTACATTTTAAACCCAGAGGAATCCCACCCTTTGGAATAGGTAGTAAGTGGGAACTTTGGGCAGATGTACTTATCTGGATGGAGTCTATTGGGCCCATGAGAGGCAGATCTGAGTGGATTTTCTGTAGCTTATAAGTTTATAAAAGAGATAACAACATGAGTTAACAACATGAACAGTCTTTAAGATGAGCCTTTTGTGGAGCAGAAGGGACAAGATTAAAAAGTTGAAAAAGCTGGATCGTATAGTGGAATGTTTTATTAGAGTCAGGCAAATGATAGGAACTTAGATAACATTAGGACAGTGGTATAGCAAGAGGAAGGTAAGGAGATAACAGATTACGTCTGTGAAAGCTTAGCTGTCAATGTAGTCAGAAGTCTGAGAAATAAACAATAATCTAGCAATTATATTATTTAAAAAATGACAGAGTCCACTAGTCAACAATTCCCTGGTCTCTGAGGCAACTCGGCCAGAGTCAGTCTGACTTTCAAGTGCAGAAGACGCAGGGCTTTTTCTCTGTGGAATAGATACATGTGACATGGGAAGTAAGCTTACCTTGGTTTAGTAGCCAAGCCCCTTGACCCAAAGTATCCGGTTTTGTCCACTGTGTTTTCAGTGATTGTCATATCACAATCTAGGCAGAATCCTGCAGCTGTGTCCACATCTTCTGAGACCATCGACCATCTTGAGCCAACTGTTAAGACTTTGGGAATTCTGTCTGCTATAAACTTAATAATTAACAAACTTCTGACAGGACTGAGAACTGTATACATTGGTTATAACTGAATAGAATTTAATAGCAGTAGCAAAGAGACATATGGCTAGGACCAGAATAAGGAAGCAGGCAGCAGTGTCATGGAAAGAGAGGGAGAGAGGGAGAAAGCCCCTTGTGTGTGTTGAAAGGTGGAAATGTGATCAGGGATCAGGGACTGGCAGAGCAGAAGCCAGTTGAGGGAGCTGGGCAAGACAGACCAGTCGCAGAGCAGAGACTGAGGGCAGGGGAGGCAGCAGAGTCCCTGGCAGGGGGTGGAGACAGAACCGGTTTGAGGCAAAACCAAAGCTGAGTTTTCTGTGGCTGTGAGCTTTGGCATAAACTCGCATGGGAAAGCAAGTCTAAGGGAGGGGACCTCTGGCAGGACACAAGGGGCAGAGCCAGACCGACCTTTCCCACTGAGAACCAAGCAGAGCCAAGGAGTAGAGGGGGGAAGGGCAGCAAGTGGGATGCCCAGCAGGGAGCACTAATCAGACTTGCTTATGGAGCTGCAAATGAGACAGGGAGAGGGAATTCTGTACTATGGGTCCTCAGTGAGCAAGTGCCAGTTTAGCGAGATGGAGAGAGATTGCTTTAGACCAAGACATCCCATTAAATAGGGACAAAGGTGGCAAAGACTGACCCCTGGGTGAGATACATGGGAGTGGGGGCTAATGTTCAGAGGCGGTGCTCCTGAGAGCAGTTGTCCAGGCTCAGCCTGGAATTCGCAGAGGCGGCGAGAAAGTGAAAGGAAAGAGGAATGTCCCGCCCAAGGGAATAAGTCCTAAAACGAGGGTCAGTGAAAGATTGTCTCCCATCCTCAAGGACAAAACAGGGTAGCTCTGAACTTAAGAGCTCTCCCTGGGGACTATGCAGACGGTCATTTACTCAGGGAGGCAAAGGAGTAGCTTCAAGCTCAAGAACTCTTTCCTGAGTCCATGTGGACGGTTACTCTGACCAGTGGGGAATGGGGGCTTACTGGTTCTTTTGAGCTAGCGAGCGTGGATCTCTCATGGTGGCTGAGGTGGGATGCAAACCTGCAGAGTTTCTAATCCAAGTCACACGGCACCAATAATGTGTTTATAAAAATATATATAGAGATATATATGTTATATGGGGATATGGGGAGGAAGGTGTGGGGGAAGGGTGTGCCTCAGCAGGCCCAAGCCCAGGCATCCCTTCCCCCTGAGGGACCAGCCACACACGAAGGTATAGTATACAAATAGAGTTTATTCAGGGCATGGGGAGGGGAGTTAAGAGGGTAGTTGAGGCAGGAATGGGGAGAGGTAAGAGAAAGAGAGAGAAGAGAGAGAGGAGGGACAAGCAGCCCCTTTTATAGTGGGCCAAGCCCACCTGGCTGTTGCCAGGCAACTCTGGAGTGGAGTTTAGACAGAATGCTAACATTTATTACATGCTAGGCATTGTGCTAAGCTGTGTATGGATTATTGAAGAATGTATTACATATCTGCTGTCAGTTTGCATGGATGGAAAACATCTGAATTTAATCTAAGTAGAAGAAAAACTTCAATCTCCAGATATTAATATTCAGGGACATAAACCGAGCTGAATAAATTCTGCTCATCCATCCTCATCATGGATATGAATGCTATGTTCACCCACATCCTTACAATGAAGAGAGCACTGAGTAAGACTCTGTAGGAGTGCAGACAGTCCTGTCTGTGGGAGATGCTGCAGTAGTAGAGAAAGAAGTGCCTGATGTTGTTTGCAAACATCCATCAGTGTCATCTGTTCGTCTCCATCTTTCTTTCGCACAGTCAGCTCATCTGGAGTGTACTGACCTCCGTTTCAGGAAATGAATGAACTTGTCCTGGGTGATGCAGCTTCTAACACCATCTCTGAACATTAGCTCTGATCTACGTCAACCAACCCATGCCGGCATGTACCTGCCACAACATGGTCATCCTCTGGAAGGTTACTCAGGAGCACCAGAGCCCACGGCCATAGTGACTCATTCCTCAGTCTGTTAGCCAGATTTAAATAATGCTACTTGTTGAAAAGGCATTCTTCGGCACAGTTCTTTGGCTTGGAAGCGTCCGCTGTTTACAGTACGGATCTGTTGGGGGGGGGGGCCCTCTCTTCCTCCATTCTCTTTGCGTGTCTAACTTCTATTCTGTTTTTCATGATTCAGTTTGTGCCCCCCCCCCCCCGAAAGCCATGCTGTCTATATGGACATTCTGCACTCTTCTCAGCTCCTGACACAACGCACTGGCCCGACACCTCACGGACCTACAGCCACCGCCATGTGTTTATTGTTTCATTTTGTGTGGACACAGAGGCTGGACTGGGCAGGTTTTTTTTTTTTTTTTTTTTTTTTTTTAATAGTCTAGAGGTCTTTCACTTTTGACATCTGTTAGCTATGAATTCAGAGAATGGCTCCAGGAGCCCCAGCTCCTTCCCACACAATGCACGTTTCTCTGGGTGGAGTGGACTGGGATTTCCACTGGACCCAGGTATGTTTCTTCATGCCTTCCTCTCCTGATTTTCCTTCACCCGTTCAGGATGTTACCTCGGCTCTTTTGAGCCTTTCAGACTCTGTCTGCACATTATTCCTCCTGGCAAGACTCTTAGCCTGCTTGTTTACAGCAGTATCAATGGCATGCTGGATGGCATTGTTGATTCTCCTAGTTTTAGTTACAGGTCCTTCCTTCTTGAGAAGCACTTCCTCATTTTCTTGTTGTCTGTGATATCTTCCTTCTTGGAAAGTTGTCTTAGAGTCTCTGTGGCTGAAATTAAAACTCCTCGACCAAAAGCAACATTGTAAGGAAGGAGTGAATTACATTTATACGTCCACACCTCAGTCCATCATCAAAGGACGTTAGGGCTGGAAATTGGAGGCCAGAACTGATGAACAGGCTATGAAGCAGTGCTGCTCACTGGCTTGCTCTTTAAGGTTTGCTCAGCCTACTTTCTTATAGCATACAGGACAACCAGTCCGGGGTGGAACCACGCACAGTGAACTGGGCCCTCCCATATCAATCATGAAAATGTTCCATAGTTTGCCTACAGCCCAGTTTGTTGGGGGCATTTATTTGCCTGAGATTCCCTCTTCAGAAGTGACTCCAGTTTGTGTTGGGCTGACATAGAACTAGGCAGTTCAGAGATTCTCTTTTGTGTGGTCAGAGGGACAACTCTGTGGGTTCTTAATGGCATAGACAACATACAGAGGTAAGTTTCTTCTTTCTGTTTCTGTTTGATATTTTGTTGAATTTACTGTTGGATAGCAGTTCTGCTAGCCCTGATTTTGTTACTGCTAGAATGTGGCTCAGTGCCTGGTACATGATGGGTGCTCACAGGGTGGGTGCTCATCAAACATTTGCTGAGTGAGCACACAAATGGGTGAAAGTCATTGCTACTACAGAACGGTTCAGCTTTAGCTTTCACTTACTGTTCCTGAAAAAGAATGCCAAACAACCAGACCCTCGTGTGTGGCATATGCTAGATGAACAGCTGACCAGCCTGTAAATAAGTGCAACCATCATGGAGAGAATGAGATTCCTCAGCACACCTGCAGCAGACCACCTTAGGGTCCACTTGGCCCACCGTGGGTACTTATTAAATAAACTGAGATCCAGAGTTCAAGAGACAGTCATCATTCTGTGTTTATTACAGCAGTGTCCCTAATAGCCAAGGTGTAGAATCAGGCTGGGTGTCCACTGAAGAGAGGAGATGCATCAAATATACACAGTGGTATATTAGTCAGCTACACGAAAAGTGGGGGATTCAGTAACATGTAGCTGCCTGGAAGGAAGGCGTGGAAGGAAACAGCTTGAAGTAAGTTTAGATCCAGCAAGACAAACCTCACATCTCTCACTTATGTAAGGGTACTGAAAGTCAGTCTCAAGGGCGCAAAACAGACTGGACTCTGGAAAAGGTGTGTGAAGAACTCTTAAAGGCCACTGAGTTGTAATTGGGTAGGGGTAGGATATACATATCAAGTGTAAGGTGACTATGGTTGACAGAAAGTATTTAGAATATTTCCAAATAGTAGAGAGGATTTTGGATAGTCTCAACATACACAAAAACTGATGTATGGATGAGAAGATAAATCTCCCAATTACGTGGTCCGATCGTGATTGAGTGTACAGGCACTGAAATGTCACACCACCACCCATAAACATGTGTATCTATTGTGTGTCGAACAAGCTAAGAACACATTGGAACAAATGAAAAGATGGATTGTTTGCACCCAAGAAAGGACTAATGAGCTAAAAATATTGACCTAAATCTGGAAGTTAAAGGGTAAACAAAGCAAGAAGGCTGTGCATATCTCCTCCCCACTGGAAATTGATATTTCCTAAGTTCTCTCGCTCTGGGGACTTCCTAGGTAAAAGGAGAATGTGTCATATAATCTCACAACCCCATGAAAGAGGAAAGTAAGATGCTTTCAAAAATGACTTACGCCAAATGGCTCTTTGTCGAGTCTTGATGGACGGGGGGGGGGGGGGGGGGGGTTATCATATTTTCCTGTTTCTTTGGAATCTAGAATAACAGTCCAAGAAGTCTCAAGAAGGAAGCAGAAATCAGAGCAGTTGGATTATTTGGACCATAAAACAAGAAAGACTGAATTTTACCTGCACCATTAGACCTGGAAAGATGAGGCCACTGTGTGCACTTTGAGGGAGATGCTGTTTATTTATGATATCCTTTGAAAGAAAGAGTTGAAACCTTAGATATCTTTGAACCACTTTTGATATGCCCCATAATTTCTAATACGCCTTTGGGGTTGTTTTGATTTTAGGTATGCTGTGATTTTTCAATGCTGTTTCCTCTTCTCCTCATGAACTGTGTGTAGAACCAGGAGACAGAACCCACAGAAGGCAGTGGGGGCTTGGGTGGTAGCCGTGGCAATGAGGTTGAAAACGAAGCAGAAATATTTTTAAAGTTTTTGAAGGTCTTGAAGCTGCAAGTACTACATCAGTTGGGCGGACAATGTTTTAGGAATTTGGATAGGCAGCACATTTTCATTACCTAGTTGAATTGCAGGTTTTATTTTTCATGGCAGTATGAAATTGGCCAGGGAGTCAGCTACACATAATGGCTTTATGGCTAAACACATCCTGTTGTAATAAATCATAGCCGTATATCAGGCTGCCTAGTGCCTGATTTAAGAGACAAGGCCACGGGGAGCTCTATCCAGTCTATGGATTTGAAGACTAAGCTGGAGGTGAAGGGATAAGACCCTGAACTCTGGCGAACAGGGTGAATTCTGCAGCCGGCATGTTGGCTGCAGTTAGAGCGCTCATTGGGTATGTCATAGCATGGTATTCTTCTTGGGCATAGGGTTGGATTCTCAGTGGGCTATCCACGCAGGTTATAATGCTCCATAAGACTTCCATGTGATAACACTAGGGGGTGGGGTGTGCGCGCGCGCGTGTGTGTGTGTGTGTGTGTGTGTGTGTGTGTGTGTGTGTGTGTGTGTGTAGATTGGGAGGCTGTCCTTTCACTGGTTCCCCAAGAAGCCAACTTTGAAAGCTTGAATTGTAGCCCAGAGAGGATAGGGTTAAACTCGAGATGGGCATTCAGGAAAAGGCTGACAGCAGAGCTTGCCCAGGAAGAGACACTTGCCTTTTTCTTCACATTTCCTTCTCTTCCCTGTTTCCACTGAGAATTCAATTGTTTCTTATGGAAGAGGCCCAGGACCCTTAGTGTCCCTTTGGTAGCCCAAGGCAGGCTAAGCTTGGTGAGAGAGGACTGGACAGGTCAGGGCAATTAGGTGGCCTAAAGAATGCCAGGGAAGGACAAAGCCTAGCTGAATAAGAGCAGCCAATTAAGCTGCATTAGGTGGGTACAGCTGGCGTCTTAAGGGTTAACAGGAGTTAAATGCTTCCAATCAGGAGGGGGACCTACGGGACCCCCAATACTGAAATGTGGTGATGATGATACACAAAGTCAGAGTCCAGGAGACCAGGGTCGTCAGAGCTGAAGATGGCCTGTGTTGGATGGCAGAGGGTAAGCCCCCTCATTATCAGGGACCCCAAGAGCTGTCATAGTCAGGAAGGCAATTGGCAGTTTGCTGATTTTTCAGGGATGGCTTTTTGTAGTATCCAATTCCAATTCGATCCTATGTACAAACCACACAGGGAAAAATGACTGTGTATGTACAATGGCTTCCGTCCTTGCAGTGTGCATGTTAAATAACTAGTGTTTGAAAAATGTATATATTCTGATCATGATCTCTGGATGTCTCTAGGTATCATGGTCAATAATGACAGACAGTAAGGGGGAAAGGCTAGCTTACAGAGGAACCAGGATGATAACAAATACCAGGTAACACTTAGGCCAAATTCTTAGAAGCAAGCAAGGCAGTGGTGGCGCACGCCTTTAATCCCAGCACTTGGGAGGCAGAGGCAGGCGGATTTCTGAGTTCGAGGCCAGCCTGGTCTACAAAGTGAGTTCCAGGACAGCCAGGGCTACACAGAGAAACCTTGTCTCGAAAAAAACAAAACACAAAACAAAACAAAACAAAAATTCTTAGAAGCATTTTACTTGCATTGACTAATTTAATTTTCAAGACGAACATTTAATGTCGTATTGTGTAAAGGAGTGATTTGACCAGGTGATTTGGTCTAATCATGACCAAAGGTGATGATTAAACTTCAGTCACCACCTTTGTTCTGTTTTCTTTTTGAGACCGGGTTTCTCTGTAGCCCTGACTGTCTGGAACTCCATCTGTAGACCAGGTTGGCCTTGAACTCAAAGATCTACCTTCCTCTGCCTCTTGATTTTTTTTTTTTTTTTGGAACGGTATTGGATCAAGTGCATTTCATTATTAACATCGTCCTTGTTCAGAGCGTTTGGCACAATGACACTTCATGACAACTCTTTTTTTTCCTCTCTCTGATCACCTAGAGATGACCATCTCTAGTCACTTCATGACTCCTCAACTTCAGCTTCATCCAAGACCTGACCGACCAGCTCAGCAGAGCAGCTAGTCATGGATGCAACGTGGCTGGATAAGAATCAAGATACTCTGTAGTTCAGAAAAAAACATGGCATGTAAAACTCCCGTTTCCTCCCATCTTTCTGGGTTCTTAGGGGCAGCAGCCACAACTGGATCTCTATTTACTCTTCAACTCCCATGGTAGTTTTCTTTGAAGGTAGCTACCTCTATGACCTGGGTGGGGTCTGGTGGTTCACTGTTTTTTTGAGTTGTGATTTCATGTTTCCAAGAATGTATGTTTAATCTGAGACAAATGGAGCCATGGGCCAGATAAAATCTTGGCGAGAAAATAGGTGATCAGATGAAAGGAAAAAAGAGGGTGGATGGGTGGATAGGTCCCATGGGCTCAGTCTCGAGCTTGGTTAAATTCAGGGGAATGAACTGGGGCCCTGGGAAAGCTGATTTAAGTAAGACAAAAGCTCAGTTGTTATTAATGGGTAGTTGGAAGCAGCTCATTGCTGTGTTGAGTCAGGCTCAAAGGACTAAGACAGGATTGTGACTATTGTCCACTAGATACAGAGGGGTTCTGCTCACCAACATGAGGTGTGTTCTCAGAGGCCATAACTGGATGCTGTGATGAGAAGAGAGGCATGCCTGGCTTAGAATGGATGAAGTCTTGAGTGCAGAGGCCCACATCTACAGCAGACTGTAAAATTTACAGACAGCTTAGCTGAGACAGGAGCTGTAACCTCTGCCTTGACTATGGTCATCGTCTATCTGCATAACATGTCAGAATGATCTTGACTAAAGAACTTCTTGCTCACTGGGAAGCCAGACTTTGTCCATTTCAAGAACAATTGCTCAAGGATAACTTTAGTCTTGCTCAGTAGGCAGCCATGCTGTACATATGAGCCTTGAAAAGCAGCTTGTCCCTTGCCCTGGCCTCTTCTCTTGGGCTTCTTAATCTCCCAGGTCTGTGAAGTTTTATTATGGTCTGGTTTGTATCCTAAGCACCCACTGGGTGGAGCACTACTGTTATTCTATTTTTATTAATTTTTCTTATATTTCTGAACCACCTACCATTCCCGAATTCACCAGATAGTTGAGTATCATTGGCTCTATTGAAAACTACACCTCCTCCCTACACCTCTCCCACCTGGTGAATGGTACACTGGCTAGACGT
Organism: Uromys caudimaculatus; assembly: GCA_028551405.1. NCBI lineage: Eukaryota > Metazoa > Chordata > Mammalia > Rodentia > Muridae > Uromys > Uromys caudimaculatus. The sequence goes on along the minus strand of CM052707.1, from coordinate 64,749,058 downwards.
CACTGTGTGCTGACCTAGGATTTCTCTGTGGTGGGGACCTTAGACTCTTTTCTGACAGGCCTAGGGACATTTTTTTCATAGTATCGATAGAGAGTGCAGGATACATCCAGTTTTCAGACCCTCAGTCTCTTTGGAATCCACTCTTTAATCAGTGATTTTTGACACCACGAGCAAGGGTAGAGTCTCACCTTTATTGCCCCTAACAACATCAAGTGCACACAAGGACTCACTGTTATTGCCCGTGTTGGCTGATTTCTTCAGGACATGATCTTGGAATTTATAGATAAACTGGGGTTTCTTTCATATATCCATCATAAATATGTACCATTTTATCATGTGAAGGTAATTCTTTAATTGAAAGATACCCTACTTCAGAGGTAAGTTACTAAGCCTCGCCTCTGGGATGTGAACATCTATCTTAAGCATGCATTTAGCTTCATCTGGAGACCATGTCTTCTTTCATACTTTCTAGCTGTAAGCCAGTGACTCAGTCTTCATTTGTTATACAGTAGTTGCTTGTTATATGCTTCAAAAATGAGGAAATTAAACACGGGCTATGTTAAATGTACTTGGCCAGTCTCTGTACTTTGGGGCTAAACGAATGGTAAGTAAGCCCTTCCAGGAAGAATGGCTTTCATCCTCTGAGTCCTGGCAACTTCTTCCCTGCAGTTCGCCTGATCCTTTTCACATGCAGTCTGTACTGCAACTATTCCTATATCTACACAACGCTCCCAGTTATATCCTGAAGCAATACATCTTGGTCTGGGACCTATGACAGCTGGGCACTCCCTAAATATTGGCTGTGGGAATGAGTCAGTGAATGACGGGATGAGTCTGATTTAAAAAAAAAAAAAAAAAAAACAACTCAACAAGCGATGTCTTAGCCAGGGTGCATTCTTAGAAACAACCTTTTCTTTGAAGGAGCCGACTGAAATTAGTAACTGTGGTTGTAGCTCCAACCAGAGGCATTAGGTTTCTGAAAAGCCTGGGACGGGAATGTAGAGATGACCTTGACCTTAGTGGAATCATTCTGGTTCTGCTAGCGTGGTAATGGCTTCTATAGAATTACAAAACTGTGTGGAGAGCTTTTGTCTATGTCACTAACCCTCAGTGTTTTCTCCTTTTTTCTGTTACTCTTGTTGTTGTTCTTAGGTTTGAGTAGGTGGGGGCATGGCATGCATAGCGTATTGTATAAATGTGTGCACGTGGGTGAAAGTATGTGTGTACATGTGCATGCAGAGGCCCAAGGCAGATGGCAGGGGTCTTTCCTTTATGACTTCTTACCATATTATTTATTTACTTATTCTATTTGAAATTATAAATTACCTTCGATCTATGGATGTTTTGCCTGCATGTATATTTGTCACCACTTGCATACCTGGTGCACAAAGAGGTCAGAAAATTGTGTCAGATCTCTTAGAACTGGAGTTATAGGTGATTGTGAGCCACCATGTGGGTGCTGAAAATTGAACCCAGTTCTTCTGAAAGAGAAGCCAGCCAGTTCTGCTCATCTCTGAACCATCTCTCCAGCCCTCCACATTATTTTCTTGTGACAGGGATTCCCAATGAACCTGAAGCCCACTAATTTGGGTAGGCTGGCCGGCCAATGAGCTTTAGGGATTGGCCTGTTTCTCTACTCTTGATCTTTAACCCCCAGGCTGGGTTTATAGGCATACACTACTATGCTTAGCTTTTTAAAAGTTAACTTTTAAAATTCTATGTGTGTGTTTCCTGCATGTATGTATGTGTACCACGTGCATGTCTGGAGCCAGAAGAGGCCAGAAAACAGCACAGGATCCCCCATAATTGAAGTTACAGATGGTTGTGAGCTACAATATGGGTTCTGGAAACTGAATCGAGGTCCTATGTAAAAGCAACAATGGCTTTTAACTGCTGAGCCATCTTTCCAGCCCAGGGGTCCAGCTTTTTGTGCGGGTCCTGGGGATTCAAACTCACGCCCTCATGCTTAGGGGGCTGACACTTTACTGACTTAGCCATTTTCCCGATCCCACACTGTTTCTTTACACAAATGTTGAAGGCACTACTCCTAAGACTGTGTGGTTTTAAATTACATCTGATTCTTCCTTTACATTCCTTCTCAGCTGGTTTTTGTGGAGTTCAACATCAGACCAGTCCAGGTAAGTTCAGGCGTGTGGTGCTATAAGAGCTATATTTTAAATCATATTCCATATCAACGTGTGCCCAAAGGCTGTAGTACATTCCAGGGTAGACCAGATGGACTTGAGTGCCTCCCCTCTTGTTTTGACCCAACTTTATTTACTTAACGGAGGTGAGACAAAGAATAGGAATCTGAACACACACACATGGGGACCACAGAGGCTGTTATGTTTATTGTGCAGACAGTGATAATCCACTAGAGAAGTATTGCCACAAGCAAGCCATCAAAGTACAATCACAGACAGCGATTCTACACAAGGAACAGAGAATAAAGTCAGAGGGCGTACAAAGGAACGGGGAGAAAGTCGGCGGCAGTTAATCGTCTTGATAAGTTTCTCCTGCAAACATACTTAACTTGCAGAAGTGGTAGAGAAGTCAGATGTCCAGTCTTACTTAGCTGTGACCAACAACAGTAAAAAACAGTCTTATAAAATTTATCTCCCACAAAAATAAACTATATATAAAAATTTTATGATGTTCTCACTGTTCCGTTGGACACAAGCCTTTTTTTTTCTTTTTTTTTTCTTTTTCAGTATGAAAAATGAGGTATACTGGGGCTTAAGAGGTAGTAGTGTGTTTTGATTGTACAACATACAAGAAATAAAGAATGACTTCATTGGAGATGGAAATCGCTCCGTGTGCCGAGTCTGGCCAACACGGGAAACTGCTTCAGTTTTTAGGAGCTAGCCAATGAGGTTTCTGAAAGGCCCATCCGAAGATGCGGAGTGGGAATCTGACTTTTATAAGCCACTGTCTGTTTGCTTATTTACTGCACAGTTAACAGTCATGTCGAGTCTTAATCTCTCCATAGCTCCTTTGGCAGCTCACAAGAGGGAGCGATATGCCAATCTCAGAGCGGTATGTGGCCTTTGAAATGACCTCCCTGAAAACAGCTGGAAGAGACATGTTTGTTTGTTTCATTTGGCTTCAGTATTAAAAGTTATATCGACACAAGCCACTATGAGAAACTACCTCCTGGCCCAGTGGTAACACCATGGAAAGTCAGCATACTTAATAGGAGAGAAAGGCATAGAAATTCTACACAAGAAGCTAGGTTCAAAATAAATCTGCTTGAGACATTTTACAAAAATCACATTGTGTAAAATACATGAAAAAATATCTGTCAAGCATATTCTTATAGGCAACTAATCTTAAAAACCTATTTTTTTTTCTTTTTGATTGCATTAGGCAAAAGGCTGAGCTGGTTGTAACAAAGTTTCAAGTTTCTTCGAAGGTTGATTTTAATTCATTTATTGTTGTAAAAGTATGTAAAAATGTGTTTCTATCAAGTGTCTTTTTCAAAAAATAGTTTCGATGAGGGAGAGGTGAAGTGTGAGCTCTTTCGAGAGGCAAAGTGTGAGCCCTTTTAAACACTGGGGGAAGGAAATCAAAGAGCATTAATAGGCTACAAGTTCGTTCCTTTTGAAGAGTGGAGGTAGGTCCTTGCAAATCAATAAGTCCATTTGTTTCAACAATTCATTTGAGGTACAGACTTGGAGAGTTATATTTGAACACTACAGATGTGTGTGTGTGTGTGTGTGTGTGTGTGTGTGTGTGTGTGTGTGTGATACCAATGTAGTGCCACTGAAGAAAATTATCCTTAAGAACCTAGGACCAACTTGATTCAAAACTGTTTCAAATTAATGTAGCAATCTAATAGGGAAGCTGCCACAAGCATTTGTAACATTTTAATTAAAAAAAAAAAAATCATAGAAACATGCATAGCCACGCTGAGACAGAGTAAGAGCGCTTCTTTGACAAGAATGACCCAGAACTGTGTGTGGCTGAGAGGCCAACCCAGTAAGGTGTGTTTGTTGTTTTTTGTTTTCTTTCTCTTGCAGGGCTTGTGTCTAGCAGCGTGTCACAAGTGCAGGACTGTAAATTCACTGTAGCATTCAGAGGTAGTATTGAGTAGTGGGGATTATTGCATCTCTGGCTAAAAGTGCAGCGTGAATGCAGAGATGGCAGACCGAACCAAGATAATGCACCTCGGCCAGCCATCTTATGTCAAAATGAAAGGTGTTACTGGAAGTAACACACAGGCTTCATCTGAGGTAAGTGGTACTGCGGTCTTTCACGGACACTGGTATACAATGAAGAACAGAAAATAGAGAGGAGAGGAGAGAGAGGTGAGGGGAAAGGAGGAGAGAGGGAGAGAGCGACAGCGAGCGGGAGCTTTTTTTTTAATTATTATTATTTTCTTTTTTTTTTTTTTTAAAAAAAAAAAGATTTTTTATATAGCAAAAGAAATTTCTGTCTTGCCCTCCCACGTCATCACTTGGGTGAGTTCATTCGGTACTGGTACCTTTTCATTAAATTCCAAAAAAGGATCATTTTACTTGTCTAGTTATCTTGGATGCTTCGAGGCTGACTGACAAGTATCATTTATTGCTAAGTGGCTTTCGGCTGTGTAGATCTCTCAAGGAGGGAAAGAGAGCTTGTGGGCTTATCACTCCTGCTGATGTGTGTGAATCCATTAACGGAGGAGTCAACATTATTTGTTTACTTCCCTTTTTGAAAAAAATGAGCACAACCTATTCTGGTTTGCTAGCTGTATGAAAAGATACACCAGTATTTTGTCTCATTTAGAATTAAAAATTAAAAATCATCAAGTAAGTGTCTACAAGATTATACACAAAGGAGAGTAGTGTCTAGTACTCATCTTTGGTGTCCTAAGCAGAAGATTTTCTATGATCATGGTGGGGGTGGCATCTGAGTGGGCACAGCGTCACATTCAATGCTTTTCTTATACGAATGCCCCCGGTCACCAGGGTGCCGGTTTCAGGTTTGCATGTAGTGACCAATTAAGCCCACCACAGGGGTTTTCTTCAACCACACACCCTTGCTTATCAGAGCCACAAACTATTAGTAAAGTTAAGGGAAAAGAAAACAGTCATTAAAAGTTGCATTGTTAAACTGTGTCCCCCGTGTTTACAGCAGTTTTTCACTAAACCTGGAACTGTGAAGGGATTACAAAGTGATTAATATAGTCCTTCTCAAGGTTATGTGATTTCTCCCGTCCCGCCCCCACCCCTCACCCAGCCCCGCCCCTGTCCCACCCCCCACAGAAAGTGGAAAGACCGTGGCAGTAAAGAATAAGTGGTCACTGCAGTGTCTTCTCTCTTCGAAAGATCTGATGCTGAGGTAGAAATTGACTGTCGGTGCCCCCTAATCCTCCTCTGCGGACTCTTGTGAGGATGTCTCTTCAGTCTCCTGCAACACACGGAGGGCAGGTGGGTTAGGCCTTGTTCCGAGACCAATGCTTGCCTGAGTACCACTCCTGTACCATAAGTCACCTCCACCATGCTGAGTTTGCTTAAGCAGAACATGGCGGGGGACACTGCCTGACCTCTATTCCCAGGCTCCTGACCCGTGTCATTGAGTGTCATTGAGGAATCAAGGGGTTGTCTTTTTCCAGGGCTGCTTTTAGTCCCTGTTGACTTAAGGCATCATGGTTGCTGGTCAGCAAATTCAATTGTTTGCAGTCAGGAGACTGTGGGATCCCTGGAGACTTTACTCACCAAAAAAGAGATTTATTTTTCCCCCCACAGCGTGCCACAGTCATCGGGTTTTAAAAAACCTGGCATAATTGCTCTTAAAAACAGTGTTAAGGAAAGTAAATTTAGCCGCCAGATGCTGGTCATGGTAGCTGATGCTGTTTGGGTGTTTTCTTAGATGTGTTTCTTAGTGCACAGACAAGCAACACATCCGAGGTTACAAAGCAAGTAGGGGCAGGTTTGGGTCAGACAGCGCTGGTGTAGAACTCCTCAGCAGAGGCTGTAGGAGAGCCACGGCCGACCCACCCTGCAAGTACACTGCTCCTGAGAGCTAGTTCCTTATTTTTACATTTATTAATGCACATTTTGAGGCAACGGGCTAAGTTTGACATAACTGCTCAATCTCAATACTAAATCCGTCAACATCAGGCAAACATTTAACGGTGGCCCAGCCAAGCAGAGAAAACCTAATATATATGTTTTCTCAGGGCCTCTCCTCCGTATAAATCTTACTCTACCCCACACCCCCTCCCCTCATTCCTTATGGCTCTGGAATTTGTTGGAGTTCCTGCAAGCTTGTGTGAGCTTACAAAGTTCTTTTAACTTTTGCTTATTTAACAAACCTGCAATACCTTTCAGGACATGGGCGGCAAAGCGGAGATAATAAACATTTCCGATAAAGAGTGTCATTAGTGGGGGGATGACTTTTATCAAATGCTGCTGGCTGTCTCCAAAGACGGCATGTGAAAAAGATCTGGGAGAGGGGTAAACACTTACTCCGGCAGCCAATGGAGCCCCTGTCAGAATGGCCAGCTTACAACAGTCTTCATACTTTAATAGATTTGATTTTCCACATGGCTTCATTTTGTCTGGGTGGCTAACTGACACAATTTATACCCCGCTTCCTTTCCCAGGTCACTACAGTATACCACTCAGTAAAGCACGCCTCAGAGCCCGTCTGGGCTACACAGCCGAACTTCCATTCATTAGTGTCTGAAACACTTCAGCTGTGAAGGGGCTCCTAACTGTTACCATGTGTGACGCTTCTTCCAAAACATAGCAAGCAGGAGGGGAGAAGCCCTCACGGCAGGCTGCTCATGCCCTGCCGTGAATGTGAACACACACACACACACACACACACACACACACACACACACACACACACACGCACACATGCACGGCCATGGAGCCTCTATCCTGGGCTTGCTACACAGTCCACGGCTTCCTCTAAGTCCCTCATAAGAGGTTTCAAACGTTCTCTCCCCCCCTAAAGACCGAGAGAGCTATAAATCCTAGGGATAAACACACATACAAATGACTGGGTTACAGCTTCAGAAACCAAGTCGCAGCAGCATCCAGTCACGGGAGTTCACACCGGCTTTGTTTAGTCTGCTTTTGGTTTTGTGGGAAATGTGGAACACACGAAGCTACCTCCCTTCTCCTCCCAGGCCCACCAAACCGTGGGCTTCACATCTTGGCCAGGCAACGGGCCGTGACCCCGAGATTCTCCGTGGAGTCCTGGTTAGAGAGGGGGACGTAGCGTGATCAAAGCCACAGGCAGACGAAGGAGAGACAAGCAGAGGATCAGCTGCCCTCTGCCCTGTCTTTTCACTTGATATTTAAATTCCAGAAAGTCACTAAACTGTTTGGCAGATACCCCCTTTGTCCCCTCCCAAAGGACTCACTTCCCATTATGACATGAGATTTGGACTCACTTTAGGTTGTTCCTCTGGAAGAGACCACAGCAGAGGAGTGGGTAGCTGTGTCACACCTCACCCTCACACAGTGAGCAGATTTAATAGGATGAAGTCAAGCTGAAACCCCCCCAGGACGGAGCTCTGGTTATTTAGTTCTAACAGTTTGATATTCTTCTATCTAGAAACCCAAGTGACAGAGATCAGGGAGGAACTGGGATTTCTCAGGCTATGCACTGGATGGAATGTGATCCGCCTTGCGGAAGGTTCCCAGGAGCCTTGCTGCATGTGAGTGCCTGAAAATCCTGAGAGTCAATCCCCTTACATACAACTCAGCCCCAAAGGGACAGTCCCTTGTTTCTTTTGCTTAGCAGTTCTTAACACAACACGGAGAGTAGTTTTATTTATGTATCTTTCTGCTGACCTTGAAATTCTTCTGCTTGTAACTATCAATTAGGACTGGAAACTTAACAAGGAGCTCAGGGTGGGAAATCTCACTCCCCTAAACGTTGGGTGGCAGTGTGGCTCTCATATGTTCAGCGTGGCGGGTTTCTCAAAGGCTTAGTTAGTGGAGAGCTTATTTCTTGGCACAGCCTCGGCTGGCCTCCCTCCAAAACAAGGCCAAAGTTGGCCAAGAGGGTGATGCTGGTAGGGTGGGTGGCACTTCCCAACTCCACCAACCTCAATTCTTACCTCTCTAAGTGACCTGGATTTTTGCTTCATGTGTGGCTTCCCCCCCTAACCCCCCACCCAGCGTATAAGCAACTAATAGAAGAAAAAAAAATCTTGTTGGGTTTAAAGATATGGTTGGAAAATGGACTCTAGTTCTCCTGTTTCACTAAATTTAACCCAGGGTTCCTGTGCCGTGCAAGGAATAGACAGAAACAAGGCCCATCTAGGCTAAGCAACTGGCTCTGCTGTCCCTGAAGGAATGATATTGCTACCACAGAGATCAACCTCTGGGCTCAATCCTCTTTAGTAACTTAGCAGATATGGCGGTGGGCTGGGCTGCAGACCCTCCAGATGTTTCTAAAGATGGCTTTACATTTGCCACACATGGCCCAAGGAACTTTGAATGCTGTTAAGTACCCATGGCAGCCTTGAAATGCTAAGGAGATTGACACATATCCCATTAGGGGCTGGATAATGCACTGGGAAAACCAAACAGCAGTACTCTGGTAGAGGTTTTACCTCTTCCGAATGGGGCTTCGGGGATGTTATGCTAAAAGAACTTTTCGGAGCAGACTGGCATGGGGCTCTTCTTAATGAGCATCACTCAGTAAACCCCTGAGACACCGAACGCGTCCCTGCCATTCACACGGCTGCTTATTAAACAGCCGGCGGAAAACAGGTAGGAGGAAGGGCAGTGGGCGGAGTCAGGGAACTATATTTTTGTTATAACTATCAGAAAATTGCACTTGTTCTGCCTCAGATTTTCTTCTGTTCCTGTGGAACTCTGTCAGTGCTTTGGAAGCTTGCTGATAACCCTCGCCTCCCAAACATGTCATTCTTTCCAGTTGGTTCAACATCATGCTCACCCCTTTGGGCACACCTTAAGTGATTATAGAGCAGGGAAGAGGAAGGCCTGGTTCCCAGATAACTCTGGGTGTTTGGTGGTATAAGCAGGGTGTGAGCCACAAGGAGTTATAGTTAAGAATGGAGCTGGGGTGGGGTGGGAAGCTGGAGAGATGGCTCAGCGGTTAAGAGCACTGACCACTCTTCCAGAGGTCCTGAGTTCAATTCCCAGCAACCACATGGTGGCTCACAACCATCTGTAATGGGAACCCAGTGACATCTTCTGGTGTGTCTGAGGACAGCTACAGTGTTACTCATGATATATATATATATATATATATATATATATATATATATATATATATATGAATGGAGCTTGGGACTTAAGTTTTGGAGGAAGAATAGGAGGTCTATAGTGGAAGAGAATTTCTTGCAAACTTGGTGGCAGGTGACATTACGAATTTTGTGTTATTGTGTGGTAAGGAGGGTGAAAATCACAGAAGTTCGCACTGGATATTTGTATATTTGGACCTTTGTATATTTTTCTTTTTCTTTCTGTTTTTTGTTTTTGAGCAGGGATTCTTTGTGTAGCCTTGGCAGCCCTTCAACTCACTCCATAGACCAGGCTAGCCTCAAACTCAGTGCTGGGATTAAAGGCGTGCACCACCACCATCTGGCTGTATCTCTCTCTCTCTCTCTCTCTCTCTCTCTCTCTCTCTCTCTCTCCCTCCCTCCCTCCCTCCCTCTCTCTCTTTCTCTCTCTCTCTCTCTCTCTGCATATATTTGCATACATGTGGGCATATGTCTGTGCACACACACACACATGCACAAGTCTACATGTGCCCTGGCAGTCAGAGGTTAATGGCTATTTGCTAACCTGCTCGTTATAAGAATCTCCAATAATATATGCCCCTGAGGCTGTAACTAGCAGGCTACAGTGCCCGCTGGGCGTTTACGTGAGTTCTGAGGATCTGAACTCTGCTGCTACCATCTGTGTGCTAAGCACTTTAGCCACTGAATCCTCTCCCCAGCTCTGCCCTGAGTTTTGACTCTTTGAATGAAAATACTAAAAATATCAACAATCATAGTAGACTAACAAGTAACTATCCAGCAGACATCTGAGGGTTCAGCCATGCTTTCCTGACAGATAGCCCTTCTATTTGATCATAGAGGACTGGTCCACAAAGACCAGGGTTGACGGCTCCTTACTCTTTATATTTAATGTGGGTCGGCAAGTGTGGACGATAATTTAGCTATGTGACGAATTTGATCTAGCTTACATCAAAGCGCAGAGGCATGATCATCTCTGGGTATGAGCAGGAGGACCAGATGGCGCTGCTCTTTCCTGGGTAGGCGAACTCACGCAGCTAGGAAGCTGAACTAAACAGCAGCAACATCAACAACACAGCAAATCCGTCAAGTCCAGAAACGCTGTATTTGTCTTTTGGAGTTTTGAAGATTGCCCTCATTGAGAGAGGCCCTTTCCCTCCGTTTAGCAGCTACTTTATCCTTAGCCAATCCCAGCCGAGAGGCAGCTGGCCTTACCTGTCAGTGCTCCTACCCGAGCACTGTGGGCGAAGCTAATCCCCGAATCTGTTCAAGGCTAATCACCATGATCATTCTTCTGGGCTCCCTCTGCCGCCCTCGAGCTGGGCTACACACTGGTTTCAACTCCACTCTCTCCTTTACCCTTGACCTTTGCCATGCCAGGGGTCAGAGGTGAAGTCAAAAAAAGTTATTTCCTATGTAACAAAACATCGACACTCAAGGAAGTCTTTGATGGGATCCTTCGAGTTCGCCACTCGGTACCAAACATTTATTGGCCCACAAAATGTTTTACCAGCCTGGAGGAATGTGAGTGGGGGGTAAATCAATCAGTGCTCTTTATGACTTAGGTGAATAAATCACAGGCTCCCGAGTGAGCAGGCTGCTGCTGACCGTTATGTCTGATTTATTATGAACCATTTACTGCATTTTGGCCAAGGTACCACATACAAGGTGAGCATTGGGGGGAGGATGACCTCTACCTCTTTCCTTCTTTGTCTGTCTAGACTAAAAGCACCCAGTAAAGATGCCTTTTTTGAGAAGGATATGCTGGCTGCAATTTATCAGCTTGCCTGTCCCCAAATGAAACCTCTCACTTTGCTCCAATGTTTAGGTTGTCTGCAATGTAAACAACCTTGAAAACCACCCTTGAAGCTTCTGTGAAAACATTCAATGTCTTGGAAGGGGTGAGTGCCAGAGGCCAACCGAGGTTTCCTGAGATCCCCTCGCCCCTGCCACAGGCCACATGTGGAAGACCTCCACAGGTAAGAAGTCCATTTTGCAGCCGAATGCTTTGTTCCAAGTCGTTCAGAAACTGAACAATTTTTAGTTCTCCTGATGGCAAGTTGGCGAGAGAAGGTTTATTCCTGTTTTAGTCACTCAGGGGATGCTCTCAAATGGACAAGGTACACTGAGAGAAGGAATGTTGGGAGAACCGAAAAAAAAAAATCTGTTTTCCCTTTGATGAACAAAGTGCCTGGATGATATATAAGGGGCCACTTCTAATCTTGATTCAGTGTATTAAAATAGGAACTTTGAGAAACAACAGGACATAGACAAACTAGCAGAACTTTTTAAATAGGCAGAGTTAAAAACAAAAACATGAGAGAAAACAGTTCCTTCTGTCAACAGTAACTTGAAGGAAAAAAAATCCTATCACCTTTTCTTACTAAAACAAGTTTTCAATGTATGTGGTGAGGACTTACTTCAGATTGCCGAAGAATCTGCTGATTCCTAATTAGCCGGTTTCTATTTATTGCTTACTTTATGAGTGTAAAATACAGAGTAGAGCGTCTAGTAAGCCTTGTTTTCTGTGGTTTGGGAATTTAAAGGGGTCACTGTGAACACCGCAGGGTTACCCCCTTTAGACCGGAAGGGATGAGCTCCCGCCCCTAAGGATTGTGGGACGGACTTGAGGTTTGCCATTCATGGCACCTGGTGCATTTTCCAAACTCAACCCTCTGCATAATAGAGCTTGTTGTAAACTTTTATAAACACATGTGCTTACAAATACAAACACAGATGTTGAGACTTAGCATCGTGCTGAACTTGCCCCCTCAGAGTGACCTTATGGTGCTTGCTATCCCCTATCCTGGGGCCTGCAAGCATTCTTTACCAGAGAGCTCTGTAATCCAATATTCATGTGACATTCATATAAGGAAGGGGGTTCTGGTGGCTTTCATCTCAATTACAGGATTTAGCAAATTGCTATACAATTCCCCTGATTTTGAAAAAAGAAAAAAAAATGTTTTTTTTTTTTTTTTATTTTAAAACATTTTAAAAACATGCAATTAAAACGAGGTAAAGAGGGGACATTTTTAAATTAAAACTCTTAAGGAATTTAAAAATGTAAATCATGAGATAAGAGAAACTCAGCAGCCCAAAAATAACCTCCCTTGGAATTTACATAATTATGCTTTTCTCATGCTTTTCTCAGAATCAGGCCATTGTTTTCCCTAGATGGATACACTGCCCCGGGATGGCCAGAAGGAAACACTCAAGTCATATGCATGGCTATCTCTTTGTTTTACATGTGACACACTTAATTGTGCTAATTGTCACCTGCCCAAAGCCAGAGCCAGAGTCAATGTCCCAGGGACAAGCACCTGGGAAGCCACCTGGGAGGGCATTTTGATGGAAAGGGAAGAGAATCTTCAGCTCTGTAAAATTTACATTATCGTCCACGAGCTTCCCTGTGGTGCCCGTGTTTACAGAATTCATCGCTGAGCCTCTAGATGATATAAATTAGGTCGTCCCAGGAGCTGCGCCCTCTCCCCTGCTGATTCTGTCTGAGCTGCTTTCCTTTAAAGGGAAAATTTGAACAAGGTCGTAAAGACAGCCAGACAGGCCGGGCAGTGGTGGCGCACTCGGGAGGCAGAGGCAGGCGGATTTCTGAGTTCGAGGCCAGCCTGGTCTACAGAGTGAGTTCCAGGACAGCCAGGGCTACACAGAGAAACCCTGTCTCGAAAACAACAACAACAAAAAGACAGCCAGACAGATCAGTGACAGCCATTGCCTCCCCCGTGACTTCTTTCAGATTCCGATTCCCGTGTGTGTGTGTGTGTGTGTGTGTGTGTGTGTGTGTGTGTGTGTGAGATTTCACTTATATTATCCTTGGTGCTTTAAGCCCAATTTATACTCCTTTATAGACACACATTAATGATTTCTACCTGGGATGCATATGCATCTATTATTCCACTATATGTATGTGTGTGTGTGTGTGTGTGTGTGTATTTTTAGAGAGAGAGAGAGAGCTATATATACAAAATAATAATATATAGTATGTATACTGTATTCTATTCTATTCTCTATGTATAGTGTAGTATATATAATATATACTCTATATTATTCTCTCTATACACATGTATGTTTATAGTCTACACTATAGTACTCCACTACTGCACATGACTTTCACTTCACCTTTTGTGTCTCTATTTTCCCTTGCCCACTCATGACTTTATGTACACATTGACAAATGTTCAAATGTCTCGCCATGGTTTTTTTATCACTGGCCATGTTCGTTCTTGGATGCCCATCAGGATCACATAGAGGGTTCATAGAAAATACTTACTCAAATGTCTTCAAACCAAGTCAAACAAAACGGATGGTGGGTGTGGGCAGTGCTTGTAGGCGGTTTAAAACACGTTCTCTAGGAAAATGGTGGTCTGGAGAGGAAGCTCATGCCAATTCCTGTGGCATAAAGGCTCTCACATAGAGAAACACAGAATTCAAAAGAGATGCTCGCAACTAGCCCAGAGTTTAGGTGTTCTGTGTAAGCAGATGAATTGTCCCTAAGCACGGCTGTGGTAGGAACTTCAGCTCTGCACTGCACGGCTCTCTTAGAGCATTACTTTTTGTTCAATGTGTCTTCCCTACAATGCCAAGAGTAGACTCAGAATCAATGCATACACACCACATAAGGTTATTAATCTCTAGATCGCGGTGCATGCTGAAGCCTGTGGCAGCCTCTGACTCACATGTACAGCACTGGTCATTCTCTTCTCTTGATTTCTTCTCGATGAAGGATAAGAGGTTAATATCATATCCAGTGTCTGTTTACATTTTAAGTTAATTACTGTGTAAAGACCTGGATATTTTTAGTACTGCTTAAACCATACTGGGCTTTTAGGTTTAGGACAACAAAGTGATTTTTTGTTGCTGTTCTATCGTAGCTTTGCATTTATCAGTAACAATACTCGTACATATTTATTTACTTCCCTGTATCCTTATGTGCATTTCAAAACTGTAGTTTTATCCCAAGCAGTAGCTTTAGAGAGGAGTGCTTATATTAGGGCTGCCTGCATGGACTTTTTCTGAGCAAAGCAACATGAGAGAAAGCTTTCTAGGGAAACCAACATTTCTATGGCTATTTTTAATTATGTGGAGGACGTCTCCATGACGACTTGAAAGAGAACCTCATGACTCACGGCACTATTTATGACTTACTTTAATAGGTTCTACCTACATAACCTGAATGTCTGTTCAAATCCAGATGGGAAGAAAACACCAAGACTCCTTTTGTTCTTGATGCTAGGAACTGAACTTATGTATGCTCAGCAAGTCTCTACTACCGAGTTTTGTATCCCAACCAAGGGTAGATATTCTCATACTTCCTTAGTTTACGTTCTTGGAAATTGTGATTATATATATCCGTTCTATCTTCTTAAAGATCTATTTCTTCAACAAATACAAATTCTATGCTTCTATATATACACTGTAGCTTGGACAAGGTTCTCCAGGCTTATGGAAGGGTACTTTTAATTCGCTAGAGTTATGATTTTTTTTTTTTTAAAGCAAAACCTGAGAGTTCAGGAATGGGAAATATTAACATAATTTCCAGTTGACCATCCTCACTGAAGGTGTTTTAGGATATCAAATATTACAGAAGAATTCATCCATCAGCTATTTTCAGTCAGACATTGAGAGTCATTTACAACATTACAGGCAGTCAAGAGGAAAAGACAAAACTTCGAAGTTAAGAATTGGTAAAGCACCCTATCATAGCAGTGCATGCCTTTAACCCCAGTGTTTGAGAGGGAGGGAGAGGCAGGAGGATCTCTTGAGTTTGAGGCCAGTCTGGTTTATAGAGTGAGTTCCAGGACAGCCAGGACTATGTAGTTATTTTAAAACAAACAAAACCAGTACTATGCATAAAGACCTTATCTCAAAACAGACAACAAACAAACCCAAAAAGAAAGAATTGGTAAAACATACAATAAAATTAAATGTTTATTTACATCCCCAGACACAGTTTTATTTATATTACTGATACTTCTTTTACACCAACGACCCTAATGTTTTCCTGTTGTTCATATTTCAGTTTATCTGCACACAAACATGGCCGCCCTGACCTGTGAGTGGACCCCGGGGCTTATTAAGTTTGTCAGCAAGTGCCTTTACCAGCTGACTTAGCTCACTGGCCATGTCTGGGGTTTGTAATAATATAATCTCATAATATACACACCCACCCACACACATACATATATATATATATTTTTTTTTCCTGGCACTGAAGACAACAAATGTTCAATACTTTTTTAACACTGACATAATCAGAATAAGAAAATGCTAATTAGAGGCTTGGAAGCCTTTCTCTGTAAGTATTTACCTGAGAAGGGAATGTGTCTTACCTGAGCAGGCTTCTTCTGAACGACTTGTTGTGGCTGAGGGAGAAACAAAAAAAGTGTTATAGTTTACAGGGAAACACGGGGAGCGAAAACCGTGAGTGTTCAGTCACACTGTCAGTATGGCTGGTGTATCTGCAAAGCAAAGGAGAAAATTCAACATTTCAAAAGTTCATCAAAGTCAAAGAGCCTTTACTCATGGTCCCCACTTGTGAAGGAAGGACAGCACAGGCTCTTTACTACTCTGGCTATAGGAATAACTTTGTTTTTAGTCTGCTATCATAGAACTAGAAGAGTTGGAAGATTCTTTACCAAGCTAAAGATTACAAACCACACAATTCATTCATTTAAAGTGGTTAATTCAGAGGAATCTTTACTACGCTAAGTAAAGGTGCATAGTCGGCATCACAACCTAATTTTAGAACATTTTTATTTTCCATAAAAGAAAATTTGTAGCCACTCTGCATGGCTCTCCACCTTCTTAGTCAACCTCCTGAACTTAATTTACCATCAATTTGCCTTCTGTTAAAACATTGGCTTGTTTCAGACATTTCATAGTGGAAGAATCATGCAACAGGTTCTTGTGTATCTCCTCCCTCCCTCCTCTCTCTCTCTCTCTCTCTCTCTCTCTCTCTCTCTCTCTCACACACACACACACACACACACACATTTAATTTCCAGGTGAGGAAGGTAAGTCATATGGTAATATCTGAGATGACCAATCTTAATTGGATTTACAATCACCATGGAAACACACCCCTGGATGTGTCTGTGAAAGTGTTTCCGAAAAGGTTTAGCTGGAGAGAGAAGACCCATCCTGAAAGTGGCCACACCACCCCATTGTTTGCGTTCTCGACTGAATAAATAGAGTAAACGAGTTGAGCAACGATGCTCACTTCTTTCGGCGTCCAGAGTGAGTAATAGGGCCAACTGCCTTAGGCTTCTGCGCCTTTCAATCCGGAACCACAGAGGACTGTGTGTCCTTGAACTGTAAGCCCAACTACATCCTTCCTGTCGTAGGTTTCCTTTGTCAAATCTTTTTTTAACAATATTGGGAAAATAACTCCTATAGTGTCAACAGTTAATTGTTTTGTATGCCAAGTAGTAACTATGTACACATTTTACCTATCTGAATGTTCATTAGTTGCTGTCTATTTGGGTTGTTTCCACCTCTTGGCTACTATGAGCATCTCTTATGAGCTTTCATAAACGTATTCTACTGTGGTATGTTTTCATTCATTGTGGATAACCCAGGAGTGGTATTGCTGAGTGGTAATGGCAATACTCCACCCCCACCTGATTTGAGCAATGGCCAGATGGGTTTCCAAAGCAGGCACACTATTTTATAGACCTACCAGTGGTGTGGGAGACTTCTAATTTTTTCCACGTATGGGCCAGCACTTGTTATTGTCTGTCGTTTTTAGTGTTGACTTCTAACTGGGTGGAAAGTTAAATGCCATTGTTCCAATTTGAATTTCCCTCTTCACTAATTACATGAAACATCTTTCATGTGCTTACTAACTAGTCATTCATTTAGCTTCTGTAAAGAAATGTGTATTCAAATGCTTTGCTCATTAAAAAACAAAATACATTTTTCTTTTCAACACTGAGACCTGTGCTGGCTAGTTTTATGTCAGTTTGACGCAGGGTCATTTGAGAGGAGGAAACCTCATTTGAGAAAATGCCTCCATAATAACAGGCTGTAGGCAAGCCTGTTGAGCATTTTCTTCATTAGCGATTGTTGGGGGAGGACCTAGCCCATTGTGGGTGGGGCCATCCCTGGTGGTCCTGGGTTCTATAAGAAAGCAGGCTGAGCAAGCCATGGGGAGCAAGCCAGTAGGCAGCACCCCTCCATGGCCTCTGCATCAGCTCCTGCCTCCAGGTGCCTGCTCTGTTTGAGTTCCTGTCTTGACTTCCTTTAGTGATGACCAGCAATGTGGAAGTGTAAGGCAAATAAACCCTTTCCTCCCCAGCTTGCTTTTTGGTCATGGTGTTTCATCACAGCAATAAAAACCCTGACTGAGACAAGACCCCAGGGTTCTTCTGATGCTCTGCATATAGGTCCTTTCTCAGATCTACAGTTTGCAAACACTTTCTCCTCCTCTGTGGATCCATCCACTTTTGTGATGGTGTCCTATGAAGGCTTATTTTCATATCTACATCAGTGTATTCACTCTTCTCTTTTGAGTGAAGCTTCTGAGATTTCTCTGTAACCTGAATTAATTTTCCAATCAAATTCCAGAAATTATTGTTCTTTTCAGTAGTACAAAAGATGGACTTGAAGTCCCAGCCGTTTGGTAGATCACTTCTTGACAATATGGTTATGTCTGATTACAAGCCCTGTTAGTTCCGTTTACATATTCCTGAAGTTTACGAATATAGCTGAGCCACCTTGATTCAGAGAGTCAAGCAAAAGAAATGAAATCGCTCCAGTCCTTCAGAGACACAGGAGGAGGGTTAAACTTACTGTGTTCAGAATACAGGATGTCTGTAAGGGAGTGATGTTTTTCTTGGATCTTGAAAATATATAAAATTAGCAGAGTTTTTTTTTTTTTTTTAAAGATGGATGAGATTTTAAAAAAGAAAGAAAGAAGCAAGAAATTGGCAAGATTTTTCACTTAAAAAAAAAGAAAAGGTCTGCCTCATGACTTTAATTCACAGTAGAGATAACACCATCAAAGCCCAGGTTTTGAGATGATGTTTTTTTTCTTCTAGGCGGACTTGAACATAAGAAGCACAGGGCTTCACGCTTCTTAGGATTCAAAAGTGTGTGCCTAGAGAAAGAGCGTTCATTTTCAAAAGGCCACTTTCAAGAAGAGAGCGCCTTTCTTCCTCTTTTCTCCTGCCGCTTACACCTGTACACTTTTACTCCCAGACCGTTTCGAATGCACACACACTCAGGCAGGCTGTCTGGCTCCTCCGGCTCACCGGCCCCCTCCTTTTTTGGCTGAGGAGCTCCATTCATGCGAGTCCTGTACAGCGCGTCTCAATGAACCTCCGAGAGGGCTGCCAGCTCACCCAATTTTCCATGAATTAGGTCCTGACACTTCAGTGAGGGGAAAGACAATGTCTGAACTTTTGCCAGCCTTGGCTCCCGGCCTAGTTCATGTCACAGACCTTCTCCCGGCTACACTTAGACACTTCATACTTCTTGGGCCACCAAACAAACAGACCCTTGAATGCCTTCAATGCTGCTTGTGGTTAAGGCTGTTGGGATGTTTTCCCAGCTTCTGACACCCATTTGCTCCAGACTGTGCCCAGAAAGTTTTGTTGTTGTTGTTGTTGTTGCTGCTGCTGCTGCTGCTCTTCTGCTTGTTATTTTGTTTTGTTTTTATTTTTATGAATGGCTTTGGTCAGAAAAACACAGACCAAATCATAATACTACCGCCATTCATAAAAACAGGAAGTGAACCGCCAGCTGGAGGCTCTCTGGGCAACAAATTGCAAGCTTCTTATCAGCCTACTAGCATCGCTTAGCTCAGAACTCAGTGCTGAGACACAGAAGCAGAGTTCTCATGGTTCTTGGAAGCAAACACACACTGGGCCACTGCATCTTCCTCAAGACTGAATGATAACTCTTATCAATGTCTTGAGTGGATAACATTATGTTTTCATAAATCTCGATAAACACATAATACCATACACACACACACACACACACACACATCCTACAGACAGTGAAAATCCTTTATATTTTTAACACCTGCCCCCTCGTCAGGAAAGGTATGCATCATTTTTATTTTCTCACCAGGAAACTAAGGCATAGAAACTTTAATCTCCCTGAGTTTTATTTCTGAAACGGAAACAACCTGAACCTATTAATTCTCTCTCCCGAGGAAACCCCTTCACTTCCACAGAACAAAGCAGTCCAGTCCAGAGCTAGCCCAAACGGAAGAGTCTTATGTAGCCTAGGATGGCCTCAAATTCACTATGTAGCTGAGGCAGGTTTTGAATTCTACCGTGATAATGGGTGTGCACCACAGTGCCACACCCAGCTCTGAAATGGCTTTAGAGATTCATTTGGCTTTCCTAGAAGCGATAACATGTAGTCACAGAAACTGAATTTTAAAAGCTGAATCATGATTTTAGGCATTTCCTTTCCTAAAAGGGTAAATTTATTGGTAGTCTCCCAAGTTCTCAAGAACTACAAAGGGGATGAATGGTTTATGAGCTGGGAGCCCCGTGGTACTCGACTGACTCATCTCTCTCCTGGACCCCGAAGTTCAGCACTGTTTTCTTGGCACCAGTGTGTGGCTGACTTCAGCTGCAGAGTCATTGTCCTTGGAGGCAGCTTAATATTCAGTCCAAGAAATATTAACTATTCCCGATCGAGTTAGCTGAAATCGTGAAACACTTTTCAACACTGGTGGAAGTGAATTCTTCCTTTTCCACATTCTCACACATCCTGGCTTTTCCCAAAGATGCCTTCCTGTTGGCCCTTCCCTAGTTTTCTGTGCATCCGTGACTCTCTTTCTTTAGAATCCGTGAGTTATGAGGTCTCCGTTCCTAGATTAGAAAAGCCATGCGGCTGGCTTCCCAACTTACTCCATTCCAAACCCAAGTGGAACTTTACGCCAGCCCCAGAATTATCTGCCTCGGCTTCTCCAACAGGCTCTCTGACACACCACAACTATGGAGTTTTAGCTTAGGACGTTTGGTGTTTTCTAGGGGCCTAGCTCTGAACCCTGCTTCCACAGGTTACCAAACAAGAGCATCGCTAATTCTAACTCAGGTGAGGTGATGGCTTTAGTGGCTTAAATTTTGTATTTCCACTGCCCAGATGAGAACAGTACAATACGGATTTAATGAAGTGATTTCATGCACATGGGCCTGACAGAAGTCTCACAGTGACCATCTGAAGTAGTAACATTTAGTTTCACACGTGTAGGTGATATGACATTCAGAAAGCTAGAAAGTCACTCATTAGGAAGTCCCAACTCTAGCCCAGCGTACCTGGTCCACATCCTGTACCACATGGCCCCTGAGGTAGGCCTTCTGGGTAATCATTCAACTCACCCCCATGCTCTTAATTTTTTTTAAAAAATGAAAGTCAGTGTTTTGGCAACTTGCTTGAAAAGGCATCACTTAAAGAATATATAACTAAAATATTTCCAAGACTATCGTTTCATGAGGGGGGAAAATTATGAAATGAGAAAATTGTATTTTAAAGTAACAGATTTTTAAAAGATCAGGATTAGAAAGAACGTTTCCAATATATTTTAAGGACAAATTAGCATTAGAAAACTATTTTTTTATAGTAACTGTTTGGCTCAGAAAAGAAGCAGTTTTTGTTGCTGTAAGTTCAAGATGTCAAACCAGGCACACTGGTACACGCTTGCAGTCTCAGAATAGGGAGGCTGAAGCAGAAAGATCCTGTATTTGAGGCTAGGTTAGGAAGATCTTGGCATCTGAGGCTAGTTTAGGCTACATGGGAAGGCTCAAGTGTTTTACAAATCAAATAGAGAATCTTGTTTCTCCTCGGACTTCTAGGAAAGTAGAAATTCCACCTCATTAAATATGATTCTATCTATCTATATCCCATCCTAATCTTTTTATTTCTCTCTTATTCCTTTCAAACTTTAAAGTATTCAGGTAAGACTACACACGCAAAGGCACCCGTGATAAACACTAGTGAATTAATTCCCTCGTCTTATTTTTGCTTGTCCTTTGCTCTCGTATTTGATTATAGAACGAAGCTAGCTATATATTTTATGATATGTACAGCGTAGGAAATGTAAGACGTAGCTTCTACAACGATGGAGTTTATAATCTCATGTTCCATTTTATTGCGCAGAACTGAAACGTGAGGTGGGATGGACATGCTTGCCTTCTCTACAGATGCTGTACAGGTCCCCGCACAGTGCACCAATCTAAATCTTCAGACTGTTACCTCTTACTCCCATGGCTTCCTTTTAAAGAAATGGATACATTTCTTGCCTTTATCCCTTGTCCTGAATGGTCTCTGTACTCACTGCCTGATGCTGTTGAGACTGTGACCACCCAGGACAATTAATTTTTACCCATGGTACATTGCTTGACCACACAGAAGAAGTTATTTAGAAGACCTCATTTTGAGCCTGCTTACACACATAATGTTTGTGCACATTTAAATTAAGGCACAGTTACTAGTCAAAGATCCCAGTACTGAGCATTTCTTGCCCAGCTTGAGAGAAAGCCGAGGTCCCATCTCAGAACCGTCCATGCCCCCGGTGCAGAATGAGATTGGCTCCAGAGACTGTCCACCCACTTGACCCAGCCCAACACACTTTTTGTCTTTCGTGTGGAATACATTTTCAAAAAGCTTCCAAGTAATTTCTAAATCCTCTCACTGCCTGGAAGAAAATGTTCTCTTCTCCAAAGCAGAAAAGCTAAACCTCTGTGGCCTGCAATGTCCCAAACATTGAGATAAAATAACATTTTCCTTCTGTCAACTTGATTCCCTCAGGTATTTTGTTATAGTCATAGAAAGTTAACACACTTTTTAGATATGATTTTATCTTCATAAATATATATATAAATATAAATATAAATATATATATATATATATATATATATATATATATATATATATATATATATATATATATATATATATATATATATATATATATATTTAAATCAGTACCCATGATGAGGGCTAACAAGAATTAAACCAATGTATAAGAACCTAGATAATGAATTCTGATGAGTCTCAAATAAATAGAAGAAAATGACGGTAGACTCTGGGAATAAAAGGAAACCCCAACTCCAGCTGCCTAGCAAGGATATAATTTTTCCAATACAGCCAGTACAGTGCGTCAAGAGTTGCTTGGAGTCTGTCTTTCTACCCTATTGTCTTACATCCCCCCTCGGTTCCCCCCCCTCAGAACCACAAGGGTGAGAGGTGATCACGTTTTACTCATGAAATGTCCAGCCAAACAGTGGTTCCCAAACTTCCTAATGCTGCTACCCTTCAATACAGCTCCTCATGTTGTGGTGACCCCCAACCATAAAATTGTTTTCATTGCTATTTCATAACTGTCATTTTGCTACTGATATGAGTCCGAATGTAAATATTTGATGTGCAGAGTATCTGATATGCAACCCTCTGTGAAAGAGTCATTCAACCCCCAGAGGGGTCAAGACCCACAGGTTGAGAACCACTGAGCCAAAGGAAGACACACACATGCACGTGCGCATACACAAACAACAACAACTTTAACAGGCTCTTCCTTCTCTTCCTTGCTGAGCAAAACTGGACCAGTTCTAGCAAGTTGACCCATCTCTGATTCTTGAAAAGGATCACTTTGTGTCACCGAATGATGGTAAAGAAGGGAGACAGAGGGGCAAAGCGTTGGGTTCATTCAGTTTGGCTTCCACTGCGCTGGCCTGTCTGTGGTGGCTGATGGGAACCCCTTCCTGTCTGTAAAATCAAGGCACAGGTTTTTCATTGTAAGCTGCTTTGCCCTGCCTTTGCGGGCTGTGTCTGATGAGGTAGAACACTCCTCTTTTTACAATGAACGGGCTTCAGCCTTACAGTGACCACGAGATGGCTTTCCTGGCTTGTCTGGGCTGACTCTAGAAACTCAGCTGAGTTCATTCACTTCGTCATTGACTGAAGAGTGAAGCCATTCCTGACACCCAGTGAGTGACTGTACCATGCTGCCTAAATACTCATTGTCCCCCAAAAGAATTTCAGAGTTGATGGGTTAGTAAGGAAATAAATAATGCTAGCTTCTGCCCACACTCAGGAATCTGACAGTGCCAACAGGCTTTTTGTGAGTCAAGCAGAGTTCTGCTCAGTTCCACTGAAGAAGAGCAGAGCCCCAGGGCGTGCAGGGGCCCCTCTGAAACTGCAATAACCACTCTCTTTGTTTTAAGCTGCTCTTCCGACTCCCTGTCAGTTCAGTCGGGAGGATCCCAACTGTATGAACAAGTTGTCTATTGAAATGAGATGCTTGTCCCCCTACAGATGCAGCGGTGTAAAGCCCTTGGCTCTAGATAACACACACTTTGGTATGTCTGGACTTGCTGCCAGCTATGCGTACGCACCTCTGATCTTGGAGGGAATGTTAGTGCTCTAACTTTTTTTTTTTAAATAAAGGAAGGATGTTTAGGAGGCACTGATTGTATTTGCCCTTTCAGGATGTGAAAGCCAGTTAGGTGGTACTACTACAGACAGCCTTTTGGGCCTTTGGGTGGGGGTGGGATTCCCTCCAAGAAACTCAATTGACTTTGCAAAGTTCGGAAGCAATACTATCTTGGTACCTGAGGAGTTCTGCTGGGAAAGGACTTTCAAGATAGTGTTATAAGATACGGTTTTGGAATAAGAAAGACCAGAGGTGGGGTCTGGGACTCACTCTGAGCAAGGAGTAGGTATTATTCCTTGAGCAATTTAAATGTCACTTTCCTCATCTGTGTAATGTGGATGCCTCGCTGGGTTGTTGGGGGTAACTAAATTGGAAGTAACTAAAGTGCACAGTGCAACTGCGGGCGGTAGGAATGTAATAAACACCACTTAATAGCACTAGGGCGGGCAGCCGCTTCTGTGGCAGTGCTGGTAGCAGCAGCAGCAGCAGCAGCAGCAGCAGCAGCAGCAGCAGCAGCAGCGGGGGCAGCAACAGTGTTTATGATTTCATTGTTCAATATCAAAGGCCTTGGCAGCACCCTTGGGAGTGATCGCAGGGCTCTGCACTAAGAAGTTATGGTGCACACAGTCCTCCTGTTTGCCAGTTTTGTCACTGGAGCCTTGTCATTGTGGTGGCCTTGAGGATTCTGGTTTCCAGCCTTCCAGGAGTATGCATGGCCACCAAAACAGAGTGTTTAATGTGCTTTGTTCAAACCCCCCCCCCCCAGGACAATGGAAGTTTCCTTTATATTATGTGATGCAAAGTTAGCAGGCACACAGTTCACAGAGATATTATCTAGACTGACTTCATTCAGCACTAGCCTGGCTATTTAAAGCACCTGATTAGTGGATAGAGCTGCCCTCCCCAACTGACCTTAAGGACAGGAATAATGAATGGAGCATCACATGTGCGCACGGGCATGCACGGGCCTGCTTGTGTGCGTGCATGCACACGCACACGCACACACGGAAAGATAGAGAGAGACAGAGAGACAGAGACAGAGAGACTGCTCTTGCATTCACAGTAGTCACAGGAATCAATACTTAATAGTAAAACTGCTGGCTAATCGTGGCTTACAAACTACATCTGACCTATGGGTTCTGTTTATCAATAAACATTCTGTTTATCAGGAAACATTGAAGTAGTATGTATTGGGCATAGATGAGAATTCCGTCAAGCTTTTTCCTAGTATTGCTATAATATGACACTGCACCAAAGATTGTGTAGCCCCTCAGGCACTCCCCAGCTGCCTGCAAGGCTCAGCCTCAAGTCTTCCCTGTTCTCCTACCTGTAAGCTCCGGGGATTTCTGGGAAAGAGAGGAGGTCTTTACAATGCACCACTGTAGGGAATTTCTTTAGAAAGAAACTTGTATTTTATTAAATTTGTGGCCAGAGCGATGACTCTTCCATTAAGAGCACTTACTGCTCCTGCAGAGGGCCTGGGTTTGGTTCCCAGTACTCCCAACCAGGGCAGCTCACAAATGCCTATAACTCCAGTTCTAGGGGAGTGGACACCTTCTTCTGTGTTACTTTCTGCTGGGACTCCTGTAAGGGGAAGGCTTTTTGCCCCACCCATCTGCTCTGCACTGCCCCTAAGTCCTTCAGAGGACAGCTGCTTAGTTGCCTCAGAGTGGCTCAGTCTGTCTCCTGAACTTGTATTGCTTCTCAGGATCATTTGGGGGTCAGCTCAGAGACTACAAGGAAGTCGTGTGACAACTGCCAGACTGCAGGGTAGGGACTTAAACATTTCCAGTCCTTTGACCTATAACCTATAGGTAGACCACATTCAACTTACAAACCTCCGGTTATAGGAAGAGGGTTACTTGTCAGCAAAAAAGCTCCCCAGTTATGGTCTTTGCTATGTATGCTGTATGGCACTGGGGGAAAACAAAGGCATGACGAAGCATGACTTGATAAAAATACAGGGGGCCAGGGTTCTTCTGAAGAAGAATGCAAGTCTTGCATTCTCCCGTTATGGCCACAACGTATTAGATAGTAAAACACAGGAATGCAACCGTGCCAGTGGGCTGCAGGGAACAAACGGAACCATTCGGTGGCAGAAACTCCAGTAGTTCTCTAATTAGAAGCCAAAATATCAAAGTACAAAAAGATGCTAACATTATTAAACAATGTGGGCATTGCTATAACTCCGAAAAACTGAGCACAGGAAATGGTCACCGGTCTCCTGCGATGCTAGTTTTACCCTCTCTATAATTTATGAATGCTCAGAAAGCCACCACCATTGAGAAGCTGTGCCCCCTTATTTGGCTGTGTGGCGTAGTAGATCTCCCAGAATGCTCATTTATCTAAATCAGGATTAAAACACTCATAGCACATTCTCTTTAGGTAGGTCTTTTTAGGAGATAGGAGGATTCTCTTCTCTCTGAAGGGGTGCTGTGAATATCTCGGTAATTTTGTAAACCCTGTGTGAGGGAGGAACTTGAGCAGCTGACAGATACTTAGAAACCATTCAGGAACAACAATGCAACTCAGAAAGGATGTTAGAAAAGAGAGACTTAGAAACCATTCACGGATAACAATGCTACCCAGAAAGGATGCTGGGAAAGAAGCTGAAGGGTGGGATGTGGGGGTTGATCCTCAGGCAGCTGGACTGGAGTTACCGTCGCCAGGAAACATACTTCTAGGTGTCTCCTATCTCCAGAGATGAGAAGTACTCTGAAAGTGGGTGACTCTATGGGCTAGGGTCCTTGGCTATTCAGAAAAAGGACGGGAGAGAATGGGAGGACCCCTCTTTCCATTTCTTGGTTGCAGCCATGACTGTTCTGCTTCATGGGCCCTAGGCTGTTCCTTTTGCTGGAGAACCTGGACCCCCAAAGCCAAATTTCTACCAAGAATGAGGCTAATTAAACAACGCAATATTTAATTATCTGAGCCAAGGGCCAGTGACTCAGACAAACCCTACTGTCTCAGATGTGTTAAGTATTTTAGTCTGCTGCTGATGGTGTCAGTTTTCCCCCATCAACTAATGGGTCCCATGCTCAAAATTCTAGAGAGGAAGGAAAACTGTAGATGTTTAATTGGCAATTTGTGTGCTAAAAACGCTGTGAGCATTTGGACACACTTGGGTCTATATGTAGACCTCCCCGCCCACAAACACGTATATTCATAGACACATAGCTATAAACCCAGTTAGCTCCTGGCTCCTGCTCTTGTAACCCTTGATAAACAGGAGAGTTATAATCATATAAAAGGTCTTTATAGGAGTGAAACTCTTTCAACATTGGATTGCTTTATATAGTTGTGAGACGGTGGTTCAGGAGGAAATAAAGGAGGAAATTCCAGAACGTGAATGGTATTTAAACCTCTTAAAGCTTTTTTCCTTCAAAGGAAGAAGGAAAAAAAAAAAAAAAGAACAAAATTATGTTTTCCTATCCAGCGCAATGGCATGCAGAAGGACCATGGGCAAAAAAGTAACTTTACAAAGAATAAATAGAAGAACCCAGTCTCTCACCCCTTTCATGGAACATGTGGGTCTCAAAAAAAAAGGAAAACCCGGTGACTATGAAACAACCTTTCTTTGAAAAGCAAGCTTTTAAATTTAGGGCTGCTGGGCCAGTGAATGAAAAATACAGATGTCTTTCCCTCCAGTGCAGTTCGGTCGGCCATCATAGCAGCCTCATGCTTCACTCTGGACAAGGACGGTGGGTCTCCAAGCACCCAGTTAGCGGCAAAGCTCTGCACTGAACTTTAAAACATATGCCTTTCCCCTTCATTTTTTCAAAGTCTTAAATAATTAGAGAGCTCCCTTGTTCAGTATCATCCCTCTTGCTCTTCCCAAGTTACAAAATTCAAGGTAGTACATTAGAAGACGTATGTCATTTTTTAAAAATTAAGATCCTGATTATTTAAAAATATAGAACTTTGATTGTGTTTTCATTTTCCAAAGTTAATTTCTAATATTGATTTTCCCAAACGTCAGAAACAATATATTAAGGAAATACCACATAATATTTAGGGCTTGCGTAGGAGATTTGCATTTCCACTTTTCATTATTTGAAAGGAGGAAATGGCAGGCTACTTAGTTATTCCAAGGCACAGAGTCCCAGAGGCTGCAAAGGAGCTGGCGGAAGGAGAGACACTCAGGGTCCCTTTTCAGGCTGAATGTCACAGACGTTGTAATTTCAGCGGGCAAAGGCAGAGAGCTTAGATGGAGCTCTGGCTCCCCCCAGCTCTCTTCTCTGCCCCCATTAGAGCTGGAAGTGAGCCAGCCCTGCAGAAGGGCAGGTGTGGGCGCATTTCTCAGTCTTTTTGTAGACAGTCCCGGAAGGACTGAGGTGGTGGTCTTGGCCATGCCCTTTGACTTCACTCCAAGAATTGAGGAGGAGCAAACTGGAGAACGCCCGTCTAGAGGTCAGTAGACCCCTTTCAGAGTTTTATTCACAAACCAAATAAGAGTGAAGATAGATTACTTCCTACTGTCCAGCCACAGGAAAGAAGCGTTTGTGCAGACATAAGACATACATCAGAGAACAAAGGAGCTCCTGGAGGCGCCGTTTGCTTAGAAGCATTTGACTGCGTCAGAATTCATAATACCTTGGGTTCTGAAAATGGCCTCTGCCAGTTCAGCTTCTCTGATCTCTCTCTCTCTCTCTCTCTCTCTCTCTCTCTCTCTCTCACACACACACACACACACACACACACACACACACACACACGTCCACCTTTCCTGATTTCCTTCCACCTACAGGCCTTACTTATCGTCATAGAATGATTTCCGTTTCCTACCAAACACCCTACACTTTTGTGCATGCTACGACCTGACACTTTACAAAAGTTCATTGGATGGGTCAGTGACTTATTTGGGCAAGGGCAGACAGCCAGTTTAGCTGATGGTTCAGCGACTTGATTGAATAGTCTCCTTAAAGTCAACTTTCAGCTGAGTTTTGTATAAAATGGACTAGAAACAGGGATTCCTCTGAGTGCTTGACAGAACTGACTTGAAATATCTGGAAGATTTATTTCCCAGTGTGGATTAGCTACCTCAGTATACATTCTTTTAGAAGCACCTAATTGAGATAGATTTTGATTTTACAAAGGAAAAGGAAAAAGAAAGAAAGGAAGGAAGGAAGAAAGAGAAAATAAAATAAAACCAAGGTGAGTCTTTAAAGTTAGTCACATCTTCCTAGGATCTTGGAGGATTTGGGAGAAGGAAAAGAATATGATCACAAATTCTTTTAATTTAAAACAATTAGCAATATCTTCCATCTGTCTTCAGACATGAAGATCTGTGGTCAGGGTGAGCTCGGAGAAAGGGCACAAATCACTGCTTTTCACAGCCAGTGTGTTGAGGGCACCACCCCTCCACAGGGAAGATGGAGACCTGAGGTAGCTTTGTTAGAGTCGCTCACAGCCCCTCCCCCTACTATTGCCAAAGGAAATGGCTCCAAGAGCAGAGAAGTGTAGCCCTTGCAGGCTCAGAGTCCAAGACTATACAGAAACTAGGATAATTCCCTGGATGTTTTGTTTTAGACTCTGCAAGTTTGCTGTGCATGGTCCAAGTTTAAATTATTAAAAATTTAGAAAACGAGAAAGCGTAAAGTAAACGAGGGGTTGGATTGTTTGGTTTGAAGGTCAGAATGTCTGTGACTGGGACCTGTCAGGGAGAGAGGGAGACAGAGGGAAAGGAGGAAGAGGAGGAGAGGGAGAGGGGGAGCGAGAGAGAGAGAGAGAGAGAGGGAGAGAGAGAGAGAGAGAGACAGAGAGAGAGACAGAGAGAGAGACAGAGAGAGAGACAGAGAGAGAGACAGAGAGAGAAAGGGAGGGAGGGAGGGAGGAAGAAGAGATTAATGAATGGCATCCAATGAGTTCTAGCTTCTAAGTGGAAAATCAAGACATTTGCACTAATCTAGTAAGGAAATTTGAAAAGCCCACATCACAAGGAAAAATCTCAGCTTCTTGCTCATTTTCTGCTCCAGAGTGTCTCTGAAGCATCAAGCAAATCTCTTAAGTTCTTTGGCTTTCACTTCTCTCATGCAAATGGAGATCACTTTCAAATTCTGCAAATGACAGCGTCTTGTTCTTTAATTAGCAATTTTATCTCTTACCCGGCCACTTCAAAGGGCAGGTGCTTTTCAGTGTGCTTTATATACTGGGCAGCAGAACTGAACAGCAGGAGTCAAAAGGTATTCAGGCTGTTTGGGGAACACCCCACGTCCACACAAGATCATGGTTCCTCTCATGGGCCTTCGATGGTACCTCACTGGAGGACAT
Source organism: Uromys caudimaculatus (assembly GCA_028551405.1). Taxonomy (NCBI): domain Eukaryota; kingdom Metazoa; phylum Chordata; class Mammalia; order Rodentia; family Muridae; genus Uromys; species Uromys caudimaculatus. The sequence goes on along the minus strand of CM052707.1, from coordinate 64,719,167 downwards.
TTTGAGAAACTGTCATGTTTTTTTCCCCTACCACAGTGGGAATCAATTCAGTTCCTCTAAGTATAATAACTGGTAACCATCCAGAAGTGAGGGAAGAAGCCATTTGTAAAAAGTAATTTTTTTTTTAAATTTTTAATTTTCTTTTTTTAGGTCTGGATCAAAGATTGGTTCAAAACCTGTGCTATGTTATTCTTTTAAAATTAGTGATGGAACTCAAAAGTGCTAATAAAGGAGAGCCACGCAGCGCAGATCCTCCTGGCGTTACTGAGGCTCACCCAGAAACTGCCATGACACACCTTGCTTACAGTACAGGCAAGCAGCAATGTTAACCACAGTTAACAGTGACCAGCGGTGACCATACCAAGGGCTAGATGGAAGAAGACCTTTGTTTTCTTTCTCCAATGAACTGAGGCTGGAATTGAGGGGTGCATTTTTCTTACCCCTTAGCTCCCTCCAAGCCACTGTCAAGGGCCGCCTGAAGGGAGTTTGACTGGATGCTTCCTGTGACAATGGGGCTGTTTCTGTGGCTGGTGATCGCCCAAGAACACTTCCTTTGTGATCTTTGTAGTTAATAAGACTGTAAACCAGCGTCTAAGCTGATTGTAGGTGGGTTTAAAGGGCAAGAGAAAATAGTGGTTGTTTAATCATTAAACAGACGTTCATTACTGAACATTTTGGTCGCTATCTTTGAATGTTTAAGTCAATGCCCGTACAGAACGTGCCAACTGTGTGCAGGTGAGAAAAAAAGAAAGAGAAAGCGCTTCACCCAGTGGCACACAGAGGGAAATGGGTGCTGCCACTTTAAATCTCAAAGAGTGAGCTAGGCTCCTGAGCCTAGCTCTCCACTCCTCTCCCTACCTCCCAGGAATTGATTCCTCAAAGTTAAACACGTAATTTGTAAAGCTATTGAGAAGTAAACTCCTTGTCGGGCAGGCAGTAACTGGAGTAGTTCTCAAAGGCAGATAAATCTTCAATCCGGAGTAGGAAGCCCCGTGCAGCTCTGAAAACAAACCCTGGAGCTGCAGGCACTCCCCCCCGCCGTCCCCCCCCCCGTGCCCCCCCCCCATCGTTCCCTCTAGCTTAGGGCTTTGGGGGGTGGGGGTGGGGGTTAACACTTAAAAACATCAGCGCTTCTTTAATAAACAGCAGTGATTTAGGGGAGACGCTGATGGTCCAGGGTTAACATTCCTGAGAACAAAGTAATTATTTTGAGCTGAGCAAGCGCGTAATGAGAACAGAGGCTGTGTTGCTCAGAGATCGCTGGGAGTTGGTAATATATTATCCTCCGTAATTTCTTCCCAAAATAGACTTAATGGAAAGAGGATGCATAATATCCCCCTTCTCTAAGGAAGCGTCCCCCCGTACTACAGAAGCAGTCTTTCTAAAAACAGCTTTATGGGCCTTCAGTCCATAGCTCTGTCTCATCCCCTTTCACATCTTATTTCCGCCAAGTAGGAGCATTCACCTCAGTGCACAGAGCTGAAAACGCCCAGGGTCTGCAGCCTCCTGCAAAGGTCTAACGGATGCCATGATTCTCAACTGAGCACTTTGTAGCGGTTTGCATTTAAAGCCCCTTCACTCCATAAGGAAGAAGAGAGAAGAACTGCGAGTCAGCCTAGGATTGACCTCAGTTCAGAGAACAATCACTAAATGACTACTGTGTCTGAAGCTCAGACACAAAAGGCAGATAAGGACAGTGTTCGAGGGGTGGAATGACATAGGTGCAGAGTGGGAACGCTGGCATCCAGCCTGCTTCATCTCAGTCTCAGCCAAGTAGGTGAGATGTGGGTGGGGTTACTTGCCCAAGGACTTGGAAATGAAATGGCCTAGGGGTCCTGTGTGTTTTCCTCAGCTTGTTCATAAGCCAGTAGGGCATTTCCTCCTGCTCAGGGCTAACCACATCCTGAGGGGAAACACATTCAGTCCCAGTGACACTTGCACAGGAGTTTTTGCAACTTTGTAGACATGTTTTTTTTTTGGTTTTTCAAGACAGGGTTTCTCTGTGTAGTCCTGGAACTTACTCTGTAGCCCAGGCTGGCCTTGAACTCAGAAATCCACCTGCCTCTGCCTCCCAAGTGCTGGAATTAAAGGCGTGCGCCACCACTGCCCGGCAGCATGTTCTTAACATAAGTATAAGGTATGACCTGGTGGTGGTTAGACTCCAAGGCAAGGTGGCAAAGGCCCAGAACACTTAGAACACAGCGCATTTATATCAGAAACTGCTGGAAAACATACCTCTGAGCAGCAGCATAATTAACTAAAAGAGTTAAAAGTTTCTACAAGGGATTTCTAAAATTCACCTTTGGGATTTGACATCCTGGGAAGACCAGGGTTTAATAAAAGACTGTGGGTGGAAACTTTGAAGGAGGGTCCGCGCGGAAGCTCCTGGGCCTTCTCAGGGGCTGAAGATAAATGGCATTCGTTCGTTCTTCCGTTAAACTTTTACCTCAAAACACATGGTTTCTCTCTTCTCTGATACATTTATTGCCAGGGCCACTCTAGAAATATGACAGGGTGGCTGGAGAGGCATGGAGTGGGGGAAAGACGTGTGCCCAGAGACCCAGAGAAAGGTGGAAAAGAGGAAAGCCGGAAAGGGGGAGACACTACGTGTAGAAGTGAAAATCTACGTAAGTCTGGGGGTGCAAAGGCAGAAGAAAGCTCAACCTGAGCTACCCAGAATCCTCTGTCATCCCAAAGGAAGCATCTTCTGCCAACCCCAGATTACTGTCTGAATGGACTCAGAAGCCTCCATCCCCCCCCCCCCCGCCGCCGCCAC
>CM052707.1:64591732-64714232 GCA_028551405.1 Uromys caudimaculatus | reverse complement strand
TCCTCCTCCTCCTCCTCCTCCTCCTCCTCCTCCTCCTCCTCTTCCTCTTCCTTCTTTTGAGACAGGGTCTCTAGCCCAGTCTGACCTTGAATTCTCTTTGTAGCAGAAGAAAATGGGATCTTGAGTCTTTGACCTTCCTGACTCTACATCCAGAGTACTGAGTACACTATCACCTTCTGAGTACTGAGTACACTACCACCTCATGAGTATTGAGCATACTACCACCTCTTGAGTACTGATTACACTACCATCTCTTGAGTACTGAGTACACTTCCATCTCCTGAGCACCAAGTGTACTACCATCTCTTGAGTACTGAGTACTGAGCACACTACCACCTCCTGAGTACTGAGCACACTACCATACTAGGGTCACAGACATCTTACTTCTTACTTATTTAATGATGACTTTATCTTTCAGGGTTAAGAAAATTAATAGATTTACACAAATGGAGAATGACTGGTTTACACTTTGAAATAACATTTCTTGGGCTAAACCTTACATTTCTTCTATTTTATTTCATATGCAGAGTTCATGCATCTCGGGCTCTTCCTCCTCCAGGGATCCAGACCATCCACTCTTGCTTCTGTGGAGATCTTGCACGTAGCTTAGCTTGCTTGCTACACTGCTTGATGTGTTTATCAGTGTGAGTGACACAGATAGGCTATTGTTCTGCTCCGGAAACCAGTCTATATTTTTATAGTGTTTTCTGTCTGCTGTTTGTGGGACTTAACCCAATCTCTCTCTGTGGTGTAAAGTTTCCAAAGGGACATGGCTGCAAAGTTTACGAGGTCTGAAAAATACTTTTATCTGAGAGCAGTCGGTTCCGGTAGAAAAATTCTGTTAGACGAATCAAGACTAGCTCCACCTCTTCCTTTTCCATCCTGTTAAGAAATTTGCCACAGTGGCGATACCCCTCTTCTCCCACAGAAATTAAATATATATTAATGATAATACAATATGTAAATAATTTGTATTTATATTTATATATAAACACATATCTATTATCTACATCTTTATATACATATAAATATGTGTATATGTATACATGTATAGATATAAGTATATTAATTTATAAATATACATATATACACACATATGTATGTATATATGCAGGCATCATCCCATCTTCTGTAGTGTCACTGCCTTCCTTCCTAAAAGTAGGACTTACTTTGAGGAACAGCTATAGACGACCTCTGTGCTTGCTAAGTCCCACCATGATCCTCTGGGACCCTCTCCTTTGCCCCTACTGTGCTGTCTTGGTAGAGCCCCATCAGATCACATTCAGGTGTCGTCCGTCCCCAGTATGGTTTTCAGAATCCTCGACCTCCTGAAATCTGTCACCTTGGTCTTCACATTGGTGAAATATTTTTTCTTTCCTTGAGTTGGAGAACAATGTGTTCGCTTGTTTTTGAAGTATAAAAAGGTGAAAGTGACATTTTGGATGTTTTTGGAAGCCACGTTTCCATTACTATTGCGTATAGGCTAGTTAAGTTGTGTGTGTGTGTCTTTGTGTCTTTGTGTGTGTGTGTGTGTGTGTGTGTGTGTGTGTGTGTGTGTGTGTATGGAGTTTTCCAAGTGTCCAGAATAAGAGACCTTGTAGACAGATTGTTACAATATTTCCCAGGTTCAGAACTAAGGACTGCGTGTACTGATCTCCAAAGGCCCCTTCTTGCACCCTCGTCATGCACCTTACTGTCTCAGCCAAGATTCCCTTCCTTTACTAACCCTCAGGTCATAGAATTAAGTGAACACGTGATGGCCTTCAAGACTGACCCTGTTGTTAGATCACTCACAAACAGGGGAGTAGAAACAAAGTATATTTCAGAGCTTTCCATTTTCAGTGATCAGAAAGGGCATTTCACAGAGCCGACTCAGAAGAATTTGCCACAAGCAACATACCTAAAATCTTCTTTGAAAATCATTTACTTAGAAAAATCCCAATTTAAAAGCTTTGCCTCTGACGGGGGAAAAAAAGAGTGCTTTCATTTTCTTTATTAAAACAGGAAGCTCTCCCTGATTAATTTTCTGGGTAATTTTTCACTTTTAGTAATTAATGAAAGGATACCGCTCTGTCAGCTTGTCATTCAGTGCAGGGGTAAGTGCCTGGGTAGCCTCATTAGAGATACTCAGAAGTAATTCATATCTTCCCTAAGAAGCTTAAAGTCCCGACAAAGAAAGAAGGAACGAGAAGCAGCTAGATACATAAACGAACTGAAGGCCCAATTCCTGTATCAAGATGGCGGATCCAGGGACTGCACGGGCCAGGGAAACCTTGACCCTCTGTCTTCTGTGTGGGCCTCTCTTTCCTTCCCCTTCCATGTCTTCTTTCCTCACCTCCATTTCTCCTTTGTGCCTGCTTAACACTTTCTGATGTTTATAGGCAGGTATTTATCTTCTCATTCATGAAACAAAACCACGAACATGATAGGCATCAGCTCATCTGCTTGGTGCATTCCCTCACTCAGCCATTCATTCCACAAGTGCTACATCAAAGCGCTAGGTCACATGACGGATCCATCTCCTAGATTCTGCCCCTGCCTCGCCTGTCTGAAAAACAAAATACCATAGCTCTTGGGTTTTGCCCTTGGCTTTTAGGACGGTCATCAGGCACACTCTAAAGGTCCATAGCAATGGGTAGGCAACATTCTCAGGGCCTCAGTGGTGGGGACATGGCGCTCAGCCCTCTCAGATACTGTCATCTGCCTGTGGCTTCTCACTTTTTCTGCTTCCTTTCTGTAGTACTACTTAGTGCTCCAGGGCTCACCCAGGGGCTCCTTGTTCTTCTCCAGATATTCCCTCGGTGCACCCACGTGGATTCAATTAGCACCCATCACAGATGAGCCCCAGACTCCTATCGCCAGCCCTGACCTTTCATCCTCTCTTCGGGCCCATATTTCTTAACGTCTACAAAATATGTAGAGTAGATATTTCACTACCATCTGTAACAGACATGTCAAGACCAGATTTTATCATCTCTCCTCCCAGAATAGCCTCAGCTGGCTTCCTCCTCACCACCTTGTAAGCCCTAGTGATCAAGTTCTGGGGTCAGTTTCAGCAGCTCCCCACTCCTGCTCTTCTTTCTCCTCTGTACCCCTTCCTTAAGTCTTCAATGAAGACTCGCTAACTCTTTTTCTATATTATTTTTTCCAGATATGGGGGTGGGGTGGGCTCTGCGGGGCTTGAAACAGGACCTTTCTATATAGCCTAAGGCTAGCCTCAAAATCCCAGCGATCCACCCACCGCTGCCTCCTGAGTATCACCACACCTGGCTCTTCCAGATTTTTTTTCTTTTAAATTTCCATAGCCAAAGACGTATTCTAGATCATAACTGCCTCAAAGCCAAAGTCTCAAAGCCTTCTACTGCACACTGAAGAGCAAGTCATAAATAAGTCCATTTTCTAGGGGTCTCTGTAGTCAAAGAGGCCAGGAACACGTCCTGTCACGTGCTGCCTACTGATTTATAAAAGCATGAAGAAATGCTTTAAGATGGACTATTGACTATTAGCCTTTACTATTTACTTAACTCAATGTTTTTTATATCTTTGTGATTCCAGGTACCCTCGTGCAAACTGGTTGAGGCGCTGGCCTCAACAGGCACAAGAGAAATACAGGAAGAAAAGTCCAGACAAGGTAAATCTAATGGCATCCCAAGCCTATCCATCAAAAGACCCATCTGTAAGACATTAAGATGTCAGGAAGTTTTTCCTTGTCTTAGCTTCGCATTTTCCAATTCCTCATTTCCACCCCTTCCTATGCGTCTTGTTCTTTTGCTTCCCAACTGTCTTCCAACTGATAGAAATCAATTTAGGGGCGCCCAGGCACTGTTGGGAATGAGCCTCAGCCAGCCAAGCCTTCCAGATTCACCGGCCAGCACAACGGATTTGACCAACTTCTGAAGAATGTGACTCAGTCGTCTTTATCCTCCTCTGTCCAAGGAGGGTTGTGTTTGGAGTGTAGCATGCTCAGGAAGATGGCCCCGGAGTCCTTGTAAATACAGAACTCTCTTCCCATAAAAACCGCCCATGTGCTCCGTTTGTTATTCAACTGCTCCCCTCCCTCCTGTTGCCTCAGCTCAGGCTGCTGAGACACTTCTTCATGTGGCAGAGGGGGAATATAAGCCACACTGACACGAGCTCTTGCCAATTCCCTACTTGTTAAGACTGTTAACAGACTTCAATAAAGTCTGTTTTATAGAATCTCCAGTTGCACAAGGTGTAAACACAAAGGGAGGGAAACTCCTCAAAACACACACATCCCAGCGGGCCTTAAAAGGCACACTAAGATACAGGCAGGTGTGGCAGAATTGGACCACCTTGAGTAAGGGACGAAGTGCTATTTATACGGTTGCATGGTGGGGAACAGATACAAGGGACAGAAAAGAAGGAAAGAGGTGTCAGAGGGCGCTCAAGAGGCAGGGGCAGCGTGTGTATTTTGAGCATCTTATTTATGAAATTAAAACACACCAGAGCCATCACTGTGGTTACTATAGGTATAAAAGCACCTGAATCCGTGCCCAGCCTCTGTGCTGTAAGCACAGCTCTCTGTCTGCCTCTGTAGGTGCCTTTGTCAGCTTTGCAAAAAGGGTGCCACATAAAATGGCTGTGTAACTGAGAGAGAGTAACTTATCCTGAAATAATCTTGGAATGACATCCAATGGGTCCCTAACGTTGAAAAAGACCATAAATAAAGAACTAACTTTGGAAATTACTCAAAGTGAACATGAGATAAGAGAATGGTCTTAACTACGCCAACACCAGTTAAGGTACTGCCTTGAATACTGCTTCAGAGCTGGTTGCTAGGAGTGTGCGTGTGTGGGTGCATGTGTGTGTTTGTGCATGTGTGTGTGTATGTAGAAGGTATGGAAATGGTATGAAAATATCTACTAACAGATACAAAAAAAAAAACCCAGAAAATAATTAAGGGGGTGTTTCAGAGGCGATAGACAAAGAGAATTATTTCAAAGTCTCAACAGTTTGTTCAGATCTAGGCCTGTAACGTAAGAAACTGATCCCGATGTGGAAGAGGAGCACAGAGAAGAGGAGAAAGGAAGGGAACCAACATTTATCACAACATTGAGACCAAGCCAGGAATGCTACATGCATCAGAACTTCTGGCAAGGCCCCTGTAAGATAGTTCTCAACAAGCTCCACCTAACAGACAAGGAAACTGCCCTTCAAAGAAGAGCTCTCTGACTGGGGTCAAGCAGCCAGTGAGCAACGTGACTCTGATTCAGACGCAGGTCTGACTCTGAAGCCCATCTTCTTTCAATTATACCATGCTGCTTATTAAAGGGCTGAATAATACGCCTTGTGAGAAAAGGCTAAAGGAAGTTCTATAACTCATGCTGAACAAAAAAGACTGGGAAATGATAGAATGTTTTTGAAGTACTGTCTAGGAAGGATTAACGTAAGGATGGTAACCAGCTGTTTAGAAGGCTGCTCTGAAGAAAGAGGAAGAGGAAATGGGCTTTAGCTGCCACAGCATGAGGGGAAGTGTCCTTACCACAAGGCTCACTTGTTCTGGAGTTAGTAGCCGAGGAACAAACGCTGTGGAATCTTCTTCCTGTCCAAGTCAAGATGACTGACCCAGAAGAGAGGAAAAGTGGAGTTTCCCTACATGGAGAGTATAGTAAAGAAGTGGACAAGAGAAAAAGAGGAGGAAAAAATCTTCCTGGGACTAGCACATCACCAAAGCAGCACAGATTGCAAGGGAAAGGAGCAACTGGAGGAGGGTTAAACAGGACAACACGGAAACTGGGAATTGTGATCACAAATGGTAACAAAAGCTGCACGAACATCTAGCCTAGGGTTGTCTCAGTCGGGAAAGTTCTTCTTATGCCGCCATGAGGAGCTGAGTGTGACACCAAGCACCCATAAAGCTGGGTATACCGGAACAGGGCCTCAGACTGTTGTAGTCCCTGAGACCTTTGTATCACTCCAAGATGGAAGTGCCACTGAGGTTGTAAAAATCAGCCTGTAGACAGCACCGAGTGCCAAAACTAAAACAAAGGCCCAATCCATCAAAGTCCACATAGTTCTGGGAAGGTCGCAAAATATTCTAACCTTAATTTTTAGCTTCTGTAGTTCCACTTCTAGCTAACTGCTCTTGTTAACTGAAGTATGTCAACCCAGAACATGGTTTTTACGCTTAAAACCACACCCTAAGAAGGCTCAGGACTACACCTGGATCTCAAACACCCAGTGCAGTCCCAGGCTGGCTAATGAAGACTTTCTCTTGGCTTAAACTCAAGTCTGAGCAGTATTCCCTGGTAAATAATCTGCAACAATGTGGGTGCATGCTTGTAATCTTAGTAACGGGGAAGCAGAGACAGGAGGATTCCCTGGCAGGAGGGTCTCACAGGCTACCATCATAACTGAATCAGCAAACCTAGTTCTGACTGGGAGACTATCTCAAAACACAAGGTAGACAATGCTTGGAGAATGATACCTGAGGTTAACCCCTGACTCATACATGTACATGCACGCAAGCACGCCTGCACACACTCACACTGTAACACTATGAAAGAAAATCTGGTGTAACTAACTGTGCCTACAGCACCTGCTTCTCCAAAGATATTTTCACACTATACAGACTTTTATTGGAATGGAAGAATTTAGGAATGGTCCGGCTTCTACGCAAGAACGCATTAAAGTATTTAAAGGGTAACTGAGCACTAACTAACTAACTGTTAGGGGTTTTTTGTACTTTCAAAAGAGTTAATTTTTTTAAAACTTGACATTTACATGGGTTTAGTAATGTTCACATTTCAAACACTGTATTGGCCCACTGTGTCTGACTATATGTCAGACATTATCCTTTAACAGTCTACATTTCAGTCTTGTGAAAGCCGTAACCCAGTAAAGCTAAGGAACCATCTAGCTAAAAACCAACAGAGCTGAGGTCCAACTTGAAGTCCTTGAATTGATTTTAAACTCAAGACTTCCCCCCCACCCCCGCCAGAATTTTAGCCCTATTCTGCCAAGCACGCTGTGAGGGCTGGCTGCCTGTCAACCATGCCACCTTGGCTCGTTCTTTGGACGTCCATGTGAATGACTATAATTCTACAGATTGCTTCCTTAGGTGGCTGAAGAACTGATGAACACAATGAAGAATCTGGAAGAACCTAACAACAGAGAAGAATCCTGCATCCCGGCCACTGACGTCATCCCGCACACTCACCAACGAGACTCGTTTTGGACACACTGAGAACAATGTCTGAAAGCTTTGTTCTTTGTTGAAACCTACTCGGCTTCCAGAGAACATTCTTTCCTTCCTTTGCTTATTCATTCATTTATTCAAATTTAACACAGATGAGGTCACAGGGTTGGGTCTATTTTTGCTGTGTTGAAAAGTTTTGAATGGGTGTACTTTGCGGACAACTAATTCCTGAGTATGGAAATGTGCCAATTTCACTTGAACGTTAATTTTTAAAAATTAATTTAGCTTACAGACACAAATAAAAATAATTTAAATAGCTATCATTTGCCTTTAGAATCATTCTGTGGAGGGTGGCGAGGAATGCAACTTTGGGGTGTTTGAGGTTTAACAATGAGCAGAAAGACTGAAGAGAAGAGAGCATAGTCAGTGTCTAAATCAGGGATCACCATTGCAAGCCTGCACATAAGAGCTCCCAAATGTGTAGATGCATACACATATATGTACATAGTATGTGTGTGCATATGTATGTGATCATACACACTATGTATACTTGTATCTAGGTACACATGTGTATTGTGTGTATCTATGCATGCATACACATATGTGTATGTGCATAGGTGTATATATACACATGTGTGTATATATGTGTGTATACATGGGTGTCTGTGTACTGTATGTACATGTGTGTGCTGCAGCTCACAGAGCATAGTCTTTAGTAACGGGATACCACTGCAGTTGCCTCATTTCCCTTTGGTCATGATCAAAAAATAATTTCAAGCGTGAAATTGTTAATAAGCCTACAGCTACACCATAGTGAATCCCAAATCTTGGATGTTTGGTGACAACAGAACCTTTAGCATTCTATGTGTCACCATCTTCTCAAAGATGCCCTGGGTCTGTGTGGGTGGAGAAATGCGGGAATTCTTTATAATGTAAGAGACCTACCCTTTCATACGTGACAAAGGAGACCAGGCGAGATGCTAAATGGAGTTTCATTTGTTGGTGGTGAAGATTCCAGTGAGCGAGTGCTCTTTAGAGTCTTGGCTTTGGGGGTAGCTAGTGTTAGCTGTCCGTGTGTAGCGTGGAATTGGCTGCGCTAAGACAATAAGAGAAACAGACACAGAGCGCAGTGACGGTGACGCAGCCTGCTTCCTGCGTTCTGATCTTGCTGTCGCTGCACAGCTCTTCTTGGCGCTCTGCCAAGCAGTGTGCCAGCAGAGAAGCCGCTCTGAGGAGGATGTGGAAGCGAGCTGCTCAATCACCTGCTTCCGGGGAAGGCTGGAAGTGTATAAAGGTTTTTAGGAGCCCGATTCTCTGAACAACCAGTGCCATTATGAAGCCATCCTTTAATCTGAAAATGAACTTTAATGTCAAGTGTAGAGGTGGTACAGTTGTCATTCCAACCTTCAAATATCTACTTTCCGTGACAAGACCCGGATCTTCCCTGCATCCAACCATGGGGCCTTAAATGCTATAATTATCAAATATCCCAAGTGCTTTGGGTGTACAGAGTGTTGTTCTAAAATAAAGGGTTCATGGGGGGAAGGGGGGATGAATACAATCAAACTGCTTCATGCACGCAAGAGAAGTTATAACAAACCCATTTTGTATTTTAGCGCACACTACTGAAAAGAGTAAAATGCCGATGAGTTATGCGTCAGGACGCAGCACTGTTTCTCATCCTCCTACGACTCTTTCTGGCCATTCCTGCAGAGTCTGTAGGGGCTCCTCTGAGGAAGAGAATAGGAGTCGAGAGAAAATTATCCAACAGTTCCCCCTGCTACTGGCATTCAGTGACTAGTCACCGCTACTCTTAGTCTGTATTTCAGGAACTTGAGCATTGAATTTGAGTTTCCAAATTTAATCAACCCATAGAACAGTGGTTCGGTAGCCTTTGTCTTTAATGAAAGGGAAGGCTGTAGAAAATGGGATCTCCTGACACGGAGGAGCCTGGGTGAGGAGCGCTTCTTCACTGCTTAGCTCCCGGAGCCTCCTCCCAGGATCTCGCTCTTCTCATCTTCCTTTCCACCCATTTTCAAATATTCTCTACTCTCTGCTGTTACCTTCATTTACCCTTTCCCTTGTCCTACTCAAAGTGGATAGTCTTCATGCTTCATGCCCAAAATGCAACGTGTACAGTCTCCAACCAAAGGGCCGCGGTGGGCTACAGCTGAGTCACACGGTGCGTCTAGGAGGCGTGAACTCATGCGAAGGGCTGAGGCTTCCCACCCCAGTGCTGAGCGAGCGACCGCATATTCTGCCATAGGTTTGGAGGCTAACGTCTTGGACAACTGTGTATGACTGTGCTGAATGGATCTGCACACAATTCTGTCTCGTGGGTGCTGTACTTCGGTATGATTTCTATGTGGACAAAGCAGAGGTGTGACATCATGCTAGAAGCGCAATGATTGGTTAATCTGGTCAGAGAGCTCTGTTTTTACGTCATTACCTTCACCATTCTCCCTCTTTCCCCCTCTCCCTCCTTCTCTTCCTTCCTTCCTTTTCTAAAGCGTATCCCTAACGTGAGACTTTGACACTCTTAGCCTAAAAGGATGTGAGGAAATTTGAATTTGTCTTGCCTGTGAAGGCAGAATTCAAAAGATGCCTGTAGAAAGGTTAAACAGAAAACTAGGGACCCTAAATATTCTGCATAACAAGAATAAATCCGAGATTGGAAAAAAAATCAACCCATAGTTTAAATTTCCTGCCTGTGGGGTACAGTACACCTTCCTTCCTCTTAAATGCCACAGGTAATATAATTTATATTAAATGGGACAGGTCCCAGCAGAAATTTGTACTGGCACCAGGTAAAACAATTACTTTGATGTGTGCTTTTGAAAGTATTGTGGCTTATGCAGGTATGGGGTTAATGTGCAGACAAACAGAAGGCTTGAATGTACATTTTGGAATTAAAATTGTTTAGTTACTAACCTGATTATTAAGGGTAGTACACCAAGAAATTAAAGTTAATCTCTTTACTCCTTTAAAAAATTAGATCAACAGTTACAAAGGAAGAAAAACCTTGACTTAGACGGCCTGAGAGTTTGTAAAGCTATAGAAAGGAAGCAAAGCCAATGCTCTACCAGCGGATGTGTCTAGAGAGAAACCTTTTAGAGCTGATGGCAGGATACACGTTGTAAAGGCAATTACAGTGGAATTCAGGTGGGGCCACAGTATATCAAGATTAGCTTTGTAACAGCCTCTTGCTAGAGTTTGATCACGTTGCAGGAAGTCCTCAATCTATGTAAGGAGTTGTGATTCAGAAGTTAGGTTCTTTGTAAATTGGCTATTTGGAAAACAGAATAACTCCTATTGAAATTATGATGGTTAAAAAAATAATCATTAAAAAAAGGCATGTGAAGTCTCCAGTAAATCCCAGAGATGTTGCTAAAGATGAAGAGTTCTTTTGAGACAGAGGCAGACATGAACACAGCACAGCACAGCAGAGCGCCTCCTATCAGACAAGAGAGATGCTACAAGTGGCACCTCCGCCTCCGCTTCTCAGCGTATTTCCATCTACAGTGAAGTAGAAGACAAAGAACCATGAAGAAGAGAGGATGCTGTGGACAAATCCCATATGTAAGGCATGAGAACAAAAGTTTAAAGTGGCGGTAAAGACCAAAGACGCTTGAATGCATGGCCAAGACATTCAAAGGAATGAGAGAACAGAGAGACTGAACAGGGAAACAATGTGTCTATGAGATGGCCCACACCAGGGGCTGACTTGTGCGCACAGCCCTCCGTGGTGCCGCTCGCCTGGGAGCAAGGTAAGTCCAGGCTGGATATGGGCTTCCATTCTTACACAGAGGCAGCGTGAAGGCTAAGTTCTGAACCCAAACAGTGCTTTTATATGACATCATATTTCACTATAAAATAAAGCAAGTTCTTCCAAAACTATACCAAATTTTAGGCAAAATTTTACTTTGCGTGATTGTTTAATCTGACTTTTTTTTCAAACCTCTATAAAGCATTTTACTTCCTTTAAGCACTCTATGGACACTGTAGATAAAGCATCAGTTTCGCTTAAGATCATAAGAATGGAGACATTGGGTAGAGGGGCAGCAGGCTTCCTCTGATAGTAGAAGCCAACTAGACTGCTGAAATGGCACTTAGGCCACTACATTGTTAATTGCATTGTTAATTGTTACACTGTTACTATCCAGAGCAGATGTTTAATCCCATGGCTACCACATCTCAGAACCACTGGGCCACAGCATGATTGTTACCTAGTAACATCCTTGGGGGGCGGGGAGTAAATAAGTACGTGTCCAATAGATTCCTATTAATAACCAATTTCCCTAAATGTTATCTTGAGTTGCCACTTTAATTTTCTGCTCTTCCCAAACTACTGTCATTCACAAAGAACTCACCAAAGTAAAGGCTTCTGGGGCTTCCAGGGAGGCTCTTCTTTTAGTTTTGGTAGCATCCCCACCCGGTGGTTAGTAAGTGCCGAGCGAGTGGTACCCTAACTGGGATGAAGCCTCTAAGGCTCAGGACTCCAAGATGTAGCTCTTTTCCTTTTCCTGAAGACAGAGTTCTGGCATTCGCTTTCCATTCAGTCTCAGCCCCTGCCTTAGCCTCACAGGGAAGCGCTAGTTAACACCGCCTGGATCCTGGCATGTTTTACTTCATCAGTGATTGTGAGAGAAACTCAAGTTGACAAGATCCCTGATCTTTAATGCACCCAGCCATCACAACGCTCTCGTCTGATGTTGGTCAACTGGACTGGCTTTAGACACTGGATTTTCACCCTAAGCCTATAATACCTTATAGATAGGCTTTTCTGCCATCAAAGAACTTACAGTCTAAACAAAAGAAAACATAAAGCCCTTGCTCTACAGAACTGGATGTCTAACATAGTTTGTCATTTTGGGTCTTTTTGAATGCCCCTGCCATTTTCCCATACTTCCCCCTTAGCCAGTCCCACCAACTTAATCAACATCAAACCAAAATACCCTGAAAGAACTGGATTTTTTTAGTTGAACCACCACACAACTCTGAATCAAAATGCTAATGGGAGCCTGGAGTTGCCTTCCCATTGAAATACAATAAGCCAAACCATCCGCGCATCTCACCAGGAGGGTTCTGCCTATGCTTCCCCTGCAAAAGCTGCAGAGCCCACTGATGAGAGCACAGAGATGCACATAAGTACTCAGTAAGGACTCTCTGAGCTTCTGTGGGCCACTTGTGAAGGAAAGGTCTTCTGGGGGCTCATGTAAGACAGCAACAATCTGCATGCCTGCAAGATGCTATCTTCAGAGGCACTGACCCCTGTCCCCCATGCAACCCCCTGACAGTCCGCCTGCGCCTCTCACAAGACTTCCAAGGGAAAGCTCCCTCCAGCCATGGTTACATGTGACCTCATGGCGACTTCCTGACATGAGTTTAGCCTCAGGCCGATGTCTAAAAAGTTCAGTCACTATAAAAACTGGTTTATTGGATGCAAAAGAGAATTAGGACTTCAAAGCCTCTTACCCTGTCAAATTAGATTAACATATGGAACGGCGGCTAGGCTGTGACTGGCATTCATAGCATCAGCTATTCGGTAAGGCTCTGGCTGAGGGTTACAACAGCCTGTTCACCGTCTTAAGTGAACTACTGCTGAGAGGGTAGAGTTTCTCAAATGAGTATCACATGATGTGGGAAATGCATATACTAAAACAGGAAACGGGAAAAGGTCAAACACCAAGTTCTGTGTAAGGTGAAATTCAGATTTTTCTGAATGAGTTAGGTTCTGCACTACACAGAGTGAAGCAAAATTCTTGACTTCATAGCTGAAAAATGCATACTACAATATTATCTCTGACTTCCACTGAGCAGTAGGATTAGGAGAAAATTACACTTTAATCCTCGCGCTTTTTTTTTTTTATGAATCATCCAAGGAAAGTGGACTTTTAATGAAAAATACTCTAGCAATAAATATGAGTGCTAAAAATTCCGTGTGTGAATAGGGACAAGCAAATTGGTGCACTCACATTATTATATATATTCGGGTGATTATATAATATATAATATATAATATTAATATATCTATTATATTATATCTGTGCGGATATTCCAGGAACAAGTATAGTCAAGAGCCAGTACAATCACTAGACATAGGTAGTGGCTTTGAAACGAGCTACTTTATCATTTACCTTTTATTTATTTATTTTCTCTATTTTTCTAAGTTGGAAAGCTGGGCTAATGTCTAAGCAATGCCTTACATCAGCAACAATATTTTGCTTCCTGGTTTTGTTACCAAAAAAAAAAAAAAAATGTAGTTCAAAAATAGAGCATGGTACCAGAAAGCTCGGTGTTAAAAAAAAAAAAAAAAAGGTAAATAAAGGCTTCGGCATATAGACAGAAGCCTAAGAAAGGGGCGGCGTCCAAGCGCTTCACACCGACAGAATGGGCGATGCTGTTTAGTCTAACTGAACACTTCAGAATTGCAGTTACATCTAACAGATGTCCATTTGAATGCTCATGGTTAATCCCGTCATGCATATACCTACGTTCTAGTCATTTTATCATCTTATCCCCCAAACCGTCAGAAAGCCAATTCTATAAGAATAGTAGGACATACATTTCAAAGTCTGCTCTATGAGCTGACTCATCTGCAGCTGAGTTAGGGAGATGCTGTACACCAAGCCCCAAGGCTGTCCATATGCTAGACAGGTAGGTGCTCTGCCACTGATTACATCACCACCCCTTTATGTAATTCAAAAAAAGAAAAATGTTATTTTAGTTCATAATTTGCCCCCCCCCCCCCAAATAGCTGACTTGGCTACAGAGTTATATGTATTTAAAATGTTTATAAGTTTTAAAATAAGTCATCAATGCTATCAGACTAGCAGATAAGCTAATCCCCAAAATATCAAAATGATGATTGAAATTTTTAATGGATGGCATCATTTAGAATCATTTGACCAAGAAGCTAGTCATGATCAGATGATTCTGTCCTTTGTTCTACCTATAAAATTAGTAACATTTAACTAATGCAAGGTTGATACAAAAAACCCAGCTATCGAATGGAGTGCTGGAGCTGGCCCTGCTGTCTCGATTCTAGATGCTTCTGGCTAGAAAGTCAGGATGACGGCACAGCCATACGTTGAAGGAAAAGATTTGACTGGGGAGCTGCGACTGACACCAGACGTCCTTTGACATGAAATGCCCCACAGCCGAGCAGTTAGAGGAGTGCAAATCAGAATCTACAATGCAGCTTTGCTCACTAGCACACTCACAGACTGGTGGCAGGCTCTAAGTCCAGACTGTAGTCCCAGCCTCTCAGCCCACCAGTTCTGTGACCTCGGACAAAGTCTCTCCACCTGTTCCAGCCCTCCGCCTTCTTGCCAACAGAGTTAAGGCTCTAAAGTTCTGCATGAGTAAGTGGAGCTTCACACCTTACTCTCCAAATTGGAGATGTCATGATTACTTGTGATTATCACTGGTGGACGCCTCTGTTTTTTGTTTAGTGTTGCCGGGCCATTGTGACTCCCCTTCCCTCAAATGGAGCAGCCTCTCTTCATTTCTAAGAGGAAATCAAGCTCCTCTAGGCAGATAGCACTCAAATAAATTAGTCAGTGATGAGTCCCATTTCAAGACAGCAACTAAAAGGAACAGGATTTGCGACCTCCGAGCAATCTGCCCAGAGCTGTGAGGTAACTGTAGGTTTGTGTATTCTGTGACCTGGTCTGTATTCATTCTTGGGATGAAGGAGCATTGTCACTGGATGGCAGATGACCTCTCGAGGTCGGCCCACGCAGGGTGACGGGGCTGCCAGAAACATTGTGCTTACATTTGACCTATAAGATATTCGCTCTGACATCTTAGCCAGGGGCCCCTGCTCCACCCTGCCTGCCCCAGCTGCAGGGGCATATTCATTGCTGTGAGCGCTCTTTCCAGCCTGTTCTAGGAGACTCCCCCTTTCTCCAACTTGGATCATTGATTTTGCTGTTAGCAGTATGTTGCATGAAAAGAAAATGACTGAAAAATTATAAAAAACAAACAACAACAACAACAAAAAAACCCTTCTATTTTCCTTTCTTGCCTGGCACATGTCACCCATAGATCTGTTCAGTTTTGTGGCATGGTCTTTTGAGCATTGCTTTAGTGAAGTGGCATGAGTTTCAGGTGTTTCGGGGTTTTTTTGTTTGTTTGTTTTATCAGCAAAACCACTGGTTCCAAACTCTGGGGTTTGTGGGGAAATAGGTAAAGCAACTTCTAGATGAATATTGAATGCAATATAAAACAAACAACCAGCATTCGTTGTGATAACTCCCACCCCGGTGCCTCTTTCCCTAATAACAAGGTCTAGATACAAATTCTGGGGTCTGGGAGTAGCAGTATCCTGGAGCACTGCTTTATACTCTGCCATCACAGCACCTGACTTAGGACCACGGCCCTCCACGAAATGGAGGTATACAATCTTGGATGACTTCGAACAAACAGCACACCGACAATTTGCACAGGGACATACGTTGAGGGAGAAACTGGATTCTTCTTAAGGTATGCTGCGCTTTAAATAATTAAACAGCATAGCATCAAGATGTATGTCAAAAAACCAAATCGCTCGTACGAGAGAGGGGCCGCAAGCATGGCTCCCTGCATCCAAATGTAAGAAGATGCAGACGCACGCAGCTGTCTGCTCCACTTCCTCATCTCGGAGCAGCTGCTCTTGCCGCACTATCTACCGCAGGAAAAAGATCTGGCCACGCAGCTGTCACTTGGGTTTGTTCTAACACTTGTTGAAAAGCATTTCCCTGGGCTCAATGTGTATTCAGTGATAACATACAAAGGAATACAATTTTTGGTTGTTCTCTTTTTAAGGGTTCTCGGGTTAAATTCTTCACAACAAAGTTTTTTTTTTTTTTTTTTTTTTTTTTAAAAAAAGTCAGAATGATGGAGACTTGGGTCTCCCCTCTGTCATATTTTTTACCAGTAAGAAGCTGTGCTGGTATTGTTTCCATGGGAAAATGAAGATATTAGAATCTAGCACTGGAGGGTCTTTAAATGATTGGTTTTGAAGACGGGGGCTTGTGGAGAATAAATGTGTAACAGCTGCTTTGCCTTATTGTCCTGCCCTACGGGATGGACCCTCAGCTTCCCATCAGCCTTCACGGCTTCTTCTCTTAGGAAACTGAGACCAGCCGGGGACCTTGCCATTTACTTGGAATGGGGAAAACAAAGCAAGACGGTGAATGGCAAGGCAATCATCTTTAAAATCAGCTGATCCACATGACAAATAAGCATCTGAAATTGATCTGGAAGCAAGAACTCTGTCTTGATTGTGTGGAGACCGAGTCTGATACACAGCTCCCTCTGGACGATTAAGATGAGCGCTGGCCATTGGTGGCACTATAGAGGCTGAGGCAGGAGGATTAGGAATTTGAGGTTAGTCTGGCTAAATAGTATATAGATCCCATTTGAAATAGAAAGAAACATCAGAAAATTTGATACTTTTTTTTTTTTATGAAAAGTAAGTTAATTCACATCAATTTGGGCTGTTCTTGAAATATGATTTTGGAGGTCTCCTATAAAACACTTGGTTTTATATCCAGTATATTTCTGATATGTCAGTCCATGTGTGGGTGCATACAACTGTGTGTGTGTACTAGTGTACATATTGTACACTCGTGTGTATGTGTGTGCACTCGCTGCTGTGTGCACTAGTGGATAGTTCATCTCATGTACGTCATTGTGTGTATATTGTACACTCGTGTGTGTGTTGCACCACTGTGTGCATACTGTACACTGGTATGTATGTGTGTGCACCCATGTACATTTTCACACTCATGTGCATGGTTTTCATTCTGTTTCAAAGGTTCTGTTGGTGTCCTTGGAACAAAAGCTAGAGTCAACAAGAACTCTGAAGGATTTATGGTTTCAGGTTGTAGGCTTCCATTGTCTTCTGTTATCTAGTAACTGTTTAACACCTGGCTCTCTGGGAGGAAATATAAATGTGTGTGTACATATAGATTTACGCCAAGTATCTTGGAAGCTTTGTAAAGGGGTGCAAACATTTTATAAATAGTAAAACATAACAGTCAGTAAATTCTGGCTGCATGTGACACCAGTGTTAATTGCTATATTCGTGGAATTTGCTATTCTTTTTCCATAATCCCATTACCAACAATATCATAAATTATACCACAAAATGTTTGATATTCAACTCAACAAAAATAAATACCTCATCTCATTAACAAACTAGTATAATTCCAACATAGACTAGAGCTGATAATTTTGCATTTCACACATAAGACCAAACAGGAAAAAAAAAAAAAACTCAAAAAAAAAAAAAAAAAGCCATTTAGTCATCACCTTACTAACTCATCAAGCTGTGACTCCGCCGCTGAATGACAGCAGAGTTTTTGATCACTCAAGGAATACTCACTCCTTTCTTTTACTCACTTCTTTCTGCCAGTCACAATGCATGTGATATGAGCACAACACTTAAGTTTAACAGGCACGGTTAAAATGTCCTAGGACTTTCTTAGACAGCCCTATAAAATACACTAAGTCCTCTCAGCAGCATTTGCTGATGTCTGAGGTGTAAATGTTCTCACTGTGGTGGGCTTCATTCTTACAAGGTGTCACCACTGGCCAGGGGTGGAGAGAAATGGACAGCAGGGTACTACATACAATGTCTTCTCCAGACAGATGCAACAAAAAAGAAACTCCTCAGATGGTAACGGAGAGTAAAGCAGAAACATACTTTGGAAACAATGAGCTTTGCCTATTGCTTTTATATTTAACCTCATTTCATTATAAATTTATATGTTAATTTGTAAATGATAACTATGTTATCAGTAAGCTTACAAACTTTCTGAAATTTTAAGAACTGGCTCTAAACTAGCTCTCTGACACAAAACCAAAACCCAACAAACAAACATCCTTAAAAGCTATGGCCAGTTTGGGTGTTGCTAGCTTTGTAAGTGGATTTAATGAGTCTCTGTCTGAAAAGCTAAACTAATTTTGTTCTTTGATTTGTCTTTCCCAGACCTAGGAAAGGCGGGATTGTTAACTGTAGTCCTCAGACTGTATTCTTTGCTTTAGCTGCAACCCCTAATGGGACTCAGTCCTCTTTGGCACTTTGTATCCAGTGCCTAGTGTGAGCTCAGAGGAAACAACACTGGTCTGATTCCTAGCATGCTCAAGGCTCCAGTCTGGTAAACTCTAATTAGGAACCAGACCTTCTCCTTGAACACACCTTGGAAGAAGTGTTTGGAGACAAGCCAGGCCCTACCTGAGATGGTTAATCTTGGTTGGCAGCTTGATTGGATCAGGGATCAACTAAGAGATACATATACCTCTGGGCAGGACTGTGAGAGCATTTCATGGAAGGATTATCAGAAGCTTTGCCTAGAGTCCTCAGTACTTCTCAGTGGTACAGCTTTAACAAGGTCTGGGGAGACTCCATGATGCTTTGCCTGTCTACCTATGCAGGTGAGCGCATCCACCCTGTTGCAGCTGCCGTGGCTGCACATCCTTCATTGGCAATGTAACAAAGTTTCTTCTGCCTCGCAACATGGACTGAAGACGGGTGGTTCCCTAGGAACTTTGCAGGCCTTCACTGCAAGATTGTACTGCTGAGGTATCCAGTCTCCTACACTGAGCAACTCTTCACTGTACAGGCAGCCACTGCTGGACTTACCCAGCCTGCATCTGTAAGCTGATCTAAGAAATCCCCCTTGCAATAGAGGTGAATCCTGACTTATTTATTGCCTTTGCTGTGACAATGAAACTGACGCCTCCAGAGAGTCCAGTCTGCTCATTTTTCTCATAGTGTCCGACACATTGAAAGGGAACATAACACATAATAATTCAGAATACAGTAAGGCCAGAACTAGAAAAGGCAGAGCAGTGACTAAAATAACCCCAAGTCACTTTCACTGTCAATAGACTAAACAGGACCTAATCTAAAGGAAATCTGAAAAATGTTCCAAGACACATACAGAAAATAATCCAAGATAGTGTAGAGTTTACCCCATTGGGGATTTCTACAAAACACAAAATACTGACGAGTGTGACAAAAGGCTTTCCTCCCTTTCAATTTTAGTATTTAGCATTTGCAACATTTCCTACATGGCTGACTCCATACCTGACTTCATGAGTGGCAGAAACTCCCAAGCGTAGCACATTTACAATGCGACTTGGCAGATTCACAATGGAGCAGAAAATGTGAGTCTTCCCAGCGTGCAGTGGGGTCTCTGTAGCCAGGGAATCAAGAGCTTCGACTCTTTATCACAACCTGCGAAAGCCACTTTCTTCCTTTAGAGGAAGGCTCAGGCTCTGGTAAAACAAGTGGAACGTAAGGAGCCACATGTAGTGAGCCAGGCCTTTCTCTAATCAGCATCCACAAACATGGCGCATGTCCGCCTGACTCCTCAAACCAGAAGTCTGCTGATCCAGGGACAGGTACAAATGCTCCCTTTCCTCTACTGAGGCTTCCAGAAACTCAGAAAATACCCTTTGATAATCTTATCAGGCAGTAGATTTTCCAAGGTGTACATGTCCCATGAAAGCAAAGTAGGGGAAAAGTGCAAGCAGACTCATCATGGGTTGCTGGGGAGATGGCACAGAGGGTAAGAGAGTTTTCTGTGAAAGCCAGAAGACCTGAGTTCAAATCTCCACCACCCATATGAGAAACCTAACAAAGCCTCAGCTGCCTGTAACTCCAGTGCTGGCAGAGGAAGGGGTAGAAGAGTCAGGTCACTCACCAGCCTGCCAACATAACCCAAAACAGCCGGCACGTTCAATGAGAAATCCCATTTTTAAAACAAGGCAAGGAGCAATAGAAGAAAATACCTAATGTCTTCCTTAGGCCTACACACATGCACGCACGCACGCACGCACGCATGCCCATGCACGAACCACCCCTTCTGTCCCATACGCTAAAAAAAAAAAAAAAAAAAAAAGTCATCATGGGGGAAACCCCTTCAAAATGTACGTAGAATACAGAATATATAAACATTGGAAAGGACTTGATCTCCAGTGGATCGTAAACTACCAGGAATAGTTAGAAATATTTGGAGACTGAAGGAAACTTTTAAGTTCTCCTGGACCATCTATACGAAGCTTGACTTAGAAACTTAAAACTCATTTGCCAAGCAGGATTGCAATCCAGCTCCAAAGCGATTTCGGTACCTAGTACCCCGTCCTCCACAGTCCTCGCTCTGAAAGCAGAAACAACCTAAATACTATTCTGCAGGATGGCTAGGAAGACAACAGATAATGAGAATCCAGGCTGGACATTTATAACATATGTGAAGATTGCCACACTGGGTTTACCGTGTCTGTAAGCCTTTGAAGGCCATCCATCCAATGTGTGCCGTTAGCCCAGAGTGCGAAATTTCAAGTATTAAATGATAGAGACTTGCAAACGTGATCCCCTCCCCTCCAGGGGAGGTAAACAACGTCTCCCTAGCATCTTCCCAGGACTTGATGTAACCTAGTTCTGCAGGAATCTCCAGTTACTCCCTGAGTCTGTGGAAGTGGACAAATAACTAATTTTCATTGACAACAGATGCTAACACTTAAGTTCATGGTTTACAACAGCCTATACTACTCAAACTACAACAGTAGTAGTCATCAAAACTTAAAGCCGGAAGACAATCAGTAAAACAATGTTCTACCGAAGAGAGCCATTTTCTCCCCCGCACCTGGCTGGTTTTCCTCGCCCATCTGTATATTTAAAAACTTACCTAGACAAAGACTTGGGGTCGTAAACGTCATCACCACACTTCAGCTCAAAAGTGGTCTGCTATGATGTTTGTTACCTACAAGGAGCCTGAGGTTGCCAAGGGAATGGCGGCATGTATGTAGGTTAGCCTCAGCCACTGGGATGTTGCATCATGGAGGCGCGGTGATGTCTGCACCCACCACTCACTGGAAGATCGTGTGGGTCGACCTAACACCCTGCTCTTCATGCTTCCTGCCTTTCTGCTCTTCAACACTACTTTTTTAAAAGTCCTTTTGTCTGGGCTCTTGTAGCAAAAATTAAACATAAGGGAGAAGTGTTAAAAATAAATATAATAACCATTAGCCTACTTCGAAGTCTACCCCCGAACCATAAACGAAATGACACTTTCCGAGAAATTTAAGCCCAACTGCACGTGTTTTACTTCATGGTACTGGCTTTTTCTTCCCCCATCAAAAAAAAAAATGGTGTCGCATCTAAAATCATTTTGAACAGGAAGAATAATTTTCACCTCCCCCTACCCCCAGCTCTAGTAGAATCCAGTTTCCTACTAATCCACTTTCCATTCTTCTGAGAAACAAAACAGGAAGGAATATTGTAAGGGCATGAAGTCTGATGCCGGCAGCAGAGCCAATGGTGAAGCTGGAAGAGTAGCCACCTGAGATCACACTCTTCATCTCAACTACAAACTATCTCCAGCAGTTAAATGCTGAGGCACACAGAGGACATTGAAAGCAGAAGCTTCCTGCTGTGTTCTTCTGATGCTCAACCCATTAGGAAAGTGCGGATCTCCCTGCAGGCTGTGGAATGGGTTTTAGAACCATCCTGTTGCCAACAGGGGTCTGGGCTTGTTGACCATCTCAACGGCAGCAGCTGGGGTCAGAAGATCTGCTTCCAGAGATGGTCACAGAGAATATGCACAAAATGTACATTTGTAAAACTAGAGGAGGGAAAAGACTAAGAGGAAGAATGAGAGGGGGGGAGAGAGAGAGAGGGAGGGGGGAGAGACAGAGGGAAGGAGGGAGAGAAAGAGGGAGAGGGAGGGAGAGGAGGAGGGGGAAGGGAAAGGGAGAGGGGGAGGGAGAGGAGGAGGGGGAAGGGGAGGGGGAGAGAGAGAGAATACATACAGCGCACCTCCCACCAACAGCCGCGTTGTGATCCCTCTGGTAATGTTACCCAGTTTTTGTTTATCATGAAAAGACCCCATTAATGCCTCAGCCCCATGAAACGGCAGACCAAGTCCATGAATGGCACCTATCAGAGCCCAGGGTAAATCCAATGATTAGAGGGAATTTGCCAAAGGACCTTTCTAGCTGAGAAAAATGCCTACTCGGGAGAGGAATGCAGAAAATTCCTGGGCATACAGGCCCCTCTTTGTTGGCAGCCTGGTGGTATTCTGGAGCAAATAAAGGACAAAAATGGGATCTTAGATGCAATGAACATTTGAAGAAAATGGTTTTCAAAGACCTCCTTGAATCATTCCTTTTAACCTCCTCCCAGGAAGGGAAAAAAAAAAAAAATCCTGATAAAGATGAATGACAGAGAACTTCTACCCAAAGCACCCATTGATAGCCCAGCATAACCTCGGCCATTCTTAGTTACAATATAGTTTTAGTGAGGTCTCCCTTGTCCTGCTGAGTCTCCTAGTTAAACAGTAAACCAGAGTTAAAGCTTTACAGATAGGAACACACACACACACACACACACACACACACACACACACACACACACACACACACACACTCAGAGAGACAGAGAGCTTCACTGACAGAGTAAACTGAGATTTAGCATAACATGAAAGCAGCCAGCAGGAAAGCAGAGGGGTGGGGGGTGGGGGAGTGCATGTAAGAGCAGACTGGGTGCATTAACCATTTTTAGACTGAAACAAAGCAAAAAGAATTTGCTGAACTATCACTACCATCCAAACATATATGAGCAACCAGAAAGAGAATTCACAGGCAGACTAGATAGAGTAAAGAAGCGTAGAAAAGATATAAAGACCCTGGGCATCTGTGGGCTGCACTTGAGTTTATGTCTGTGCACAAGAGCAGTGTTTGTAAGTCAGAACCCATAATACCAGTCAGACATAACACACTTGCATTGTTTGGCCTGCACAATGGCCCAGGTCTATGGGGCCGCTAGCTACCATGCCTCATTCAGTATGTTATCCCAAGGAAACTCTTGGTTTTGTTTAGTAGGAAGCAGCTAGTATAATAGAGGTGAATCAGAACCTCACGCAATTCTTTGTTTGTTTGTTTTTAACACAAGATTTGGGTAGTCCTCAGAAAGTCATTTTACGTATCTGAGTTTCTCATTTTTCTGAAAAGGACCCCCCCACTCCCCCTACTCTCTCCTAACTCTCCTGCTTCCTAAGGCCCAAACAATTTTAATGACTTTTCTGCACAGTGTGCCCCTAAGTGCAATACCTTTCCTCATAACTCTTGTTATAGACTTATTTTATGTTCCAATTTAATGTCTGCTGGGCTGAGGGGAAGCAAAGTAATAACCATGTAATTCTAGTTGAAGGTTTTCTCCCCTTTCTCCTGGGCCGAAATCTAATAAAATATTATTTATTTGCATCTTCGGAGAGCCATTCACTAACATTTTTCAAATCTATAGGAAAGAGCTCGCAAAGGTGGTGTCTTTATTACTTTGTGACTGCTGTTCATTTTACTATTTGTTTTAAATGCCATTTTACTGGTACCAGTGAATTTACATTGCAGACCTGGAGGAGGGTGCTATTTGGAGTCCACACATCAGATGCAAACCTTGGGTTGTGTTTCTCAGTACTCACTTCACAGTTTGCCATACAGCCATATAAAACCCTTCTCCCAGACTCTCCTTGCAAATAATCACGTGTACATAATTGTGGGGTTATTGCACCCCTGTTTATGGCCACCCTTGACCTTTCTAAGAGTTACCCCAATAAGTCTCTACCTGGGGGTGCACTCCTATAATGTTTATACATCTGCACACCAAAAGAGAGAGCTCAATCTGGCCTTTGCATCATTAAACATGAAGTTTTGCAAACTCTAATGAACACAGGATTTTTGCAGCATGCATAGTGGCTTAGGGAAACAACTGACCAATTCCTTTAATGCATTTAACAAATTTCCTCCCAGGTCTGGACTGAACTAGCTTTATTACTAGAGTGTTCATGGATAAAACCCTTAGTTTTGCCGACATAAAAGAAAAATCCATTTGAAAGAAATGTCCAGAGAAGAAAGGCGTTTAAGTGCAGCAGAGAGTATATGTCAGAATGGCCCCAATTCAGATACCTTATAAATGGAGGGCACCTCTGCACCACTCCGGAGGCCGCTGAAAGCCTGCCAGATGCATAAACCCTGAGCACAGCTCCTAAAAGATAAGGAGGAGCTTGGAAAATGGATCATCAAAGAAACACGCAGGGCCAATAAAACAAACCACACACATACACATAACTCTCGCTTGCCAGGCCCCTCGCTCACAAACCTCGCAGCAGACGGTAAGAGTTTTAAACCGAAGCTTTGCAAACGGCAGTCTGATTTCCTATTTAAGCCTGAGTCCTTAGCAGGCTGAAGTAAATGCAGGGCCCCTCATCCTGTCATACCAGGCTCAGGCTAAGTTGGAAAATAGAAATTGAATTGAAAAGTCAAAAAACAAAGAAAGAAAGGAAAGAAAGGAAGGAAGGAAGGAAGAAAGGAAGGAAGGAAGAAAGGGAGGGAGGGAGGGAGGGAGAGAGAGAGGGAGAGAGGGAGGGAGGAAGGAAAAAAGAGCACTAGCTATCATTATGTATGTATGTTTTTATATTTTGAGATAATTTTAATAGTATTAAAATCCTTCAAAACTCAACTAAGATAACATCATAGATAATGCTTCAGCTAGTGAGATGTTTGTAATTTGTTTTTGTTTGGTTTTGTTTGTGAATTCTGAGCAAAACCTTGCACGAGGGCATACGACAGCTGCCCTGCGAGAAGGGACTCTAGCTTAGGCGCTGCATTCATTTCCTTTTTGAAGACTTGAACATGGATCCTAGTAGCTCCTGTTTTGCCTCTTCATCCTCAAAGGAGACCAAATGACTTTTATCCCTTAGCCCCTGGAAGAGCTTCCGTATGCTGCTCCCTGTAGGGACCACTACTCTGGGACTCTTGTTGAGTCTAACCCTGAGTGCAGAAGTCAAAGCTGGGGTCTTCAGGAGCCACTGGTTTTGACCCTGCCATCTTTGCAAGAATGAAAGTCTCAGGCAAGAAGGATGTTTTGAAGACAAGCCCTACTTTACAAATATCTAAAAGGATTAAAATTTGTTTTTTTTTTTTTTAGATGTCTTTATCTTATTTTACGTGTATGAGCATTTTGCATGAGGCATGCGTGTGCACCGCCTGCATGCCTAGTGCAGGAGGAGGTCAGAAGAGGCTGTAGAATCCTCTGGAACTGGAGTTATGGATGGCTGTGAGTGGACACGTGGGTGATGGAAATTTAACTGGGGTCCTCTGCAAGGGCAGCAAGCTTGCTTTTCCTCTGAGCCATCTCTCCTACTGCAAATTTTAATGCTACCTTTTCCCCCCAAGGGTTAGGACTGTACCCTAAAGGAGGAAAAAAATAAAAAAATAAAACCACATGGAGGAAATGAATCTTACAACAAAAGGCGGGGTGAGCTCTTTCCCAAGGCGTCCCTTTGAGCTCTTTTTACAAAGGGTTGAATTGTAGGGTGCCCTGCTGTGGCAGAACTTGTCATGAAACTAAACGCCTGGTATTTTAGCTGTGACCACACCTTGTGAAAAGACAGTAGAAGTCGCTATGAACAGAGCAGGTCTTGCTACGGTCCTTGAAGGATCCCCTGTATTAACAGCAATTAAAGAGTTGAGATGTAATTTCAACCTTCTTCATGCAGGACTGGCCTCACCTTCAGCAGGAAATGGGGCCTGAGTCAGTGGGGCCTGGCTATAATAGGAGCCTGTGAGTGGGGTGCAGCGTAGCCATCAGTATAAATCTGTCAAAGACACACTCGAAGAGGAAGAAGGGCCTCCACACACTGCGGCCTTTACACTTTCTGATGCAGATACTGATTTATGGCACACGGGAAGCACAGAGCCTTTGAGCCAAGGGGCCTTGTGAATCAAGGCCATTTTGCAGGTTTCCGCCGCTCCAAAGAACTACACATTTATAATTGTGCTTGAAGTCAGACTCCTTCCAGCCCCAGGAGGCAGCACCATTTGGTTGAAATAAAACTAAGGACTTTTCCCAACAGCTGGCTGGTCGGTCCTAGTTTCAAGTTTTAACAACAGGATGAATGGATTGTGAGCACTGTGGAAGGCATCAGAAAGCATTATGCCAGACTTTCAGAGACCCTCTCCCTAGCCACTCTGTTCCCATGTATCAGGTTCATCCCAAGACGACCAACCCCACTTTGAAGAGTTCCTGGGCTCTGTTACCCCACACAGATGACTGGCTCATGGAATATAATCCCGCTGAGACTTTGGGGAAAATGTCTCCTAAGTTTCAGGCAAGGGGAAAAGAAAGAAAGAAAGAAAAAGAGAGAGAGAGAGAGAGAAAGAAAGGGAGGGAGACTCAGCCAACAGTAAATGAAATACCAGCCCAGAGTTAGTGCTAATTAATTAAAAACACAGTTTCAAAGTACCCCTAATGAAAGACTTCCTCCGTGCAGCGAGTATCTGATTCAGAGAACGACTCAAACATTAAAATCACACTCAGGGCGACTCTTGTGGTGCTGGCAGGGCCAAGTTCAATATTTTCCCTGTGAGGCATGCCTGTACTATAAAAAGAATGTGATGTTTGAAAACTAGTGTCTCTGCTCTGGGCTGCCATTCAAAGCCTCCCCCTAGCTCGTCTGCCACATTTCAAGAGTACAGTATGAATCACGATCATGTGATGAGCCCCTCCTTGCCAAATTCTTTCATGCTGCTACCACAGTGTGTTCCCTCTTAGGTCTCTGCCAGCAGCTCCTGTCCCCTAGCCAAGACCATCATCGTGAGTACTGGTGGAGAGGCACAGAGGCCTCTGCTCCAGACTCGCCAGCCAGGAGACAGGGAGACACACTATTGTAAACATGACAATGGCTGATCTGACAGGGGCAAAGGACAGTTGAGAGATGGGGCAGAGAGACAGTGGCAGGAAGGTTGAGACACGCAGAAAGGGGGTTGCCAAACCAGGAAGGTTGTCTCTGTCAGGCCGGCATGGGATTGGGTTCCTGAAAGTCATTCAATTCTCCTGATAGGGTCATCACCGACATCTTGAGTGAGGATACTGAGGCCTGGCATGTGACACATGGCAGGCACGCAGCAAAGAGAGGCAGAGAGGGCTGGAACTCTGACCTATCGAGGCATCTTATCCATCCATCAGCTCACACTTAGAGCATCCAGGAAGTCCTTCTTTGACCATCTTCGGCTGCCTCCGTGTGGATGCACCTCTTTCAATAGCACATATCATATGTAGGCAAGTATCTGTCACCTAGATGAACAATCACAGGGTCACTCTTCCACAGTCCTTGTCACAGAACCATCCTTAAGCCTTACTGTCACCCCAAATGCTACTCTGGGGTCACCATGGAAACCAGGAGTGCATGGAGGAAAATATTGTCTTTTTTTTTTAACATGGTGGATCACTTCTGATGGAGTCGCTCAGGGTTTATCCTGTACTTAGCACGGCTTCCTTTGTGTTTGTTTATTGCTACGGTTAACTGCAGATGGCTTACCAGTTTTCTGGGAGTCTTCTGTAAGCCTGGCACTACTGGATCCTCAGAGACAGACATGAATGGTGAACCTGGGACACTCTCTGGAATTACAATGCCTGTTTATCCCAGTCTTTCTAAAAGGCCCGTTAGGTCCTAGGGTTTGGCATCAAAGCAGTGTTTACATCAGAAAGATGTCTGTGCCAAAGGGCAGATGAAGGAGCTGAAGGAAACACAGAAGAAGCAGTTGTGTGGACCTACCCACTGCAGCTTGAGGGGGGGAGCGCAGAGGGGGTAGGTGGGAGGGGGGCACCCTCAGTATTTCTGTTTGGCATGAGGGCAGAAGTTGTGTGGAAATACAGAGAAATGATGGCCCATGTGCCTTGTTGGAGACAGCTGTGTGAGGCGGCTGTTCTCCATCACCTGCCCATCTCCAAATTCTACATTTCACACAGAATGTTCGAAATGTAGTATTTGGAATAACACCAGGTGTTACCTTTGTTCTTTTCCATTGATCAAGTCATAGGAACATGCTCCATAGGAAGGGTTATGAAAGGACTCTAGCCCACACCTACAAATGTACTCAGTCTACTTCACTCAACAAACAGCACTCACCAAGGGCATCTCAGGCTCTGCTAAGGGCAGGGCACAAAGAGATATGTAAAATATCGTTTCAATCCTAGGGGAGCTGAGATTACTAAGATGATAAAATGATTTAAGTGAACTATTTCAATTGTACCCTATACGTGAATAACTACTAAGTCAACAGTCTATTTGGGAGGGTGGTATTTGAGCAACTCTCCCTTGGCTGAGTTGTTTCGTTGATAAAACCAGTCCAGAGGGATTTGTTTCTTCCTGACTCTGCGACTTGGTGATGTCATTGCCCTGTAGATCCTTACTTATTGGGACGATTATGGAAAAAATAAAAGTAGGTAGAAAGATCATTTGGATTTCCTTTAGAGGGGAGAGCAGAGGAAATTTTCAATGACTGGCCACACAAGTGGGTCAAGGACATAGAAGCAGATGGTGAAATAGGACCTTCTGAAGCCCAGCTGCCCTGCCTGTGCTGTCTCTGTTGGCTGTCGGTGACTTTATCTCTGTGTCTTGCTTCTTTCATCAGTAGGATGAGGCTGTTGGTAACGCTTATCTCGCGGGGTTTAGTTCTCAAAGGAAAGACAATCCTCACAATACCCCCAGTAGGTGCTTTCCCATGACCTAATCCATTCCTCACTCAGGTCTGTCAACAGCCACCTACCCATGGCTTTAAAGTCACAGGCTGATCCACCTGCCACTCTGCCTGATGCTCCACTGGCCTCCTGTACAGTGTGGGTTTCACAACATTCTCAGACCACAAGCTCTTTCTCTAAACCACCTGTCTGCTTCTATCTGGAGGTGTGCATGTTTGAACTCTGACTTAGTAGAGACATGTTTACTATGTTAGTAGCACGTGGATACTGTCATGAGTCCCCTGGGAACTTCTACAGCTGTTCTGAGCAGTCTCAATTCAGGGCCAGCATCGCTTTGTCAGAGGAACAAGTGCCGAACTGCACTGGGAGCTTGTGTTATACATTCTTTTGGGGTGGGGACTGGAGAGATGGCTCAGCGGTTAAGAGCATTGACTGTTCTTCCAGAGGTCCTGAGTTCAATTCCCAGAAACCACATGGTGGCTCACAACCATCTGTAATGGGATCTGGTGCCCTCTTCTGGTGTGTCTGAAGACAGCTACAGTGGACTCATATACATAACTAAATAAATATTTTTAAAAACAATTCTTTTTTGGTGGGGGGACTTGATAGGGGGAAAATGATAATGATCCTGTGTTCATTACACCAAGTTTAGCAAAATCCAAATGAGAGGGGCCTAGAAAGATGGTTCAGTGGCTAAGAACCACAGGCTGATCTTCCAGAGGACCAGGGTTCTATTCCTAGCACCTACATGGTGGCGGCTCAAAACCATATGTAACTGTCGGATCCCTGGGGATCTGACACCCTCTTCTGGCACCTGTAGGCACCAAGCACATATGTAGTGCACAGATATGCACACAGGCAAAATATCTGTACACATTAAATAAATAAATAAACAAATAAGGCTTGAAAAAATCCAAATGAGAGAAATCTTAACTACCTAACTACCTATCAGGATACTCAAAATCATGTGACAGGTACACTAAGTGGCACAGCCTGGCAGGAAGATCACAAGTTCAGGGCTAGCCTGAGCTATGTCTCAGCACCAACCTAGTGAACTTGATGTGATAAGATGAGACCCTGTTTTAGAAATATGTTAATGAGCGGGGTCAGTGAGAACCTCTGTGGGTGAAGGCTCTTGCTCCCAATTCTGGCAACCTGAATCTGTCAGTCCCAGAACTCACATGACCTCTGACCTCTGCTGCTTACACATGTAACAATTTGAATTCAAACAATGTGCCAGGGTTGGGTTTGAATCCACATCCCCTCCTCTAAGGACCTCTATGCTGTCTTGACGCAAGTCTCCTTCCCTATGATACCCTGCAAGAAACGTAGGTTAAAAGGATCTCCCTATTAGGAGCTAAGAGGACAGATGAAGGAGCTGAAGGAAACACAGAAGAAGCAGTTGTGTGGACCTACCCACCGCAGCCTGAACAAGGTGATGGCAGCAGGGACCAAGGGAGCCTGAGAGCCTTCAACTCAACGGAAAGGTGAGACTGAAGCAGCCTAAGAGCAACCCTTGGAATCCTGCTCGGCACCCCAGCTTCTTCACACCTCAACCTTACACAGCGGCCACAAGGATACCCATGTATTACATCCTTAAGAATCTGATCTCTCTCCTGACCGATGTAATCCAGTGACTCACCTTTTAAAGGGTAGTTTTGTGGCATGCAACTTGACATTATCCAATCACACAGTTTCGAAAATTATCTTAGCCCTTAGTTACCATTGTTCTTATTATTTCTGCTATGATGACTTGAGGCAGGAAATATGGGAGGGGCAGCCAGCCTTGTAAATACCTATGGAATATTGAGTGTGTGCTATACGGTACACAAATGGTCCAGCCTCTCACTTATTCTCTGGAGTGTACACCTTCCAAAGACTGTCGTCACCAGGGCACAAGCAAACAAGGGAATGAGACACACATTAGCTCATGTGACAAATTGCAATGCTTGCCAAATGGAAGAGAACGAAAACTAGGAGGAAAACATTTTGTTTTCAATCTACAAGGATATTAATAAAACTCAAGCCCAGCATTGCGGCTACAGTTCCCAGGAAGAACTGTGTTCTCCAGCCAAAAGAACAGAACAACAAACTCCTGTGTCTCTGAACTATGTATCTCGTGATGTCATTTAAAACTCTGCTATTCATCGCTGCCTGGAAACATGTCTCTCTGCAACTCCGGCACCAGGAGAGAAAACCCGAGGACAGATCTCCACGGCAGAATTTGTAATTCAGACTCAGTAAATCCAGTGAATGCATTTTGACCTATCATAACAATTCTAAAGCAAAAGCCTTTCCAGGTATAAATCCTAAGAAATTGCAATTAAATTAAAGCAAAACTAAATTTCCATTTCTATTTTGTCCAGAAAGAGGACAAAATAGAGAAAGAACATACTTCTTCTTCTTCTTCATTTTTTTTTTTTTAAAAAGATGACTCTCAATGCAAATAGAATTTATACTTCAGATAGAAAAGAGACAAATAATACACCGGAAGCATCTAAAAATACAGCTTGGGAAAGTTTGTTTTGACTTAGTTTGTATTTGACACCACTGGAAGAAAACTCCCATTTAGAAGTCACAAGTGGTTGACGCTTTAAAGTCAACATTTATTATACTTGGTATGCTCCAGGTGCACTGTGAACCACTTAACATACAAATGAATTTAATGGCCTCAACAGCCGTTATCGATGGCGTTATTGATTCCATCGAGACAAGTAGCCTGGACAACAAAGCCAGAGTCTGAGAGACTGTTTGAAAGCAAGCAAGACAGGCCATTGTTCATTTGTACTGTAGCTGGAAATATTTACCGTTTTGAAGGGAGCCCTGACAATAATGGCGCCCAACCTTTAATTCACAGGTGACAAAAAAAAAAAAAAAAACAGGGTGCAGAGGCACACTCATCTATGTCACACTTAGAAAAAGGCTGATATTAAGAGGCCACCAGGATATGCCACAGGGGCTAAGAGCACAGAGTACTTACTGGTCAGCCCCCCCCCCCAGACTTCCCCTTAAGCTACTGAACCTCGAAAGTCCTGCCTTCTTTCCCATCAGAGTATCTCACTGTGCTGTAGAAATCCGGGGAGCTATGGTGGAGTCCTTGTACACGGCCTGGCATCCAGAGAGGGCTGAGGAAATATCTGATGCTGTTACATTGATCAGTATTCAGCAAATCACGGGTTAGTTTCTGAACAAGAGATCAAACAGTCAGGGCACTGAGTTCTTATGCCTACGAAGAGTCCTTATCGCTAAGGAGACAGAATTCATGTCGGCCATAGTGTTTTCTCCTAAGGTACTATTATCCACCATTGGCCACCTTGACCTTCCTCCTCTTCTTCAACCCCTAGGTCAATCTTTCCACCCTCAAGGAAGTGTTTCCTATCTAAACATCACGTTGAACTTGAACTTAGAAAACTCTAGGTGCCATCATTGAATGCAAGGCGTCTGACCACAGACACAGTCCTTTACCTGCGTCCTCCTATTTCAAGCCGGGCTCTTCGGGGAAGCATGTACACACCAGGCACTCAGGTACTGCAGCGCCCGCGTGAGGAGGTCAGAGGATCACCTCTATTATGTAGGCTCAGGAGATTGAACTTGGGTCATTTGATTTGGAGGCAAGAACCTTTAACAGCTAAGCCATCTTGCTTGCCCAGTCACTGTGATCTCAATTAAAATGTATTCCTTATGGGGGGGGGGCTACTCTGTCTTAGAAAACCTCCTTTAACAGATCGGGTGCTCAACAATTCCTTGCCTTTCCCGTTACACCTGCAAAGCAAACTCTTGTCTTACAGGGAACCAAGCCACACTGACTGAAGGCTTCCAGTGATTGGGTACTATACTACCTTCTTTGTTTACACTTTTTTATTCAGTCCGTACAACCCTTAGAAGCTATTACTGGCATCCCCATTTTCCAGATGAGATGATGAAGGCTGAATGGATTACTCTGTCAAAGTTACTAAATCCTTAGCAACCCGTCTATTAAAACCCAACAGAAGTAAAGGTGGAGCCTTCGGAGATGTCATTTCCATTCCAAGTTGGGCCTCTGCCCAGATGTGCAGTACCTTCTCTGGGCCTCAGTTTCCTAACCTTGGGAAGATTCAACCCCGCTCCAGGTTCTCTTCCGGCCTCAGGGTTGGCGCCTGCTGCAGCTGCCCTCAGGGAAGGCGCCTTTGTTTTGAGTGCTCAGCTGCTCTGGCTGGGCCACCCCAGGCTCTGCCCTGTTTTGTTTCTGCTGCTGGACCTAATACAGACACAATGCTGGCAGCGGCAAAGTGGAGCCGCAGAGGCTTCCTCCTTCCCCGAACTGCTGGCTGGTTCAGTATGAACCAGAACGGTGTGCCGGGGCCAACTGGCAGAACTGCCCAACTAGAAGCAGGATTCTCCCAGGAGCCACAGAAGGGCGGGCATGCCTTCTGCTCAGTTCACTGCAAAGGTTGCTTTGGGCACGCAGTCACCAGCGGTGTCTGTGCTCGCTTCCCCCCGGGCAGGGCAGACGGCTTTGGTGAGAGACTGATTACTGGGAGGTAATGAAGGCTCTGTGGTTCCATGCCAGCAGCTGACCGCCCAGGGACAGGAGATGGAAACTCCGATCAGCAAAAGCCACATCCAAACCTCACAGCCTGGACCTCCGAGTAGGCTGCAGAACCAGCCCTGCCAGACTCTGCCCTCAAGCCAGGTCTGGGCTGAGGGAAAAGGCTACAGTTGCAAGAGGGAATGAGGAAGAGTGGGGGTACCCTTCCCCTTACAAGCTGTAAGACTGGGTTCTAGGGTCAGCAGGGCCCTTCTCTGGGGCTTGGTCTGTGCAGAAGTTGGGGGATATGGAGAGGGTTCCCATTCCTTCCCCTCCCTGTCTCTCCCATGGCCTAGGACAAGGCTGAGGCCTGGACCATTCCAATCATAACTGGCTGGATCATTCTGCTTCTTAGTAGCATGCCAGAGGATTGGTGGGAGTGGTGTTTTGTTTTGTTTTGTTTTGCTACTAGTAAGGAAGATTGCTTCATAATCCTTTCAATGATTTTAGCCAAGTGTTATTTACACATCCTGGCCAGCAAACACCGGCATGAGGAGGAGGCTGTGTGACTCAGGAGGCACAAACAACATCTGCACTGAGGAACGGGACAATTGTGTCTTGCACCAACAGAACACAAAACTCACCAACTGGAAACACTCTGGGGCAAGAAGAAGCTGTGGAGGTAGGTTGGAAGAGGCCAGCAGTGCTTGCCTGAGTCCTCCTCTTCCCTCTCTACACTCTGAAGGCAAAGCCTCGGATGCGCATAGCATCTTCGACATCTTTCCCCAGCCCTAGTAATACACGGCAGAGACTCCGTGCCCTCCCAAACTCCCAGACCAACAAGAAAACCAGCTATGTTTGCTTGCGTGGAACTGTATGGAAATTACCAAACGCATGAGCATGGCTTTAAATGAACGCTGTCAATCAATACGTACTGGGTGACGTTAGATCATGTCAACCGTCAGGGTGGAAAGGCTCTGTGGAGCCAGTTCTGATAAATATCACTGCTCAGAAATGCAGTGAATGAGCTGCCGCCAAGCTAAATAAACCCCAACCTGGTGGTTTTGTTTTTTGTTTGTAAAGTAAAAAGAAACCTTAGCCTCAGGATCCCCGAGTCTTGGAACAAAGTCTTCTCATTAGGGAGACATCATTGAACATTCTCCAGTGAGATCTCGACTGGAGGTGGTCCAACTCCCAGAACTCTCATGCTACACATTCATTCATATTTCTCCCCCGACCGTGTGTGTGTGTGTGTGTGTGTGTGTGTGTGTGTGTGTGTGTGTGTGCCTTTCTCTCCCCTACTTCTGGCCAGTCCTTCCATTCAGCCATGTCTGACACCCTATTCAAGCCACGGATCCTCTCTAAGCATACATGTTCTTATCCTTAATGTTTAGTGAACCTTCTCTTTTCCCATCTAGTTCTAAGACGAAATATTTGAACGAGAGAATCTAATGAGATTGTCAGTGGCATCGGCCTTGATTTTAACCTTTAAATACCAAGGGCAGCATGGGCTTTCATAGCACAGGAGTAACAAAATACTTTTTCGCAGAGTTTTCCTTGCTCTTTTAGAAAAAAGGCAAGCAAAACAACAGCAAAACAAACAAACAAACACAGGGAGCACTAACTGTACCAGGAAGGTTTAGGAGTGAGGAGAGAAGGCAATCACAGGACACAGGCAGAGAGGTTTGAGCAGTCTGCTCTGAACTGTGATGCTCTGCAGCTGAGCCAATTTTTCCTTTGGAAAGCACGCTGTTCTCAGATATTACTCTGCAGTGACCAGGAGTGACTGTCAGCTCTGGGAACGGATTTCAGGATGCATAAGTGGCACTCCCGGCTTTAGCTGTTTACTTTTTTTTTTTTTTTTTTTTTTGGTAACCACTTGCATACTTTCGGTCAACCGCTGTAAAATAAACAACAGTCCTTCCCAAATGTTTTTGTTGTCTTTGACAGCACGGCAATAATTCACTTGGAATGCCGAGGAACAGAGTCACACTTAATGCTGCTGGCGAGGCTGGCTTTTAGGATTTCTATTTGTCAAATTGTTTTTAGGTGAAGAGATGCCAGACTGTACAGAGCATAAAACATTCTGGAGATGTGTTAGGTTTACATCTTCACTCTGTGTTCCCATGGAAATATGTGTGTGGACATGTGTGTATGTGAGGACACGTACCACGTGTATAAACATATTTATATGCACAATGAACATGTATCTGAAATAATATTCCTCTCAAACATTGACTGGTTTTGCACCTTGGACTTTTGTTTCAAACTTGAGAAGTATAGCTTCTAAATTATGGCAATTTTTAACCCATGCAAATGAGGGTTTAAATTAATATTTATTCCTCCTTGGAAAAGTCTGGAGGAAACATATCCTAACATGTTTTATGCTTACTTAGTACTCTTGATCTATTTCCTCTGGATCATATCATTCATATATATATATATATATGTATATATATATATATATATATATGTAAATATGTATATATATGTATATATGTATATATGTATATATGTATATCTCACATGTATATATATCACACACACACACACACACACATATATATATATATATATATATATATATATATATATGAAGCATGCTATCATTTATTCAAAAGAACTTGACTTTTCCTTGGAGTTGGGATTATTGATATAGGTTATTGATATAGATGTGTAGAATAGAATAAATTACTCTCTTGTGTCAGGAATGAAAGGAAATAACGAGAAACTCCAGACTCTGTGCACTATTACCCAGGATACCTTTGTGGAGGACAATGTTTGCAGGAAGAGGCTGAAGTCTGGATGGGTTTTGCACTCGTATCTTTCCGCCCGTACAACATGACTGGAGCCTTTAGTTTCTGATCGGTATGGAAGAAAACAATTCTTGGATTGAATTCAAATGCAGAGGCCAGGAGATTATCAGGCAAGTCATCACACCTGTGTTCCTCCACAGTAATTCACCCTAAATGCCTGGGCTGGCTTTGGGCTTCTCCAGCAGAGAGCAGTGAAGCACCACAGGAGATTGCAGCCAAAGTAGAGCCGGCAGGGCCAGCAGACGCACAAAGAAACTGCATTTACAGATCTACAAAGTAGATATTCACACACA
This sequence comes from Uromys caudimaculatus, assembly GCA_028551405.1. NCBI lineage: Eukaryota > Metazoa > Chordata > Mammalia > Rodentia > Muridae > Uromys > Uromys caudimaculatus. The sequence goes on along the minus strand of CM052707.1, from coordinate 64,677,925 downwards.
CACACACACAAAATTGATGCACTGGAATTATTTACATCATCACATATATTTAGGGAGTTAACGAATAATGTCGCTTGGAAATAAGGAAGATAATTGGAAGGGAAAGAAATGTTTTTCCAAGAGGTATTTCCTCTTTTAATTCTGCCATTCCTACAAGGCTGCCCATCTGCTGCAGTACGGTCATCTGCAGTCAGGATCACCTGATGTCTGCTCTTGCATCCCGGCACCTACCTTTGCAGATCTCCTTGCATCCTTTGCTGACAGCACAAGAAAGCCTTGGGGAATAGAAATGCAGTTTGTGCGTACAGGATTGCAAAAAGATCCATTTCTGGAAGACGAAAGACCCCTTTCAATGGCTGGAGTTCAAACCCAGGTTCACCTTGTGTGTGTGTGTGTGGGGGGGGGGGGGAAATGGGAAGAGTACTTCCAGGTGAAGTGATTTATGGCATTAAACCTGGACTTGTTTACAGTGTAACACAACATGGACTTGTTAACAGTGTAACACAAAAGGGTGCCTGCTCCCCAAATGCCTCACTGCCAAGCCCGGGTGGGGCAGTGCGGTGCCATAAGGGTTGCATCGTAAAGAGGTTCTTCTTCCAATCAACAGGCCCCATGACGGAGTATGAGTAAATGGAACAGTTGTGCCTCGCTGCTTTGAACAAAGACAGCCACTGTCACCAAAGAAAGTAAGAGGCTGTCCAGGTCCACAATGTAGCACACATAATTTGATCTGTGAGTTTTCTTTAGGTGCAAAGAATGTAATCTTTTTTTTTAAGAGAAGATATCAGGGAGATCTAAAAATCCAGATGGCTCATTCATTTGGTTTACTGAAGCGGGAGGTAATGCCATCTGTAAACACTACACACACTTTTGGCAAATCCGCATGCCAAAACTTTTCTCCTCCTTGTCTTTCAAAGCGCTGGACTCAAACACCAGCCTCTGTACGCAGACTGCCAACATACAAAGTGAAGCACGGGGCCCTACACATCAAAGGGGAGAGGGCATCGTGGCACTGTGCCCGAGAAGCACGCTGGAGAGCTGAGTGGACATCGCAGAGACCGGCTCACATCCAAAGTTACAGCCCTGAGTTTTAGTTTTCCCAGAGGCTGGCGTCATTTGACCTCGCTTTGCAAGCCCTGTTCAGCCATTCTATCTGCTAGTCTTGAAAGTCACTCCTCCCTCTCAGCCCTCTCCAAAGTCCTCTGTGGAAAACCTCCCAGGGAAAAAGGAACAGCTCTGGAGGGCAAAGCTTCAGCTAGTATAGCCAGTTCACTGCAGCTTCCTGCAACTCGAAGGCAGAACTGCAGGAGACAGAGTCCTCCCTGTGCCAGGTCAGCAGCCTACCTGTCTTTTCCCAGGGATTTGTTCAGAAAGCCTGTCTTTGAGTCTTTCTCCCCCACCCCTAGTTGTTGTCGTTGTTCTTTTTTGCTCTTATCAGCTCAAACAAGAACAATGAATTCCTCAGGCCCACAAGAATGTGACAAGGTGTCACCAAAGACATCCAGGAAGGTGATGTATGACCCAGGCAGTTCCCATAAATCACTTCACAGCCAGGGCTACAAAGAAAAAGCCAGCTGCCTGTGGCTGAGTTTGAGGCCCTCAAACCCTGCTCCAGCTCCAATGTCTTTGAGGAAGCTCACCTGTGCAGACACATGCACACTCATGCACTGGCACATACATATGCGCAAATACACACATGCACGCAGATACACACACACACACACACACACTTGCTCACACGGGCACACACAGCATCCCAAGTTCTTTCCCTGCTGTGGCAAATACTGCACAGATGTGGAAGGACACTATTTAATTTAATGGGCTTTAGGGACATGTGTTTACACGTCTTTCCTAAAGGCTGCCTGAAAAGTTCTAATTGAAAGTTCATAAGTGGCAAAAGCATTTGTTCTTAGGTAACAATGTGATTTTTAAGACCCTTGGGACTTAAAAGTAGTGAAAATGATTCTAAGGTTTCAAAAATTGTATTCCAAAGCCAGGAGAAGTATGAGTTCCAGGCTAGCCTGGGCTACATGGCTCAAACAACTAAACCCATTCAGACGTAGAAATCGTTTTGACTGTTTTACGGTGACATAAAGAATAATTGAAAATTGCCAATCTAGAATCTCCTTCTAGGCTCACACAGGACATGAATTACTTGAAAGAAAAATTTAACATGTCATTTCAAATGTGCTAAAATATAAAGTGGAATGGTGTCATCCATTACAATCTTATGCAAAGTAGCCTATGGGAAAATATTAAAAATCAAAGGTGTTTTATGCCCATGTTTCACTATGTTGAGCTCTGCCTATGATTTGGGAAGGAGTGTGCAATATCCGTTTCGAGTGCAAAAACTTTGGAAATATTTAAATGCAAGCGACAGACTAATTTCATGGCAACTTAGAACCTATTCTGTGGAAACCATGATACAGAATTGCTATTTATAAAAATGCTTTGCATGTACAGCGAGGTGGACCACAATGGCTAAACTATTTGTAATTGTTTATGTACACGATCAACTGAATTGTAGCTACTACATCCCTATAAAACATACTTAGAAGAAAAGTCAAGATTTTCCCAAAGAAACAGTTTTGTCCAAAAACAAGTCCCTCCCCAATTTCCACAGTGAGGGAGACCAGAATCAGTCAGATAGAATGTGGTTCTATTCTTCCCTCTAAGTACTTTTAATTTGAATAAACTATTCTAAAACTGGAGAAGCAGAGCTGAGCTCATACTACTTGCTGACCCAACTTATTCTCTCATGCTGATGAAAACGGTTCAAAGGAAGGAGGAAGTGGAGACGAAACCGAGCATGTCTATAGCATTGGCACTTTAGACGGCTGGCGGGTCGTAGTCTTGATATGGAGAACGACAGACTGAATGCATGAGACATTCTATGAAGGATTATTTGCTCTACTCAATGGTCTTTAAACTCAGGGGCCAATGGTTATTAGACCTTGCAATTTCTACTGCCTGTAAATAAATTGCCTGAAAACAGTGTCATTGATTCATTCATTGACACCAATCCCCAATTAAATAGTGAAATAACCTGGCTACAGGTAGCATTCACACAACAAAGAAGGATATAGCAAGACAAATGGGCGTGTGTCCTAGGCTGAGAGTGGAGGAAGAGAAATTCCACCTGGGGCTACCCTGAAGGAATTACCCCTTGTAGTAACTACTGAATGCTATTTCGCATTGGAAATTCTTTTGACGCATTTCTAACTTAAAACACAACCCGACTATGGCTTGGGTATCAGGTTACACAGTAGGTCTAAAACATTATTACTTCAGGGCAAAAGTCTTTCTGGCTGGCTGGAGGGAGGTGAGAACCTACTAGTACATGCAAATCTAATATTTCTTCAGCAGGGTTGGGGGGACTGTAGAAAGGCCTCTTGCAAAATGAGGCTCTGTTTTCTTGAGGTAAGATGACAAACTGGACAGAGGAAAAGAAGATAGATATCTGGGCTAATCGTTTACATGTGGCCCATATTTTTAAGAATCCTTGAGAAGATATGAACCTTCATATTGTTACGTGAGGGTCCGGGAAAGTGTGTGTGCTGGAGTCACAGTCATCTATTAGTCATAAAGAAAAAATATCTTGCCCAGTTTTCAGGGGGTCTTGAAGGTGAATCTGGACAGCCCCACATGTACAGCATCCACTCAGAGAACTCATATCCACAGGTCACTTCACTCCAATGAAGATAGCTGCAGCACCTGAGGGCATCTTAGGCCTCTTTCTGAAAAAGAAAACTAAGACACATCTTCAGATGGCTTGCGTCCCTATTGGTAACCTTAGATGTGTGTATGAGAGTGACTTGTTCCCGTTGGAAAGATGATAAAACTTCCCGGGTCCTTTGACATTCTCTGGGACCTACCTATATACTTTCACTCAGTGTGACCAACAAATTTCTCAACCATATATAATAGACCATGTACCTTTAAATATGTATTTTATATATGCATTAGCCTGAAAAGGTTATATTGCCTTGTTATTGATATGTATTTACTGACTTTGATTCTAAATGTGAAAGAAAAATATTTGTAACTTCATAGATAAATAAATGGATTATATGAAAATGTGAAGGGTAAATCCTTATATTACTGATGTAAGGTATCGGTAACATAGCCCAAGACTCAACTCCATTTTAATATATAATAAAGGAAATCTGAAATTTTCCTCCAGATTTGCATTCTTCATTATGACTGCACTCCTGGAGCAGACATCAATGTGTCAAAAGTACAAGTACAACAACAGGCTGCGAGGTGGGACACAGTGCAATCTCACTTCTTGCTTGCTACTGATTCCTATGTGTTAAGCTGCCTTACAGGGCTATTTTATTTCCGTCTATGACCTTTTTAACTTCACAAGGGTAGGGACCATATGTGAATCCCTATTTATGTCCTGCATCTTAATCATCTAATAAAACAATTATTGTATGAGCATGGGCAAATACCATGAGCAAGGCTTGGAAATGGATTCCTGGAGCCCCCTCCCCCATCTTTATTGTTGGATTTACGATGACCATTTGCTAATGATGGATGTTACCAAACAAACCTGAAGTGATGTGCTAGGCACTGCACAAGCGTATGTGAATATTTAGGGCTATAAAAGATGTCTTACACGTGATATGCACTATACACATTATGCAGATATGCATAATTTTATGTCCAATAAGGTACTGACTTTCTGCCAAGTTATCTACTTTTTCTATGGGAAGTCAAACTTATCTCGAGAAATGTGATTCTCTGATAGTGACACTGAAAGATTCTCCTTTCCCATGATGACTGCCATCCTCCAAGATGACAAGCACACCTGATATCCTAACTACTGACATCTATAATTAGCTTGACTCAATGCCAAAAAGGAAAGAGAAGATACTGGGGGGAAATAAGGCTTTTCTGTTGGGAGTTCTGTTGTAACATTCCCACGGTGCCATTCATTCCAAACATAGCTGGCACCAGAAGCCAACGGCCCCATCCTGTGGACACAGACCCAGAACTTGGGACACATTCATTCCGCAGATGCTTTTTGTGATAAACCCTGCTCTGCACGCCAAAATCAAAGATCAATATGCAGGAAAAGTACATGACTCAACAGTCACAGCACACTGTGATGTGCTCTGCTTCAGGTGTGTACCAACTGCCTTGACAGAGAAGACGTTAGTCGGGATAGCATTCAAAAGAGGGGCTGCCATATTGGAACTGGGTTTTGGGAAATGAAGTGAGCTTTGTTCTGATGGAGAGAAGCGGGTAAGGAAAACACAATCTGACCACAAGTGTGAGCCCATGCAAGATGGAAAAATATAAGACAAAACTATTCTTTATGACTAAGGAAGTATAGTCTGCAGCTAGTGCATTGTAGGAAACAAAATTAGAAGCCAGACTTAGTACTGTATCAACATAAAAATGTTTGGACCTTTATCTCTTGGGAGAATGGGAGCCATTGCTAGGAGAGATGAAGTTTCTGCTTTGATGGCAACACTAGAGCATTATCTGGGGTGGGCTGGGCAGAGACGACCAGAGACAGCAACTCAGAGTACTGACAGCTGAGGGAGCAGTGATAAGGGATCATACAGGAGCGTGCAGCTCAGAGGGAGGAGGAGGAAGCTGGAAATGAATGGATAAAGTTATACCTGGGAGCACTGGAAACAGGAGAGGAGTCAAGGGTGGTCTGACGGAAGAGGATGCTGTCCAAGCTAAGAGTGCGGGCGTTAAGATGCAATTAGCTGAAATATAGGATGTGGTTGAAGCTAACTCAGAGTGAACTCATGGAAGGAAAACCAGAAAGGTCTGCCTCCGAAATCAATGGAGATGAGCAACTGGCACTCAGCAGCCAGGGTGAGAAGACCATGTCGGACAGTCTGGCAAGAAAGGACACAGGAGGTTAAGCATTTGTTCTGGGATCCAAGGTAGGAAACCATGAAATGGGTATTTCAGAACAGACGTTAACAGGGGACTGGGAGCACTATGGCCTTTTCAGTGTGGAGTGTACCCTCATTTAAACTGTGTAATGTCTGTGAAGGACGAGTAGAAGCCAGCATCACACTCTCTCAGGAGTGGAAGACACCAAGAAGTAACGAGTAGCTCCCACTATTACTTCTTGCTTCCCTGTCATGACACATGCTTTCAACCTCCAAAGAAGAGGTTGCACTGACTCTTCATGCTATACCCAGACCCTGAAAACTCAGGAATGTTCTGGTGTTCTACTACAAGTCTGTGATACGCATAGAGCCATATTAGGTCAAGCAGGGAAGTTAAGTGTGTTGTTGAGATCAAAGGTTGTTTCTCTGTTTCTGAGCCTGCTGGGGTGATTTTCACAGACCCCAGCAGTCTGCTTGACAGCTTGGTGGAGCTGGCCACCAGAGTGCAGACTAAAAGCGCCTAGAAAAAGAACATGCCCGCTCACCTGGAGAAAAATCCACACTTTCTAAATCCCCACGGGAGAGGGAGAGGGTGATGGAGAAAACATACCTCTACCTCATTACCTTTTGGCTTTGAGAATTTAGACACAGACCTCTTAGAATCCCCCAGAGAAGGGAAAAAATAATAGCTAGAGGTAAAGCCAAAAATGTCTCCTGCTTCTATTAATGACCTTAAATTTATTTTCCATCCACACACTAGAGGAAGGGATCCATTTAAATGGATTAAGAGGCCCAGGAAGAGACACTGAGGCAGGTGTTGGTGAACATGTTCTGTTGTCAGATAATAAATATTTTAGGCTTTGTTAGCTAGATGGTCTCTGTGACAGGTCCTACCTAACCTCTGTTACCACAGAAACGAGCTGCCACCTGCCAGCAATACACGTATAAGCATATGCGTACGCAGGTTGCTGTGCCCAGAACAAATCAATACAGAAACTCATTCACATTTTCATGCAGTAAAGCACTAGGGTTTTGTTCTGTTTTTTTTTTTTAATTGTTGCAAACACAAACGTCTGTATGATAGACATGGATTTTAGAGGTGGGAAACACAGGGTCTCGTTCTGTTGCCCCGACTCACTCCCATACGCCTATCCAAGACCTTGTGAAGTAGTTGGGGCTGCAGGTATGCACCACAGAGCCCAGAAACACATGGTTTTAAAACTGACTTCTAATGCACAAAACTGGTAGAGCAAACAGTCTACTGCTTGGATCACTAGACTGTGGCTGATGGTTCAGGCTACCATGTTTACAGCTTTCTAAGCCAAATTCAGATTGGGCTGGTCGTTCATTCCCTTGCTTAGAGTCTTTAATGGTTTCTCCTTTGCGATGCTGGCCTTCCTGACTTGATACCCACCCACTTTGGAAGCTCGCTTTCCACATTCGCCCCTATGCTGTGGCCCTAATTTATAGCATCCAAACCACACTTGGGGCTCTTACTTGAATACACCCTATACTTCTCGGCCTCCATGGGTCCAGTGCTACCTTGATGTGACACAGAGAGCCTTCTCTGTGAAATCCCGCCACAAGCTACCCCATGGAAATCCCTTTCCTTCCTCAGCGCTCAACTGAATCACTACGCACCTCCTTTGCAAAAAGACTCCCTTGTTTTACACGGTTGGATTCAGAGACTCGTAGATTTATGGCTCACATCTTGACACATAAATTGAATAGCTACCTTATGCGACTCTCACGACGATTACATAAGGAGGTAAGACAATGTCAATAAAGCCCACCATGATGTTTGGAATAGAGTCGGAATTTGAAATAAATAGAAGCTTCCTCTCACCTACCCTTCAACTATAAATTCTTGTGTTAAGAGCTATGTTTGATCTATTTGCACAAAACTTATAAAGACCTCCATGTACATATTATATGCATAATAAATGTTTATTAAATATGAATAGGATATTAGGACTATTTTAATTTTTTTTTGTAAAACAAAATCAGTGGTTTTAATAATAATGCTAAATGTGAGAAGGGCTAAAACACAAGATTCTCTGGGTTTTTCTAGTTGAGTTGGCTGTATGGTGCAAACAAAAAAATCATGGAACATGTGGGTTATACACCCAAGACCAGGAGTCAATTTGATTACTGTCTAACTTGTGTTTCTGTGTAAGTGACTTACATTTTCTGACATTCTGATTCTTCTTTTATAAAACTCTGAATAAAATGTATTGTAGGAACATTCTAGACAACCAGGACACTTCTTTCTATTTGGTAGGCTCTTAGTACCTAGGGAATATTAAATAGGACCCATTTACCTTGCCAGCATTGTTCCACAATGCTCAAGACAGCACACGTCTGAATGAAATGGAAATTTTATCTCCCAACCATGATTTTACAATGTAGAAGAGAGAGCATCAATCTTTAGGTCTTTCCTGTGGGAAAAAGCCAGGTGTTTGAAGGAGCTTTCCTACAATCTCTGAGGATTGATCCATCCACCCACCCAGCCCCCTCTTCTTCAGCAAATAGCAAGAGCGAACCTGAGCGATGACATCAGAGCAGACTGAAAAACCATCCAGCTAGCAGGTGGGACTTTTGTGTGCTTGACTCTTGAGTATGGTCCCTGAAACATGGTCTTAAGAGTTCTTCCAGGTCTTGGTCATGACTATCATCTTTCTGAGTTAGTCTGTGACCTACCATCTTCGCTTTGCAGTTTTGACTTGGGAAGGTACCAGGTGATGGGGATGGGGACGGAACTGCCCTATCTTGAATGATGTACATGCAAACTAATGTGGCCAAGGTTGCATTCCAGAAAACAAAAACAACAACAACAAAAATATTTAACCACAGCCTACATGGTATTGAGCTGAATAAGTTGGATCCTTCGAAAACTACCCCTAGGTACATACATCCTCACCACGGTGAATAAATAGGTTTCACCTCAGTGACTAAGGAAGTGCAGCAACTTAGGACTGTGAATCTCTTCAAGCACACAGTACAAAGAACAGCAGTATTCCATGAGCCTCACGTGAATATGCACGTGCTGCCAACTGGCAGTGCCAGGGGATTCATGACACTAGCAAAATTCTTAATTTAGTTTCTATCTCAAAATGCCATGGTTCTATTATTCTATCAAGACTATAACCAACAGGCATGCGTGGTGGCCACTCAGCTCTGGAAGCCAAAGTCTGGGTGATTACAAGTTCAAAGTTAGCCTAGATAAAATGGTGATTTCTTTTTTACTAGACAATGAAAACAGAACCGAATTAAGAACCAACAAAGCACGTCAGTCACTGCACTGACAACTCTCTAACACTGACATGAGCATTCTTGTCAGAGCTAGTAGGGATTTCAGAGACAGTGATTGGTAGAAGTAGATATGTTCTAAGTTATTTGGACAGCTCATCGCTGGTTCTTTAACCATCCGTGAGATGTCCCGAACTGGACAAGAACCATGGAGAAGGGAGCAATGGCCTGCATAGTATCTAGAAAAATAAACTCACATCTCGCGTTTTCTCTGTCTCTGAGGTAAAAGGCACTTTGGGCTCAGAGGGTGTAGTGTATTGGCTCAGTGCTCTCTGTCCCTTTCTGTGTTCAGACAACACTGGAAGTAACTCAACCCCCTCCGTCTTCACCGGACAGCTGCCAGGATGAGACTCAGCTTTCTTTCTCCGTGTGCGCTGTAAATCCACCTACCACTCAGAGGGACTCTTTGACATGCTCCGAACTCGAAGGACAAATGAAATTGGCATTTTTAAATCTGAAGGCAAAACAAAGGAGTCAGAAACACAACACCGCAAGACCAGGCACTTATCTGTACTCCCAGGGAAAAAGAAGGCTCTGGGCTCAAAGAACTCCGCAATTGCATTTCCAGGAGCATTCACTCATTTCTCCCCCTCTCTTTGTGGGGGCCAGCTACAGGAGGTGACTGAGTATCTGTCCCTTCTCAGATGCAAAGGTTCCTTTGTGAGCAAAGTCTGAAGGCGAAAGGGCTCAAAGGGGAAGAACATCGGGGAACAAAAGAGACAGACCTCCACGGTGTTCCTGACATCTGTTCTCCTTGTGCGCCATGGCCAGTGGCAGATTAGGAAGCAAAGTTTTGCCTTTTTAGCAACATGGTACTCAAGTCTAGCCATTCTCGCTCTTGCTGAATTCGGCTATGGACAGTCTAACAGGAAAAAAGGGAATTGCAGGGTCATGTGGGACAGAGAGCGCTCATGCTAGCTCTCGAAGCGTTATTTGTCTTACAGGTGAAACCTTAAATATATTGATTCACATTTTTTTATTTTCTTCAGAATCCCACCCAAACTTCTCCAGCCATCCTTATTGCCCAACTAATAGCTCTCACCTCAACTCTGTGTCCCCATAAGACTTAGGTCCTCCACTTTTATATTATTTGAACTTGGCAGCCATGTTCTTTGTGGGCACAGTCCAACTGGTTTGTCAGCATCAGGATGGGCTCTCGCCTTCTCGGCCCCTCATGTCTTTCTTTGTACAACTGTTACTTCTGTAGCTTTAACACTATAAAACACTTGCTAAGAGAAGTATGGTCGGCCAATACTGACAACCCCTGCTCAGGTGCCACTCCAAGTGTGTCCCTGCTCTCTCCCTCACAGATTAAGTTCCCTTTCCTGACAAGGCATGTGGATTTTGTGCTGCCTGTGTGTCTATCCAAAAGCAAAGATGTTCTTGGCTGAGCGAGCCGTGAGAAAAGAAGACCTTGAAGCCACAGTGCGTTTGACTTCTCTCTGCTCATCACAGAAACAGGACAGGTCCATGTCATTGGCTACGTTCAGAAATATCAGTCAGCAAGGAGGGCAGGCCCTTGAACCTGTCATGGCAGTGCTTACCCACCATGATGTGAACTAGTGGGCGAACTCAGCTGAGAGGCCTCATGTTTTCTTCCCATGCAAATGATTTTATTCGTTCTGCAGAATTTAGAAACCAAAGAACCCACCAGAACTCATTCCTTTCCAACATCCTCTTCCTCTTCCTTCTCTACTCTCCCCAGAAACAATTTGCGTCCAACCGGTTGAGGGCATGCGACGGCAACCGGTGTTGATGCACGTAGCTTTACATCTCAGGAGTATGTCATCTGTTTTACCGGTTATCATTACTTAAAGGAAGGAGTATGGCTGCTTACATTAATGAGGACTTTGGATGCTGTCTAAAGCATGTTAGGTGGGAGAAGTGGAGACAGATAATTAATTATTTCATTTTTAAACCTCAAATAGGTACAACAAATATCCCAGAAAAAAAAACAGATATAATGGATCAGGTCTCCTTTTCTTCAACCTTTACAATATCCACAGCATATCCTCGGTGATTTTTAGCATATATATATATATATATATATATATATATATATATATATATATATATATATATGTGTGTGTGTGTGTGTGTGTGTGTGTGTGTGTGTGTGTATATATATATGTATGTGTATATATATATGTATGTGTATATATATATTGCTTAATTATATGCTTAATTATTACAGTACTTTACATATACAGTATAAAAGTTCATTCTCACAATATCAAAAATATACCAATGTGTAAATGAGCTAATGTACATAGAAGGTATCAAGATATTTCTGGTCACAAGTGAACAACATTAAGAAATACAGATGATACGCTTCATGGTGCGATTATTTATTATGACTGCAGTTTAATCCCCAAATGTTATATGGCACGCAGGCTAAACGGAAGCACAAAAATTCACTTGTAATATGTTCTTGGAGAAAGAGGGCTAGAGTCACATTGCAACACGAATGCTAGTTGAATTCAAACCATTTTCCCTACTGCATTAAATATTTCCTCGTGTTAAGAAGGAGCAGGCACTTGAACAGCAAAGCTGGTGCTGCCTGCCAAATGAAAACAGTGAACGTGTGCTATTCATAAGACAGCTAAACAACTGCGTTGGTAATAGAAGACCTCCGAGAGGCACCAAAAACAAACGAACACACAAAAACCCACTATTGTTTTCTTAATAATCATAATTCTGTCTCTCCCTGTGTGATTTTTATCTGCATAACACTACTCAATTAAATTGACAGTTGGACCCAAAATTACTGTCTTGGCTGCTATGTGGCAATCTGCAAATCTCTCAAAACCCCTTACTTAAGTCTGCTTTTTCCCAAAAGCACTTACTTGCTCTCTAGGGCGCTACACGAATTAGGAGTCCTGGAGCCTATAGCACCTAAGCCTGGTTAGCAGGCTGGAAACTAATAAGCACAAAGCAAACGGACCCTACTTGGTTACTATGGATACCTTAGATCTAAAGGACTCCTATTTGGGGTGCTCATCAGCCACTTCTAGCACAAAATCCCTCATGCTGCTTGGACCTACATATGGTCATAAATGTTTACTGCACACGTTCAGTGCTCTGAAATGGCTGAGCCATACTGTGGGAACCATTTCTTCCCTCTGGTGCATTTGCACTGCCTGCTTCCCGTCTAGAGAAGTAAAGGTTTTATTTTGCAATCCACTTTGCAGAACTGAGCATTTCTGCTAGATCACTAAAACTGCTTAGCTAAAATCAGGCCCAAGTTTAATGTCTGTGGCAAGCCAACTCACCTCGAAATAATGCTACAGCTTACAAAAAGGTTTAAAAGCCCCCGCATTGTAGGGGTCTCAACTATAGTAGTCTGGACAAGAGAGTCCTCCAGGGAGACTGGCAGGGTCCATAGCCTTTTTCTATTCATGTGAAACTTTCCAGGATGTTTCTTCTGAATGAATCCCAAATTACAACTGGCTTTTCTCGACATCTGATCCACGCAAAAAAAGTTTCAGTGATGTATATAATATATACATATTCATCTTTGAAATCTAATGATCCTTGAAGTCAAAGCCGTTAGTTTAAACTCGCTGGGGACATGTGTTAGTCCTCTTCACAGATGTTCATTTTACCCTACAAGGAGGCAGGTACAAGCGACTTGGGAGACCAGGTCTTACACTTGTGCCCTGTTTTGGCTTAATGGCTTTAGTAAACCAACAGAAACACTCCATCCCATAAAGATAATTGCACAACAAAACTTTATCTTTTCCAGATGGCAAATGGGATGTCACTCAGTGTGACTTAATGATCCGGCCCCCAGAGGACTCTCTAGGTTCATTTGCCTGCTCCACCGGGATGCTGAGTTGTGTGATGTACCTTAATAGGGAGTCTTGTCTCAACCGCTAATGAAAGTAAGAGCCAAGCCGCTGTCATGAGCTGGAGAGAGGCATAGACAGTGAGGTGGCTGGGAAGATGGGTGATCAGGGACAGCTGGCAAGATTCTTTATCTCCTCTGCATTCACCATCTCTTTCCTCACCACTGTCTACGTTTGCTCTTGTCTTAGCCGTTCTCTCGAGATCTCAGCCCACAGTCAGAGCTTTGGCTTTTCCACCCGTGGCCCCCGTTTTTAGGTTTTCAGCTCCCCTAAACTCCACGTATACGTAGTTGGGTGTGTGAGCGTGTTGGCTCTCTACCTGACATTTCATGTCCACTATTTTTCTACAGGATTTTTATTTTACCTAGTAGGTATAATATTTGTACGCTACTCTTCAGTAAAAACATTTTTCTTATTTTTTTTTAACCTTCTAGAATACAAGTGACTTCTAACAGCTAGCTTCCTATGTACCCACGCCACGCCAATTATTTTTAAATGGTATTTTAATGTAATTTCAGAAATGTTTACTTTTTCCTTTTGCAGCACAGTCTACATGTTTGCTGCAAGATTCTGAGTACAGATAAATATACCCAAATGTGCCTTGAAGTCATGTTGCAGAATTAGGAAAATGTCTGCGTATAAACTGATCTTTTTCACAAAAGAAGGATGGCATGTCAGCATGTAAAGTACAGTTATTAAGCAAAGAGTCACATATTTCTTTACTGAATTCACTCTTGATATTTTGTTTACCAGGCTAGAAAGATGGCTGAATAGTTGAGAGCATTTGCTCTTCTTTCAGAGGACCCTGGTTCAATTCCCAGCACCCACAGGTTGGCTCACAACCACACGTAACTCCAGTTCCCGGGACTTTGACAACCTACCCTCTTCTGGCAGGCACACATATGGTACTCAGATGAAGATAAAATACCCATGCACATAAAATAAAAACGTTAAAAATTGTCACAGACACACAAGCTGCTTACATCATGGAGATAGACACATACGTGGGTGATCATAGATAGTGTTTTGAAAAGGAAAGAAATGTATTTTCATAGTGAACCACATACACGGAACAATAAATAAAATGCAAGAAATCTGATTTGCCAAACGGGAGCGCGGCTTTGTCCACCATGATCAGCAAATATTTTTGTTTCCATAACTGCTTGCTTTTTCTATTCAGTCACTGACTAACGAATTGTTGAAGTAATACATCTCCTTCCCGTTCCTCGGAAGAGCCTGCACCCACGTTACACCATGCTCCATCTTCCACGGTGTCGTCTGAAGCCTGTGACTTTGAGCAAAGCCTGAACGAGAGAGCCTACGTCTCTGTCTTTAAAGATTTTATTTCCAACATCTGCTGCTTCCTATTTGCAACCTCACTGCAGACAGTGGTCCTCACGTCACTTATATTTATGTCTCTAAGTGTCAGGAGCCGAGAGATTAGCAACAGCAGGTCCTCTTTGGGGTGGAGTAATTAATGACGTAACACTGCAGAAATACGTTTTCAAAACTTTCAATTGTACAAATAAGCTACTATGTAATACTTAGATATTAAACACACACACACACACACACACACACACCCTCTATTCAAAGAGTGTATGGTAAAGGACATCAAATATAAATCATGCTCCAAAGTGATCGTTATGAGCAAAGCCAGGAAATATTGTCAGCCAGGAGTGGCTGTGCATCTCTGCTCCTCCTGTAAGACTGCCCGCCCCTGACTGGAGGCTCAGACTGCCCGCCCCTGACTGGAGGCTCACAACCGTCTGCAGGTGAACTGAGTATACCATGTACTCACTCACATTAGAAAACGTTTTGTGGTGAGATGCTGCTATTGATGGCGCCCACAGTAGAGGCTGAGGCTCATGGGGGAAAGAGAGGTAGGATGGGGACTCCGGGGCTAAGCACTCAGCTTCCCTTGTACCTCTTTTAGTGCCAGCTGTGTCCTGTGATTTGTTTTTTTTTTAAGTCTTCCAAGAAGTCCAGTTGGTAGCTGATGCTGGATAAATGTGGAGCCACGGAGTGATAAAGAGATTTAAAATGGTCCCCAACGTCACACCTACCTAGGCAATGCCACCCGTATTTCTTCCTAAGATCAAGGGTGCCAATATTCTGTGGTTGTCATGATCTTCCCTTTTATGACCTTAGCGAATATTTCTGGAGATGCCTTTAATAATCTGGGCTAAAATAACACAGCATGATGGTCAATGAAGGTAGAAACAGAAAGCCAGTTTCTGAGAAGGACCACAGGGGAGCAAGGGGACAACCATAGAGGAGCATGGAGACAACCACAGGGGAGCACAGGGGCAACCACAGGGGAGCACAGGGACAGCTACAAGGGAGCACAGGGACAACCACAGGGGAACACAGGGACAACCACAGGGGAGCACGAAGACAACCACAGGGGAGATGGAGACAACCACAGGGGAGCACAGGGACTACCACAGGGGAGCACAGGAACAACCACAGGGGAGTACAGGGACAACCACAGGGGAGCACAGGGACAACCACAGGGGAGCACAGGAACAACCACAGGGGAGCACAGGGACAACCACAGGGGAGCATGAGGACAACCACAGGGGAGCACAGGGACAACCACAGGGGAGCACGGAGACAACCACAGGGGAGCACAGAGACAACCATAGGGGAGCACGGGGACAACCACAGAAGAGCACAGAGACAATATTCTGACTCTGGCCTGGCCTTCAGGTTACTTACTACAATAGTTAATATACTTTTTTAAACCCCTGGAATGTTGAGTTATTAGGCTGTATGTTACTGTCTTGTGGATTCAATACGTAAAGACAAAAACATAAGGATGCCTGTTAAATATCACAGAGAGATCGAAGAGACCCAGCAAGGTCCTTATGGGGGTGGGAGTTGGTCCCCCCCCTTTTCATTCTTGGAGGATTTTATTCTAGAAGAAAAATAACCACCACAAAAAAATAGTCTTAGCACATTCAGATCATATGTGAAACCTAAGTGTTATTTACAGAAGATAAGAGAAGCAAGTTAAATACTTTGTATTTCAAACCTCAGACCAAGGTAGGAGGAATCAAGCCAAACTGCTTTCTTCCTTTCTTTTCTTTCTTTCTTTCTTTCTTTCTTTCTTTCTTTCTTTCTTTCTTTCTTTCTTTCTTTTTCTTTCTTCCTTCCTTCCTTCCTTTCTTTCTTTTTTTCTTTATGGGAAAGAATGGCTGAGAACCATAAAATCAGTCATAAAACATATAGATTACTGGGAGATGAGTCAAATGACCCGACCTACCCATATACGTATACATACTCAGTCTCTTGAATTGGTACAAACTATTGGAAATGGCATCAAACCATAAAAATAACTCATATGTCTGTTATGTTTTTCCATTTTAAGCTTATAATAGCAATAACGACCTCAGCAAAAGACATTTCCTTGGGATTAATGGCTGGCCGGAAGGCAGAGCCAAGGGCCACTGGTTCTTCCCAGCTGGCCATTAATCCCCAGGAAATGCCTGCACCTCCATCATTACTGCTAAAGCACCATTACAGAAATTTCTCACAGTTCCAGTGTATGGAAATCTGAGGCTACTTTGCAAGCCTACGGTATTCATGTGAGTTAATAGGCCACAACTGAGCACAGCGCATGTAATTATCAAAATGACAGAAGGGAAAATATTGTTCTCCTAGGTCTGTAAGATTATAGGAAATGGAGACTAGCCTTATGGGAGGGGTAGGGTTGAAGCTAAACCACATTAATTTAAAGGCAGATTGGAATCACATATATAAAAGTTAGTAAAAAAAAAAAAAAAAAAAAAAAAAAAACAAAACAAGGCAATTTACTCCTATTACACAGTCTTAAAATAGTTTTAAAAGATACAAATTAAGGTTCTATATACACTTCTTCCTAAACCGATTATGTCATGTTAAAGAGAATGGTTATAATAAAAAAGAACTGTATACAACCAGTGAAGTTTAAGGGAATGAATACATTTGAGAATGGGGACATGTTTAGTAAAATTCATAGACATTCACCATTAAATATTTCGGGCAAACATTTTGTTCTAAACTTTCTGACTTCAGAAGCAAGCAAACAACCACAAAGACCTGAAGTTCTGCTTTTTGTCTTAACTAGAGGCTTAGCATACGCAAACAAGTGAGGAGAAAATTGGAAACCATAGACACACACTTGGTGCCCCATACTATCGTATTTAAATATCTTTTTTTTAAAAATTCACAAGCTTACAAGCTTCACTGAAAAAGAAAATTAGATGCTTTCAAATCTATTCATTCCCCACTTTTAAAGCACTGGGCCCAACAAACAGTTCAAAGGAACAAGTTTAATCCAAAAATCACACCCCAGACAGCCTATAAATCTTTCCAGCGTGTTCTTATAACAAACTACAAATGTTGGCCACGATGCTTTAGATTTAATGAAACCCCTGTACATTCTCCTCATGGGTTACAAATACCTGCCTTATTCTAGAAGGAGCTTAAAGCCAAGGAGGCGTGTTACAGGGTACACTGCATCCCTAAAAAGATTTGTCGAAGCTCTAAGTCATGTTGCAGCTACAGGAGTGAGACCTTATTTGGAAATGGGGTCTTTGTATTCATAGTCAAGTTAAGAGAAGGTTATTTGGGTGGGCCCAGCTCAAATATGGGCAGGTATCCTTTAAGGGGGGAGTCTAGAACATATGCCTGCAGGACCTCCCTTGGCAACAAAGTATATAGTGCCCGGCACACACCTTGCAGAGTGGTGTGTTTAAAAGCCAAGAAACATTAATAATCATGAGTGATCAGGAAAGCTAAAGAAGGGGCATAGAAATGATTCTCACATAGAAACTTCTAGAATATACTGCCTCACACCTGTAATCCCAGCACTTGGGAGGCTCAGTAAGAAGATAACTGCGAATTCAAGGCTAGCCTGGGTGAAGATCTTATTTCACACAGGAGACAGAGACAGAGACAGAGACAGAAACAGAGACAGACAGACAGACAGACAGACAGACAGACACACACACACACACACACACACACACACGCGCGCACACGGGACGGGGCAGAGGGGACAGAAAGAGGCAAGTGCAGAGATCATGCATTACTAGCTTCTGGAGAACAGCATGACCCTGTAAACACCCAGATGTACAATTTCTACTTCCCAGAAACATGAGAGAGAGAGTAAGTTTCTATTGTACGGAGGCACCCAGGCATATGGTACTTTGTTACATCAACCCTCAGAAAACCTAATACCAGACCCAAGGGCGGGGGTGGGGCGAACCAGGGCCAACATTACAAATGGAAAACGGAGGAAAGTCAGAAAGTCAGAAAAGCAAGATGAAGCCATTCGTTAAGGAGAAAAGCAATGGACTGGCAGTCAGGAAACCTGGTTCCTGTCGGGATAATGAGGCTCGCGACCTGGAGCTGGACACTTAATTGCTCTGTGCTTTGACTTTGTCACCTGCGGAACATGAGAGGCTGGGACCCCATAAGCTACAGACCAAATCCAGGCTCATATCTGGGCGAGTGGAGCACCAATCAGAGCAGCATTTTAATGCTTTCACAGTTCGAGTTTTGGCACCACGGGGGCCTCAGTGACGGGACACAGGAACACAGCTTGTCTTCATCTGCCACTAGCCATGTCCACACCGGCAGGCTGCACACATTTGTGTGAACCAGGTAAGAACGGAAAGAGCCTGCTATGGAATCACAGTACCCTGCTCTGGTACTCGCTTATGAATACTGTCCTTTAAAATGCTGGGTTTGCTTCCGTGGAGTTTGTTTGTTTGTGTGCTTGTTTTTCCATACAATTCAAAGATTCTCTGAAGATGTCTCCGGCCAATCGTGAGCTTTTATTTAAGTAAAATAAAAACACATACACATACATATATGCGTGTGTTTTCATCTTACTTAGATAAAATATATATAATAAATGACTATATATAACAAATATAATTAAATTATACACATACGCACATATATATAATAAATTAGAACATCACTTGTAATTAAGAAATATTTTCTTTTAAAGTACCAGTAGGAATAGTATTAGCCCAAAGAGAGGGAAAAAAAAATCACTCTTGTCTCTTGTCGGATACCATGGAGTAGAGACTCAGGCTCTAGCGGGGCCTGGATACATATTCTCTATGTATCTACATATTCTCTAAAGGGCCTGCATGTAATCACTTGCCGAGCTGGTTCATCAGTCATTATAGTCAGGTAGAATCATTGTCCTCTAACTACTGAGATCCCAGACATGACTAGTAGAATACAGCAGGCCTTTCCATTCTAAAATGGTAATGCCAGGCTAAGGCTTTGCTTCATGTGTATGCGTGTGTGTGTGTACATGCAGGCATGTGTGCATATGTGTGCATGAGTGTGTGTGTGTGTGTACCTATGCACATAAAAAAGATGCATGCATACATGTGTTTGTGTTAAGAAAGATGTTTGTCATTTTTCTTTCTTTGTTATTTATTTGCATACTTATTTTTAGCTGGGAGACCCACGGCTGTGACAGCACTATCTATGTAGGTATTCCTAACAGTGTCAAGGTGATGAGACTTGACTGCAGTCCATACTAGAGACTGGGGTAGATGATCAAGTACAATTAACAGGGTAGTTTGTCCGGTGAATATCTGCTTATGTGCACATAGAAAATTCTGTGTAAAACAAGTAACTTTCGGTTTAATTTTTATTTATTTACCTATCTGTTTATTGATTTAGATTTGAGGGTTGGCAGTCAAAGCCAAGGCTTTGTGCGTGCTCTGCATGTGTTTAACCTTGGAGTTATACTCCCAGTTTGTATTTCTGAAGGGGGACTATCCGTAAGGGCAAGACCTTGACATATTTGAACAGATCCCAAAAGACAAACAGGTACTCAACGAGGCCTGGTGCGTGTGGCCTCAGGAAAAGCAGGTGTGTACTGTACTCCTATGCCAGTTTCCCTTCTTGGCCTCTCAAATTGGCAGAACTCTTAATGCAGTAAAGTACAGCTTACTCCAGGCAAGTCAGAAACCGTGTGCCAAGCCCACCTATGATTCTGCTTGGGCTAGCCAGCTATTCATAAGAAGGGAACCTAAGAAACCATCCATACAGCCACAGGTAGGAAACACAGGCCCCTCGCCCAACGTTTCTACAGCCAGGCCACGTTCTTGTATATTTAAAAGACATGACGTGTCTCCATGTCTTGTTGCCGCAGGCTAACTTGAAAATTCTCAAGCAACTGTCTTAAAAGGCAATACTTCTGGATCAAAGATTTCTGAACCTATACGTGTGATAAAAAATAGTTCACAGCATCATCTCTGCACAGACACACACAAATGATTACATGCAAAACTGGGAACCCGGAGTATGGTAGTAGGTTTGGTTGACAGCAGTATTCTAGTTGAGATAGTGTAACTATGATTTCTACAGGCCAGAGCAACATTCAGTAGCACAGGCTTTGGGCTGATCCCCAGAGCTGTAGAGAAAGCTAGGGGAGAGAAAACGGCACCCGAGTGAGGGAGCTGGACACAATATACGAGGCATTTCTTACAACTACATGTGACTCCCCAGAAGACAAGGATAATCCGGCTGGATTATGGAGTGACGGGAGAGGAAGAAGGAAAGGCAAGACGGCCATTTTGTTTTAACAAATAGACACAGGTAAGGCAATTAAAAGTCTCTTCCAACTCAATGCTTCCTCATCTAAGAACCTGGAGGAATGTAGAAGGATCTTCTACTGCAGGGTGTGTGTGTGTGTGTGTGTGTGTGTGTGTGTTTATATGTGTGTATGTATGTGTGTGTGTATGTTTGTGTGTGTATGTGTGTGTATGTGTGTGTTTGTGTGTGTATGTATATTTGTGTGTGTGTGTGTGCTTGTATGTGTGTGTATGTGTGTGTTTGTGTGTGTATGTGTATTTGTGTGTGTGTGTGCTTGTATGTGTGTGTATGTATGTTTGTATGTTTGTGTGTGTATGTGTGTGTTTGTGTGTGTATGTGTATTTGTGTGTGTATGTGTGTATATGTGAGTTTGTGTATGTATATTTGTGTGTGTGCTTGTGTGTGTGTGTGTTTATATGTGTGTATGTGTATTTGTGTGTATGTGTGTGTGTTTGTGTGTGTGTATGTATGTATGTATGTTTGTGTATGTGTGTGTATATGTGTGTTTGTGTATGTTTATTTGTGTGTGTGCTTGTATGTGTGTGTATGTATGTGTGTATGTATGTTTGTGTGTATGTTTGTGTATGTGTGTATGTGTATTTGTGTGTGTATGTGTGTGTATATGTGAGTTTGTATGTGTATGTCTATTTGTGTGTGTGTTTGTATGTGTATGTGTGTATGAGTGTTTGTGTGTGTATATGTGCGTTTTTGTGTGTATGTATATTTGTGTGTATGTGTGTGTATATGTGTGTTTGTGTGTATGTGTATTTGTGTGTGTGTGTGTATGTGTGTTTGTGTGTGTATATGTGTTTGTGTGTGTATGTGTATTTGTGTGTGTGTTTGTGTGTGTGTGTATGAGTGTATGAGTGTTTGTGTGTGTGTATGTGTATTTGTGTGTATATGTGTGTGTATATATGTGTTTGTGTATTTGTGTGTGTTTGTGTGTGTGTATGAGTGTTTGTATGTGTATATGTGCGTTTGTGTGTGTATGTGTATTTGTTTGTGCATGTGTGTGTGTGTGTGTGTGTAGGGGTGGATAAAACACAAACAATATAGGCAAAACCCAGGATGTCACAGAAGTGATACCCAATCAGCTATTTTTTAATAAAATGTGTTCTCAAATGCCATATTACACAGAGCTTAAAAATGCTGCATTAAGTTAAAATTCATTCATCCTGATAAAAATCGTATTAAGATCCTTGAACCCAGTCAGTCCAGTTATAAAGCCAGAGCAATGACCTTTCCTGGGTTGGTTGACTGGAACTGCATCCACACACATTTGCCCCTGGATTCTTGGGGAATTCCAGTTGGGAGACCCAGGGCTCTGGGGATGTTCTCAGATTTGAGTGTTTCTACTTCAGATCCCAAAAGAGACAGAAAAACAAGTCAATTTATTGAGTGTTCACTATGTGCCAAGCACTGTGCATTGAGCTGTCCAGACCAGGAAGGGTGGGCCCCGTGTGTGGTGAGGATACAGGCTCAGGCCCCAGACATAACATCACCCTACCACCCTGCCTACTCCCAATCAGTGGCTTGGGAGGCCAGAAACAATTAAATGATTCAATGACTAAGGTCATGGGCAACCATGAAGGAAAAGGCCTCAGGAAAGCAGCACCCCCACCCCCCCACCCCAGTACTCTCTTAAGGACAGCTGCCCCGTGATAGCTGGTTCTCCTTGGACGTGGAGCATGCAAAGAAACTGCAGGAGCACTGAACCAAACTCTATTTAGAATACCCGAATGTATAAGACTAAGTTGAGCAACCAAACCAAAAAAATACATAGAGGAAGGACACTTGTTTTGTGAGCCCTGGCTGTACAATTAGTAGATTTAAAATATAGAAGCAATAGCATATGCAAGTATTCTTTAAGTGCTACGATGTTTACCACACTTTCTCTTCTCCCCAGTTTTAGTCTGTGTGGATTCGGCTTTGCCACAGGTCTTCTCAGCTTGTAAACCTTCTTTCCCAACCTTCCCACTTAAAAGAGTATACCTCCGTAGGCATGGCTGTACTCTTTGTCTGGAGTCCCTACAACCGTCTGGTCACTTTTCCTCCCAACAATGGGCTAAGTTGTTTCCTTCTCTGTCAGATATGCTGTGCCCACACGTTCTGTTAGAACGTGACAGCTACTATATCAGGAGGTGGGGGTCCCCAAGCCTTCCTCGTGTATTCCCCATTCATCTCTCCCATTCCCACTAACGACACTTGGCTCTTTCTAAACATTACCCAGCTCCACCCACAAGTGACACCTTCAGGCATCTGAACTTTAACCTTCCAACAACAAAAGCAGATGAAAGTGAACTAAGAGTTAATGTCTCCTAACTTCAGGGGAGGGGGCTATAGAGGTGGCTCACAGTTAGGGGCACTGGCTGTCCTTGCAGAAGACCTGGGTTTGGTTTCTAGCACCCATACGGTAGCTCACGACTCCAGCTCCACGGGATCTGATGCCCTCTCTGGCCTCTGCAGGAAACAGGCTCACAAGTGGGAGTCAAACATGCGTACAGGCAAAACAGCCATGCACATGAAACAGACACCTTCTGTGGGAGACCAGGGTGAGGTTGAAGATGTTGAGCAAAGTTTTAAAACTTACATGTGTGACAAGACCAAGTTTATTCTCTTGTTGCAAAATAGTGTGTTCATTGTTGAGACTTACTGCCATCTCTTTAGGATTATATGAGCTCCAAGAGTTATTAATCTTCTTACCTTATTCTGATCACAGAAAGACATAAAAGGAACAATTGTTATCCCCAGGTATGATGTGAACAGGTGGGGCTGGAGAGATGGCTCAGCGGTTTAGATCATTGTCTGCTCTTCCAAAGGTCCTGAGTTCAGTTCCCAGCACCCACATGTTGGCTCACAGCCATCCGTAATGGGATCTGACACTGTCTGGTGTCATACAGGCTTACATGCAAATTGAGTGCTCATGTACATAAATAAATGAATCTTTAAAAATAGATATGAAGAGGCAGGATTAACATCCAACATCCATAAATCGAGAAACTCATTTGGTCAGAAGCCAGCCAGATAAAATTTTCATTTCAAATATAGTGTTCCACCTAGCTTAACTGAGAACTGCACATCAGCAGATTAGAAAAACGAGACTTAAAAATGTCTAGGATGCTATAGAAAAGGGAAAACTGACTTGATGCCTACCCACAGCTTTTAATCACAATGACACAAGTAATACCATCCTGAGTGTCCCTTGGGGAGGAGGCTAAAACTACACAGGTATCAACAGTTTCATGTCCCAGATATTGTTGTAAATATTTAAGAGATCCGCCCGGGAACAGACTCATGGTACCTCAGTACAGGTAACCAGTCACGTGGCAAAATGTAGATCAAAGTGATTGGCTTATTTTAGTTATGATCTAGTCAGAGCAGAGCCTAGCTATATGGCCAAGGTATTTATAAATATATTTTGAATCTGAGTCTTATTTCTGGGAACATGGGACTAGAAGGAAGAACTGGGCATAACTTCTACATCCATAAGAAGGAACTTAGGTTCATAAATGTATACAGACACACACACACATATGCACACATACATATATACACGTATACATATACACATATACACACATACACATATACACATAAACACATACACACATACACAATACACACACACACACACATACAGAGGCTAGCACTTGAGTGTTAGTAAGTAAAATATGCTTTCTGGGTTCCACTGCCTCCCACTGCCTCCCTATGAAACATTGGCAGTGTACCCCCTGCCTCTCCATGTTGATGTAAATTCTGTAAGAAACCCATGGAAGATCTTTTTAAGAAGCATTATTGACTGATTTCCCCCTTTCCTTTAATGTTACGCTAGTAGTAAAGTCTAATGGCGAGGGGATGGGACACAAATAGGGCATTAGAGTGAGTTTCTGTCTACAACACGAGGAACTACCTTAGAAAACTGTTTTGTGAGGTTTGAACCAACAGTGAGTGCTTCTTTTGGGAGATCCAAAATTGGGTCAAAAAAATCCTTTCAAGGGACTGAGCTCAAATCTATTTTTAGAAAGCAGACTGCCATTTCCAGAAGTGAAGAGGTGGAGGCAGAAGCGACACAAGGCACAGTCCTTTTGGAGCCTGTGAAATAGACATACCACCGTTTACTAAGCGGCGAGGCATGAGCTAGCATTTGAAGCCATTTGGAGGCAATGTTTTAGTGATTACAGGTTGTGCACGCTTCAACCTACTATAGCTTCTTCAAAAAAAAAAACCAAACAATCAGACTTAAAAGAAAACAAAGAGCTGAACTCTACACTCACTACTGGAAAACAGATATTCAAAGAGCTTGTCTTATAGAGTTTATCTACACCAGAGAAAAACTGCATTCTAAACACTAAATATTAAATATTAAAATATTAAATATATTGGCCTGAAATGGAATTAAGATCAAGAACAACACTGAATGTATGCATACTTGCTGAACAGAGAGCTGCTGATGTCTTCTTCTCACGGGATTTCCTCACAATAAACCCTACGAGGAAGCTTTGTCGTGCACACATGGAGGCTGGCGACAGTGAGTATCTTGCCCTGATGAGGTGGATATCTGAACCCAGGCAGCCTAAGCTATTAATGACTCTGCTCAGTTCTCTCCTGTCTCCAGTGCTAAGGGTCAGAGGCAAACATATGCCTCTGACCTGCAAAGAGCTCAGTTTTAAATACAAAGGTCTTCAGAAATACTCAAGTATGCAACGAGGCTTCCTTAAGACCTGGTAATTTAAAATATATCTTCATAAACATAAATTGCACACAGCAATCATTGCTCAGAAACACCGAGATCAACCTATAGAGAAGTGATATCTAAATAGAACTATCAAGGCCTTTCTAACTCCTCCTCTCCATAGAGCACGTAACAGACTATCAATGCCTGTAATCCCAAGCCTGTAGTAACTAGATGAAATGTGTCTCAAATCCAGCTATATTCATTTACTGCTGTTTGAATATCTGCTGTAGTGTCTGGAAGAACACAGTTCTGCCCCCACATCCACACCACCCATTTACACGTTATGTAGAGAGGTCCGTTCAAATGATGGGTTTCTAATGCAGATTTCACAGGCTATACCAGCTCCCATCTACTTTGCCTGCCCTTACGTCCCCAGGGCTTGGCACAGGTTTGACCCACAGTACACTTAGAAGACATTAGCAAAATGTTTGGGGGGAAAAAAAAGTCATACAATGCCTGAGTCTCTGAATTGGAGCCCTGGGGATTAAATGGTTCATCCAAGCAAGAGGTGTGCGAACAGGAGAACAGAGACAAGTTTAGGAAGCAGCTATCTCGGTGCAGGCTGCTGCTACGGTCAAGCTCCACACTCTAGGCAAAGTTTCTGAAATTGTAATACACATAATCACGTGGACCTCTTTTAGACACCCGGTGAAGGCTGCCTTCACGACATTTCCTCCCATTAAATGTATTACACACCTTTAATCTCAGCACTTGGAAGGCAGAGACAAGTGGAACTCGAAAAGGCCAGCCTGGTCTACAGAGTAGGTTCCAAGACAGCCAACGCTATACAGAGAAACCCTGTCTCAAAACCAAAAGCAAACAAAACCAAAAATTATTGCATGCTTGAGGCACTGAAAGCTTTGTAACTTTTTAACAACCAGATAAGACCCTTTCAGCATCAGAGGCAATCTCATCCATGCTGCCTGAATCTAAAAGCCGTTATTCTGCAACCTGCAATCTCATGCAGTCACAGATTTGGTGCAATTCTTTGAATTTAAATATGGACGAAAGCCTCAGATCAAGAATAGCCTGAGGTTACTAATCAGTGTTAAGGAAATTTTCATGAAAAGACGCTGTGTTTACTCGAGTCCTGAAATGAGCATATTGATTATGAGAATGGATGAGAAACAGCCTTCATTATCAAGTCCGCATTCAGCTCTCCCTGCAGACAGTGTTTAAAGACACAGGACACTCAGATAACCCAAAGACCTTCTGTTGGACACGATTTCCAGGCTTCTTCCCACCAAGCCGTTTACCAGAGTTCACCCCTTTTCTTGCTCCCATCTGGTCGAAGTGCTAATGGTGAAATGGCCAAAGAGGGATGACACAGCAAAGGAGGAGCCCAAAGACTCCCATCGTAGATAGGTAGACCTGGCTGATAGGTAGACCTGGCTGTCATAAGGGGGGACTTACTGTCTTACAGCTACCAACACGTGGCGTGCGTTATGCATACATGATGTTTCTTTAGGGTCATTGAGTATGGGGAAAAATCCATGAATAAATGAAAGGGAGGCTTGATTTAATGCTATAAAATGTTGAAGTGTGTGTGTGTGTGTGTGTGTGTGTGTGTGTGTGTGTGTTTTATTCAGGGCTCTATAGAAAACAGTGAAAGCTATCATAGTATATAATTAGAACCAACATGACACTTCCTTTCTCTTTTCCTGAGATACCATCTCATTATGTAGCTCAGGCTAGCCTGAAACTCATGGAGGTCTGTCTGCCCTTTCTTCCCATGTGATGGGATTAAAGCTTGTGCCACCATGCCCAGCCATGACACCTTCCTACTGTAATTACTAAGTACATAGAGAAATTTATTGACGTTACTGATGGCACAGCTGTGTGTGTGTGTGTGTGTGTGTGTGTGTGTGTGTGTGTGTGTGTGTTTTGAAGATCATTTTATTGTACTGAACTCAGAAATAAAAGATGGCACAGCTAGATAGAGTAAGGGTGCCACTCAAACAGACACTTGCCCTCTTTCAAACTCTGTCCATCTCAGTGAGCATCCGTACTGGTAGAATGGAGATGCTGAAGCTACAGAGCTTCCCTGGGGGTTTCCCTAGGGGTTTCATGCCTCAACTGCATTTTTTTCTGCTTCTCTGCCACAAAAGAAAAAGATGACAGAGTTGAAACGATATTAAAATATTAGCTTTGGATGCTCTCTTGAGACTTGGATGCTCTCTCATGACTAGGACTCTCTCTCATGACTCAGATGTGCTCTCTCTCTCTCTCTCTCTCTCTCTCTCTCATATGACCCAGATGCTCTCTCTTGACCGAGATGCTCTCTCTTGACCCAGATGCTCTCTCATGACTCAGATGTTCTCGCATGACTCGGATGCTCTCTCTCTCTCTCTCTCTCTCTCATATGACCCAGATGCTCTCTCTTGACCCGGATGCTCTCTCGTGACTCGGATGCGCTCTGGCCCACACCATCTTCACCACCTAATAGCTTGCTCTTCGTTCTAAACTTTAGCCTACACCCATGTGCTCACTTGCTCACATATACATGTATACATTACAGGCCAGGATCTACATATCAGGGAGAGTGTGATTTTCTTTCTGGGTTACAAGTGCATCTATACTCCTGCAACTTCTACAACTTCATTTTTCTTCACGAGTGACTAATCCACTGTATAAGTGCAGCACACTCTCATTATCCGCTCATCTGTTGATAGACATTTGGCTTGTTCCACCTCCTTGCTATTTTAGATAGAGTGTCAGTAAATGTGCCAATATCTACTGGTAAGACCTAGAATATTCTTGTGCAACAACTGGGTGGTATGGAAGTTCTGCTGATTTTTAAAACCATGCTATTATTGAAAGTTTTAAAGGGAAAATAAATGATCTTGTTTTTACCAATTCCATTTAGCTGACTTAAAAAAAAAAAAAAAGTTATATCAAGGTAGTTTCTTTCCCTCTGACCCCAATACAACCTTAAAATTGTCTGTACTCTGCATTACTGGATAACTCTTCCTAAACACTGAAGTTATGTTTCGTTGTAAACAAAGCAAGTGTTAAGTTACAATAGGTACAAGTTTTTCAAAATGAAGCATACATCTGGAGAGTAAAGAAATGAAAATGGAAACCTAATGCTTTTCTTTCAAGTAGATTTCCAGGTTCTTCTGCACATGGCTGCTTAGAATCCTTGAAAGAAAACGGTTTCCATTGGTCTGCTGAGATCCAAATTTACTCTGAGTTAGCATCTCCTGCTAGATCCTCAAATCATCGCTTACATTTCGAGATGGCTACACAGCAGGAAAGACAAAACCTCCCTTCTTATCGATCTAGATTCTTCAAATGTGTGGCTAACAAACAAAATGACATCACTTTCCTGTGTGCCCCAAGCTCTTTTTAATAAAAGTAAGTGCCCCTGGACGGAGGAGAAGTGGAAATGTATATTTTTAACCCAACATCCTGCACACACCCATCTGCCAAATAAAGTCGATCAGCAGCTAAGGAAACAGCTGGGAGGTTAGTGACTTTCTAGTGACCCTCTAAAGTCGGCACCTGGTCCTTGGGTCAATTTCTGGGTCAGTTTCATGATCTCCGGAATAATTTTTTTTCCTTTTGAAAAAAAAAAAAAGTATTAGTTTCTATTAAGGTATATTTTTCTTTGTTGAAAATGTTCTAAAGACAAACCAGGTAAGGGCACTGCTAGTCTTCACCCTCTTATTGTGTCTGGCTCTTGCTTCTCTTCTCCCAGAAGCCATAGTGGCCTTCCTAAGACACATCTGGACGGTATGCTTCACAAGTGAACATCTTTACTATTTCCTTGTGCTCTCCAGCCTGAGTCCCACACTCTCGGATGTTTTCTAAACATTTCCTGTCCCTGAACCAGTTAGGTGATGAGTGCCTCTTCAAGACAAAATGGAAGCATACAGGTGCCACCTGAATGTTGCAGGTGAGAGAACCAACTACTGGGATGATACAGATGTTCTGAGAACAGAATCGACAAGTTTCTATAAGTACATATTGAGGTAAACAGCATAAAAAGTACTTTTCAAACTAAATTAAGGCACAACATCAAACTTCTACTATAAAGAAAAAGACTTTTTGCATCCATGTAAAAAGCTTCCCTTGTGTGAACAGACATAAAACCTACTTTAATATCACTAGTAAGCAAGTCTTAAGCTGTGATATGCGACAGACACATTGAAGACATGGTACACCAAGAGAACATGGTCAGTGTGGCGTGTGAGTCTCCCTGTGCCTCATGCTTAACTACTGGTGCTGTGGATAATTGAAGCACAGGGTGTAATTGGTATTAAGGAAGGAGCATAACAATGGTGTTGAGTATGGTCTCTATTGTTTACCAAGCACCATGCCTTGGGAGTTGTACTGAGCCTTCACACACATTTTCTCACTTCACACTCACACGAATTCTGAGAATCCTACTGGGGTCTTAGGATAATCATGTAATTTTTCAAGATGATACAATTAGTTGAGTGGTGGGTCAAAACTTGAACCCAAAGCCCTCAAATCGTGCTCCTTGGCCCTTGGCTGTGAAAGGAATGTAGGTTCTGTTCTCTCTCCTCTTACTTGCACAGAGACTGAAAATCCAGAAAACTCCAATCGAAATAATAGATCTGAAATCTAATCAAACCAGCAGGAGAACAGACCAAAGGAAGCAATGGATATTAGTGGTCCTCCTAACCATCTCTAGTTAAGATGGTCATGGGATCACTGGACTCTCCAGTCCCTATCTTTTCTAAGAGGCAGGGCTGATGCCAGGCTTTCTTCACATTCACACATTTTTGGCGAACCAACTCTTGATTAAATACCCAACTACTGGTCCCAGTTACAGTAAAGTCTCTTTTCCAGGCAAGTTATGTAGGCCTGTAAGATTAATAAGACAGGGTGTGTATCTGAGGCCAAATTTATGAAGTGGCAGCTGAGGAGGCTCCAACGCTTGTCATGATTGGTTTAAAAAAAAAAAAAGCCAAGGAAGAAGTCAAGCCTGAGAACAACGGTCATATTAATTTGAAGGGGGTAGGCAGGGCTTTCTGTGGTGCAGTTTAAGAAGCAAACAGCGCTGTTAAACAAATGAAAGCCTATCATGAACAGCCTGTTCTGTCAGTGAGGCGGATGAGGGTCCAGACTGACGGGCAGCAGTCAATGCATACACACAGTCTGAAATGGAGTATCGGTGTGTTCCAGCAGTAGAGAGGGGGTGTCGACTTAAAAACGGAAGCTGCTATTACTCCAGAATTGTGTTGTTGACAAGAATACGTTCTCGATTAGAACTCCTCAGTTCGGCTCCACCACATCCTGACTACCACAGTGTACCTTTCTCTCTCATTTCCTCTTCCCCATTCCTTAATTACATACAAAGTAATTGGTGTGTGTGCACACGCAGGTTGTCCTTCCTTCCTTCCTTCCTTCCTTCCTTCCTTCCTTCCTTCCTTCCTTCCTTCCTTCCTTCCTTCTGTCCCCTTTCTGTCCTTTTCTTTCTTTTTTTCTTTCTTTCACTAAATGTCCTTTTCTGGTCACCATCAGTTGGATAGTCTGGGGGGGAAGTCACTGAGTTCTGTAAAAATATTCCCTTTCTCCATTGGTGGCACACCCATCTTGCTCCCATATCTTAATAATCCAGCGAGCTGTTTTGCTGTCATGGATTCAATCAAAAAGCCTAACAACAGAAAACTCCCTGTCTACCATGTTCATTTGGAGAATGTTACTGTTTTTCCCTTATCATTGTGAAACCAAAGGCAATTTTGTAACTTTTCTATATATTGATGTTACAAGCAGGGCGATCTGCCTTGAGTAGGGGTAAACTACACTGGAAAAAGAATGGATCCCTTGAACTCCCTTCAAGTCAAGCATCTTGTTTAAATAATCTTCTTGTTTAAAAAAAAAAAAAAGATTTATAGGACTTTTTTTTTTTAAGCAAAAGAACTTTAAAAACAAAACCTACAAGAATAGAGGGAATAATCTGGCCTCTAAGCCAAATACCAAGTAAATCCAGTCAGTTCCAAACTACATCTCCAACTCAAAGATATCAGGGAATGCAACTGTTGGAAAGACTCATCCCTACATAAAGCACAAGCGCATTTCCTATGGAAAATGCAGTGATTTATTTCTCCATACAAACTTCCCAGCAAATAATGCTACTGGACCAAAGGCCTCACTGTGACTAATTGCACAAGTCACCAGCAGAAGATATACAAGCAAAGAGGAAACACGTTGTCTAGAAAAAATATACCATTTCCTTAGATTTCCTCTCCTAAGTGGAGCGACTCTTCTTCCAAGATCATATCAGAGACTTGCTACCATGCACCACACAAAACTTTCCATTCTCCCAGCCAGGAAAAAACGAGAGACCAGGTAAGTCAATGGGGGTCACACAGCTGTTGTCAGGAAGCCAAGGTCTCCATGACTGACGCTTCTAAGCACTTCTTACCCAGCATGAAGATCAGATGTCTACAGTCCAGGTACCCTCCAAATAAACAAGAACCCCTTAGGGGAAAAAGTTATATAAACCCTTTAATTGTTCTGTATTTGGTAGAAACAGCTTTGGGAGCCACAAAGGGAGTGGGCCCTGAAGCACTGAGGTAGGTTGTAATGAATCTGTCAACCAATTCTGGAGCACTGAGGTAGGCTGTAATGAATCTGTCAACCAATTCTGGAGCCACAGAGTGTTTCAGAGAAGAGCAGACATGACTAAGACCTGTGGAGGTAAACTTGAGAACCTTAGAGCGTACCCCAAAGGTGGTGAGTATGAAATCCAGGGGTTACTTGCTAGAAGGTATCTGTCTAGGTAATTTCCTCTGTATCGGCTTACAGCTTATTTCATTTTAGTCTTACTAATTCTGACCTCAAAGATCTTCAACTGGTTATTAGAAAAAGTATCCAGGCCGGGAAGTGGTGGCGCACGTTTTAATCCCAGCACTTGGGAGGCAGAGGCAGGCGGATTTCTGAGTTCGAGGCCAGTCTGGTCTACAGAGTGAGTTCTAGGACAGCCAGGGCTACACAGAGAAACCCTGTCTCAAAAAAGAAAAAAAATGTTTACATTTATGCCGGGCCATGGTGGCGCACGCTTTAATCCCAGCACTTGGGAGGCAGAAGCAGGCGGATTTCTGAGTTCAAGGCCAGCCTGGTCTACAGAGTGAGTTCCAGGACAGCCAGGGCTATACAGAGAAACCCTGTCTCGAAAAAACAAAAACAAAAAAACAAAAGAAAGAAAGAAAGAAAGAAAGAAAGAAAGAAAGAAAGAAAGAAAGAAAGAAAGAAAGAAAAAGTATTCAGGTCTTTCTTGTTGTGTCATCAGCAGGACTGGGAATGTGTTCAGAGTCCGGACGCTCAGGAAACATCAGGCAGACCTGCAGTTAGCCTGTATGCCCTGGCAACATGTTGGCACTATGCTGGCTACAATGGAACAGCTGTGGTACTTTCGGATTTCCAGGAGCAAGTTTGTGGCTCCTTCCTAGTAACTGAACCATGAGTGCAGATAAGAAGGCTGACACCATCAGACTAGAGAGAGATCTTCGGACTACAGTGTGAGCTATCTGGGGACACTCGAAGATATGAACAAACTTCCAACCAGATAACTGGATCTGAAGTTTAGGAGCTTCCAAATTCTAGGCCTGGAGCTTTAGAGGCATTGCTAAGAAGCAGAGGCTTCTGACCTCTCCAGGCAGAGTCTTTCTGCTCTATCCTGTCCTTACTCTTGACCAGAAGAACAGGAGAACACGATGAAGTCGCTTGTGCACACTAGTATGTTCCAGGTAAGTTGATTAAGCAGCAATAGATAACCATGTGTACAAGAGAGGGAATAAAGCCACCACCTACAGAACCCGCTCCTAGAATAGGATGCTTAGCTCTGGGGAATATACTTCAGAACATTTAAAGAACAAACTTACTTGGCAATGAATAAGAATGCTCCTTTATGCAGGGTTAGGGGGTGGGGTGGGGCGGAAGGATTGGAGGGAGTCATACCAGAAAAGAGAACAAATGGGTTGTGTTAATTATTCTCAAATATTTAAAGGCTTAGTGTGAGTGACATTGAAAGCAATTTCTTTACATATTTCAGGGGTTAGGCATAGAGATGGGGGGAGGGGGGGAGACCAAAGTGGAGTGAAGATTTTCTAAGTCCTGAGCATTTGTGGAGGGAAGGGCAGCCTAGGAGGCTGTGGGAGCCCATTGTTCAAGGCAATGGGCTTCAGACTGAAGGATGGCCCTGTAGATAAGATTTGGAGAGAATTCGCTTCCTGGGAAACAGTCTAAATAAAACGCATTCACTTTAAGGTTACACTGCGGCACCGAGATGTTTTTAATCTAAACATCATCCCCGTTTCCTTGTGCTAAGAAATCTAATCCTAACACATGTGGGAGCAGAGGGGAAAAAATACAAGATGAATAAATTAAATGAAAGACAACACCAAAGTATAAATAGAAAGCCATGCAGAACTGGGGAAGAAAGGACCGGCAAACTAACACAAGAAACACAGCCCAGAAGAGCAGGAAGAGACATTACAGGGCGGAGAGGGCAGGCACGAACTGGGGAAACGCTTTGGGGGAGGGGAGCAAAAGAGCAAGGCAGACTGGCTGGGGCCAGAGGAGCCAGCCACCTTCTTGAGAAACAGCTTCCTTTGCCTTGGAGACGCCAGTGGGAAAGACATTCCAGGAGAAGGTGGGTAAGGTGACTGGCTCCAGTGCCTCTCTTGTCCCTATGCATTATGATAATTAAGGTTTGCTGGGAACACTGGAAATTACACCTGTTTCCGGAAGAAGCCAATGGGCTAAAGAACATAGAGACTGTTAGCATTCTGTCTAAACTCCACCCCACAGTTGCCTGGCAACAGCCAGGTGGGCCTGGCCCACTATAAAAGGAGCTGCTTGCCCCTCCTCTTATCTCTTTCTCTTGCCTCTCTCTTACTTCTCTTATCTCTTACCTCTCCCCATTCCCTTCCCCCCTCTCTCCATGAGGTCATGGCTGGCCTCCACCTCTCTACTCTACTCTCTCCCTCTCTCTGCCTTTCTCTGCCTCTACTACCCTCTTAATTCCCCTCCCCATGCCCTGAATAAACTCTTATTTCTATACTATACCTTCGGTGTGGCTGGTCCCTCTGAGGGAAGGGATGCCTGGGCTTGGGCCTGCACACCCTTCCCCGACACCTACCTCTCCATAACCCTATATAACATATATATCTCTCTATATTTTTATAAACACATCACAGACCACCTAGAAAGTAAGACTAGTCCAAAAGAAGAGTCAGGGAGGAAACCAGAAAGAGAAAAACATTTTTGAAAAATTATTTCATACATGTTCATAACACCTTTACCTATAGTTACCCAACTCATAAACAAATCATCTCTGTGTTACTCTTTGAGGAAGAGTGAAGACTCCTTTGATGTGGAAAGAGAGAGAAGGAAGGAGTCACCTCCAGGGCAAACAAGCCATACATTCTAGAGCCAAAAGGTAAGAGCTATCATAGGCCCTGGGCCTTGGTCTTATAAGGCTTCATCAAGTCAGAGGTTACCAATCATACCATCCATGAAAAAAAAAAAACTCATTTGTTTTCATTTTAGCTTTTAAAAACACTCTTTTCCTTTTAAGCATGAAAATTATATCTCCTTACTCACCCATTTCCTAGGTCTGCCTCTTGGCCGCTTTTCTCCGACGGTCTCTGCTTTCTGCAAAATGAAGAAAGAAGCCATGTAGTCTCCTCCCCGGCATTATTTACAAGCTCTGTAGCAAGGAGTACATTTCCAGTTAGAATGTTCTGGACTGCAAATGAGGTATCAAGAATGTCTGAGCAATCTCTTGTACACTCCATCTTCTGTGTTTTTCAGTGGCTGCTGCTTCTTCACTGTTTGCTGCGTGCTATGAAGAGGTATCTATGCAACCCCTCACCATAAAAGACTCCCACGGAGTGACCTCCTTTGAAATTCATGAATATGCTTTTGTTAAATCCATTTCGCCTTTGTTTCTGATTATACAAAAGAAATATTCCCACATCCCATAATTTATGCAAATTAATATTTTACAGAATGAACATTCCTTCAGCGGTCAAGACTCTCCTTTTGCAGCCAGTTAGACAAATTAATATTGACATATTAATTTTAAATAATACAACAGTTGTCTCTGCATTACTATGGAAAGCAAGTCTGAATGTAAGAAATGATATATAAACGCTTTAATGGGAAACAATAAACATCTGCCAACTTCTGAATGACTAATTTCCTGTTCTATGCCCAAAACAACCACCTGTCAATCATTCAACCTAAAGTAGGAAGGGGGGGAGGGACGGAGGGAGGGAGAGAAGATGAAAAAACACTAGCAAACGTCACCAAGGTGTCAGAAATTCAAACCATGGCTGCAGAAAAATAATTAAAGATTGGCATTATTAACAATAATTCACGTGCAACACGAATTTCGCATGAACCCATTTCCTCTTAACTTGAGTGTGCTTCATTGCTATACTGCATAGATCTTTTCAGATATTATTTATTTCTACTTTATTTTAACATTCGTAAAGTAACTAATTAGTCTCAGTCACCCTCGCTCCAGTCCCTAAGAGCATCGACACAACCGATGCGTACATACACACAACATCTACCTTCTATAAGGAGAGCAAGTTCATCCTTTTCTGAAAAAGGGGTTGAGAACATATTGTTGTACAGAAGAATCATTCCAAGACCCCTCAACGCAAAAAATGGAGGCAGACCGAATCAAGACAACTTGTTTTGCAATTTAGTTTTGTTACCTGAACGAATAGCTAGTGGGTCTTGATACAGTGGTAGCCTGTGGTAACAAATGAAATCTTCCTTCTCCCTTCAACTTATCAAATAAAAACAGATGAATATAAATGATGAGAGAGAGAGAGAGAGAGAGAGAGAGAGAGAGAATATCTGTGGTTAGCTAGCATTGTTATCCAGACACAGGTTAATCCATGTCCATAATTAGCACAAGCTTTATAATATTATAACATCATCTCTGATTCACTTAAAGGACTCTGGCTTAAGTCAGGTACACATGCTACTCTAATCGTTCCTTGTATCAGGAACATCATTACTTCACTTTGCAGACGAGCAACTAAATCCTAGATGAGTTAGGATAACATCAATGAGTGATGGACCTGAGATTCGAACTCAGCTCTGTTTGACTCCCAAGTCTGCTGCTACCTTCTTACCAGTGCTTGAGAGGGCTCTGTTACCAGAGCCACTGACTTACCTCAATCCTGAAAACTAACAGAAATTTCAGTAGCTTTTAGGATCTTTAGCTAACTGTCAGATTTGGGTCTGCCAGTTGCTTCTGGCTTTGTTCAGTGTCAACCAAGGATTCCTTTATGGTCAAAGTTAGAGCACTGACTGACCCTTAGTCAGGAGTGTATGGATTTTAAGGTAAGTGAAACCTCGGGGACACCCAGAAAACCACGAAGCCTTCCCAAATTGTCCCCTGTATAGATGAAGGTGTCTCACTGTATAGAGCTTACATCCAAGACCTTTCTAGGACATCCTAGCTTTCTGACCCGTCCCTGGAAGCCTTAAGTGGATTCCCTCAGCAAAGTAGAGGTAAGCTTAGCTTTGAGGGGGACAAAGTGCCTGAAAGTGCCCACCCCAAACGAGATGGTCAAAAATGTCTTTTCACACCTAACAGGACAGAAGGCTTAAAGCAAAGGTTTCCTTCAAGTTGGCCCAGTTCCACAGGCAGCTGAATCAAGGCAAAACTATTCCAGTATGCTCCACTTGTCTCGTTTAGAAGAAAACTTTGAAGAAATGCCTGGATGTATACAGTGAGATATAGAGACTCACAGTCCCCTGGGAGAGAGCCTCATTCGAGCTCAGCTTTGGAAGCAGCTTAGAGTCCACAGTTTACCCAGTAATGGATTACAGGAACATGAAACACAGGAGACCTTTTCATGGGAACTGGGGTGGTCCTTGGAGTAGAGGGAAGGCTGCTATTAACCTTGGAGGAACAGGGCTTTATCAGGTATTTCTGTTTAATTCCTACATCCTAAGGGCTATGATGTGACCTGGCTGTATCTGAAATCTACTGAAGAAAAGGGGTTGTTAAAAAATGATCTCCCTACATTTTACAATCCGAGAAAACAGATCTCTCAAAGAGAGAGGGGAGAAAAAGCCTTGCAAATAAGATAAGTTTTAAACCACTCTCCCATTTACAAAAAGCCCATTGAGAAATAAAATTCATACCATTAACGAAAGGGCGCAAGATCACGATTATCATTCTGACTTGTTAAAAGTAAACTTGTTCCCCTTGCCTTGGAGGCTGGTGTCCCATGTAAACTGAAACCCTCTTCTGAGATGACATCTAGAAGGAGCATGCAGGCTGCGCTGTGTGGCCCCGATCTGGGAGACTTGCTTGTTCTTTAAAACCCACATTATGGAAACATTCTGATCTGCCTCCACAGAGAGGAGGCTGCAAAACAAGCTGGGATTTTAGTGTGTAAACCTGGTGAGCTCCAGGATTTTTCAGATACTGGAAACCTGTGTCTTTAACAGGCTTGGGTATGGGTCTTTAATGCTCACTGGGGCACTCTCTTTCAAATAAGGCAAACAAAACACTGAGAGTTCTTGTTTTAAAGCATCAACATATACAATACAGCAAAGGTGAATATTTGTCTTGCTTTCTCTGGGATAGATTTTGGTTCTGTACTCCACACACATGTATAATTGAGACATAACTAGTTCTAAGTGGTTTCTGCTGTTGTAGAGGGAAAGACAACCAGTAGGCTTTCTGCCTTTGAGAAAAGTACAATTTCAGACTTACCAGCGCCGTTACATTAGTGTCCACATCCCTCATCCCTCAAGGTGCTTTCTTCCTTGGCTGCCTTCATTATATTCTTTATGCCTTGGTAAAGCGCATAATTCAGAATTGTATCCTAAATTTTAAGTGTTTAGAAGCAAGACCGTGAAAGCGTGGGGCAACACTAAATGGAAGATGTATCTCTTTCTCTAAGAGGTGCTGGGTACTCTGAGACTGTGGTTATTTCCATATTTTAAAAAATTAAAACAAAACATTTATCTTGTGAACATCTCCCTTGATTTGGGAAATAATGATGATGGTCGGTAACCAATCTATTAGAGGCAGTATTCACTACCTGTTTGTGAAAGGAAGAAAGAGAAGGATGAAGGGAGGGAAGAGGTAGGAGAGATGAGGAAGAGAGACTGATGGGGAGGCAAGGAGCACGCGTGCGCATGTGCGTGCGTGCGTGCGTGCGTGCATGCGCGCGCGTTGGCTTGCGCGTCTATGTTGTTTCCCTATTGCCATCAAACCTCAGGAACTTGGTAAAACTTTAAAACCATCTCTTGTAGCCTTTTCATTTGACAAACAAAGAAGCATTTGGATTATGGCAATCCCCAAACCTGATGGATTATTTGGGGCCCAGGGTCTCTGAGCATTAGTGGCAAAAGACACATATTTCTCTGCCTTCATGTCTTGGAGACAGCCACACTTGAAGTTTCTCACACGTTTACTTCAGTGGAAGGATGAGCTTCAGAGGGGTTGAACACTGTACATGTGGCACTTTACAATTTTAAATGAAGTTTATCACCTGTGAAGACCACAGTGATTTCACACTTTAAATGATCAGTCTATTTGTGAGGGGCCCAGCAAGACTGCAGTATTGAACTGGAACTCAGATGTACTCTAACACTACTACTTTTAAACACTGCCCTTACAAAGAGACCCTACTGAGTCTGTAGGTCTCCAAGAACACGTCTACTTACGTAGGACAGTCATTCCCTCCCCAGGGTCCCACTTCACGGGAGATTCAGTGATGTGGTGAACTTTTACAGGGAGTAGAACTTGACTCTCAACTTGATAGCAAGACCAAAGAGGTCTTTTCTTCATAGAGATGGTCTCATATACAAAATAAAATGGCCAGAGGCAAGGTGTGAGAAGAAATTTTTAAAAAGAAAAAGAAAGAAAAAACAAGAAAAGAAAATTTTGAAAAGAAAGTACCTTAGGATAAATGAATAGACACAGAAAAATATTTTCAATATTCCTATATTCCTATTAAGAAATGAATGAAAGCGGTGGCTGACAACCAAGAGGCTAATTCAAGTCTAACTTCAGGTCAAGCTTAGACATTTAGGTAGCTTTTCAACTTTTGCCATTCTAAATGATCTCATTGTATGTTTCCGTTATATTGAATGTTACATATGAGCCAGGAATCCTTATTTCAAAACAGTAAGTGTTTGAACACAGAGAACTAGGAAATTTTTAAAAAAGCAAAACAAAAAAAAAAACAAAAAAACAAAACCAGTTGCATGTGAAAGGGGCTTGGTTTGTCTTTTTATATTTTTATTCTCTCTCTTTTTTTTTTTTAAAGATTAAACTATGCTTGAGCCCCGAGTGTGTAAAACATAAGGGCATCTAATTAAAACCTAGAAAACTAAACTCTATCAGCTTCTCTAAAGTAATAACAAGAAGAAGAAGAAGAAGAGGAGGAGGAGGAGGAGGAGGAGGAGGAGGAGGAGGAGGAGGAGGAGGAGGAGAAGAAGAAGAAGAAGAAGAAGAAGAAGAAGAAGAAGAAGAAGAAGAAGAAGAAGAAGAAGAAGAAGTAGTGAGAACTAACATACACTGGCATTGAATTCAACTGGACCAATCATTTGGACCAAACATTGGGTAAATTCTCATTTTATCATTTTGATAACCCAGGTCTGTGGTTTCCCAAGGTTAAGTACAACCATTTTTAGTCTTGAAAAGATAAAATTTGCTCACGTAATGGAGAAAATCCCATTATGCATTGCAGCTCACACTCATGTACCCGAGGAATGGTGTGTATGAGTTCTCCGGCTATTATCTTGCTCATTTGCTTCCACATGTATACAGAGTAAGTTAAAACCAAAGCCAAAATTGTAGGAAGAGTTCTCTCCTTCAAAGCTGGAGACTTCCCTATCCTAGACTCCCTACCTCTTTCGCCATCAAATAAAATAGCAATGACATAAAGGTTTACAGGACAGCTGGGGTTGTAGTCCACTGGTCAAGCCTGTGCAAGGTCTCAGATTTCACTTCGGGCACTAAAAGATAAACAAACAAATAAATGGCAGAATATGCCATTCACAATCGTTCAGTGTGCAAAGGTACATAAGTAAATATAAACCAGTTTAAAA
The DNA here is from genome assembly GCA_028551405.1 of Uromys caudimaculatus. NCBI lineage: Eukaryota > Metazoa > Chordata > Mammalia > Rodentia > Muridae > Uromys > Uromys caudimaculatus. The sequence goes on along the minus strand of CM052707.1, from coordinate 64,637,483 downwards.
ATATTGCTGGTTCTCTGTTCACCCTTTTCTCCAGGCTAACAGCACAGGTGCTAAGAACTTTAGCATCTGGCATTCCGAATTTAGTTTCCACCCCTGTGTAAGCTGCATGATTCCAAGGTGAACTCTGGAAGCTGCAAAGAGTCAGCTCACAAGACAAGGCAGGTTTGAATGACTTAACCGGCATAAAATGCACCTCATCACCCTGTCTTTTCTCAACAAAGAGCTGACAGGCAATAGAACCCCAATATGGAGCATTCAGCCTCCTTTGCAAAGTGATCTATTGAGACCCTGAGATAGAGACGGGCCAAAGATGTAGGTCAGCTGAAGTAATAGGGGACTCTGGAGGAAAAAGGTAAGAGGGCTGGTAGTTTCCAGAGCAATAGGAGTGTGGGTCTCCCTGGCATAAAGTAACTGGATAAAATAACGCCGATGTATCTGATCTCCCTGATTGGGGTCACGATCTAGGGTACCTTGATGGCGGTGACATGTGAAATTTACAGTTGCATTCAGGTTTTTTCTTCCCTGGCAAAGTGGAGCTTTAAAAACTGAGTTTACTGTTGAAGAAAGTCAACTCCAGGGATTAAGAGGGCAGAAACAATAGCTGTGCACTCCATCATTATACCTGCTGCATGTGTGCTCTGCTGGGGCCCCAAGTCTCACACAAGAACTTACCTGCTTCTTTTTTTATCTTTTTTTTGGTTTTTTTTTTTTTTTGGTTTTTGGTTTTTGGTTTTTGGTTTTTTTCGAGACAGGGTTTCTCTGTGTAGCCCTGGCTGTCCTGGAGCTCACTCTGTAGACCAGGCTGGCCTCGAACTCAGAAATCCACCTGCCTCTTGCCTCCCAAGTGCTGGGATTAAAGGCATGCGCCACTACTGCCCAGCTCTTACCTGCTTCTTAAAACACAGAGGGACTGCATTCAGTCACACTAGTGCTGTAGAAACTACAGGCCGGAGCTTTATGGTCCTCCTCAGAGTCATCTTTGACCTAGTCAACAAAGGCTGCCTTCGGTCCCTCTCTTCCATGGATGTCAATGCTCTAAAGACAATCCTGTCCTTGCCCAGCAGCCAGTCTCTGCAGTTGATATGAAATGGTGGGGAAGCCCCACCTTCCTTCTCTATTCTTAAACTGTCTTTCATTGATATTAGTAATAATTCATGGGAAAAATAAAATAAAACCAATCACTTCCAGGAATGCAAATGATATGGACTCAGTCTACAGAGTACCCAGTTAGCCATGGGGCTTGTTTCCAATATCTCTGAAGATGGAATTAAATGTTTATTCTGAGTGTGTTATTGGAAGTATACAAACTTTGCCCAGTCTGTGTTCTGTTCTCCAGTCTGGCCATTTTATCTCAAGTGAAAGGGAGGCCAAGCAAACCTCTGAGATTATGAACTGGGGTTTCCTCCTGCCTGAAATCTTCCTGTTTAGACTTCATTCAATACCCTCAGAAGGCCTTGAATGAGACCAGCTTCGAAGCTCAAAGCTCAGTTTGACCTGTGGCCTGAAGTAGAGATTTTAGTGTCACCCTCCCATCATTCTCTGGTTAAAAAAGAACAACAAAATTCTCAACACAACATGAAGGAGACGACACCTTCCTTCTCTCTGAGCATAAGATAGGTGAAAATACACAGCAGCATCTCCACTAAAGCCCAACCACGAGGAAAAATCAGAACTCAGCACCAAGGTTGGGAGGAAACTGGTCACTGGTATCCCTGGACCTAAAAACAAACGACCATGAAGGTAAAGACATCCACTCACATACTCAGACAAACCATTTAGTTCAGAAGACATCAACTTCTAATTTCTTTTTATTAAGGTTGCTTCCAGAGTGGAAGAGTTTCCAGGAATGGCTATTATGGACACCAAGAATTATCCACAGAATTATTTTAGATGGAGGAATAATTATCCTCTCCAAAGACCACAAATGGCCTTTTCACACATTTGTTTCTTGTGCATGTCACACCAAAATCAACCCTATTGAAATTTAGAGGAGAGCTAATGTAGTAAAATGTTCATCCACCTGGGCTTGCAGCATTCTGCGTGTACTGGCAAGTTTCTCGCTGTTAATTTTCTAACGAGCAATTCTGTTTTCAAATACCCAAAACCACTTGCTCAGTCCAAGCACAGACTGAGTTAAAAAGCAAGAAAATTTAAACAGCATCCATCAGGACTCCAGTGTACACTACATCTCCCCTTATTTGAAGGTTTGTTTCTCTCAAGTACTTACTAGCTCTATGTGTGTGTGTGTGTGTGTGTGTGTGCGTGCGTGTGTGTGTGTATGTGTGTGTGTGTGTGTTTCCCAGAGTGCAGAAAAATACTCACTTCATCAATCATATAGAAGGCTTTCTCACATGTATTCAGCTTAGTATTAGTAAAGTATTTTCATCTTGCATGTTTTGAACTGTTTACAGTTCAAAAGCATCATAATGAAACATGCCTTGTTAGAATACAATCCACAGTCGGTAGCCCTGGGTATAAAGGCATAGGACCATCCCCAATAAAGACACTTGGAAGTGAAACACCTCAATCTTATCCATTCCAGAAACGACTGATCAATATCCTCACTGTCATCTTCTCCAAAAGAAGTGTGACTTATAGAGCCGAAGAAAAAGAATAGTCACCTTCTAGGCTGATGGACTTATTCACATTTGTAAAGTTTATTTTACACTTGTAAACTGTTACATTTGTAAACTGTTACAATCTTACATTTTAACATTGTTAACATTTGTAACAGAAGTATATGAAATGAGCTGCCTGGAAGAATAAAGGATTTCAGAGGAAGGTCTTCTATAAGGGGACCGGTGTTTGCTTTCTAGCAATTATTCAAGTATGTGTATGGACAGGAGGAATTACAGGAAGAGGGCAGCCTAGTGGGGCCCAGCTGTAGATACTACTGGCTGAAGTCACTGAAAACCAAACACGCTTGGAAGCAGATACGCTTTTTCTGTTTTGTTTCTTTATATGTTAAACCAGGCACAAGTCTGACCATTCCTTTGTCCACAATAAACATTTTAAAGTCAAGAGACCACGATGAGACCATGCCTACCTATTCATTCAAGTGGAAACATTACACAGGAACACAATCCGCCTTCCTTCTTATATTAACTATCAGACCATGTATTTATGGTAAGTCTTAAAGATGCCTTAACTTATACTGTGATAAGGCATTTTCAAAGTGATCACATCATATTTTATATATCTATTAATACCCTACCAAGACACTCCTGAGCTGCCTCTGAGAGCACAGGTAACTAAGTGTCACAGAAACATAACACAGAATCTTTTGGGTTAAAAAAAAAAAGTTCTATTTTACTTCATTTATAACTAGAAGAAAGAGAAAGCACTCATCTTAGGAATACCAGATTAGGTATTATTATCTAAATAACAAGGTTATTTAGAGACAACTGAGGGATAACTGGTTAAATATTCACTACAGATCTCAACTCTAAAAGGCAGTTAATTCAAATGTTAGAGAAATCTGCTCATTCAACTCTATCCAACCCTGTTAAAACAGCCAAAAGCGATAATTGCATCCTAAGTGGCCTTTCTACATCACCAGTGTCTATGACAGGAATGGACCACTGAGAAGCATCCCATATAGTGTGGTTAGTGCTACCCCCTCAACACAGGAAACTACACACAGGAGATTAATTTCCCCAAAGATGAGCACAGAGTCTTTTTACACAAGTGCTGTATATTTCAATCTATTGAGAAGGTATGTGGGGATTTATTTCTAATTTTGAACCATTACTTTCTATTACAATGCATGCTTACAAATAAGATGCAAATTATTCTCAATTTTTTATAAGGCCCAAAAGTTACATATATATATAGTCTTCATCCTTTCTTTCTATAGGTATTTACTGGAAGGCATGTCCTCTTTGCTACCACACATAACCAACATGAAATGATTTTAATGGTGCAATTTAAAATCTGTTTTGTTTTTTTTAAAAAAAAATTGATTGTCACACTTGATTGGATTCTATCACGTCCCCCCACTACCAAAAAAATTAAATAAAGCAAATATTTGTTTTTAAAACTTAAAATTGTTAAAACTGAAAGCACACCAGTTTGGGGGAGAATGTCTTCTAATTATGACATAATATTGTGCAGATCTGACCCAAATAGTATACTTTATCACCACATTTAAAGCTGTAAAATTCATGAAATTCTTTTCAGTAACCCATAATTGGATTTCTTTTTAATTAGCATCTATTTGGCAAGTACTTAACATTAATAGGGGAACTTGGCTTCTAGTCATCATGTAAATAAGCACTGAATAAATTAATCTCACTTATTTTTTTCCCCAGAGGAAATTGCAGGAATATCACCACCTGTCAAAATCTCTAGCTTTGATTTATTCTCAGCTAGTTCACCATGGGTGTAAATATTAATGATATAATTTCTATCCCATCCCACCCAGCCCTTTCCCCGTTCTCCCCCACCCCTTAAGGTTTATACTATTTGATGGCTTTTTATTTGCCTAAAATCACTGTATCTTCAGGAAGCTTTTAAGCTAAGCCTCAGCACAGGAGGGAGGAGAAAAAGGTTAAGACCCATCTAACAAACACAGGAAAAAAAATGTCTTGGGTTACCCAGCTGAGACCAATCCTCAGACTGCAGATTTAGAATGGAAAATTGACATGGAAGTCATTGATAACATTGGAAGAGGCTTGACTTGAAAATTCTCACCTTCTGAGCTGCCTTAGAGGGACTCTTGTTTTTGCTGCCTTTGGGTCTTCCTCTGGGTCTCTTAGGAGAGGGCTCACAGGTTGACTCCTAATTGTAAAGAGGAAAGACAAACTGTTGTGGGTAGACTGGCTGAAAGAAATCCACCCTGACTCTGGCTGTGTTTACTGCGAGCGCTGCTTAAGCAATCTGCTGGAAGTCATTCTGTTCACGCATAGCTGGATGGTGGTGGGAGAGCCTTGACAAAAGGGGACATATACCCGTAGTCAGAATCCCTGGGTTCAAGGAGGAAGCTACTTTACATGTGAAAACTGGATTACATTTCAAAATCAAAATGATGGCCAGCCCCGGGAAGCGGGAAGCTGTTCGTTCTAGAAAAGCCTATGTTTTTAAAGGTACGAAGTAGAGTCTACATGGCTATGCCCTTGGCAACTCACAGAAATAATAAACATTTTATATGACTACCACTACCTATTTCAAACAACAAAAAGTCATAGATCGCTGGAAAGATAGGAGACCAAAAAGAGCATGACCTGCAGTCACCTCTATGTGCCTGTGTTCCAGGTGGTTTAGGACTCAACCCACACATTTTGAGCGAAATATTGGAGCGATTATCCAAACTCTTCAGCTCAGAATAATTCCACACCCCCTAAAATTTCCAAATAATTATGGTAAATCTGAGGTGGGAGGTTTTGCTTGAATTATCTAGATAATTGCTTCAATTCTCCACTTCCTTTTGGAGAGACTGGCATGGTCTCCAGTCGAAATTTAAATATCTTTTTACAAAAATAAACATGTTGTCTTCAAAACTTTTTTTTTAAAAAGAAACTCTTGGGCGGAGGGGGGTGGACTGGAAAGAAAAACGGGGTAGTGGGGAGAAAAATCTACGTATCTGAGAAAGAGAAATTGAAACAGCCACGAGGTCACCAGGTATATTAACGTTTTACTTTATTGGGTGCTAGGCTGAGTAACCAATACTCACGCAGTTAAGAAAACGCGACGAGAGATTCGCCGGGGACGCAGAACGTCTCTCCGGTGAATCATCTACTCTTGTTTCATTCAGACTGGGTGCTTAAATGAGACTAATTACAACTTCTGAGCGTTCTCAATGGAAGCTCGCATTCTAGAGAGCGGGGGAGGGGGATAGCGGAGGGGGGGTGCTTAGAAACTTCCTTTGGATATTAGCGCCAGTGGGCACTTAGAACAAACACATCGGAAACACATTTTTCTTTGTGAACTCGGCCTTAACTCAAAGGTAAAAAGTACCAGGCACCTCCGGATCCCATTGCGTTTTCCTTTAGGCTTTGGGGGAGGGGTGCGATTAGAAGAATTCAGAAAACCTGGGTGGCTGGTGGGAAGGAAGCAAAGGGGTAGAGCGGAGACTTCCTGGGAGGTGTAAAACAGGATCCAAATGCACTGTAAAGTGTCGCTAAGGGCAGAGCGGGAAAACTCGGAGGCCTCTAGATTAGTTTGTTTCCTTTGATGATTTCCAAAAGGTACACACTCCTCGTTTTTCTAAAACATACCAGCAAACATTCTTTTTCCCACCTAGCGCTTCGGGGGGCAATTTAGGACTTTAGGTTATTTTCTAATCCGCCTATTGGCCCGAGGGAAGGGATTTAAAGCAAAAGAAGAAATGAGAAGTCTTATTTATTTAGTTTTTTAAAGGCCGGGAAGGGAGTTTAACTGTTCTCAATAGACGCGTCCCTAGGCTTGGAAATTGGTACGGACGCCCCAACCCCCGCCCGCCCCCGGCCCTGGGCGCTGCGCACTGCTCTGCAATAGCCGGCTGCACGCTTAATTGGTTGCATCCGCAGACAAAACCCTCCATTCCGCGGGATCCTGGGTGCCCCTCGACCGTCCCTTCCCAGCCCCCAGCCACTCGCCCAAGAGGACGCTAAAACTTGGGCTGCTCAGAGGCGCGGGATCAAGGAGCCAAAGGGGGACCCGGCTCCTGGAGGGGAAGCGATCCTGGCTACCGTGCACTTTTCTTCCAAACCTCCCCGGGCGAAGCGCGTTTACCCGGGGCCCGCGGGGGCCTAGGATCCCCCGGCTTCCTTCCCCGCCAGCCCCAGCGGCTGCAGCAGCTCAGCGGGCATTTAAAGAACCCGAGGAGCACCCGGCGGGCAGTCGGCTCCGCATGCGTTCTTTGTCGGGAGGGCGCGAGCCTTGGGCCATGAAGTGTGGGGAGGGCACCGAGGGGGCGGCCGCGGCGCAGCAGCCTCCTGCGGGAAGGCGGCCCCGAGAAGCTGGAGGAAGCCGCGGGTCTCAAAGCCTCCGACTCGCCGAGCCCTGACCCTCCCGAACACCCCAGTCCCCCAGTCGCAAAAGCCGCTGACAAAGCGACGCTTTTAATCTGTGGGACCCCAGAGGCTCGCTGTCCCCCCAGCCACGCCGCGCCGGGGCTGTGCACAATAGCGAAAGTCCCGGTACACTCCTCGCGCGACCCCACCTCCCGCCGGGTAGCTGCGGCGGGCCGTGGGACTCCCAGATTCCCGAGCCTTGGGGACGCGGAGACCCGGGGACACTGCGCCGCGCACTCGCCAGGGGGACTCTGTCTCCCGCCCACCTACACCCGGGTGGCCGGCGGGCTAGCTTGCGCCGCCGTGGCCGCTGCGCTCCCGCGCTCCGGTCGCCCGGCGTGTCGCTGGGCCCCGGGGCAGAGGCGTCGCGGGTGGGCTGAGTGGCCCCTCCGCGCCGGCGTACTGACTTGCTGCTGCTTCCTGGGTCGGCCGCGTCCTCGCTTCTGTGGCGTCGGGGTGGCAGGTTGTCCCTGGACTGATGTGGACGGCTGCCCGGCGCCCTCACCGCGTGCGCTCATCCTGCCTCCCGCCGCCGCTACCGCTGCCTCCGCCTGTACCGCCGCTGCAGCCGCTCGGCCTCCGCCGCCCCGGATCCGCCCAGCACCTTTCGGGAGACGGGATGGAGAGAGCTGGAGAGGGCAGGAGCGGCGAGAGCCGGCGAGCTGGCGCGCGCTGGGGGCTGCTGCTGCTTAGCCTGCCGCCGCTGCCACCCTCAACACCGGACGTCCAGCGGCTGCCAAAAAGAGAGAGGGGAGGAGGAGGAGAGGAGGAGGAGGAGGAGGAGGAGGAGAGGAGGAGGCGCTGCGGGCGGAGGTGGAGGTGGAGGTGGAGGTAGCGAGAGGAGGCGGGAAGCCAGGGAGAGTTGGAGGCGGAGGGGGCTCCTCTCTCCTCTAAGGCTGGGGAGTTGCGGGTACTGGGACGCTCCGCAGCGGCTAGGGAAGGAAAGAGACTTGGAGTGAATTGTGTCCCTTGAAATGAATGTTAGGCGGGGAAAGAATTCCTCCTCCTCTCCCCCACCCCAGAGGGAGAGAAAGAGAGAGGGAGAGGGAGGGAGGGAAGGAGAGAGAGGGGGAGATGGGAGAGAGAGCCACAGAGAGCCACAGAGAGGGAGAGGGACAGAGACAGAAACACACCAAGAGAAGACAGACAGGGAGACAGAGACAAAGAGAGACAGAGCGGGACAGAGACAGAGAGACTGACTCGTGCGGTCAGAAAGCAAGAAGAGAGTGGGAAGGTTCTGCCAGGATCCGGTAGGGCGCTCAGCTCAGCTCTAGCCAGGAACAGAGCAGTGGGTGGCACCGCACCTCCTCGGGTGGCGGGGTCAGGCGGCGGCAGCAGCACTGCAGAGACGCAGAGGGACAAGCTGCTGTCCTCTGCGTTCTGCACCAGGAGCGCACTGCCGGGGCTGCAAGTTTTCAGAGTTCCTGCCCGGGATTCAAGAGGGATGAGTGTGTGCGTGTATGCGCGTGTGCGTGAGTGTGCGTGTGCGTGTGCGTGTGTGTGTGTGTGTGTGTGTGTGTGTGTGTGTGTGTATGCGTACTCGCACTTGCGGAGGAGGTGGGGGGAGTGGGGAGTACCCACATCTGATCCTGGGCTGATAAAGGGGAGGGGGCTGCAGGAGAAGCTATAGGAGGGGGCTGGCCAGGCGGACCGCCGAGCCGAGGCGCCTGGCCGCCGGCCAGAAGCAGCGTTCGAAACACAACTGCCTCGAAGGCGGTGGCGCCTGGGTGCCACCCGGAGCCCCGGCTCACGTGCTCCCGCCAGCAGTGGGGTTAAAGAGACAGGGCCTAGGCTCTCCAGCCCGCTCGCCGCCAGAGGCTACTCCTGGGCGGTTGTCCTAAGAAGGCGAGGGAAAAATGACCATCTCAGAGTCACCCTAGGGAGCTTGGCCTCTACCTGCGCTTCCACCGAGCCGTGCCCGAAGTTTCAGGAAGCATTCAGGGTCAACCGCCGCTGTCTAGTGTTTTCAGCCCCCGGGAAAGGGCAGCCAAAGAGTCGGAGCGCGCCCCAAGACTCTGCTTCCCTGAGAAGTGCCCTCATTCCAGGGCGCACAAACACGGCGTGCACCAAGATACACGCGCCCACGCGTGTGATCACAGACATGCTTGCACACAGATGCACGTGCGCACGCACACACACACACACACACACACACACACACACACACTTCACTGGTAAACATGCATGCAAACAAACCCGTGCTTTCCGCACACTTCCAGGCACACGATGGTGCCAGCAAGCACATCCGCAACAAATGCACACACTTGCACCCTAGAGGAACGCCAGCTTCTTCATCGAGCTTACACACACACACACACACACACACACACACACACACACACTCCAGGACTGACTACTGGAGCAGGCGCTGCACACTCGTGTTTGGACGCCCATAGGGGATATTACAGATTCCTTACCCCTCCACCGCACCAAATTGCCTAGCTCTTCCTGAATTTACCTTCATTTTAACCTTCTCCCTCAGAATTCCTTTCTGCCAACTCCTAATTTTATAGCCTGGACTGTTTCTAAGTTATGTGAACACCATCGTGGCCACAGTTGGTTTTTGAAAGGCATAGAACGTTCTAAAATGCACCTCTTTTCCATCCTTGAATGACACAAAAGTGAAAGGGGGGGAAGAAAAAGAAAATCTTAGGATCAGATTTTCACACATGGCACCCAAAATTGTGTTGGACTGACTCCAGAATAAAAATGTTTCCCCAGTGAAGAATTTTCTTTCTTACAAAGACACAGACCACTGTGGAATAAAACCGCCTTCGTTACAGCCCTAAAGCAGGGATCTAGGCTCTGCCAGGTTCCGCGGTACTTGAGGCACGTGTAAATGTCTGCTTGGGCGCGACAGTGCTGATTGGTCAATGTTGCCGGTTTAAATCCATTTCCAGCTGCCCGTTGCAGAGTTGGGACACTTCTCTGTACGTTGAGTGCTCTGCAGGAACCCAGGGCTGGCGTTGAGTCTGGGAACGCTTAGCTCTGATGGAGAGGAAGAGCACCCCACGCCTCCAGATGGAGCCCAGCAACTGAATGCCGAGGGAGGGGTCTAACAGGAACCAAAGGTTTTGTCAGGGCTTGGCTGAAAGATGGTATCTTCATCAAAGGGGCTGAAATTTCACCTTCTCACGAGTGCACTGACATTTCCTAGGTGAAGAGTTTGCACATTTCTTGTGTGTGTGTGTGTGTGTGTGTGTGTGTGTGTGTGTGTGTGTGTGTGTGTGTGTGTGTGTGTGTATGTGTGTGTGTGTGTGTGCGCGCGCGCGCTTGCACACACTTTGATTCGTGCATTTTACATACATGCATTGCATACTATGGGCTTCTGTTTTGATTCTTGATTTGCCGGAAGAGCAGGCAAAGTTCTAGGAGGTGGATTTAAGCAAAAGTCACCCAGGATTTCAGTCAGCTAGTTTTGTGCTAAGAATCACATTATCTCCCTGGATTTTAGTTTGTTTGTTTAAGGCACAAATGCTAGCAAGCAGGAGATTCCAACCCAGGGTGGGGTGGGCTTCGGATGGGGTGGCAGTGGAGATCGTGGACCTGTTTGGGGGTGGGGATGGGGATGGGGGTGGGGGTGATGTGTGTGTGTTGGTTTGGGGTTTTGTTTTGGTTTTGTTGTTGGTTTGTTTGGGAGGTTTTTTGTTTTGTTTGTTTGTTTGTTTTTGCATTAACCTAGAATCTAAGAGAAGCACATGAAAACTGGGAAATCCAGTCAATTGTTTTCATTCCATTTTGTCCTCAGATTTGAGCCCTTTTGAGTTTATAGAGACCAGGATATAAACAAGTTTTTCCTTCGATTTTATCTAGTTAGCCTTATACATTATTATTCTTTGATGCCTACAATCCTTTCAAGTTACTGTTTGCAGGCAAAACATAAAACTTTGTTTTCATTTTTAAAATTATCAAGATGTTTTATTCTTGAAGTGCTATCTTTATATGCCAGTCTTTTAATTAAGCTCAATGGTTATATTTTTGTCTTAAGGAAACATTTTTTTCTCATTCACATTTGAGAAGTTTAATCCACAAATTTAAGTTTCTCGTTCACTCACCTCTCTCCGTCTTCCTCTGTAGTAATCATCCATTCCAGGCTGAGCTTTTCTACATGAAATCACTCCTTTTCTCCTTCACCTGCTATCAAATTGAGCATTGTCACCGTGGGTGTGTAGCAACAAGGTCTCTACTGATCTGTGACACGGGATGTAGACTGATATTTAGCTCAGGTAAATGCATTAGTGGTTGGTAAAATCAAATGAGAGGACTCAGAACATGGTTTAAAAAATTAAATAGGATAATATAGAAAATTTGGGGCCAAGTGCTTCTCATTTAATTCTCTGCACAAACATAAATTGCTCTAAGATCTCCTGCCCCATGCTTTACAAATTGGGGTGCACCTGGGCAGTGGTGGCACATGCCTTTGATCCCAACAATCAGGAGACAGGCACAGGTAGAACTTTTCAAGTTCAAGGCCAGTCTGGTCTACAGAGCATCTCCAGGACAGCCAAGTCTACAGAGAAACCCTGTCTTGAGGGAAGTTGGGGAGGAAAATAAGAGAGAGAGAGAGAGAGAGAGAGAGAGAGAGAGAGAGAGAGAGAGAGAACAGAAAGAAAATTGGGTGCTCAGAATTCACAATGTCTGCTATGGAATAACAGGCAGAACCCTTCTTATTTTAGTGATACATTTGATACAAGGTCCTTCCTAAGTTCACAGACAGTACTTGTTGATAGTGGGTCAAAATGAGACACTATTCATTGCAACTGCTCTGGGATGGTTTTTAGTTTCACAACCGGTGTGGCATTTAGTTCTCTCTACTTGTCTCATGATTCGATGGAGCTTGCATCTATAGTCTCTGAAAATAGATGGCATAACCATTGCCTCATCTCCAGTTCTGTCTTGCTCATGTTGTCCACATGTTATTTGGTTCATAGCAAACTTTTAGTGATCATTATTAATTCATTACTAAGACAAAGGTCATTTTAATGAAGTTACAATGTTATAAAATATACCACACAGGATAAGAGAAGTACCCCTGCAATATGACATCTTCAGCCTTCTTAAAGGAAGGGTCAGCTGTGATGAGGAGATCAGGATTCTCAAGATTTACCTAACATTATATTTACATATTAATATACTCCCATGTCGAAAATAGCTTGTAGATTTTCTCTCAGAACTTACTGAATTAATTATGGATGCATCTTAATATATGGGATTATTATAACCAAGTATTTTAAAAGTAACTCTGTGTGGGGTGGTAAAAATGTAGCTGATATTTACAAAACATTTTCATACATATATAACTTTACTTAGAAATAGTTCAGTGTTTCTCTCTGTCTTTAGGGGCTTGCATTATAGTTTAGCTGAAAAGCATTTCCAATGTTTAAAATGAGTGCATTTGCATGGCTCAAACCCAGCTGTGTTTCTTTGTGCTTAGTGTTCAGTGAACTGTAGAAAAGCTTACCCCTGCTGGTTTCCTTAGAGTGTCACAATGAAAGACTAGTTGCTACCAAGGTAGGCTTTCGGTGGTGGTGACCCAGACTAAGGCACCTAGAAATTCAAATGCAACCTCATCTATGGAACTCTTAAAACATGTTAGTAACCTGCATGGTGCCACGTGCCTTCAATCCCAGCCCTTGGGAGGAGGAGGAAGGCAGATCTCTGAGTCTGAAGCCAGACTGGTCTATGGAGTGAGTTCTAGGCAGCACTATATAATAAGACCCTTTCTCAAAAAAAAAAAGAAAAAAAAAAAAAAAAGAAAAGGAACAAACAAAGGAACATTGGTAGCATTTTCAACACCTCTGCCCCAAAGTGTGGAATCTCACCCACTTTTATACCAAATAAAAGCAGCAAAGCCAGGGCTGTGAGACTCTGGAAGCTAGGAAAAGCTTCCCACCATTCATGCATGTAATTCTAAATCTTCCCAATCCCTGCATTTAAACTATCCCAGGATGATGAGAATTGGGACAGAGAGAGGACATGAGCTCTGCCTCACACACACACACACACACACACACACACACACACACACACACCACATACATGTCACCATACACACACAGACACACATACACAGACACACACACACATATACACACGCACACACACACAGACACATACATACACACACACAGACACATACACACACACCACATACATGTCACCATACACACACAGACACACATACACATACATACGCACACACACACACACAGACACACACACAGACACACACACACATACACATGCACATACAAACAGACACACAGACACAGACACATACATACACACCACACATACATGTCACCATACACACACACACACACAGACACATACACACACACACACACACACACAGAGTTTTTGTTTAAGAACTGTGTTTTTGGATGGATCATTAGGCATGGAATCTGACCCGTCATTGTCTCCTAAAACCTAGATTTGGTAGACACAGCATTCCAGTTAGCAGTCCCAAATTGGAAATAAAGTAAAAACCTCATGTTGCTTTTCTCTGGTATTTCCACCTATCCGGGATAAGTACCCCTTCCACCCCCTCCCTCATCCCGACAGTCCTGCTTCTTGTCGGTCCTTGCTTTGTCTCCACACTCATAGTCAGACGCGCCATCACCAGTGTCCCTGATCTAGCCTTTAGTCTCATCCTTTGTAAACCCACCCTCATGTTCTTTCTACAAGAATCTCTTTTTAATAATTTGCTGTTGTTTATTTTGATGCAAAGCCTCAGTGTAGAGTGAGGGCTAGCCTCCAACTCTTGTTTTTTTGTTTTTTTCTTCCTCAGTCATGTTCTATCATACTTGGCTTTGATAAGTTTTTCTTCTTGTTTTCTTTTTTTTTACTTAGTTTTTTTTTTTTAATCACAAATATAACTGAAGATGCATTGATGAAAACATAGGGGTTAGAAAAGTCATGGGAAAATATCTCATTACCCTATCACACTGGGATAACCCTGAAACATGTTAGCCCTTCCAGAATTAGGTGTACAAACACAGGTTTATGCTGTAGTTCTGGTTTCATAGCTTGTTTTCATCTAGCTAACATGCTGTATATGTTTTTCATATTAATAAATATTCACATACAACATTACTTCTCATGGCCCCATTGTATATATTCTAATGTACATATAAAATAGAACATGTAGAGCACAGCACCTGGAATTAAGTAACCATTTAATAGTGGTGTTCATGACATCCTTGTGGAGAGTTAAAGAAATATGGCTCGCCTGTTGTACATTCCTTTGTGCTGACACTGACTTCAAAGGTGGTCTCTTTTATCAGCATCCTGGTATAATTTTCAAATTTTCAGATGTCCTAGAGGCAGAAAGGATTACTAACTCTACCAGTTCACAAATTAAGAGTCAAGACTCACTCAGCCAACCATAATACAATCTAAGAAAAAGAATGTAGTGTCTATTGTTGGTTTCCAAGGATGGGGGAAGTCTGCATGCCAGCATCGGGCAGGAACGAGACCTACAAACAGTTTCTGTGATTACTCAAAAGACTGAGAAGCCGATCCTAATATGTATTTCTCTATATATCTCTATCACTTACCAAAAGAACACCCATGGTATTCAGATAGAAATGCGACCAGATAGAAGACACTGCATCTCCTGTTCCTTTGGGGTCGTCAGGGGAAACAGAGGCATGAGTCTTTGAGAAGGCTTCCGCAAAAGCTCTTTAAAGAGCGGATTCAGCTGGGAGGGAGCATGCAATGTCCTTCAATCTCTTCCTTATTTTCTTTCTGTTTCCAGTCAGGAATGCAAACAAGATAACTAAAGCTCCAGAAACCAGATTAGGAAGCAGCTACACACTGAGGCTGGTGGAGAAGAGATACAGAAAGAGAAGTCTGTTCTGTTTACTTGTGGGGTTACTATCCCGGCCCTGACCTGCTGACCTCTACACTGAATTTATGGGCAACAACTTTGATCTTGTTTGAGACACTTCTAAATTCTCTTGGCATCTCCAGTCTCTGTCAGGTACAACCAAATGTAATTGCCAATTGATAGATTCAGGCACTGCATGCTTGGCATAAGTTATATAACATTGCTGATATTTTTTCTCCCCTTTAATTCATAAATTTTATTTTAGAGTAGTCTCAGGATAATAGCAGAATTGAACAGAAAATCCTCCATGTCTTTTCATGTACACACAGCTATGAATGCTGGTACCAGTGTCAAATTTATCAGTATCCACAAACCTGTGCTAATGCATCCTCAGTAGCAGAGCTCAGCCTCTGACACCACTGTGGTGGTGGTGGTGGTGTTCTCAAAAATGTAAAGATGTTTCCACCACAATAGTCTCCTGCAGAATAAGTTTCACTGACCAAAAATTCTCTGTGGTTTTGCCTAGTTAGCCCTCTCTCCCCAGTAATGCAAGGCAACTGTAAGTCTTTTTACTATCTGCTCAGCTCTGGTTTTTCTAGATTTTCGGATTTTCTTCTGTCACTTAGAGGCATTTAAGAGTCTCCCATGCCTTCTTATGGCTTGACACTGAATAATATTCCATTGGCCTAGAGGTATAGCTATTCGATCCTTTTGCAGACTGGAGTATCTTTGCTTAAAATTTGGGCAATTGTGAATACCGGTGCTTATCTTAGTCGCCGTGCTAGTGTTGTGAAGAGGCACCGTGACCAAGGTTAAGTCATATAAAAGGAAAGCATTTCTTTGGGATTTGCTTTCAGAGGCTTAGTCCAGTATCATCATGGTGGGGAACAGGTAGGCAGGGCATACAGGTCCAGAGGCAGAGAGAGAGAAAGAGAGAGAGACTGGGTCTGGCATGGGCTTTTGAAAACCCAGTGACTCACTTCCTCCAACAAGGCCACACTTCCTAAACCTTCTAATCCTATCAAAACGTTTCTCTCTCCCTGGTGACTAAGCATTCAATTATATGAGCCTATGTGGGCCATTCTTATTCAAATCACCACATTCCACTCCCCAGTCTCCATGGGCTTGTAGCCCTATCATAATGAAAAATGCATTTAATCCAACTGCAAAGGCCCCCATAGTCTTTTACAGCTTCAACACTGTTTAAAAGCCAGAAGTTTGGAGACTCAGGGTAAATCTCTTATCAGAACTGTGAAGATGTTAAATTAGAATTAAAAAACAAGACAAAACAAACAAACAAACAAACAAACAAAAAAACCCAACCAGATCTTATACTTCCAATTTGCAATGGCATGGAATATACATTCCCATTCCAAAAGGGACCATAGTGAGGAAATAATGGACCAAAGCAAGACTGGAAACCAGCAGGGCAAACTCCAAATTCTGCATTTCCATGTCTGATGTCAAAGCATTCTTCAGTTCAACTCCTTCCATCTTTGTTGACTGATTGCAACACTGAGCTTGATCCACTGGGCTGTCTATAGCTTCCCTTGGCAGGTATCCTGTGACTCTGGCATCTCCAACATCTTAGGATCTCCAACACAATCCAGGCTTCACCCTCATAGCTTCACACAATGTCCATTCTGAGGCTTCATGCAGTGACACCCCTAACACTCACCTGGCCACTGCAGCTTTCCTAAGTCACAGAGGGGGAGTCTCAACCCCTTTTACATATCCTTGACTCTCAAGCCAGAACCATGCTGCCAAAGCTATCAACTTCTACTGCTTGCTAGGGCTGAAACTTGCCCCCCTCCCCCAATTATACTTACATTAGCTTTTTGTTGTTGGTTTCATTCATTGCTTAAACTTTTCTTTAATTCCTTTTTATAAATTGGAAGCCTAGCTGGGTAGTGTCTTGCCCTGAGGTCATCCCTTCCTTTATGCCCTTTAGCATCAGGCTTTTCTTTAAACTTTTAATTTCCTTGAACACAGGACTGACTCTAACAAAACACTTCCCCATGCCCCCTTTCTCCTCAAACTGTATATTTTGCATTTTTCCTTGCTGTTTGCTATCCACATGACACAATCAATATTAAGCTGTCCTAAAACCTTCTCTACCAATGCCATTAGTACAAAACTCTTTGAACTTAGTCTCAGGCAGATTAAGACAAGGACCAAAAGCAGTCACATCCTTAGTCAAAATATCACAGGAATGATTTCTAGGCTACTTTCTAATATTGGTCCCCTCTAAACTCTTTTGAGCTGGGCCCCGATAGTTCACATCGTCCTCAGTACTGTCTATGTTCCTACCAGGATGGCCCAGTAAGACTTGCTTAAAGCGTTCAACAGCTTTTCTGGTCCAAAGTCCCAAAGTCTTCCATATGTCTCCAAACAACACCATGGTCAGACCTGCCACAGTAGCACCCCACTCCTGGTACCAATTTCTATCTTAGTCACTATTCTATTGGTGTGAAGAGACACCATAAATACAGTAACTATTATGAAGAAGAAGAAGAAGAAGAGGCATTTAACTTGTGACTCATCTTTCCAGCTCCCTACATTTATTTTGAGACAGGGTCTCCTTTATTTGCACAGCTGATTTTGAAACCATCCTACAGTCCAAGAATGCTTTGAAGCTGCAACTCTCCTACCTCAGCCTCCCAAGTTGCTAGGATTACAGATCTGTACCCTTAGTTACAAGTGAATATTGACACATACAGGAATTTTTCCTTTGATACCTGTGGAGCATGTAGACGGTGCCACCAGAAGGATTCACATAGACCTGGGGAGCATGTTCAAACCCTGGAATCCTCAAACTTGAGACTAGCAGGAGTGGGGCTGAATCCCTCCTTGTTTTCATGCCTGCCTTGGAGCATGTAACCCAGAGATCCCCAACCAGGTGGTCATAAGTCATCAGTCACATAGCACAGCAACTGGACTGTCTCTCCATGATAATGACGCATCTCAGTACCATAGTTTTCAGCCAATGACCTTTTTCCCTCCTTGGATAATCTCGCACTCTTTCCCAAAAATTATATAACCTTTGGTTCACCTTAATAAAGTGTATATGTTCAAATTCACTCACCAAAAAAAAAAAAAAAAATATGAACAAGCTAAGATTGTCTCTGAGAGCTGCTTCATTAAAGATTGTCAGAGAAGGCCTTTGCCTAAAGGAGCCATAACATGAAGAAGATACATCTTTCTACCCATATTTGCTCCCAACCTGACCAGGATCCTGCTTGCCAAGGATTCTGCTTCATCCCTTCTAGGTCTGGTGGGCAAGCAGCCTTTGATGCCACAAAGGGAAGAGGCAGACTGCAGACCCCACCCATTCTGGACTTTGCCCTGCTCTCTCCAAGCAGGTATATCCAGACACCCTGAAAAAAGAGGCAGAACACAGAACTACAGACACCTAAGGGAAGCATTAGAGTACTCTGTCACTGTCTTCAGACACACCAGAAGAGGACATCAGATCCCATTACACTTGATTGTGAGCCACCATGTGGTTGCTGGGAATTAAACTCAGGACCTCTGAAAGAACAGCCAGTGCTCTTAAGACTGAGCCATCTCTCCAGCCCCCACCTGAAAATTCTTAAGTGAAATCATCATGGTTTGAATCAGAAACAGCCCCAATAGGCTTGGGCACTTGGATGCTTAGTTCCTAGTTAGGGGCACTGTCTGGGAAGGTGTAGGAGGTAAAGCCTGCTGGTGGAAATACATCAGTGGCTTTGAGAATTCACGACCTCCACCTGTTTTCAGTTTGTTCCCTCTGCTTCTCTGTGTAGCCCTGACTGTCCTGGAACTCACTCTCTAGACCAGGCTGGCCTCGAACTCAGAAATCTGCCTGCCTCTGCCTCCCAAGTGCTGGGATTAAAGGCGTGCACCACCACTGCCTGGCTTCCCTCTGCTTCTTATTGGCGGTAAAGATGTTAGGTCTCAGCTTCCTGTTCCTGTCACGTGCCTACTGCTGGCTTCCCTACTTCCCCACCATGACACACTCTTATGTCTCCACAACCATGGCTCCAAATACACTCGTCTGCATGTTGCCTCAGGCACGGCATCCCGGCAACAAAAAGTAACTAATAAAATCCTCTACGATAAACACTTAGCCCTCCACACTAAGAGTTCCCCATCCTGACATTTAATCAACAACTAATCTTATTTTTTATCTGCATAGAATATGCCCAGGCTTTCTTCTTGACACTATTCCTTAAGCAACACAACAAGTGTGTAAGTATTTACAAAGTAGTTACATTGTGTCAGGTATTATTATTATTATAAGCAACATAGAGATGTTTCAAGAATAGTAGAAGGTGTTTGTAGGTCTTGTACAGCATTTTATAAGAGACTTGAGCATCAGCAGATTTTTCCATCTGCAGTAAGTTCCAGAGAAAGTTCTTTGCAGACACCAGGAGGCCTACTATGTGTATCATGGGTGAATATTGCCTGTGTCGAGTATAACAAATATATTACCGCCAAAGAAGAATTTGTATATTTGCTGCAAAATGTCCATCACCGCCAGACCCGATTGTAGCTCTAGGATGTAAGTCTAAGTCGGAAACAGGAAGGACTGATAACAAATAAATGAGCATCTACTTGGTGTCAAGCCTTGCTTTGGACAACAGCCAAAGGTTGGAGAAGACCGAAAGAGGAAAGAAATAAATAAAAGTATGTCAGACCTGGATGTGGGTTCCAACTTCAAAATGCTGATCAAGTGGCCAAGAGTCAGTATAAAGTAAAGCAGAAGAAAAGAATAACTACCGAGTATGTGCTGAGCATGGGTGACATCGTAGACTGCTTGTAGGCAATGGTCCTCCAGAGCATCTCTCAGGACAGCTAGACGCAGAGGTGGGCAAGGGAATTTCAAGCCAAGGGAGGACTCTGAGGAAAAGTTGCTGAAATGCAAACCTGAAACCAGGCACCAGAGAGGTTTTGCTTTTCTGTTAGGCAGAGGGCAGCTGGAAGCAATTCACTGCAGTTGGTCCTTGTGAGCAGTGAAACGCAAAGATTGAGTATAGAGATCTCACACGTTTATAGGCACAAAAAGAGGTGTTGAGCTACCTACATGTGAGTAGCATTGAGGAGCTATTGTCACTGTAGGGCTGAACAAGGAGAGGGAAGAAGTCAGAGCCCTTGAGGAGGAGCTAGGCTGGTAGGAGCCCAGGCTATGCTGGTAGGAGCCCAGGCTAGGAAAAATATGTGACCAGTGTCAGAGAGGAGGCTCTAGAGAAAGGACTCTGACCTCTTCTACTTTCTTTTCCGAGTTCGTAGGTCATGCTTGCCATGGCTCAAACTCAAGGACAGCCACAGTTAAGGTACCCTGGGTGACTGAGCCCACCAGCCCAAGCCTCTAAATCATCGCTTCTCCACCTGTGGCTTGTGACCCCTTTGACAAACCTCTATCTCCAAAAACTATTTACATTATGATTTACAACAACTGTAGCAAAACTACAGTTATGAAGTAGCATCAAATTTTTTTATGGTTGGGGGTCACCACAACAGGAACTGTGTTAAAGGGTCACAGGAATAGGGAGGTTGAGAACCACTGCTCTAAGTATAGGACAGAACGCAGCACAGAGAGATGAGCTTGGAAAAATGGTCTCCAGATGTGATATGACTATTACTGACTGAGATAAGAGTAGTTATGATTACCTAAGGGGGACCCTCAAGATTGGGCTGGCCCACTAACATTCCCGAATGGAGGGAGGACCCAGGCGATGCATAAAGTCTTCTTTCTTCCCAGGGATATGGAAGCCATTAATAACTTGTGGGGGAGACTGCCTTTAAGTGGTCTGTAAGTTAGTTGTCTGTAGCCCTGGAGTAACCTCTCACCTATGCTTCTATAAATAACCCTAATTAAATTCATGACTTCACCAAGTCAGACTTGTGTGAAATTGTTTCTATGGTCTGGGGTGTCCTATCTGAGCTACGGAGATATTTATTCGCATCTCCCCAGGAAAAGGGAATTCAGTTACGAAGAATGGATCTGGAGTGGGTAAGTTGAAATTTGGAGGTATGGTAATTCCTTACCACACTAAGGAATTTCCAAGTCATATGGTAGAAGATTTGAAGGTAGTGATGTCATATCAATGAGAATGTGACATCTGGTGATCCTCCAGTGAGGGAGGAGGCCATAAGGGTCCCTGTCTGCCTTCCTCCTTCCATGCTCTGCCCAGATGCTTAGGCTCTTCCTTTCGCCTAGGTGGTTACCTCATCTTTAAAGTATGGCCACTCCACCTCAGGTTCAGCAGCCACATGCTAGAGAAAACAAGAGCAAAATAAGGACAACCGACTGGTCCGGAAATCCATAGCAGATTTTCACAAGGTCAGTCTCAGCTCCAGATTTGAGAAGTTGCAAAGAATTAAAAAGTAAATAAAATAAAATATAAAATGTTTTACTGCTCTGAATAAGATCACTTGGGATTTGTTTGTTCATTGAGACAAGGTTCCACTGTGCAAGTCATAAAGATCTTCAACCCTCTCTGTAGCCCAGGCTAATTCCCATCTTATAATGCCCCTGCCTCAGCATTATAAATGTTGGGATTACAGCCATGTGTCATCACACCTGCTTTTAGAATCTGTCATTTAAATTTCTCTTCATATGTATGTCTGTGTGCTGGGTGTACATGTGTTCATTCACATGCATGGGGTACACTTGTGTGTGCAGGTACACACATGCGAAAACCTGTGGAAACCTGAGATTGATGACGTCCTTAATAGCTTCCATATTTTATACTGATGGTCTCTCTTGAACGTGGAGCTTAGCCAGTCAGCTTGCTATGGGGGTGCCCGTGTCTCTACCTCTGCTTGCTGGGGTCACAGGTGGACACCAGGCCTACTCAGCTTTTTGGGGGCTCTGAGACTATGAACCCTGCTTTTCACACTTGTTCCGCAGATGATTTGCTGCTCCTCGATTCAGTGATTTTTTTTTTTTTTTTTTTTTTTGGTTTTTCGAGATAGGGTTTCTCTGTGTAGCCCTGGCTGTCCTAGAACTCACTCTGTAGACCAGGCTGGCCTCGAACTCAGAAATCCACCTGCCTCTGCCTCCCAAGTGCTGGGATTAAAGGTGTGTGCCACCACTGCCCAGCGATTCAGTGATTTTTTTAAAGAAAGAAGTAAACAGTTAATTTCTGGGTAGTGGCTAGCAATATTTGAATCAAAAAGAACAGCTTTGATGTAATCCAGCACTCTAGTTTTTAACCATTTCAGCTTCTAATAATTTCAAATTTTAATATATTCTCCCAAATGGAGACCTTGAGGGGGAAGGGATGGAATGTCTGAGATCTGAGATGCCTTGAAATCTAAGCACAGTAGTGGGTTTACCATGTTAGTAAATAGGAAATAAGATGCCGTTGAGACTGAGAACTGAGTAGAGAGGGGAACTGAATTGTTGTTCCCAATAATTCACTCTCTCTTGCTCTTTCATTCTGCAAGCCAAGTTTACTTACTGGCTGTATTGAAGTTGGGTTTGGTGACAGGAATTTTTTGGACAACAGTTGGAAAGCAGAAGGGTCATGTGCCAGATCTAGGCCACAGCCTGTTCCTGCTTGTCATCTGAGAGTAGACGCTCCACCGTGGCAGAAACAATCTCAGTCCTGCAATGAAGACACATGAAATAAAACCAGAATGGATGCCTAGCCCCACAGAGGGAGGACTGCATGCCAGTGGTTGAAGCCATTGGACTTTGTGGTTGCTTGTAATGCTGAGGGACGTCCCATTGGTTCTGGTAGCCATCCTCCAGAACATAGGGAGATGACGTGGCTCCCGCTGGGATGCTGGGATCATAAACACGTACGGCAGAAGAGCTGCTGAGGGTACAGGGAGACTGGTGTGTGCACACATTGTTTTTTAAGATGTGATACAGTTATTTGAGGAAACAATCTTTTTTGTTGTTGTTGTTTTGTTTTTTGTTTTTTGTTTTTTGTTTTCAAGATGGGGTTTCTCTGTGTAGCCCTGGCTGTCCTGGAACTCACTCTGTAGACCAGGCTGGCCTCGAACTCAGAAATCCGCCTGCCTCTGCCTCCCGAGTGCTGGGATTAAAGGCGTGCGCCACCACTCCCTGGCGAGGAAACAATCTTAAGAGTACAATTTCCACAGGACTCATCCTTAGGGACCTCAGAGTCAGCTCAAGACAACCCCAAATCAAGTTCAGCACAAAGGAGATTTATTTGTCCCAGAGGAACAGAGTGCAGGGAATAAGAAACAAAGACAGGAGATAGCAGATGAGGGAGAAGGGGAAGGGAACAAGGGAGAGGGTGGTGGCATATTAGTCCAGGGGAGGGGGACATGACAAAGGACTACCTCTGGATAGAGAGGAGACAGCCATGGCCCATAGACAAATGTCGGAATATAAAGGTGAAAGGGGAACCCCCATGTTAGGATGAGTTGGCTAATTTTAATTGGGCATGATAATTAAAGTGGCCAAAAGGGAGCTTTTGATGGTTGGACTTCAAGACTTTGATAGCTGAACCTTGGTGGTCAGCCTCAGGGGAGAGGAAGTGGCCACATAAGGAACTAGCCCTTGGTAGTTGCCTTTAAGAATGTCATCTAATGGTTCTCAGCAAGGCAGAGGGAATAGAGGAAGTCCAAGGCCTGACAGAGCCATGTTTGTCCTGCTCGCACCTACTGAGTCCTTTCAGTCAACACGCCTATTCATATTACATCATAGCATTTACGTATATACATATAAAGGAAACTTAAACATCCACATACCCATAATAGCTAAAACATGGAAACAGCACAAACATAAATGTTCACGATCTGGCAACTGGAAAAATAAAATGTTCTATCTGTACATTCATGATATGGGATAATACTTAACACTGAAAAAGACATGAAGCACTGACATGTGCGATTCTTGAAAGAAATGTGTTGAGCCAGACTCTGAAGGTTACTATTGTCAAATTCCATGCATGGGGCTGAAGAGATGGCTTAGTGGTTAAGAGGCCTGGAGTATCCATGTTGGACAGCTCACAACCACCTATAGTTTCAGCTGCAGAGAATCTGAGCTCTGACCTCTGTGGTAGGGTGAACTCATACTCACGGGCCGTGCACACACATACACATGCACACACACATGTACTCATATTAAATCTTTAAAAATATTCCATTTATGTAAAATATCCAGAACTGCTAAAAGTATTGGTATGGAAAATCTGTCCATCTTCTGTGAAGAAAGGAAAGAGGAGCAAAAGGCAGCTGCTGGAGGGTCAGAGCCTTCGAGAGTGAGAAAAAGAAATCTAAAGCAGGTTGTAGTAACTATTTCACAACTGTGAATACCCTAAAAACTAGCGAACTGGGCACTCTAAGTGGGCACATCATTTGAGATGTAAATTGCATCTTAATATAGACATTCCAAGTGGTGAACGAAGTTGGAGCACAGTCTTCGCACAAGGCACCTGCCGTGACCTGGGACTGATCAGAATCACGCTGTCTTGCCAGATCTGGACCGTGACTAATGGGACACTAGACTGAGAAGTTGCAGTGATCTCTGTCCAACAGTGGTCAGATTTTCTCTTTGTGATTCTAAGTGGCGCTTTGGCCTGCTGGCCTCTCCAAAACTCTTCTTCAAATTTCACTGCAACTTTATGACTCTTAAGAAGGCCTCTGCCGGGCAGTGGTGGCACACACCTTTAATCCCAGCACTTGGGAGGCAGAGGCAGGTGGATTTCTGAGTTCGAGGCCAGCCTGGCCTACAGAGTGAGTTCCAGGACAGCCAGGGCTACACAGAGAAATCCTGTCTCGGGAAAAAAAAAAAAAAAAAGCAGGCCTTTGTGGGTATGTTTTGGGCTATTTTAAAAACACAGCCAGGGGACTGGAGAGATGGCTCGTCGGTTAAGAACCATCATGACTGCTCTTCCAAAGGTCATGAGTTCAAATCCTAGCAACCACATGATGGCTCACAACCATCTATAAAGAGATCTGATGCCCTCTTCTGGGGTGTCTGAAGACAGCTACAGCGAGCAAGGCGGAGCGAGCGGGACCGGAGCGAGTGGGGCCAGAGGGAGAAGAAAAAGTGTCTGAAGACAGCTACAGTATACTTACATATAATAAATAAACAAGTCTTAAAAAACAAACAAACAAACACCAACCAGGACCCCTCCTCCCATTTGCCTTCTTCATTCTGTTCTGCCCTCCCTCCTGCTACTAAATGAGAGTATAGAATTCCCTCTCTGAAGCTGAAGCGGTGTTTGAGGTACACCTTGGAATGTGAGAGAGCAAACCCACAGGCCTGGGGACTAGACTTCCCAGCAGAACTGTTTGTTGTAAAGAGCCTTACCTGTGCTTTGTGTTTTTCTTTTTTTCAGCAACAAGAAGCAGACCAAGAAACTTGCCTGTGTAAGATAAAGGCAGCTGCTTATGGACTTGTTGGGACTGAATTGAACTCAGTGGTTTTCAAACTCTTATAACATGTCTCCTCAAACAAGTCAGAAATATTTAGTTTCTATTTCTGTGTAATAGGGGAAGTGTAAGTAAACCTACCTACATCTAAACAGTTTAAAGATGCGATGGAACCATAAGCCGAAATAAACTCTTTCCCCTGTGGGTTGTCTTGGTCATGGTGCTTTATCACAGCAACAGAAAAGTGATTATTCCGTATGTGAAGTTAAAGTCCCATTAATATTTAAGAATAAAACAGAACCACGCTCGATGAGAGAGATATCTCTCCTACTTCTTGTCCGAACTGCAAACTCTTTCCTTGAGATCAGATCCCTCGTGTCCGTGTTCTTTGGGCTCTACCTAGGACTCACTGGAGAGAGGGCTCAGAGGTTAAGAGCATGCACTGTTCTGACAGAAGACCTGAGTCCAGTCCCCAGCGCACATGTCAGATGGCTTACAACCATCTGTAACCCCAGCTGGCAGGGATCCAGTGCTCTTTTCTGGGCACCAAGTGCATTTGTAACCACATGAACGTACCCACACCCAGAGTTACCGGCACACACACAACTGAAAAGTAAGAAGCCAAAAGTTAAAAAAAAGAAAAAGCCCCACTCACCCTCCAAACTGTAGCACCAGGTCCTTAACTGCCTTTTTGTTTATTTTCAATGCTCCAGCACTAGTCTATGTGGAGACAGCACCTGTGGAGGTTTACATGAGATTGGCCCCGTAGCTCATATATGTATATGTTTAATCCCCAGCAGCTAAGGTGTCTGGGAAGGATTAGGAGCTATGGGCTTTGTTGGAGGAATATCACTGATAGTAGGCTTGGAGGTTTCAAAAGCTAACAGCAGGCTCAGGGACTCTCTCTGTCTCTCTCTCTCTCTGTCTCTCTCTCTCTCTCTCTCTCTCTCTGTGTCTCTCTTTGTGTGTCTTTATATCTCTCTGTCTGTCTCTGTCTCTCTGTCTCTTTGCCTCTCTGTTTCTGTGTGCGTCTTCATCTCTCTCTGTGTGTCTTCATGTCTCTCTCTGTCTTTCTGTCTGTGTCTGTCTGTCTCTCTCTCTCTCTCTCTTTGTGTCTTTATATCTCTCTGTCTGTCTCTATCTCTCTGTCTCTCTGTTTCTGTGTGTGTCTTCATCTCTCTCTCTCTGTGTTTTCATGTCTCTCTCTGTCTCCATCTCTGTCTCTGTCTCTGTCTCTGTCTCTGTCTCTGTCTCTGTCTCTCTCTCTCTCTCTCTCTCTCTCTCTCTCTCTTGTGGATCAGGATGCATCACTTAGCTACTCCTCCAACACTAAGGCTGCCTGAGAGCTGCCATGCTCTCCACCATGATGATAATGGCCTAACCCTCTGAAACTGTACATAGCCTCCCCCCCACATTCAATACTTTTATAAGAGTTGCCTTGATCATGTGTCTTTTCACATCAAGTGACCAGTAAGATGGTACCTTTAACTCTTTTTAGTCACAGGATCAGTACACCCTCAACTATCTCTTGAAAATTTACACAATGTAAAAGTCTCCCTATTCTAGTTATCCATGGGGAATATGTGTCAGTCCATACCTAGGATGCTCAGGCTGATGGTACCAGACTAAGATTGAAATGCTTGACCCAAAGAGTGGCATTATTAGGAGGTGTGGCTTTATTAGAGTGGGCATGGGCTTGCTAAGAGAAGTGTGTCACTGGAGACAGGTTTTGAGGTCTCATATGATCAAGCCATACCCAGAATGGCATTGCTCTTCCTGCTGCCTGTGCATCCAGTTGTAGAACTCTCAGCTACCTCTCCAGTCGATGTCTCCTTGTGTGCCACCATGCTTCCCACCAAGATAATAATGGACTTAGCCTCTGAACTGCCAGCCCCAATTAAATGCTTTCCTTTATAAGAGTTGCCTCTTGAGGTCACTGAGGTCAACCACAATCTGAAAACTGGACATCGAAACTGTAGATAACGGAGAGACCACAGTCATGAATGGAGCTGGTTTTGTTAGTTTCTTCTATATTGCTCTCAGTATAGACATTTAATATGCCAGATATTGTCTTTCTGTCCATTAGTTGTGGCAGAGCTATAAACATGTCACCCAGGACCACTGGACACTAAAAGTTTGAGACACCAAGAATAGGTGACAAGTGGATGGAGGGTTGGAGGCAGGAACAATAGATGTGTTTGGGAACCTGAAGTAGCAGTGGATCAGTGGCACCAGCAGCATTCAGATCCCCAGATGCCTCCGAGTAGCCTCTTGGTGTGGACCAGAGCACCTCACAGGCTGTGCAGTTTGACTCTGTCTGCCCTTAATTTGTGTATTACATCTGGGCCTGACCCTATAACCTCTGCTTTCAATCTTGCTTCACTGTTCTTTGTATGTCTCTCACCTGGTATATATATATAAATACGTGTGTGTGTGTGTGTGTGTGTGTGTGTGTGTGTGTGTGTAATTTATATATAATTGTTTTTAGAGATCTATTTATGTATATGAGTATTTGTATTCATACACACACACAATTGTTATTTAAAGATCTGTTTATTTTTATTTCATTTTATATGTATGAGTGTTGGGTTAAATGGTGGTGAGTGGGGGAGTGTCCCACTTCTGTCCCCCTGGGGCTTGGGCCTCTGGAGTGGTGGGACGAGGGAAGTTTGACCGCGCTCATCCCGAGGCACTGCTGGGCAGGTGTCTGGCTGTGAGAAGCCGCAGGACACTGCCTGGGGGTGGGGGAGTGTGGCCTGGGGGTCCCGGAGACTGCACAGAGCTGACTCCATCTGGTTCTCAGGCTCTTGGGCATCCTAGGCGCCGCTGGTTGCTGTGGAAGAGCTGAGAATGAAGTGGGGGCTGCAGGCTGGATCTGGCCCGGATTGAGGGGGAAAAAGTGGGGAGGAGCCTGGCTGAGTCCCATGGGGACCAGGTCCTTGGCTTGTCACCAGCTAGTTGGGTTGGTTTGGTGGAGGCCGTGGTGAGGCCTTCTGCAGGAGACTAGATGCAGCTCTTTAGACAAAGGCTTGTTTCATCATTCCCCACCGGATCCCAATGAAGAGAGACAGTCCATAGTTTTAGGGTGTTTATTGTCATGGCAGAGAGTGGCAATGAGTGAATCCATACCCCACAATCTCAGGGCGGTCCTGAGATTTAAATACCTTTTGCAGGGAGGAGTGGCTGGGAAGGGGAATGGGAGGGGCTTGGGCCTTGCCCTTAACGTGACAGTCACAGATCTATGGAGGAGAGCTGTGGCCTCGTGTCAGGAGCCTGGAGCCCAGGAGCATGGCAAAATGCCTACTGTCCTTTGTAGAGTTATCCCTACTGGGTCCAGGGTTTGAAACCTTAGCTCAACCAGAAACCAGGCTGCCTTTCACGGTCCCACTTAAGAGTATTTAGCCTACATGTATGCATACCTGGTTCCAATGGAGGTCTAAACATGGCATTGGGTCCCAGTTATAGATGATGGTGAACCACCACATGGATGCTGAAAACTGAACTCAGGTTCTCTGCGAGAGCAGCCAGTGCTCTTAACCACTGACTCGTCTCTCCAGTCCCCTTTCCCCTATATCTTAGTATGTTTTATTTCCAGAAGCCACTGGCTACATCCTTGACTCGAGTCATCCAACCCAACTTCTGGAGCTGGCCTTTGTTTTAATGCACGGACAGCTGTGAGTCCTAGGAATTTGTTTACTAGGCCAGAGTTCCCATCACAGAGCCACACTGGGAAATTCCAGTCCTCAGGCTGTACCTCAGGCTGAAGAGATGCTGAGACAATTTCTGCTTCAAAGGTCTCCTGCAGGATGAAGCCAAAACTACCCCTGCTTATCATTTCACCCAGAAATGATAAGCTTTCTCTCTGTCTCTGTCCCTTTCTGGTTCTTTCTGGGGTTGTTTAATCAATCCCTAGAGTGAAAAATCTTCCAAGATTTGCTTTTTGAGAAACTGATACAAAACATACAACTGTAACAGACAAATCCTTATAGAAAAACATTCTCCTTTTATCAGAATTAACATGTTAGCTAATTTTATTTGCAATTCAGTACAGATACATGTATGTTCATATACAAATATTAATATGTTGTTTAAACTACGCTAGAATCATGGAACTGCCCCATGTTAATATCTCCCACTTTCTTCTTACAGCCACTAATTTATCTGACATCTATTTGCTCACTGGCCTACCAGATAAGGACTCACTCTTTACCTTCTCTTTTGTTTGTTTTGGTTTTTCTGTGACAGAGTTTTTCTGTATAGCCCTGGCTATTGTGGAATTCACTGAGAAGACTAAGCTAGCCTTGAACTTAAAGATGCTTCTGCCTCTGCCTCCCAAGTACTGGGATTAAAGCCCTGTGCCACCACCATCTGGCGCTTTTTTCTTCTTCCTCCTCCTCCTCCTTTTCCTCCTCTTCCTCCCCCTTCGTCTTCTCCTTCTTCTTCTTCTCCTTCTCCTTCTCCTCCTCCTCCTCCTCCTCCTCCTCCTCCTCCTCCTCCTCCTCCTCCTCCTCCTCCTCCTCCTCCTCCTCCTTCTTCTTCTTCTTCTTCTTCTTCTTCTTCTTCTTCAAGATTTGTTTATTTATGTGAGTACACTGTTGCTGTCTTCAGACACTCCAGAAGAGGGCATCAGATCCCATTGCAGATGGTTGTGAGCCACCATGTGGTTGCTGGGAATTGAACTCAGGACCTCTGGAAGAACAGCCAGTGCTCTTAACCGCTGAGCCCCCTTTTCATCTTCTTAATGATTCAGAAACCTAGTTTTGATGGAACTAGGCCCACCCAACCTCAGGGGTGATCTATGACTCACTTAGAACAACCAGCTCGTTTGGGACACCCTCAAAACTGTGTCTGGTCATGGGGTGTTCGCAAGAACAAGTCTGACCATGTGGGG
Source organism: Uromys caudimaculatus (assembly GCA_028551405.1). Lineage (NCBI taxonomy): Eukaryota > Metazoa > Chordata > Mammalia > Rodentia > Muridae > Uromys > Uromys caudimaculatus. Next base: position 64,607,428 of record CM052707.1, on the reverse strand, counting down.
TGGCAAATTCAGGGACTTTGCTTAAGCTACATTTCTACCCTTCTCTGACAGCACAGGATAAAAGGCCCAGCTCACAGCTCTAGGCAGTCAATCTGGGAATAAGATCACAGAGCTTCCTGGGTCCAAGGGTCCATATAGTGTCATCAAAGGGAAAAACACTGAAAGAAGAATGCACTTTTGAACACTAAAAAAAAAAAATAAATAAATAAAATTAGGTTATACAATTATATAATCCAATGTATTTCCCTTTGTGTGTCGTGTGTGTGTGTGTGTGTGTGTGTGTGTGTGTGTGTGTGTGCAAGCACACATGATCATTTGTCTGTAGATACCTGTAAAGGCTAGAGGTCAATGCCTAGTGTTCCTCTGGAGTCTGCCTTCCCTGTGGTTTATTTGTCTTACTTGTTTTTTGTTTTACTTTATTTTGTTGTTTATTTGTTTGCGTGTTTTGTGTGCATGTGTCTCAGCGCACCACTTGCATGCCTAACCGTCGTGAGCCACTGTGTGAGTGCTGGCAGTTGAATCTGGATCCTCTCAAGAGCAGCTGTCTCTTAACCCCTGAGGCACCTCATCTGCCCTTCCTTGTGTTTTGCACAGGGCTGGCCTGGAGTTTGATGATTAAGTGAACCCCAGGGGCTCTCTTGTCTCTGCATCCCAAAACCAAGCATGTGCACTGTGTCCGTCTTTTCCATGTGCATTCTGGGAATCAAATCCAGCCCCCCCTCCCCCATGCTTGAGTGGCAAGCACTGAGCCATCTCAATGGCTCACATTTGCCTTACACTCAATCTAGTTTATGACTCTTCCTTTGTGGTACTTTGAAAGGTGATACTGCAAGGCCTTTGGTGTTAATCAGCAAGTAATTAAACACTGAAATCATGTCCTGCCTCGCCATTTATGAAAACAAGCAGCTGCTGGGCTACTTGCTAAAGATGCACTCAGTTTAAAGGCATTACCTTTCGGTTTGAATCAACCACTCATGGAGGGATCTGCGCTATTTTATACCTTTTCGATAGTTTCCTTTCTGCATAAATCTTCCCATCAAGTGGCGTAAGCACTCCTGTGCTCAGATGAGCAATCCCGGTGGGAGAGGAAGGTAAGGGGGGGAGCTCTGCTCAGGTGATTGACTGCCTTAACAGTGCAGGCCACTGACTTCTCTCTCAGTGACTTGGCATCATGGACATTTCAGGATCAAATCTTGTAGTTGCAGTCTTTGCCTTAAAACATTCATTTCCTCAAGTTCCCACTGGCAGGGAATATCATAACATTGCATTGATACTGATGTGACTGACATATTATCATTTTACAAATGAAACGGCCTCTTACCAATTTGACTTCACTGGAAACTCGGAAGGGTGCACGGACATTCCCAGTTTAAATTCTAGCACATGATAAAGATAGGAAATGACTCAGAAGACAGTCCTTTATCTTGACATGCTAATTACATGTGATTCAAGTTGATATCCTCCCCCCCAGTTATGCCATTATTTAAATCATGTAATGTTCATTTTCAGACTTGCAGTCTAGTCACATATGCAGGCAAAACTCCAGAGGGTAAGCTGCGCACACAGTAGTGTACCTCAGAGTGGAGAGGGATCCAAGTGACTGAGTCCTTTGGCCTACAGAGCTTACTGTCAAGTAGTCACAAGACTCCGCCGTTATTCTGAATACACTGTAAGGCTATGGAGAGAAGATACTATGTCCAAACAAAGGGACAGATGGTCAAAGGGAGAGAGGAAACACCATGCAGCTATGTGACTTCAGGGATTCATCTAGAAGACTGTGTGGAAGGACCAGAGGACGGCTAGAGTTGCCAGGGAGGGCTCGGAAGGCCAGTTAAGGTGTGCTGTAACTGCTGTGGTTTGGGTGTGGGTTAAGCATCTTCCAGACTCCATTGTGATTGGAAAGCTTGATCCACAGAGTGGTAGTACTTAAGGACTTTTTGGGGTGTGGGTCCCACTGGGAGGTCTTTGGGGCACTGGGGCCATGCTCTTGGATAGTAGGGACCATGTGGATTCTTGAGTTTTCTTAAGAGGGCAGCATTAAAAGGAGAACACCTGGGCCCCACCAACTCTGCTTTTTGGCGTGAGATACGATCGCTCACCTCAGCACACACTCCTATACGACTTTCCCTTAAGCCATTCACCATGAAGCCCCACCATATCTAAATGGATGCAGGTAACCTGCCCCTGAGCTTTCAAACTGTGAATAAAAGAAAGCTTTTATTTTCGTTAACAGCCTGTGTTGGATATTTCACCATGGTGGTGAAATCATCATTATGGACGAAGGCTAAAGGGGTTTTGTAGGAACTCCTATGATCCGACCTGGGGTTTAGGGATTTTAGTGTTAGAATTTCATGTATGTGAGTCCACTGTTGCTGTCTTCAGACACACCAGAAGAGGGCATCGGATCCCATTACAGATGGCTGTGAGCCACCATGTGCTTGCTGGGAATTGAACTCAGGACCTCTGGAAGAGCAGTCAGTGCTCTTAACCGCTGAGCCACCTCTCCAGCCTCCTTTTTAAAAATGTGAAGCCCAGGCTGGCCTTGAATTCATAATCCTCCTGCCTCTGCCTCCTTCAACAAATCCTACCGGCTAAATGGTACTTATGGATAAACGTGGGACTGACAGACATGGAAGAGATGAACATAAGTCAATAACAAAGGAATCTTGTCCTTCGGTGGAATCCACAGTGGGGAGAATTTGCTGAGAACGCATGAGGGCTCTAGGAGGAAGGGGTTTCCACCACTCCTGGGACCTCGTGGATGGAGATAGCAAATTGGATCCACCTTCGTTTAAAGCCATCAAGTTGCACCATATGTTTATAAATAATGCTTTCGTTATGAGCCCAATCGAGGGAGATTTAGTGTAGCAGTTTGCCGACGTCAGGGTCGTTATTGTCTAAGATCTTGAATTCTTTGAAAAGTTGAAACGGAAAACTAGACTAAATTACACATATCTGCTGCTTGGAGGATTTATATTTTCCTTTTGTTTGTTCTTAAACGCCGTCATTCTTCTCATCTGCAGACTATTCAATTGCAGGACGTCCTGGCACAGAGCCAGACATCCTGTCCTGTGGCTCGCCCCTCCCCCCTCTGAGAGGGAAGAAGAGGGGGGGTTGTGGAGGGGGAAAGCAGAGGAAATTCTGTTTTACTGAAGGCCAGATTCCCCTCAAATAAGAGAAAATTGGGTTAGGATAAATATCATTATGAAGACTATCTCTGGTCAGTCGAAAGCTTATTGATACACGAGGATGCATTGCCCTGTTCTTTGCTATGGGAATGTAGACAGCCCGCACTTCAACTGCACATGAGAAAAACTTGGGGGTGCACTCAATCGCTGTACACCTTCCAGAAGAAGGCGGCCCTTGGCCTTGCTGCCCAGGTCTGGGTGTGGACTGCAGGGGCAGAGAATACTTTCAGCTGTTCCAAGTGGCCAGGCTGAGGGTTTCCCCTGCCATGGAGTCCCTCTGCACTCCACTGTCCCGTATTGGTCAAATGAGCATATATCTTTATGTGGGTAAAAAAGACACGGAAGGTCTGAATTAACAATGCACCAAATACTTTCTCCAGAAGCAGTCTGATTTTAATAGTTAATGTGGACTTTCCACATTCCAGATAGCCACTAGTCTGGCTCCTCCCTCCTTACCGTCTGATTTGCATATCGCCCTATACCGTACGTCTTCTCCCTTCCTCCTTTCTCGCTTTTCAGTTTCAGTTATTTCAGTTATATCTTATTTAATTTCTTCCCCTCCCCCTGCCTTCTATGCTATTGTAAGCTATTTCGTAGCGTGCGAATTAAAGGGAGTTAAACCGAGATTCCAGTGGCTCAGGAAATCAAGCGTCACTCTTGGGGAAAGTTAATGCTGGCGCGTAGCTGACATTGTCACCGAGTAGACAGTTTCATTTTAAATTGCTCTTAAACTCTAAGTTGTTAGGGTTGACATACCTTCTCAGGAAATCTCTCTTTTGGAGGGGGCTAGGGGTAAATTGAGCTGTGCATCCGTGAACATGAGACTTCTAAGGCAACCCTGGCCAATTGCTTCCACCAGCTGAAGCCAGTGCATGGCTGCCCGGGTGCCCATCTCCTTCAGGGAGCAGCTGGTGAAACATCAGTTCGATTCTGTCTTCTCTAGCTGTAACTAACACATTCTGACAGCACTGGGGACAAAGACAGTCTGGAGGGCCACACTGGAGGTTCCTTCTGTGTATCAGTTTCCTGGGGCTGGCTGTGTAGCTCACAGGTCAAGAAACCTACCGTTTCTTCCAGAGGCTCTGAGGGAGAATACATCTGTGCTCCCCATCTATCTCAGGATGGCTGTGGGCATTGTCTCTTCTTCATTCTATCTTTATCTCCATCTCTACACTGCCTTTATGCTCCTGTCCACTAAATGCTCTTCCCTTTTTTGCTCTGTTAGACATTAGTAGTTACAGTTAGGGCATACCCTGTGGTAGTCTGAATAGAAATGGCCCCCATAGATTCTTGTTTTTGAATGCTTGGCCATAGGGAGTGGCACTATAAGGGGGTGTGGCCTCATTGGAAGAAACATCTCACTGTGGGGGCAGGGCTTTGGGGTCCCATTCTGCTGCCTGTGGAACAAGTTATAGAAGAACTCTTGGCTCCTTTAGCACTATGTCTGCCTACACACTGCCATGCTTCCCGCCATGTTGATAATGAACTAAACCTTTGAAACTGTAGGTCAGCCCCAAATTAAATGTTTTCCTTTATAAGAGTTGCCTTGATCATACCAATAAAACCCAAATCAGAAGGTAAAAGACATACTTTCTATCCAGTTTAACTTCATTTTGAGACCGTTAATTACATCCAGCTAATAAATATATCCATTTGCAGGTTTGCTGAGTCACAGGAATCCATGAAACAGGGAGTAATTTGTAAGGATAGCTTAGCAACTAGGGACACACACTCAATACTGACCTGTGCACATACACACTTCTCCATACAAGGCACACCACACTGTAACAGCTGTCTGTTAACCTCCTAACAACTCCTCTTTTATTGTCTGACACACTGGGCATAATCTTCACTAGAGACAATGTACCTACCCAGCTTGGATGGCTTCTAGGCCCATACACAGGCATTGTTCTTTGAGTAAAATTTTAGGGAAAAATCCTCTATTTGCCATCATACGCCTATGTATGACCATGAATGCCTGTGTATGGTCATGAATGCCTGTGTATGGTCATGAATGCCTGTATATGGTCATGAATGCATGTCTATGATCATGAGTACACGCATATGGTCATGAATAGATGTGTATGGTCATGAATGCATGTGTATGACCATGAATGCTTATGACTGAGAGCAGAAGCATCATGGGAGAAGCCAAGCACAGTGAGCACAGGCTCACATATCCCAAGCCTATCAGTCAGAACAGACAACCACTCACACTTTGTCCTGAGCTACTAACTCCAGGTAGACTCATAAAAGGAAGCCCTGAGAAATGAGCCAGGACTCCTGAATAAATCTCACTCTACCTACTTCTTAAGTCTCTCTGCTTTGGGTCTCTGCTTTGCTTCTGAAGAAGAGCTTTGTGCTTTCCTGTTTGTGTGCGTGTCTTTGATGGTTTGAACAAGAAACCAAGAACTTGGAAACATTTCTTGCAGACAGAGATCACTGCCAACCCCGAGACTTGGGTGGATCCTTTGGGGACTGCCTAAAAACAAAAGCATTCAAACCTGTAAAACTACCCCAATGCAGAGACAACATTTAACCAATAGGACAAAGACCTTGAGCTCTAGAATTAACTCACAAGTTGTCATCCAACCAAAGAGCAAAGTGCCTTGTGCTCATAATCTGCCTGTCTGGAATGATGCCTGTTAAGTTTTGTAAAGAGCTGGTTACAATGTAAAAAGCAACTGACTGTGGGTATCCATCCCCAATTGGTATGTCTATAACACAATCCTCATGTCTAAGGCGAACAGAACGTCATGGAGTAGGGGTCAGGAAGGTTGTAAGAGCCAGAGACCCAGGACATCTGTTATGAGATAGCATCCTCTGTGTGTAATGTGAAGTGACACCCATGACGTCTTCATAATATAGTCACCTAAACAGCACCTGCACAAAGACAACACCAGTTCACATCCCAGTGTGGATGGGGGAAATCTCATCAGGTTCCAGCTCTAGATGAAGGACTACAGGCAGTTAATGGCTGCTAATAGAGGGAGAGTCTCTCCATCAATGAGCCCCTGATAAATTGTCCAATCCCAAAACTCACATTCCTAAACACATATGCATATGAGCAGCACTCAATGGACTCAGAGATTTTTATTTATTACACACACACACACACACACACACACAGGGTAGAAATGGCATACATATGGTACTTTTGTGTGAAATTATTTTTGAAAGTAATTGTTTAAGAAAAAAAGAAAAGCTAAATATAGAAAATAAGAGCCATCTAGAAACCCAGCAGAGGAAAGTGATAGTGTTCCCCAAATGTTTTATTAAAAAATTAAAAATGATGAGAAGAAGAAAAACAATTGAGCCATGTCTTAGTCAGGCTTTCTATTCCTGCACAAACATCAGGACCAAGATGCAAGTTGGGGAGGAAAGGGTTTATTGAGCTTACACTTCCATGCTGCTGTTCATCACCAAAGGAAGTCAGGACTGGAACTCAAGCAGGTCAGGAAGCAGGAGCTGATGCAGAGGCCATGGAGGGATGTTACTTACTGCCTTGCTTCTCCTGGCTTGCTCAGCCTGCTTTCTTATAGAGCCCAAGACTACCAGCCCAGGGATGGCACCACTCACAAGGACCCTCCCCCCTTGATCACTAATTGAGAAAATGCCTTACAGCTGGATCTCATGGAGGCATTTTCTCAACTGAAACTCCTTTCTCTGTGATAACTCCAGCTTATGTCAAGTTGACACACAAAACCAGTCAGTACAGACATCTTCATTAAATATCATCTTACAGTCAAGAGCCCAGCTGTAAACGGGTATAGTGGAGCCTCAACGTCACAGGGAGACCTTGCATAAAAAAAGAAGAGAAAGAAAGCAGCAAAGAAAGAAACAAAGAAGAAAAGGAAGAGACAACAGAAGGAGGGAGGAGGAGGGGGTGACAGGGGGAGAGGTGAGGAGTGACTGTGAAGGGGGGAGAGGGGAGGGGAGTTGAGGAGAAAGGAAGGAAGGAAGATCCCAGCTGTGTTAGCTGGGACTTGGTTACACACGAGGCACAGTCCAGAGGAAAATGGAGAGAGAAAAATCATTCCATCAGATTATTTGGGGAGAGGGACAGTTGAGACAGTGTCTCTTTATGTAGTCCTGACTATCCCGAAACTTGCTATGTAGATCAGGCTGGCCTTGAACTCACAGAGATCCTCCTACCTCTGCCCCTCAAATGCTGGGATTAATGACATGTGCCGCTGCACCTGGCTGATCCAATCTGTTTAAAGACAAAATCAAACGGTCAATCTGAAAAACCAATCTGCCAACATCATTGTTTGAAGTCTAAACTAAAATAAAACGGTAGGGTTTCATTTAACCATCAGAAGATCTGCAATAAACTGTAACTAGTTCACCTTTCTAACATTAAAATCATACTTTGCCCTGATTTGGGATAGAGGCTGGCATCCTGCAGTGGCTTTAAAAGATTAGTGTTTTCCGTGAGCAGAGCAGAGGGCACAACTTAACTATCCTGGTACCTCTCCACAGGCCCTTTTCACTGCTAGTTTGATACGTTTGCTTAGTGGAATGCATGTGTGTGCTGAAGGGTAAAGCCACCTGCTTAGTGTTGAGATCTCAGCTATTGAGAGGTTTTACACAGAGAGGTTTTTTTGAAACTCAAGCACTTTAGGAAGATAACTCAGTGATCACCTTTTATCGTCAGTCACAAAGCTGGAGATGTTGGATGCCGTCTTACAGTTACTGGGGCAACTAAGCCTGAACGTGGGATTTAGTTCTTGGTGCCCAGGTTTAAGTATAATCGCAGCTTTGCAGGCAACCAAGAAGCGTTCCCTAACAGCCACCGCTTCAGATGCCCACGTCTCCGCCTACTCCAGTTTGGCTCAGCGGCAAATTGACAAGCGCTTACCATCATCTGGCATTATATTGACAGGACTTCAATGGGAAAACCCTTGCTTGAATTGTTGGCTATGCAGACATCCCAAGTTACACATATGTACCGTTAGAAACATGGAATGGGCTCCCTTATAAAACCAGATGATTTTTAACTGATCCAAACACTAGAGCTTGGGAAAATGCCCATGAAATCTGAGCCTTATTTGAAATATGTTTATTATGTTTAATTAATGTATACTCCCATTGAATGCAGAGAGATTTGTGCCTATGTTTTAAAAAAATGCAGAATAGGGCCCAGATGTACCACAAAATTCTTGCAGTAGGGCTTTTTATTTAACTAAACTGTAAGGCAAATATATAACATGCTTGGCTCATTAACAATAGTTCCTTTTATCAGAATTAATAGTCTACATATTTTCCTTGGAAACAGCAATGTTGATGTTTATATGAAATGCAAACAATGATGTAATAATTCACATTTACCAGTTTTCTGCTGTGATATATTCATTCTTTAGAATTTCGTGTTATCGCAGTTTAAAAAAAATAAGATAACATACTCCATTGTAGTGAATGGAGCTCATTACAGACTTAGGAAGCAAAAGCTAAAACGTAGTATTTGTGCATTTGATTCTTAGTTCTTGACAATCCTTTTGTAGTTCTTAGGCCACTGGCGAGTTTTACTGAAAGACTCAATTTCTAAGCAAATTTCACAGATCTTTTCAATAAATGAGTGTATATGAGAAAATGAACATTTGCATGGTGTGAGGCAATATTGCAATCTTTGCAGAATCTGTTCTTAGCATCCCAGAGAAAATTATGAATAGGTAATTCTAAAAAATTGAATCAGCTTCATAAGAAAAGAGAAAGATGAAGTCGCTTTTACCCTCCTCCTTCTTACTTAAGCCAGCTGAGCTGAAAACTTTAAATCAATCAAGAAAATTTTTGATGAAAAATAATCAGAGGATTGGACATCAAATTTCAAGCTGTTGGATAGAACCTGACAATTTTAGTCTTTAATGCGTCACTAGCTTTTGTTCATGTCTGGCTGTATGCAAAACACACGTATGTTAGCTCATTAGTTCTTTGAAGTAGAGTCCTATACTTTATAACAAACAGCCAGCTCTGAACCTCAGAGAAGTCACTCCCACCTTCACAGATAGAAGGCAGACCCCATTCTCTTCACCACAGCCTCCGTTATGTCTCTAAAGTGATTCAAATTCCCAATCCCCTGTTTCCTTAACATCACCTGCGTGCTGAAATGACACCAGAAAATACACTTCTCTGGGAGGCTAAGAAGACATTCTGCAAAGGTTGTAATATCATCCCACACCATGCAAATGTTTCTTTCCTGTCGAAACAGACAGATGTGGAGAGAAATGGAACTTTACGTTGTTAAAATATTTCAGCAATGCACTGTGGAGCCAAGTACTAAATAGCCAGGATGGCATTGCACATATTTTCTTAGAAATCAGATCTTTTCAGGAGATCATAAATATTTAAGCATAAGCACAGGACAGGGTAGAATGGCAGAAAGGATAATTCTTGATTCTGTGTAGTTTTATTTTCTTTTTCTGGAATTGTAGGTTATGGGATCAAACCCATGGTCTTGTGTGGGTGAGGCAAGCACTCGTTGGACTGAGCTAACATTCTTAACACTTAGATGACTCGCCACCCAATCTAGGTTGACTGTCCGTTGCTACATACCCACTTTGTTTTGAAATGTGTAGACATAGCCTTCGATCTAGATTTTTTAAGTTTTTTTCTATCTAGATCTTAATGTTTAAGAAGTTGAACACTCAAGACCGTCAGTCAATCTGGTAAACGTAGGGTGTAAAAGGAGATATCCGTACCGGTCATTTTCTCGTGTTCTCGATGAATTCAACTCAAGGATTCCCAGTTTGGAGCAGGTTCTCTCTTATGGTAGCTGCTCTGGCATTAACTAATGTGGCTGAAGCGATTAGCTTTACAAGTATTCTTTCTTCTCTTATGCACAGAGATGGCCTGTCTCTTAGCTAGCCATATAGCCTTCTGAAATGAAGACAGGTTTGTGTGTGTGTGTGTCTACTGTGGCCTCCTGAGCAATTCTGGTTGTGCTGGCTAGTCTTGTGTCAACTTGACACAAGGTAGAGTCATCTGAAAAGAGGGAATCTCAATTGAAAAAATGCCTCCATAAGATCCAGCTTTAATAATTGATGGACAAGGGCCCCATCCACTGTGAGTAGTGCTATCCTGGTCCTGGGTTTCATAAGAAAGCAGGTTGGGCAAGCCAGTAAGCAGCACCCCTCCATGGCTTCTGCATCAGCTCCTGCCTCCAAGTTCCTGCTCTGTTTGAGTTTCTGTCCTAACTTCCTTTAATGATGAACAGTGATATGGAAGTATAAGCCAAATCAATCATTTCCTCTCCAACTTGCTTTTTTTTTTGTCATGATGTTTCATCAGAGCAATATAACCCAAACTAAGACCCTGGTTCATGGTATGTAAATGGAACTGAGAAGAGAACACATCGAACCTCTTGGGGCCTTTGTCTTGTAGACTAGACTTGGGGCACCCTGTTGAATTTTTCTGCTATTGTTGAACAGAAAGCTCTCTTGAACTGGAGGCTTCACATAGATGGCAGGACAAAAGTCTGGAAGGAGGTTGATCTCTGACAGGGAAAGCCATCTGGCCAGGATCGATGCACCTTCAGACTCCACAGTCATAAAACCTACACTAGCCACTTCTTTGTAGTTGTGAGCCTCGCCATTAATGACTGAACCATCTCTTCCACCCTGTTCCCAGCTTGTTCAAACTGATTTTTATCTGTCTGTCTGTCTGCCTGTCTGCCTGCTGCTATCCATCCATCCATCTATCTATCATCTATCTATCTATCATCTATCTATCTATCATCTATCTATCTATCTATCTATCTATCTATCTATCTATCTATCTATCTATCTATCTATCTATCCATCCATCCATCCATCCATCCATCCATCCATCCATCCATCCATCCATCCATCCATCTATCTATCTATCTATCTATCTATCTATCTATCTATCTATCTATCTATCGCTCAATAAACCAACCTAGCTGAAACACAGTACAACTTAATAACACATCTAATCATCTCTGTTGCTGAAGTTCCCACACCAGTTACTAGCACACTTCAGCTTTAAAATTCTCCCAAACAAACTCAGGTGATCAGATCATCATTGACTTTTGACAGCTTTTAACTTTGCCTCCTGCTTTACCTTTCATGCACTTGCATGGCACAGAATTATCTTTCTTTGTTACGCAGAATGTATGACCGTTTCTAGTTCAGTAGATAGTTCAGGTAACTAACTACTTACTCACTGAAACACCATCATTAAATATATCCTGTGCCTGCCTTAACAAGTTTTTGTTTGTTTGTTTGATTGTTTTCTGAATCTGTACTGATGTGAGCAACTTAGGATCTCCTTCGTGAGCAGAAGCTCTGGTGTTCTGCATTCTCTGGTGCTCTGGACAGTGAGGGTGTTCACTTGGTCACTCTTAGGGTGAAGGTGAAGGTGAGCCTGGCTTCTGTAGGTCCTCGGTGGCCACTGAGTGTGCCTTAATGAAGACCTTGCTCCCTGGAAGAGTCACTGAGGACAGAGGCCAAGCATTAAAAAGTCATCATGCATCTGTGCCCAAGCCTTCATGACATCTGAAGGCTTGATGAGGCACGATGCTTACTTACTCTTGACCATGATTGGTTGTGTAGACAAACTGCAGCCACCCCAACTTTAGTCAAGTGTTTATGCAAGTTCAATCAACTGGTGGCTCCAGGTAACTAGTCCTGCCTTTACTCTGATTTTTAATAAACCAACCATTTATTAAACTTTGTAAGATGTTACATATGTTTGCTTATAACTCTAGACGTAATTTGTTTGTAATGGATACAACAAAAGCAGCAATCGCTGAGTGCTACAAATTTTATGTAAAATTTTCAGCATTTGAAAGTTTCCGTTTTGAAGTACTTATAGTTAAAAGTCTTTTTTTTTTCTTTTTTTAAGTGGTTGAATAGCTATTTCCTTCTTGGATGGCGAAACAAATTTTCCTTTCACTTAAAAAAAAATCACATTTGAGAAGCAGCCACCAGGGACACTTGGAAAGAGACTTTTTGAGAAGGTTCCAAATGACTGAGAGAAGAGAGTCATAATGGAATTTACACCGCCGCTTTTATTCTGACAGAGGGGCTATTCATCCTATAGAATTCCTTTAAAGTCACTGACCCGAACAATATGCTTCTGAGAATGTTTTCCTGCTTAGCTTAGAAAGATATTATTATGTATCTATGATATAATCACTAGAAAATGCTCCCTCCGGACATTTGCTGTTTCTCTAATTATCAGAGTTGATTGCAGAATTGATATACCTGGCATGCTTCAGGGAGCAACAGGAAAGTAGATAGACTCTTTAAGGAAATTGCAACTTCTGTCTTCAGAATAAAATCTGCTGTAATATATAATGATGTTATTGATTAAAGAACAGCCTGCAAATCCACTTTTTTTTTTTTTTTTAAATGCAACAGGCCAAAAATTATGGGGAGAGGGATAAAATAATGATCCCTGTAGCTATTTGATTTTGATCTCAAGGCAAATCTACTTTCAACTCTAATCTCTTATATAAATTACCACTTGCCTAGTATTTCTGTGAAATGGCTAGACATATCTCCTCTCTCAAGAAACTGATTTAAGGCTCAGGGAAAGGATGGTGAGGGAAAGCATCTAACTCCGTGCTCAACTCTGTTTCTGTTCGTTTCAGCTGAGGACCCGTACGATCCTGATGTCCTGGGCTATACATAACATAGATTTATAATGCAGCCATGATTTCGGTTGTGAAACTGGCAAGCCCATAAAGTTACCCAACGATGAAGAAATCGCGGGCTTTAATTGTCAATTAGGTCTACTCAATTATTCAAACTATTTGGGAAGATCACAGGTTAGGTTGATGGGAAACAGCTGTGGAATGGGAACGTCTGTTCATGGGGTCTTGCAGTGTGTTTGGCTCTTATATGAAAATTAGTGTGCTTGGTGGTCTAGAGAGTCACTTGGAGGAAAGAGGTAAGTTCTTTAAGGAGACCTTGTTCAGGTTCAGGACAAACCACCCATCCTGACATCCCTGAACCCACAGATGGCAAAAAGTATCTGTTTCCTTAATTGGTGGAAAACTCGAGCTTTCTAGAAACGTCCTTACAGTAGCATGATGGCTGAGTTTCAGAGGACTACTCTCATGCACAGCAAGCAAAGACAATGGAAATGTCTAGAAAGCTGTACTTAAACAGGCGCCATGCCAACTGCATTGATCTCGACCAGCTTCGGATAAACAGTTCTGCAGACAATACTGACTAATAGCTATGTGCTTTGAATATGTTTCAGATACACATCTGCCCAAATAAAACAAAATATTTACTGTAAATTTTTTTGAGAGAGAAAGATCTGTTCCTAAGAAATTCTCAAATTCTTTATATTATGTAAAGATGTTTAATTCTTGATGTCATGTTAGTTAGAAATTAATTTAAACAAGGCATAATGAAATATACTGAAATAATGAGACATGAAATATAATTTTATGTATGTATTTACTTATTCGTTTATTTATTTGTTCACTTATTTTTTGTTGTTGTTTGGGTTTGTTGTTGTTGTTGTTGTTGTTGTGTGTGTGTGTGTGTGTGTGTGTGTGTGTGTGTGTATGTGTGACAGGGTTTCTCTGTGTAGCCCTGACTGTCCTGAAACTTTGTACACCAGCCTGGCTTTAGTCTCTTGAGTAGCTGAGACTAAATTCATAGAGGAATATCTGACTAAGAAGAGGGAAGGCAACTATTTCTAAGAAAAAAAGGTGACATTTTAGCAGAACAAAAAAATGTTAGCCATGACATTTAGATCAGTCAGCCTGTGTGGCTCTGTCAAGCACACTCTGGTTGTTAGGCACCTGCTTGTTGAACTTTGTAAAGTTATAGACTTTCTTCTAATTCTAAGAATAATTTGTTTGTAATTGATACAACAAATACTGTTTGACAGTTTTTTGGTTTTTTTTTTTTTGAGGAGTAAGCATCTTTAATAACACAAAGCCCCCAATGCCGCATTAACAACTGTGTTTCTATCTCTGGTATCCCATATAATTTTTTAATATAATAAAATTTAATTGTTAGAGGATTTTAGAGAAATGTTCCATATAACAGTGCAACTCAACACAGTACTTCTAATGAACAGTTTACCAACAAGTATCAAAGTATAGATTGTGCATAAAATTTTATCTAGTAAATTTATTTCTAGGAATTTATGTTGACAAAAATATGTATGTACTGTGGATATCTATCACAGTATTATATACAATAGTGAATTATGAGAAACATGTCAAAATTAAATACAGAATTAATAAATTATGAAATTACTTGTAGACATTTCCATAATAATTAAAATGTGATTTTTTTTGACTAAAACTTTAGGAGCCAATATTATCATCATCTTATACTTTGACATTATAAATATGATTACAATGAATTAAATCACTTTGTAAAAACATTATGCAATTGGAAATTATTTCTGACAGATCAGCTCTTACAGTTTTATAGGCCATTCTTCTTTGAAATGACAAAGGAAAGTTGACTTCAGTCAAAATAGCACACAACCTAATCTCATAAATCACATGCTTAATGTCACTTGTTTTGAGTAAGCTTTGAAAACCTTACTACTGTCACACTCAACTAGAAATAAGTTGACAACTCCTGACTAAATTCAGAGAAAATAAATACTAGTCTTCTAAAATATACAGGACTCACCTCCCTAATGTGGCCATAAAATTCAAATACCTCCAATGTTCTCCCTTGAAGATATGTTAGCTTCACTCTGAGCAAAGAGCAACATTCCTTTGCGTTTCCCAAGGCCATTACACTGAGATTCATCAGATACCTATAACACTCGCTGAAGTTACCCCTTAAACATTTCTATTTGATCAGTATGAAGTGTCCTTCCTTATCTTTTTTGATAACTTTTGGTTGAAAGTTGATTTTATTCGATGTTAGAATGGCTACTCCAGCTTGGTTCTTGGGACCATTTGCTTGGTGCATTGTTTTCCAGCCTTTTACTCTGAGGTAGTGTCTGTCTTTGTCACTGAGATGCATTTCCTATATGCAGCAAAATGCTGGGTACATATCCAGTCTGTTAGTCTATGGCTTTTTACTGGGGAATTGAGTCCATTGATGTTAAGAGATATTAAGGAAAAGTGATTGTTACTTCCTGCTATTTTTGTTGTTAGAGGTGGTGTTATGTTTCTGTGGCTATCTTCTTTTGGGTTTGTTGGAAGATTACTTTCTTGCTTTTTCTAGGGTGTAGTTTCCCTCCTTGTGTTGGTGTTTATCATCTATTATCTTTTGTAGGGCTGGATTTGTGGAAAGATATCATGTGAATTTGGTTTTGTCATAGAATATTTTGGTTTCACCATCTATGGTAATTGAGAGCTTTGCTGGGTATAGCAGCCTGGGCTGGCAGTTGTGTTCTCTTAGGGTCTGTATGAGTTCTGCCCAGGATCTTCTAGCTTTCATAGTCTCTGGTGAGAAGTCTGGTGTAATTCTGATAGGTCTGCCTTTATATGTTACTTGACCTTTTTCCCTTACTGCTTTTAATATTCTTTCCTTGTTTTGTGTATTTGGTGTTTTCA